>OX940978.1:58098753-59298753 GCA_954871275.1 Leptopterna dolabrata | reverse complement strand
AGTAGGGGAAACACAGTGGGTTTATAAATAGAAAGTCAGTTGAGGCGGTAGAGCGGGGCGATGTCTTATTTACTGCCTATCAAGTCGGGCGTGAAACATCGCTCCGAGTTGTGCCGTCTCTACTTTTGCTTGCCGTCCCACGGCAATTTATTGTCACTCAATCATTGAACGCAGCAGATTCCTCCATAACAGTTTTCTGTACGGGTAACACTTCTGCCCAGCTCACCGTTCTGCACACAAGTTAAATTTCTAGACTGTACAGACAAGAAACGTATCAATATGTTGAGGGTAGGTGCGGGTTGGTCCCCGTTTAGTCGCGTATGGCATTCATCTAAATTCAACAGTAAGATTCGCATAGAAAATCTGAACTTTGCAAGCAAATGCCGACTGTAGTTGGTAAGTAGCTCACTAGAGGGCCATGAAATTTTCACCTAGGTTTCGAACCATTTATGAATTACAATGGACGCGAAGGTTTTATTTTGTACTAAAAAAAACCAAGGAGGTACAACAACATCGTTGATCTCAATCGAGTAGGAAGAGATCACCCAACAAACAAATATCATCGTAAAATTACCTTCGTTCGTTAGACTCGAGGGCATCTATTGTGGTAGGAAACTTACTGATAAGTATCTAATCTTGGAAGGTTATATTTCCAAATTTTACCAAATTTTCCAAATCAAACTTAAGATTTTTCCAAATGAATTAACGGTTTTACAAATCAAATTAACGGATATACAGATCAAATCAACGATTTGCCAAACCGAAGCTAAAGATTATCCAAATTAACGGTTATCTACATTCAATTCAAAGTACGTAATGGAATCATGAAAAGAAGATGAACCATTCTGACGCGTATCTATCATTGTGTCTCTTCTTTATGTGAAGGAACATGTCTTCTGTTTGCATAGCCTATCGAATCAATACCTTCCTAATGCAATCGTTATCGTGCTTTTCATTCACGCCTACCGCTATCAATAATATATTTTGCTGGCATGAACGATAGTGACAGTGACTTTAGTGTTGATTTTCGGTAATTTATCTCAATATATTCATTTATTACAGTACTTGACGTTTGCCTTGAGTGTGAATTGCTTATAATTTGTTTACATTAATGACACATGCTCTGCTAGGAAGCGAGTTGAAGGTCCTAACACATTGAGATAATACTGAATTATATGAGTAAACCTATACATTTTGACAACACAGGGCAGTTCTAACTTAGTACCTACTCATATTGGTTTTATACTCCTTTTTATGTCATGGATAACACATAGGTAGGTTACAGCTTTTTAGTTTGGTCCGGAAAACCGTTAATTTGACTCTTAGGTATATCCGTTAATTTAATTTGTAAAACCGTTAAAATTCAATTTTGAAAACCATTAACTTGATTTGGAAAACCGTTAATTCAACTTAGGAGTTGGTAGGTTTGTTTGTCGTGGGTTTTGGTGTTTTGTTCCTTGATAAATCTTTGAATCGCAGTGGGTTTTTGAAAACATGTTAAAAGTCGTATCATAGTTCTTTCAAAGGTAATTAACTATTTTCATGCGGTGATTCATTTCCATGACATGTTAGGTTCTTCCCTTTCGGTGTACATACTTGTCCTAGTGTGTGTATACCTAACATATATCGATGTACCTACCTACCGAATAAATCTTGGAGAAAAAGAAAAATTTAACATTTACAGGTAGGTAGGTATCTCTTGCAGTTCATTTGTACGAATAAAATAGTCCGGCAGTACTTCGTTTTGGTGGCAAAATTTCAAGTTTCTTTTCCGTTTTATGCCATCATCTCTGGCAGAATCAGATCATCTGAATTGACGACATTTGAATATGTGTGCGACCGTCGGGATTTCAAAATTGGACTGGTGCGGGGGACTTGGACAACCGAATGGTTCGCAGCACGGGAAAGGGGCAACGGAAAGCCGCAGATTGATGTGATAAAACTCTCCTAGGTGATCCGATTTGAATGAACCTTTTGCGGAATGTGTCCACAATTCAACCTAAATTTTGATATCATCAGAATCGTGAATGCTGAACCCAGGAGTTATCGGTAGGTGCTGTTTCTAGATTATTTTCGATTTAAATTAAACTTGGAGGGAATGTGTTTTGCGCAGTTCCGATTGAAATCTGAGACCATTTTCACTGTAAATAACGGGCCAATAGGAGGTGAGAGTTGGGAGGGGGCCAAATAGGTACAGATTTGTTTTTTTTTTAGCTTACCACCTATTTATTCAATACAAAGCTTTTCGCTCAACTTCTGAGCATCATCAGGTAGGTACTCACATAAGCCTTTATGTGAGTACCTACCTGATGATGCTCAGAAGTTGAGCGAAAAGCTTTGTATTGAATAAATAGGTGGTAAGCTAAAGGTTTATTTATTTTTTGTTTATTCCACATTGCAAGATGGCTTACACCGTAAGGTGTAAAAATAAATTCGATGAATTGACATATTTGCTTGATGTTTTCTCTCCAAACCGATTGTAGAACCTGTCTACGCTGGGTACTTTTACTGTATGTTTAAAGGATTTTATTAGAATATACCTACCCCGAAGATACACAAGTGTGCATTCCCGCTCCATTAGGTTTGGGGTCCAGCAGTACCTACCTATATTACCTTATTACATTACTTATTTCAAGTATATTACATGTACAACGCAGAGATTTCAAGGTAGTAACTAGTAAGTACCTAAATAATAAGTTTACAGTTACCTCAGTTGTTGTTAAAACTGTCGCAGTTATACGAGGAAGCACAGCCACTCCAGGTTGGCTCGTCGAATGAGCTCCTGTGGCAGGGGCGATCCACTCAGGCGATAATAGAGTACGAGTCCCGACTCCTCGAACACTTCAAGCAGGACAGCCACATCCTCGCAAAAGGTGACAAACCCATGTGGGACTTCTGGAGTTCTGTTTTCTACTGCGGCACCATCTTTACCACTATCGGTAAGTCACCTTTGAACTGATCATAAATTGTTATTATTATGAAGTTCTGTTCGGATAATGACATTTACGTTCTAATCCAGTAAGAGTAGGAGAGGGAGTTACTGGAGGCTCCTGGTCAGCAGAGGGAGGCTACCTCTAGTTCATGTACTAAAATGACCAAATTGCTGTTCAATTTTTTTTCAAACATTAGAAATTATACAGGCCAGTTTTCGGCTTATTTCCTCTTCAGTTTTAATTACCTATTGATCTAGCCTGTAGCCAAATTTTTTTTAGCGCGCTCCAATTGTGCCAGTGGCAATTTTACTTTTGGTTTATTTTTTTCAATAATGAACCATTGGAATCGAGCATGAAAAAAAAATTCTTACCCCCCCTCAAAATTTGATGGTTTACGTTTCAAGGTATGTAGAATCCAAAACTGCAATAAAAATATTTCTGTCTGTCCGCCGTACGCCGTACGCCGTACGGGCCACTTTTCTTAGTTACCATGAAACAAAATTGATGAAATTCGGGTTATAGGTTCCGTTCGGGGTCTAGTTGGTCCTCGAAGCTTGACGTTACTGTCAGTCATCTCTAAGGGGTTCAAAACGCCTACACCTTTTTTTTACGTGAACCTCTTTACGGTTTTAAATAGTTCTTGAACTTACGAGTTTTTTAAGACCACCCGGAGCATCGTACGTCCAGCCGTTCGTTCACAGTAAGGCCCCGAAGTTTGCACCGACAGGCATTTTCGACTCCAGGGCGAATGAAATTGTATACATTCAAACCAAATCTCGTTACCAGGGACGCGCCGACGATAGGAAATTTGCCGGAGATAAAATCATTGCTAGAGGCCACCTGATTATATTGGCGGAGTATGAAGTCGAGTTGGTTGTTCTGTGATATTATTTCATTTGAAAAATGATGGCTCTTTTGGAGTTTGTTGATTGGTAGTGAAACTTGAACAAACGTTGGGTAAATTATTACTACACGATGGTAAATCATTACTCAACGGTAAATTATTACACAACGGTTCATTATACCATCTACGTAGAAGGGGCTGGAGTTTGTTGGTAGGTACTTTTGCAACTTTTTTCACTCCTCATCAACAATTTCTTTTCAGAACTTCATTATGTGTGTTTCTTTTTGTTAGATACTGTTTGTCATCGGCAGAATTATTTCAGCAACATTTAACTCGTGATTTAGGTAGGTACCTAGTAACGAGTACGGGGTTAGGTACTAACCTACGGAGGGTCTGCGATCTACATAATATGTATAGAATAGTACATATTATTATAGACGGGTTATCTATACAGAGAGCTGTGATCTGTAACAGAAGGGTATTCTGTACAAAATAATAAACCGTTGTGCAGGGATTTGCAGCGTTTTTAGCGAATTTTCAAAGAAAATGAAGCTATTGCAATGGCTTCGAAATTTAAATAATATAAAATTTTGGAAATTTTCTTCATAGAAATCCGTTTCAGACCATTCTAAAACGATTCCTGAAATTTAACACTTTTTTATATGTATATATATAAGTAGTATGGGAATACCAATCCTGGCTCACCGACTTCAATCTCTGTTAAAAATGCTTCTGACTTCAATCTCTGTTACAACTGCTTTTGTGCTAAACTCTGTTAAAAATGCTTTTCTGTTAAACCCCTGATAAAACTTTTCAACACAAAACATCAGAACACATTTTTCAACACAAAACATCAGAACCAGTGACTTTTTCATTTAGCGACTTAAATTCCTGGTAAAAATTTTCTAACACAAAACATCAAAACCAGTGACTTTTTCATTTGGGGAGGGGTAGTTAAAAGAATGTATTCTATAATAAATAAAGGATATGGTTTTATGCGACGAGGCATTAGATATATGTGATGAACATGGAGGTTTATGGGAGTTTGTAAAGACACCTGAATTTCGATTTTATGATAGAAACTGTGACGCACTAGACGAGATTCAACGTGTATTGAGGGAGTATAGATTTTCTAAACGGTTGTTAAAAGAACGTTTATTGGGTGTCGATGGTAAACCACCGCTCCGTACAAAGGAGGATGTAAAGGTAATGCTTAAAGAAACAAAGATTAAGGTTCCTAAAAATGCTTCTGAATATCAACTTAGAAAATTGCTTTATAATGAGAGTAAAGCCAAACTGAAGAAGGATTTTGAGTTTCAGTTTCGATACTGTTGCTAAAAGCTCAGGATGTTTGGAATATGAAGGAGATTTTATTTTCAATGTGTTTTAATGAGGAATCCTCATTAAAACGAACAATTAGATCAAGGTAATTTTATATCGACAATATTACTATCGTCCACAATTATATTTTTAGTAGGGATCATGTTTAAAAAAATCTTTACGTTCAACTCTTGTAGAAATTTCTTATCTCGTTTATTACGAATAACGTAATTCTCCAACATTGTTTCGTCGATTTTCCTTTTACTTTTCCTTTTACATTTCACGTCTTTTACCGGTTCTTCAGGCATTGTTTTTTTAATGGTATTTACGAATTTTTCAACCCCTACATTTTTCAACTGTGTTTTAAAATTTAAAATTTTATCAGCGGAGATTTCTCCGTATAACAGTTGTTCTATAAACCTGTACACTTTCATATCTTTATTTCTATCGATATATGCGAAACATTCAATGAATTCGATATGCTTAAGTGAAAATTGTAAATATGGATGAGACATTTTTATTGAAGAGATCCTTTTTTCATTTCTTTCTCGTTTTGTGTTTTCGTAAGTTCCTTCAAATGATCTACGAACTTTTCTTTTTCTATTCCAATTGTATGATGTCCCCAAGCAAGAGTATCCATACCATTTTCTAGAATATACCTTTTATCATCGTAGGCACTGAGCGCTTTCTTGTTCTGTTCAATAGTATAAATATCATGCTTGTTTGATCTAAACATCATTTGCGTTTTGTAGATCGGTTTCTTAGTTAACAGGCATTCTTTGAAATCATTGAATTTAATGTCCTGTTCAACTACGTTTTTCTTTATCCCTTTCGCTTTCTTTGTTTCTTTTTGATTCTCGAACGTTTTGTGTGCGTAAAGTTTCGATCTTAGTCCAACAAATTCCTCCATTACTTTTCCGCTCATTTCATCTTTGAATTTTCCAAGTACTTTCTTGTTCACCTGTGGAATTCCATACACATTTTCTTTCGGATAATCGGATGTATCAAATTGATCGAGAATGATGTTTTTAATGTCTGCGTAAACATCCTCAATCTTTATGTCCATGATCAGACTGTCCGTGTCACAGTACATTAATTTGACATTTTCTCCGTATTGTTTTTTAATTGTGTTATAATAAAAGTCGTACATTAGAGTTTTAGAAATTTCCAGAATGCTCATGCCAATGTAGATGGGTTTGTTGAAAAGAATTTTGGTCTTTTTCATGTGAACTGCTGCTAAGTTTTCCGTGAATATCGTTCTACGATCAAAAGTGGGTTTTGCTATCAACGATTCCAGTTTCTTTCCATTTGAACATAATTTAATATCGACTCTTCCCCTGATATTTTCCATCGTTTTTCCGAATACACTGTTGTTCATCAATTTAAAAAAGTCCTTTTCAAAATCATTTTTCGCTTTCGTTCTCAGTTCCGTGTTGAAGTCAATGTACACTTTCAACCAATCCGATTGATCAAACTTCAGTGCTCTGTGTACTTTCTTTAGTTTCATTCCCATGCTCAGACACTGTTTCAAATTCCTGTAGTGTAAAACGTATTTATCTTTGTCGTACAAAGTTGTCATTAATTTAGGTAATTTTGTATTTCCAATCCTGTTTTCCGGTGCAAGTGGTAGATCTGAGTGTAAATCGTGCAGTTTCTTAGGATATTCCAAGTCAACTTCCAGAAAATAACCTTTAGGAGACTCATCACTTATATTTTCAACATCTAAATTTTCCAAGTTCTCTACCCATTTAAAACCTCCGTATGGCATGTACTGAGACATAGCCCATCCGTACAAGTTGTTTGCGTCAAGGTACATTATATAGTTGGAAGGTTTAGTTGGGTCATATTTATCAACCATGTACTTGTTGTTTGCTTTCGCGTGTCTGTTACTACATTGCGATATACCTCCTCGAATTCCTTTTTCTGTCATTAGAATTTTATTGTAATCAGTCAACAATTCCAATTTCACTTTTGTCATTTTCAACATACAATCCCATGCAAATCCAGGTGTCGTGTAATAAAATGCTGGATCCAGTTTGTAAGTTTTAAGGGAAATATCTCTAAAGTTTTCCATTACATCTGCAAGCTGTAAGACATCGCATTTGTTGTAATGCATAGTGAATTCTCTCATGTTTTTTATTCCAAATCTATCCCAAATCTCCTGCGCATTTCTGTACTCAGACTTTTTTACTCCTTGTTTGTTTAAGCTACTGTAAAATTTCTCTATAGGTGGTAAACAGGTTTCATCGTACCTTTCCTGCCTATCCATGTACTCATATGGGTAAGCTAGTTTCCTTGTCATCAGTTCCAAGTTCTCTGTTCCAAAATGTTTCTCTAATTCCTTAAATTGATCTTTAGTTAAATTTCCTACTAGTTTTTCCAAAGAGCTTGCTAGAAATTTGTACGAATCTAAGAATCTTATTTCAATTTTATTCATTACTGGGTTTCCTTTCTTATCAAAATTTCCAGAGTCGTACCTGAGAATCTTTGAAAATGAAATGTACTTTTCCTCGGTGTTTGGAATCAACCGTATTTCCCCTTCATCCTCTCCGAGTTGTTTCGCGAATAGGTGGGCATCGTAACCAGCTAGGTTGTGGAAAAATACTGGTACGAATCTCGGGCATTGGTACTCCAAATTACACAGAGAATGGGCAGCACCTCTAAATTCTCCTGACAAATGGTCATGGTCAGCCACACGTCTTTTGTTCATATCGATATTTTGTTTCAGATCCTTCAATTCCGTTTGTATTTGTTTTGCATTACTTTCATCTCCTTGCATGTGAAAGTAGACCAAAGCTTTTTCCTTCACCTCGAGTTCCTTTTCTAACATTGGAGGCAATTCGTTAAAACCTCTCTCGCAAATGTGACAAGTTTTTACATTTTTGAATTCCTGTTCCTGTTGGTCAGTCAATGGTTTCATGGGTACATTTTTATCGTAATATTCCTTAGCAATGTGTAAAACTTCCTCTTTCAGTTTCTGATAAAATACTTTTGGAGAATCCGAACCAGAATATTCGACTGGGGGCTTATAATATCCGTTGGAATACTTTATGTAATATGAAAAACTGCTAGCTTCGTGTTTGTGTATTTTATTAGTAACCCTTCTTAATCTAGTTCTGATTGATTTTATGATAAATTTTCTAGAGTTTTTAACGGGTGTTTTGCATTTCTCTTCAGCTATAACAGTTTGAAGTTTTCTAAGCAAACTTTCAAAGTCCGAGTAGATAACGAATGGAACTTTCATGGAGCGTTTATAATTTTCAAATTGTAAAACATTATCATAAGGTTCTGGTAATTCTACTTTAACAGCTTTATGAGCTCCACAATATTCTTTATGTTCGTTTAATTTAATCTGAGTTCCAAAGCTATTTAAACACATTTTACATAAAAATCGTTTGTGACCATCCTTTGTTAGCTGACTATGACCAACCAGTTTCCATAGATCTTTGATCCAGCAGTAATGTTCAGTTTTCTCGTTTTTCAAGTACAACAAGTCAACGTGTTTTTCCTTTTCCTCTTTCGTTATTTCCAAGGGGACTATAGTATTTTTTTCATTCAGACAGTAAACATTTATGGAAATCCCAGTTCTTTTCTCAAACTTTTTTACGTCTGTAAGTTTCATAGGAAAACTGATATCTTTCAACGCTTCGTCAAACTCATGTTCCCATGTTATGTACTTTCCTATTCTATCAGAATTTTTATCAGCTGGATGTAAAGCTGAAAGAACAGACCAAAGGAAACATTTATTATCGTCATTTTTCACATTTATAATTGCTTTCCTACTTTGTAGAAACTTAGGGAGTTCAATGTAAGATGATCCTCTCAAAGGAATGTACTTGTTAACGTTAAGTTCCAAATGCTTGATCTTATGAAGTCGCCAATTAGATCCTTTAATTTCGAACGTTTCCATTTCATTTAGAATTTTCTGTTTCATTTCATCGTAACAGTTTGCAACTTCTGCCGACTGCAATATTATTACGTTTTTAGTTTTGAAATTGAGTTCCTGATACTCCATGTTATTTTTGTTAGTTCCTTTTTTAAATTCTGCGATTAAAACTACATTAACTTTTAGTTTCATTTCTCTAAGTTTCCATTTGATTAAACCTGTTGCGGTTCTTTCAATACTGTTCAGAAATTTGGAAGCATCTTTAAATCCTTTCGTATTTTTAATGTTGTAAGTCACTAATCTAGATTCAAATGCAGTTTCCTTTTCAACAACTTCCGTTTTCGGTTCTTTGCTTTTTTCAAATACTTTTTCACTAAAATTAAATACTTTGTGCAATTTCCTCGGTATTACAAATACAGATTTCGCTTTTCTAGCTTCTCTGTTTTTTTCAAATACTTTTTCACTAAAATTAAATACTTTGTGCAATTTCCTCGGATTTACAAATACAGGTTTTGCTTTTCTAGGTTTTCTGATAGTCATTGTCCGGTCCGGGTCGTTTTTTCCATGGCGCTTAGACTTTAGGTGTCTAGCCCAATTTTTATAAGTAGTGCTAACATTGCACTTTTCACAACGTCTTCTCGTATCATACATTTTATTATAGGATATATAATTTTTTTTCGAATCATTCATTTTTATTAGAAAAGAGATTCTTTTAACTAACCCCTCATTTTTTTGAATTCTTAAAGGTGGTGTCGATTCGACACCACCTTTTTCTTTTGTCTATTATTGGAGAGATCCTTTTAACTTACCCCTCATAAAAACGTTTTAATGGAAATTTTCCATTAAAACAACAATATTATACTAAGACCAAGTTTTTTCAGAATTCAATGTCTCTTTGCATGTTTTTAAAACAGTTTCATAATCTTTTCCGTTTGAAAGTTCTTTTAACACTATCAAAGACAGATGACCGCAAATTGGAGGATCGTTATACTTTTGAATTTGTTCGGAATTGTATTTAATTTTTTTTTTTCCCAAGTATTTTACCAACTCCTTAGGGGGTGATGCGTTTCCATAGGAATCGAAATAATACTTTTCTTTTTCAGATTTTTTAAAATAACAAGTCCAGTGACTACCATTTTGATAAGAATTTTCCAAATTAATAATTCCACATTCAACGTGTTTAGATCGATCGGGGAGTTCATCCTTCATGAAAACACCTCGGAAATGTTTTATTTTAAAAATTTTCACGAAACGAGTTAAATCTAAATTACTCAAGGGTTGGTAGTTTTCCGTTTTTTTCTTTTTTTTAAACCGGCCCCAATACTTAGACTTTTTGCATTTTTAGCTAGTTTTTCCATCTCGAGATTATGACGTTTTATTTCGGCTTCTTCAGCGGCTTTATGTTTCGAGTCTATTACTGAATTTGCTACTGCTGCACCTCCACCTAATAACGCTCCAAGTGCTCCTATTCCTGCAAATATCAGTGGTAGGAATCCACCCGTGTGATTCAAATGTAGTTGTTCGTAATCCAAAGTTAACGTAATTCCTTTCTTTTTTTCTTTAGCTTTTTCAAATGCTTTCGATTGAGTTTCCCACAGACTGATTTTATGTTTTCCGTTTCCCGAAATTTGTTTCGCTGTAAAAAGAATTGTAACACTTCTACGCTTTTTGTAAGCGGCTTGTATTTTGGCTATTTGATTTTCGGTTAAATCTATCTTTTTCATGATCATAGTTATTTATTATAGTAAAAAAATTTTTTTTTAATAACGAACTCCCATACCAAATAATCGTTTACTCCTCATTGCAACTCTCACTGCAGTTGCATCAGCTTTTTCTTTCCAACTCGCATCACTCGAGTGCATTCTTTCTTTTGCTACTTCCTCTAGTGCTTTATCTGCCACATGTCTTTCTTTGGTGTCTGTATGATCTCTGTAAGATATATCGTGTTGCTTACAGCCTTCGTCCAATTTATTAATTCCCGGATCTCCTCTTTTCAATCGTTTATCTAGTTTTGTAAATGGACCGCAGTAGTTGTATCCAGGTAAATGCATTTCGGGTGCGAAACCATCAAGTTTGTTCAACAATGTATTTAAAACTCCAGATCCGTTCTTGATGATTCCTTTCGGTAAACTGTTGACAACTTTCAACAGATATTCTATTCCTTTGGGATTATCTAAGTTTTTTTCCAACTGATCGTTTATAAACTTTACAATTCCTAATTTTTCATTGTGAAAATTGTTATTACCGGCTCGTTCTTGTGCGTACAAATAGTACAAACGCTGTTGCAACTGTTGTAAATTATCGATGTATTTATATTCCACAGGATTTTCCGTATACTCGATCAATCCAGATCCCGATTTACCTGCCTTCAATTCCTTCCAAATAGGAGCAATCAACTCTCTGTACTTTTTCCCCTTACTTGACTTTGGTAATCCCGTAGTTGGGTCATTCTTTTGGTATAAAGAATTCGTTTGAATGAGAATTTTCTTGTAAGTTTTCAAATCCTCTTGAGTGTATTTATCAGGATCAGGTCCTAGAGGATCAGTTAACAAACACCATAATCCGTGAGTTCCTCTATATTTTACATTTTGAATTATTAGATCGTCTTCATTTACTCGAATTTGTTTGTCTCCGATGTAAATTTTGTCCTCTTTTCCCCAGATGCCAAATTGTTTATCACCCTGTCTGATGTAAAGTCTCGCAATTGAACCAATTCCTTTTGGCCCTACACTACTGGATGGATACTCATTTAGATCTACCATGTCTACTATTGAGGAGAGATCGTTACTAGCTGGTTCAGCCATAGTTTCGCCAGCAATATCGTAGGTTTCAGTAGGATTTATTTCGAATGTGTTAGCTGGTCCAAAAGTTACAACTTTCTTTCTAGGAGAACTACTTGTCATTGGCTGTTGCGTGTATGGTACGATTTCCAACTTCTTTATATCTTCATCAGTTTGTTTCACTGCATTTTTCAATTCAACTAATTTTTCAGTGATGGGTGCGAACGTCTTTTCCTGAGTTTCTCTATCGTTAAATTTATCTACTCTTGCTTCTCGGAAAGCACGTCTCAACTCTTGTTCTTTTTCTCGAATTTTATTGGCTTCATTGACAGTCATTTCTTTAGGTTTCCTAAAAGTATTTCGAACTATCTTTTCAGATTTACTCTCGACAGTTTCTTGAAGTTTTTGGTTTTTGTCTTTTGGTTTGCCTTTTGAAGCTTTTTTATATTTTGCATCTAATTTTTTTAATGTTTCATCAATCATTTATTATAAAATATATATTTTTTTTTTAACGATTCACCGAACGTACGTTAAACGTCGAACGTACGTTAAACGTACGTTGAACGTTAAGCGTTGAACGTTAAGCGTTGAACGTTAGGCGTTAGGCGTTAAGCGTTAGGCGTTAAGCGTTAAGCGTTAAGCGTTGAGCGTTAAGCGTTAATTTTGTCGATTCACCGAACGTACATAAAAAATATAATAGATCAAGATCTATTATATACACATTTGGTTAATGCTTATTTAGTTATTTCTAGCTGGAAATTCTTTCCGTATCGTCCACTCTCTTTTTTTAGTGTTGCGTCTATCGTTAGAAAACCAAATGTATCCTTCCAACATTCACCACAAATTTCTTTGAACCGTTCAAAAGTAAAATCCGATCCTACATACTCATCATAAATTGTTTTAATGTAAGCATTGCTCTGTTTAAAAATACAAAGAAAATTCACGTTATTTCTAATCAACTGTTTATCAACTTTAGTATAGGATTGAGTCAAATAAATGCACGAAATGTTTTTATGCCTACCTCTTACATAGTAATCCTTTATAATTTGCTGTTGTTGTTCATTCACACAATCATCGAAAACTATCAAACTGTTCGGTTGGCATTCATCTAGACCGATTAATTCATCACAGCTACTATAGAAATGAGCAATTTCCTTTCCAATTTTATCAGTTAGTTTTTCGTAAGCTTGTCTCAAGCCTTTATAAACTTGTTGTTCTAATGATTTAGAAAAAACATAAAAGTTTTCAAAGGGAATACCCCATGGTTCTGTAATGAGGTTGTACAACAATGTAGTTTTTCCACATCCACTCGTACCAATTATTAAACACCTAATTGGAAGTGGTAGTAAACCATCTCTCATACTAATCGGATCAAACGGTGTAGGTTTTATGATATAGCTTTTGTTATATTTTGGATTCATTTTTTATTTATTTATTATATAATAAATAATGTTTATAAAAATTTCAGGAGATACACTAAGGTTTGAGAGTCCAATTCCACTCGATCCGAATAAAGAGTATCAGTTGGGCATGTCGGCTTTGTTGTTTACAACTAGGAAAACGTTTGAGATAAAAAACTTCGAGTTCGCTTACAGATTTGCTTTTCCTGATGGAATTTACGATCTAATATATAAAATCGATGGAACGTTCAATGTGAGTTCATTCAAAGCCAAGTTGATTAGTATTTTATCCAGTTTTCAAAGTAGTTTGTTAGTGAAAAAAGACACTATGAAAAAGTATTCTGAAGCTCAAGTGAAAGAAATACAAAAAGATATACAGAAAGTTAATCCGAATAGTTTGAAATTCGATCTCGAGCATTTAAAAGACGATTCTTACAGAATTGCTGCATACTTTCCCATGGACATGAGGATTGTGGATGAGGGGAATTTTTGCGATATATTTCAGTTGAAAAATTGTTTAGGTTCCGATAATTTGTTTAAAAAGAATACCAACTACGTATCAGAGAATAATCCGAAACAACTCGTTTTTTCTGACAACATAGTCGAATGGCATTGTAACATTACGGAATATAGCTTTACAAATCATGATGAACATCCCCATTTGCACGTTGAACACGAGTTATTACACGTTTCTTTCATAGAGAAACTAATGCCACCTAATACTGTTTACACGGAAAAACCAAAGAAAGTAGTTTTCATTCCACTAAGAAAAGGACTGAAAGAAATAAAAATGATAAAATTGTCAACAACCACGGGAAATAACGAACCGATTCGATTCGACGATATTAAAGCTTACTTGTTGCTGAAAAGTAAATAATTTGTATAATAAATAAGATGAACAACATTGATGAAAACCAAAAACCGTCTGCTCCTGCTTTTTAACAGTAAATACATCGGACCCGTATGGCAGACGAATACAGTGAGTTGTGTTTTTTTATGAGAAAATCTCATAAAAAATTTTTTCATAGTACCTAAATAAAAATTTTTTTCATAGTACCTAAATAAAAAATTTTTTCATAGTACCTAAATAAAAAAAAAAATTTTTTTTCATAGTACCTAAATAAAAAAAAAAATTATGTTTACTATAATAAAAGAATGCATCAATCTAAAAAGGTTTTTGATAAATATCAAGATGGTATTGTACGAAAACAATTCCAAACTTTCAATCCTTCATCGACTTTGAATTTAAATGCCGAAAACAAAAGGACTACTTTCAAAATAGAACTCTATGACGAATTTATTTGCAAAGATGTAGAATATTACATTTCTGGTAAATGTGTTTCAACCGATTCTACGAAACCATATAAAAGTGAAAACAAGGATGTAAGACTTGTTGATAATTTCGTTGCAAACTTATTTTCCAACATAGAAGTGAAAAAACATAATGTCGTAGTCGATGAAATTGAAAACCCGGGGATTGCAAGCACGGTTCAAGGCTATGTATGCCATTCAGGGCCAAAAAATTATAATGGAAACGTAATCAATTCGGGGTTCAATTCAAAAGCTATCGGAGGAGGGAATTTCAGTGCGAATGGTAACTTGGGTGATTTAGGTCTTGGGTTCTTCAAAGATTTAACAGTTCCAATATTCAAGGGAGGTTTTGAAATAACTTTTATTCGAAATAGTGATGATAACGTGATATTTCGATACAAAAAAGACACAGCAACTCCGCTTCCACATGATGGAAAAATAGAAATCACTTCTTTCGTTTTGAGAGTTCCGGTGATTGAATACGATAACGAATCTAAAGTAAATTTGATTACAGATTTGAAAAACATTCCATATCAACTTCAATTTAAAAGTTGGCAATGCATAGAACATAAAAACGTTTCCGGAAAAACGTTGATGTTCGATGTAACTAACATTTATAGAAACGTTTATAATCCTCTCTGGTGTTTCATAGTTTTTCAAACCGATGTACTCAATGATCAGACGAAAGATAATGCTAAATTTGTTCATAAAGATGTTAGGAATTACTGGTTGGAAGTCGGTGGAAAAAGATATCCCGAGGAAAATTACAATTTGGATTTCGACGAAAATGATTTTTGTTTAGCTTATTCCGCGTATTTAGATTACAAAAAGTTAACAAACTCTCAAGACAATTTACCGTATCATGAACCCGAATTTTTCAACAGAGATTATCCGATTTTCAGTATAGATTTAACGGATCAACCTAAAAGTATTTCCGGTGGTAAAAGCAACATCATTTTACACGTAGAATTCAATAAAGCGGTAGCAGCACCTTCAGGTGGTTCAGAAGGAACAACGTGCTACGTTGTTTTAGTCAGTGGTTCGAGCTTCGTTTACAATCCAGTCAAAAATACGATAACACAAGAACTTGCTTAAAACCCCGTATTGCCTTTAACGTTAAAGAGGGGGGGCGATTCGCCCCCCCTCTTTAAGAGTTTCAAAACTCTTTTAAATGTTCTCGACTTGTATTCGACTTTAACGTTAAAGAGGGGGAGCGATTCGCTCCCCCTCTTTAATAGAAATGTAAACTGACGGGTTCCGTATTTACAACTAAAGTAAGAATGTGTATTTTTAATGGAGTTTACTCCATTAAAAAAAAGTTTCCTTAAATAAAACATGGAGGATGAAATTTATTGCCATAAATGCAAAAAACAAACAAAAAATATAAACGCGGAAATTGTACAAACCGTGAACGGAAGGTGGAGAATTGCTGCTAAATGTGTGAAATGTAAAACTAATAAAAGTAAATTCATAAAAAATCCGAATGAGGAAACTAACGTAGTTCCTGAAACTGAAGTTATAAATTTATCTGAAAACGAAAAGTTGGAATTTGCGAAGGAATTACATAAACCCGTTAGAAAGAAATTTCAGAAAAGGAAAATTGTTACTCATGGAAAAGATGATCTTTGGGCCGCGGACTTGATTATAATGAAACAATACGAGAATGAAAACAAGGGGTTCGGTTACATGTTGAATATCATTGATACTTTTTCAAAGTACGTTTGGTCAGTTCCATTGAAAAAGAAAAACGGAATGGTAGTTTCAAAAGCTTTCAAAGGAGTTTTGGAAAATGTAAAATCTCATAATCATTCTACTCCTAAACTCCTTCACACGGACAAAGGTTTAGAATTTGAAAATAGACTTTTCAAAGAACTTTTAGACGAGTATAAAATTAAAATGTATCACACGGAAAATTTAGAAAAATCTGCAATCATCGAAAGATTTAACAGAACTTTGAATCAGAAAATTAAAATTCGTTTCGAGGTGAATGGAAATCAAAATTGGGTCGATATTTTACAGGAATTAGTTAATGAGTACAACAAACAAGACGTTCATCGATCCATTGGAATGACACCTGCTCAAGTTGATGCGAGAAACGAAAATGAAATTCTGAGATATTTATTTAAAAAGAGTGGAAAAAATGTAAAAAAGAAATTTAAAATTGGAAATCGTGTGAGAATTACGAAATCAAAGAAAACTTTTGCAAACAAATACAAAGCAAATTGGACGAAAGAGATTTTTGAAATAAGTGAGATTTTAGAAACGAGTCCAGTTACTTATAACATAAAAGATTTAAGTGGAGAGGAAATCCAAGGAACTTTTTATCCCGAGGAATTACAACTAACGAAATTTTAAATTTTCCTACAATAAATATGTTCTGTTTGAACCTTTCATTGTGTATCGATAAGATATTCGTAATTATAATATTTTTAATAGCTCTAGTTTTCATTTACATTATAAATGAAACTGGAATCAATCACAGAATTATCGGAGCTTCAGAGCAGAGTTTAAAAGTATTCAAGATAAAAAATGTGTAAGAAAAAAAAGGTTTTAAGTCAGTTTTTATAGGAAATCCCTATAAAAACCCAATGTATAATTATTGTAAGTCTAAGTTTTGGAAAAGGAAATAACAATAAACAATAATAAACATTTTATTTTACATCGAGTAGTTTCATAAAAGAATAACTAGTAGATCGAGGCGCTCCTATAGGAGCGCTTTGGGTGGGGAGAATCACGTCACATCGTCCAGCGGTCCTCGAGGACCGCTTTTGCATTCTGATAAACAGGCGCTCCTATAGGAGCGCTTTGGGTGGGGAGAATCACGTCACATCGTCTCGCGGTCCTCTTTTACATTCCGATAAACAGGCGCTCCTATAGGAGCGCTTGGGGTGGGAGAACACGACCTTCTGATTCAATTCGTTTCCCAAAAATGTTTTATATTCTGTAATCTTTAACATGGATTCCACTCGTAGAACTGTTATTGGAAGTACAAATATTGATACTTTTGCCACTAAATCATACTACCTTTAATAAGGGTAGTATTAAAATGATACTACCCTTAATAAGATTATAACAACACAAATTCTAGCACTTGAATGTTTCCATCTGTTATTAAAGTTCTTGCAACTTCCTAACTTTCCACTTCCTCAATAAAGTCTATACACTCATAATACACTCACTATACACTCACTATGGTACGTTTTGTAACTCTGAAGTTCCAAATAAAAGCCTTAATCTTCAACAATAGCTAACCACAAATAATCTTTAGGTTGAAACGTTGTGTGTGCAGAGCGGGCCACGTCTAAAAGATAACTGATAAAATCCTCGGGACGCCTCTCCCTGTTGTCCTTGAGTCATATCGGTGATGAGCCATGCAACTGGTTCGCCGAACAGACGGTAGATTGCGCAACATGTCCCGTACACATTCCTGAACGTCCTTACATCTTGTTCAAATATGTTTTAATGGGGATTCCCCATTAAAACGAACAATTCTAAACTATTATTTTTTACTGATCTAAAACCACTCTATCTTGAAACTCTCGAATGAATTCTTCACTTAAATTTTGCCAATTGTAAATCTCATTCCAATATCTTCTAAGTGAAATCCATTCCCAATCAACTTCGTTTTGAAATTCTCTGATGAAGTCTTCAGATAGTGTTTGCTTAGATGAAATACATCCCCAATCAACTTCGTTTTGAAATTCTCTGATGAAGTCTTCAGATAGTTTTTGGTTATATGAAATAAATTTCCAATCTACTTTATCTTTAAACTCTCGAATGAAATTTTCAGTAAGATTTTGAAACATGGAGATTGATCTCCAATCTACTTTATCTTTAAACTCTCGAATGAAATTTTCAGTAAGATTATGATACCTGGAGATCAATCTCCAATCTACTTTATCTTGAAACTCTTCAATAAAATTTTCAGAGAGTTCTCTGTTATAAGAAATTATACCCCAATCAACTTCGTTTTGAAATTCTCTGATGAAGTCTTCAGATAGTGTTTGGCTACATGAAATACATTCCCAATGTACTTTATCTTTAAATTCTCTGATGAAATTTTCTGATAGGATTTGTTTAAGTGACACACTTTTCCAATTTACCTTGTCTCGAAAATCTCTTATGAAATCTTCAGAGAGTTCTCTGATATAAGAAATTAAATCCCAATCGATAATGTTTTCATACTCTCTTAATGTCTCTTCAGTTACTTTTGGGTACCACGAAATATTATCAGAAAGAAAATCTATATTTACTGAAATGTTCGTTGCTTGACAAAAGTTGATATGATCAACCGGATGGGTTATTCTATCTCGGATTTCCATGTAAATTTCAGTTGGTAATACGATTTTGTTATTCATCTTATATTTTATTATTATTTTCTTTCTTTTAAAACACAATTCCTTAAAGAGGGTGGGTCCAAATTAAAGGTGGACCCCTACGGGGTCCACCTTTAATAGTCTAGACTAGGGGTCGATATTTTCGAAATTTAGGACTATTTAGGGGTCGATATTTTCAAAATTTAGCTCCCTCTGATGTTTTCACTAGAAAAAAAAATAATGAACGCCTTAAATTAAAATATTTTAATTTTAATATTTTAATATTTTTTTTATTGTTTTTAACGGAAATTTTCCGTTAAAACGTTTTTTTTTTTATTAAAATTTAATAATTAAACAAACTTGATGTCGTGCATGTCTTTTCCATTTTTCGATTTAATCATTCCAGTGTACACTAAACAAACACCGTGCTTAACTAGATCTTTGAGTTCGGATTTTTCAAAAGTGAGTGCATATCTTTCAGGTAAGAACACTCTAAATTCTCCCAAGTTGGCAATTACACTCTCAGAGTTTTCCCGGGAGTATTTCGTTTTAACGAACTCAAAACTTAGAACCTTGTACGGTTTTCCTTTTTCTAGTTCTGAGAGTTTATTTGTGGAGCTTTCAAAATTAAATTTTTTCAATAGCTGTTCCTTATTCATTTTTATTATAGAATACATTCTTTTAACTACCCCTCCCCAAATGAAAAAGTCACTGGTTTTGATGTTTTGTGTTAGAAAATTTTTACCAGGAATTTAAGTCGCTAAATGAAAAAGTCACTGGTTCTGATGTTTTGTGTTGAAAAATGTGTTCTGATGTTTTGTGTTGAAAAGTTTTATCAGGGGTTTAACAGAAAAGCATTTTTAACAGAGTTTAGCACAAAAGCAGTTGTAACAGAGATTGAAGTCAGAAGCATTTTTAACAGAGATTGAAGTCGGTGAGCCAGGATTGGTATTCCCATACTACTTATATATTTATATATATATGTGTCACTCCAGACGATAACTCTCGATAGAATTGAGATAAACAGCTCAAATTTGCACAAAAAATCTATCTTGGCAATCGAAAGGCTAAGTTCGAAGATGGGCGAAATTGGCCTACTCTAAGGAGGGTTTTGGCGCATTTAAAGTGCGCAAAAATTACCCAAAAATCCCCAAAATGTTATTTTCCAACAAGTGACCCCTCATTTTAAAGGTTTTTGCACGCTGAACACGATGGTGGAATCGGATTTTAGATATCTTGATCCGTTCTCAAATTAGAGCATTTAAAGTGCGCAAAAATTACCCAAAAATCCCCAAAATGTTATTTTCTAACAAGTGACCCCTCATTTTAAAGGTTTTTGCACGCTGAACACGATGGTGAAATCGGATTTTAGATATCTAAATCCGTTCTTAAATTAGAGCATTTAAAGTGCGCAAAAATTACCCAAAACTAGGATAATCTTTAAACTCTTACCCCCCCCCCCACCCCCTTAGAGTGGTCAGATTGAAAAATGTGAGAAGTATTAATTGAAGACGAGAGTTCGAAGCAAAAAAGGGGGAGGCAAACGATTCGTACAACTCCTTGAATTTCCCATTTGACATATAATTGTTATGATACCTTCATAGATAGACAAGTACCGGCCCACGTATTACTAGAAGGAAGACGAAAGAAAAAATCTATTTCAAATTATTCAATTTAGGTACTAACAGTAGGAGGAAGAAGTTTTCCTTTATTCAAAACCAAAGCCATTAATTCGAATATTTCTTTGAAAATTCGCTCATTAAGTCATGCTGCATGACTGGTTTTTTTCAAATGGGAACCCCGAATTTTTATTTCAAAGCGCCAACAATAGCAAAAAATTCGCAAAAAATGGAAGTTCCAATAACATCAAGTGTGACACATGACTTTCAACTGTTATCTCACGCTGAATTCAATGGTGAATTGAAAATTAAGGGGGTTGCCGTGAACGGTTAGGTTTGTTCACCACTTGTGAACGGTGGGTTTTCACGACAGTTGGTCGGAGAGAGAAGGGGTCACCAGAGAGTCGTGAGTTAATTCACGAGATAGGAGCGGAGTGTCGAAGAGAGAGTGGAGGATGAGGAGAGAAGAGTGAGAGGACGGGCTCCTATGGGATTTGTAGACTAACTCCCCGCGGTTTTCACCAACAGCAGGAGATCTTTTAGGGTGTACCTACTCCCGGGAGTTGCCCACGTTACTCCGCGTGTGAAAAATGGTGGACAGTTTACTCCCGCAATGTTTGAGGTCACCTTACTCCGCAGGCCATTTTACTCCGGTTAGGAAACTACCCGACGGACAATTTACTCCCTAGCATATTCTCCCGTTTTCCCAAGGCGAAAGGACAAAAACTGCAGTTAAGTGGATGAAAAAATAATTTAATGAAAAGCTCAAAGAAATATGTTTTTTTTTGCCAAATATCGGTGCCTACAGACTAAATCAAGTACTTAAATGTTGATGCGACGAGCATAAGTCAAGAAAATTAATTTGAAGAAAAAATCAGTCGTCTTCCATACGAGGACGATAATTCCCCGAAACCCGTTTCATGAACGTAAAAAGAGAGATTGTTCTGGCGTCATATTTTTCAATAGTTTTGGACAACCAGCCGGTTTTTCTCCTGGAGGCCGGAAGCTTAGGCCTTAGGAAAACGACGCACCTCCCTTTTTCGCTACCACCTTCGACAAAAACAGTCTTAACATCCGACATGGTCAGGTACAACACATAAACTGAGGCTCACTGCCTTGATGTCAGTGGAAGACTCTTCATTTGTTATCGGGGGTCAAAAGTCTACCCGTGTTTACCGCTCGCAACTTCTTGTCTTGTCGACCCCAAATATTACGGGAGTAACGTGGGCAATCCCCGATACTTCTTATCGGAGTAACGTGTCCCCCTCGCCAGAGCGAAGGGTCCACATTTTCCTCGTCAGGGAGCAACGTGGGTGTCACCCGTACTCCCCGCGGTTTTCACCAACAGCAGTAGATCTTTTAGGATCTGGGAGACTGGGCGAGAGAGAGGGATTCGACAGAGAGAGAGTGAGAAAGTGAGGGGTTCGAGAGAGAAGTCCCAAGTCGGGGGTCGAGTCGTCGAATGCTGAGATGGGCCTGAAGGGCGAGTATTTATAAGGAATTTTCCACCCATCCCCGGTCCACAATCGACCGTTAAAGTCGGTTGAGGCCGATGGCGGTTGGGGAAACCCCAGCTCAGTGTTCTCCGCGTTTATTTGGTAAAATCGCATGGTATTACAGGAGTGGATTCTGAGAGGGGATCACGACAGGGGTTTACTTAGGACACTTGTTGATTGGGCTCGAAATGAGCCGAAAACTGGGAAGGTGCACCTTGGATGTGCCACGCTGTATAAATGAAATATGAATAGAATCTAAGACGGAGACATGTCTCTGAACTCGTCTTCAGTTTTCCCTTTTCTTGGGACTTCTGGAATTCGGAGATGACAAGGAAACGCTTCCAAACCTTGGCCCTCGCCCAACGCTTGTTTAAATCCTTCGGAGAATGAAATACGTTAACCCGTAAAACCAACTCGCAGTTACATTTTAAACTGAAATAGCGCTCTACTCGAGACGAACCCTGTCCCGGATCTTCTCCGTTCGCCATTAATTAAACTTCCCCTCATTAAGTTCTTTCGATGAGCCGGTTCGTTAAATCCCATTCAATCCGATTCGCGACTTCCTCTGGACGTCTAACGATTTCAGGGGATCAGCTTCCGGTTCCGTCAACTCTCATTAAGGGCTCCCAAAGGCAGAGCTACCAGTGCTCACATCAGAAACATTACTACTCACAAATAGCAAAGATGAGGAGGCAATGACACAACACGACCAAAGATACCTATAAACTGTAAGGTTTAAGCATTCGATTTGCTATTTAGTGCGTTGTTATTTGCCAGCATATTTTGTTGATATTGCACTTTATTCAGAATTATACCTTACGATTTATCAAAAACATTAAATGCTACTCCAGGTAAGCCTGAGCTGAGCGGAGGAGTTTACCATCAATCTGAACGTGCACATACGTATAGTTAAAAACGCTGCAAATCCCTGCACAACGGTTTATTATTTTGTACAGAATACCCTTCTGTTACAGATCACAGCTCTATGTATAGATAACCCGTCTATATAATATGATATGTACTATTCTATACATATTATGTAGATCGCAGACCCACCGTAGGTTAGTACCTAACCCCGTACTCGTTACTAGGTACCTACCTAAATCACGAGTTAAATGTTGCTAAAATAATTCTGCCGATGACAAACAGTACCTAACAAAAAGAAACACACATAATGAAGTTCTGAAAAGAAATTGTTGATGAGGAGTGAAAAAAGTTGCGAAAGTACCTACCAACAAACTCCAGCCCCTTCTACGTAGATGGTATAATGAACCGTTGTGTAATAATTTACCGTTGAGTAATGATTTACCGTAGTAATAATTTACCCAACGTTTGTTCAAGTTTCACTACCTACCAACAAACTCCAAAAGAGCCATCATTTTTCAAATGAAATAATATCACAGAACAACCAACTCGACTTCATACTCCGCCAATATAATCAGGTGATCCCTAGCAATGATTTCATCTCCGCCAAATTTCCTATTGTGGGCGCGTCTCTGGTTACGAGATTTGGTTTGAATTTTGAATTGTATACAATTTCATTCGCCCTGGAGTCGAAAATGCCTGTCGGTGCAAACTTCGGGGCCTTACTGTGAACGAACGGCTGGACGTACGACGCTCCGGATGGTCTTAAAAAACTCGCAAGTTCAAGAACGATTTAAAACCGTAAAAATATTCACGTAAAAAAATGGTATAGGCGTTTTGAAAATTTCAACCCCTATTTTGAACCCCTTACAGATGACTCACAGTAACGTCGAGCTTCGAGGACCAACTAGACCCCGAACGGAACCTATAACCCGAATTTCATCAATTTTCTTTCATGGTAACTAAGAAAAGTGGCCCGTACGGCGTACGGCGTACGGCGTACGGCGGACAGACAGAAATATTTTTATTGCAGTTTTGGATTCTACATACCTTGAAACGTAAACCATCAAATTTTGAGGGGGGGTAAGAATTTTTTTTTTTTCATGCTCGATTCCAATGGTTCATTATTGAAAATAATAAACCAAAAATATAATCACGGCACTTGCACTGCACGTATAATCATTATATTATTATAAAACAATTTATTCGAGAAAATCAACCCCATTTCTAATTAAATTTCTAAATGAAATGAGCTTTGAGCACTGGCTTCAGGACTGAAGTAATAGTTCACAGACCACCTTATCTTCGATGGATGGCTATCAAACGATTTAATCTCCCGATAGTCAAAGCACCTCTGTTCGCAGGTGGTGAGACGAAAGGGAGGTCTAAGTAAGAATCGACCACCCGAGTTTATTACTTTCGCAGTCAGGTCTTTCGCTACCAATACTTTGGATTCCTTGAAAAGCTCTTCTACTGGGAACCTACAGCGGTTGTTCATTAGTATGTTGATAAACAACTTATATATAGCAAACAGCGAACCAATCTCGCCACAGCCTCCTACACCAAGGTACCACGACAAAGTCCAAAGAGAGACTGATCAAGATTTTCAACTCATGTCAGATGAGTAAAGATTAGAATTTAACGCTCAACAGTGTAGGCGGGAAGAGATGTTAATAGACGAAGACAGAAGAATTTAGGCGGGCGCAAATTCCGCTACATAATTTCCTCGTTAAAAGTGGGGAATCCAGTGTAAAAACCGCGAGCGACTTCTACCGTTCTCGGTTTGAGCGATGTAAATACCTCGAACGTTTTGAGGATGTGAAAACCGCCAACTGCATTCGCCTGGAAACTTGGTAGTTTGAATGGACTGTGGAAACACATCATGCATAAATACGAACTGTATTGTCAATATGGCAGAACATGCATGAACTTATAAAAATACAGCCTTTTGTAAAAAAAAAAAAAATAGTAGAATTTAGTAGTCAAGTATTAAAATATTAACCATTACTAGTAACATAGTAAATATAGTAGATATAGTAATGTCACATCATATTGGTGTGGGTGGTCGGTTGGTTTTGGGAGTATGTGTGGTAGTGACTGAGCCGTTGAACTGTTTCAGAAATATTGATTATATTGCAACTGTTTTTGAACGAGTTCTTGTTTTTTCCGAGTGTGCCTATTTTTTGACGTGCTTTTCGTTACAACTGTCGATGAGAACTAGAATTTCCTTTTCATATTCGACCAACACTTGGGTGATATGGACTAAAAAATGTGATGGGGACTATCAAAATCTTCTGCAAAATGAGAGTGGAAGGATTCGCATGAATTGGTGGTGAGGTTGAGATCGGAACTGGGAGAAGCCCACATGGAAGGAGGATTATTTCGATGTTGGCACTATAATTTTGTGACGTTTATGTATTGAAAGTCTGGACTGGGCGTGTTTTTAGGCCTTCCGGCATAAATGAGAGCAAAACTTCGGATGGCCTATCGCAAATTAATATTGTCTATCGATTTCCTTTTTGACAACGCACTAAGTTCTTATCTTTCCAACTTCCTTTCGCGAATCCGGCTGTGGCTATGCTCCACGTTCTATTTACTGATAGAATGTGCTACCTCGATAATTTTCAAATACGCAGGACTTCTTTTCATTACACCTACGACAAATGTTACAAACAATGAGTTACATATTCCAGACCGTAGAATTTACTCCACCACTTAATTCTTGTATTTGTAATTGGGATTTCTATTCTCTAATAAATAAATAAATAAATAAATAGACCTCCACTTGGTCTCTCCGCTGGCCGTGATGCGTTGTTTGCGAAAAAGGTACCCCATAAAAATCACCACTGACTCCCCCGGCTCAGCGGTATTTACTTCACCAACACGAACGGTGCGAACTCTACGTTAGGGATATTTATATCCGACCCGAGGACCTCTAATATGGGTTCCCCAGGTCATGAGGATTGCATTCGCGGTATTTGCCATCGCCGAAGAATTCGAACGAAGGTGGAGGAGGGGGATTTTAAATGCGCGGTTTCATAACTCCTCGGCATTTTGTGCGCTTTTGCGACTCCCCAAAACCTTGAAGATCACTTGTTTGTTGTTAAAGTGTTTATTGCGATTTTTTCGTCAAATCAATACATACTATAATTTATTTCTGTTAAATAATAACTACATATATATTGTTATATATACAGGGTGTTTCTTAAGTAGTGAACCACCCTTTCTAACTACGTTATTTTCAGGAAAATGAAAAAAAAGCTTCTAAAGTAACCCCCCTTCATTTTTTACAATGAATTCAAATATCTCATTCCCGCACTTTGCGCATGCGCGGAAACATGCGCAATTGACACCAACTTCGGTTTTTCAAATGGGTACCCTAATTTTTTATTGCAGATTCAGATTCTACGTAAAATTTCATGAACATTTGTCCCCACAATCGATGAATTTGACTGCGCAGAACCTGTTCTGCGAGCGTGCAAAGTTGCTCAGCTGCCAAATTTCGCAAAACTTGGCGTCTAGTAATCCCCAAGTGTGGCACATGATTTTTCATTGTTTTTCAACGCTGATTCACATGGTGCTATCCGTTTTTTGATTTGACTCGATTTGAACGAAATAATGGCCAAAAGTCGGTTATTTTGTACGAAAAAAAAAACGTGTTTTGAGGCGTGTGTTTGCACATGAATTAATTACCTACTCGAACCAAAATATTTTTTATAAATTTATTTTTCCTCTCCCTTTCGAAACTCGGGCTTGGAACCGGCTATGGCGGGAATAAAAATAAATTTTTCTTCTTAATAAAACGGAATTTTCCTTTAAAAAAAATAAAAATAAAAAAAAAATAAAATAAAACTTCTTCTAAAATAAAATAAGAAATTACATAATCCGTTCAAACTGACGTCCATTGTCTTCTACACAGGCTTGCGCTCTCCTCACCCATTCATCATTAAGCGCGCCCGTAATGGAATGAGGCTGTACAGATGCACACGCTTCTACGATCCTCTGCTTCAGCTCCTCAGTGCTTGCGATTGGAGGAAGGTGGGCACTGTATACCTTGTCCTTCAAGTAACCCCATAGGAAGTAATCCATTGGTGTCAAATCTGGTGAACGAGCTGGCCATGGGAGGGAGCTCCGATGACCGATCCACCTTTCGGTGAATCGATTATGAAGAAAGTTCGTCACCAGTCGAGTGTTGTGGGCTGGGCAGCCATCATGCTGAAACCACATCACTTGCCTGGTGGCCAGAGGTACCTCCTCCAATAACCCAGGAAGAATTTCCAGTAAGAATTGGAGATACCGCTCTCCGTTGAGAGCGCCTCCAGAAAAGAAATACGGCCCAATGAGCTGATCGCCAATCAATCCACACCAAACATTGAGTGTGAATCGCACTTGGTGCCTGGTGCTGAAGGATACCCTGGGGTTCTCAGTTGACCACGTCCTGAAGTTCCATCTATTGAAGAGTCCGTTGTTAGTGAACGTAGACTCGTCTGTCCACAATATGATTGAAAGGAGGTTTGGCATTTCTTCCCACATCACCTCCATATGGGCAAGAAACATCAGGCGCCTCTCCTCGTCTCCATCACGTTGCCCATGCACGACGTGGCTTCGGTAAGGCCTGTAGTTGTAGTGACGAAGAATCCTGTGTATTGTAGTGGATGACGACGTTCCGAAGGCCCGAGCGATCTGCCGGGTGGACGAATTTCGATTTTCTTGGCAGTATAAAAGGACGTCCAATTCGAAATTTTAACACCGAACTGCGTGAGGTCGACCCATTTTGCGAGGAATTGCCACACTGCCGGTTTGACGGAACCGTTTAACAGTCCGGAGAACCAGAAGGTGATCAATTGGAGGTTGATCGGGGTGTAAGGCGGAATAAACCCTGGCTGCTCTCCGAGCACGACTGCCCTCTTGGTAGTATACCTCGACGATCTCGGTCATTTGAGTTGCGTTGAATCGGGGAGGCATCTTGATAGAAACTGAGAAAAATAGTTTGCACGAGAAGTAGATTAAACCTAACTATTGGGCCTCCCAGACTGCAAATTACTTGATCTGAGCGATAATATGCAGTCACTTGCTCGCATATTGGAAAGGTTCAACAGTCATCAAGTGGAGACACGAGGGACCGAGTTCGATTTGAACGGAGGAAAACGAGGACCACTTTTATAACGGATTATGTAATTTCAGGTGCAGCTGCAAGGTATTATTATTTTATTTTACAAATTCCTTCGCTTCTGTTGAGACTGGAAGAGAGGATGGGAATAGCAAATTATTATGTAATTCATGTGCAAACACACGCCTCAAAACACGTTTTTTTTCGTACAAAATAACCGACTTTTGGCCATTATTTCGTTCAAATCGAGTCAAATCAAAAAACGGATAGCACCATGTGAATCAGCGTTGAAAAACAATGAAAAATCATGTGCCACACTTGGGGATTACTAGACGCCAAGTTTTGCGAAATTTGGCAGCTGAGCAACTTTGCACGCTCGCAGAACAGGTTCTGCGCAGTCAAATTCATCGATTGTGGGGTCAAATGTTCATGAAATTTTACGTAGAATCTGAATCTGCAATAAAAAATTAGGGTACCCATTTGAAAAACCGAAGTTGGTGTCAATTGCGCATGTTTCCGCGCATGCGCAAAGTGCGGGAATGAGATATTTGAATTCATTGTAAAAAATGAAGGGGGGTTACTTTAGAAGCTTTTTTTCATTTTCCTGAAAATAACGTAGTTAGAAAGGGTGGTTCACTACTTAAGAAACACCCTGTATAAATCAGAGATAGAAGAGAAAGCTTTAGATTTATTATAATTTTTAGCTACCGCCAACTACCCAGTGGTTGAGAGCGGTAACCTTTGAACGGCGCATACTCTACCTCACCTTCAGGACCGAGCGGTCTTGCGGGGCTTTGCACGTGACGCCGCAGTCGGATTTGCGTGGAATCGAACGACTACCTGCCTACCTACATCCAATTATGAACAAAAAGTTCAACCCTATGTTCAACAGGAGTTTATTTATTTATTATTATAAATAAATAAATATATATAAAGTTTATAATGATAATGAATTGGGCGGATGCCCAATTTACAAGAAAAAATAGGTAATGAAAAAACGTCAACACCTATTCAATTTTACGTCTGTCCAGATGTACTATTGCTTCAATAGCAAAGACATACCTACGCTTGTTATCCGAAAAGGTTGTACCTTTAACGAAACCAGTCAAGTAAAGTCGCATTTTGTTGGCACTTCTCGATAAAGCCAAAGAGATAGCTGGGTACTTGATGTTCAGTCAGTAGAACGAGGATTTTGATTATGGACCGGCGCTAGTTCTCCCGGTTCTGGAAAGCATCGGCCGTCTGGAACCCGTTCTACGTCAACCAACTTGAAAGAGTTCACCACCGGTTCCTAAGATATATAGTCATAATAGCCTAATAACTTCATGTGCCACAGGAGGCGGTGGACTACGTTGCCCTGAACAAACGGTTCTACTTGCAGTCACTTTCCAACCGGCGATACTTGGATGACGTAGATACGTCTCCTTTTTCCACAAGTTGACGACGGGTTATGTGAACTTAACATTTCTCCTGGCCGTGATCAATATCCTGGTCCCTCACCTAAGCTCGAGATCTGGTAGTCTCTTCTGGACCCCTTTTTCACCGACTAATTATATACTTATACAATCGTCCTTTATGCCGGTTGCCAAGAGAAGTAATTTTTTCACAGTCTCTACCAGTTGTCCGTAGCAAATTGAGTCCCCTTTTGGTTTATTATTCTGTGAATAATACACCTATGTTTTTAATATGAAAGGATAATTATAGCCTTTTATATATGTACTAGTCTCATTTTATTTATTTGTTCATCATGGTAATTTTGGTTTATTATTCTGTGGATAGTAAACCTATGAATTCGCTCAGCAAAAAAAAATTTCGAACTCCCTCTCAGAATACTTTATTTTTGGTCTAAAAAATTCATTCTTTCGCACACAGGCTCCTACTTGTGTCCCGAAACTTTGCAGATCAATCAGAATACACCCAAGGGTGTGGAAAATAGGTGTAAAAATAGGGTTTTTTTGGTGTTCTAGTAACATGAGCTTAACAGGTATTGTTTTCCAGTTTTTTAGGGTGAGGAGACCGAATATGAAATAGATTTTGACCACCGAGCGAGGTTCTAACGAAGTTGCAGCCATAAATTTATCGCAAATTTTGGTCTAAAATCGTCGATCTTTCGCATACAGGCTCCATTTGGGTCCTAGTTGTGCTCCGAAGCTCGGCCGCCCGATCGGAATACACCCAGGGGTGTCGTGGGTCAAAAATGGGTGCAAAAATAGGGGTTTTCGAGGTTTTGTTTGAGGTTTTAGTGAAGATGAGCTTGTGAGATCGTCTTCCCTATTTTTTTATGGCGAGCCAAAAAGTGAAGAATTGAGGTTGTAACAAAAGATAGCTCCCGAAGTTCATTTTATGAGTCAAAAACCTGGGAAATTGCCTGAAATCACCATAAATTTGTATAATAACACTAGAAGTAGTATTAACGGGTGATGACAATTAAATGGCACTGTCAGTGATCAAAGATAATTTTTTAAAGCCTAATTCGTGTTTTTGGGGGCAAAAATTGGTGGAAACTATCAAAAATAGCTATTTGAATTATTGCGCGTGAAAGAAACAATGTCCTGTAGAATAATAAACCCACGTGAAAAGTGTTTTTCCAAGTGGAACCAACCCGCACCTACCCTGAATATTTCAGCACATTAAAACATCGCTGTTTCATGCAATTACGTGAGTTTCAAGGGCTCGTATAGCATAAAGTGACCTAGACAGATGGGTTCTCTGTACAGAAAATATCAAATCGTTTTGGAAGACCATGTAACGTTATTTCTTACAAGACAACTGCAGCAGCCCCCCCCCCCCCCCCCAAAAAAAACCAAGATCTCATTGGAGGAAGATGATATCCGAACGGATATGTTATGAGAAACTGCTTGGATTTCAAAACAGTTTGTCAACAGTTCCTGGAACGCGACTTGTCGGAAGTTGGAATTAGGTCTTGGCAGTCGACATAAAAAGGCTACACAAGCGAGTTATCAAAATGTGTAACTAAGTGCGCACAGAGGCTGAAGTCAGAGGCGGTTTCGATATGATGTGTTTACTTTCAATTTTTTCTGAAGGGATCGACTCGGGTGATCTGAAGAACTGTGATCTTAGTTATTACCAACATCAAAACCCCATTTCCTTCGTAGTATCTCGCGGGAAGGTTCCTTTCTCGATGTCACTTTTCCAAGTTTCAATCCAAGCGTTGGGGCAGATGCTTTTGTAGCAGTTTTCGAAGTATGTGCAGAACTTGTGAGAACCCCCGAAGTAATGTTTACACCTGTTGAATTGAATAGTGAGGCTTAGCACATGATTTTACTGTTGCTTACATCGCTAAACCATGGAGTGAAGTTAGATTTTCGTAACTTACCTAACGTTATCGGTGTTGTAAAATACTGCGCAAACTACTGCTGGTAGAGGGGGGGGGGGGAGGGTATTGCATTTTAATTAAACTTATTTGGTTAAAATTAAAGAAAAGTGAAACAACCCTATCATGAAAATTTCGAGTAAAAAAGATGCCACAACAGCACAAGGTGTTCCCAAGCGGTCACCCATCCAAGTACTAACCACGCCTGACGTAACTTGGTACCAAGATCGGGTCGGCTGGTAATCCCAACGGAAGAGACAGCAATCTTATCTGCGACTGGTGCCAGCAGCCAAATTCAGCAGTACCTGGGTCTGGAATTCTGTGTTCACTGGACAGTACGCTTAGAGGGATTCACAAGGCGCCATTGACTGTTTTGTAGAAGTTGGGGGTTGTGCGAACACGTTTCCTAGCAAGGCTCATTCACTCTGCAGTACTGGGACGGCCCAAAAACAGCTCGTCAGCCAAAACCACTTCCTTATTGCGGAGACTTGACACTGCCATCAGAGGGTAAAGTCGGAAGTGGATTTGTCTCCCAGCTGACTCAGTGAACGCTTGTATGTAGGGCTCGGATCGATATGCTCGATAAAATCTCCAGATATGCTCGAAAAACATCCTGTTTTATGCTCGAAAAACGCCGTTAAAAACTATAGAAAGGAATTTTCAAGTTTTATGTATATATTGTATGTAAAATTGTATCTACAAGTATATATGACAAGTTTCATTTATACACGCTACAGTTTAAAAGTATTTACAAAATGTTCAGAACTACTAGACGAGTCATTGAAGTAGATTCGTGTTGGTCTATACAACAAGAATTTCTTCTATATTTTCAGTTCTGAATGATTTTCTTAGATCGGTCAATAAAATCTTCAGTGACGAGAACGATCTTTCAATGTCAACTGACCCGAGAGGTAAATACTTGAATGATGCTGCTTCTTGTGCAGAGTAGTTTGGAAAATCCTCTGACGTTGCAGACTCGCCGCGCAGCATCCTCTCCAAGTCCAACGCTGCACTCCAACAGGGATTTCTAGCCAGCAAGAACTCCAACTTTTTCCTCACAGTTTCCCCAGTCTCTCCAGGCCATGATTTGGCTTATTCGATGACTCCGTTTATTGTAGCGACCACTTCAACCAATTCCATCCCTCGCGATTCCAACTTTAGGATGACCTCAGGAATGATGGTCATGTAGGTTTTTATGAAAGTCAAGGATGGCAGGAATTCTGGGGAAATTTGAAGAAAAACGAACTATTTAGACGAAAACCAGTAGAATATGAATTTATTTGCGTTTATTCTGAAAACCGCGGTTTTATGCATTTATATGCTCGATAAATTTAAATTCTGTTGGTCCCAGAGTGGTGAAATTACCAACAAAAGGCTTCTTTCAATGTTTACTATTCAGGAAAAAAATATGCAAATATGCTCGAATTCGAGCCCTACTTATATGTATGGGTCAGTTTGTGATGGTGGACTAGGTCTGATTAGGATGCAGTCTCTGGCTCATGAGCTCCGTAGAATCCGTATAGGAAGGGCGGAACAAGTACTCTTTGTAACAGAGGGTGAGTCTGGCTTCGTGAATTCCCCGGAAGACGTGTGAGAAGAGCAGAGTTTTGCTTCAGACAACCGATGCGGCTGAGCTGATCAGGTGACAAGAAGTCGGAGCTTCTACAAATCTGGGCTGAGAGTGGCCCACCAAACGTCTGCTTCGTGGAAGGGGAGAAAAGGATGATCAGAGTCCATTCTGGATCGCTTCTATCGTTGATCAGAACGACCCGGGGGAGACGAATCCGGGCAAGAGTCAACTGTAGAGCAGGATGTCCCATGAGGGAGCACATGTGCTGCAGTCCTGTCAGTCAGTAAACCTGCCACGAACTGCTCGGCATAACAGTGTGTGAACTACTGAAAACATGCGCAGAGAAGAGAAGATGAACGGCGTACACAGAGCCATTTTACAGTGGATGGCGGTCGGATGTGGTGGAATGCTCGGTACCTCAATATGTAGCGGTGACTGACGTTGAGTTGGTATCAGGATTAGGACGGCGAACGTTGGAGGAAATGTTTCGTCAAAAGCAGCAGAAGTACTCGAGACCAAGTATTGTGGCAGCTGTTGCAGCTCTAACCGGTGTCCAAATTGAAGCTGTCACCTTTATACCGACCATATTGGCTTGGCTTGGTGTCTGGGCAAGAACGTCGGTGGTCCCATTATGGAGACTCAGCATACCAGAGTTCTTTCTTGGGAGGGCAACAGAGGGAGTTCTTTTGGGCGGAGGTCTCATATGGAGTATGTTCTCTAGAAATGTGCAAGGCGGCTATTGTCCCTATCAGTGACTGTGAGGGATGATCAGTGAACATTCAGTGAATGCGAGGGGACGGCGGTCGAACAATAACGTGAGTTGCTGTTCTTACTTAATTGAAAGAGCAGCCATAATTACCTCCAATGAGTGTTTCATAAATATGCCCAGAGTGGAAACCGGGCCATCTGATTTACAGACTCAGTTTATTTTCATTTTCAAAAACCTTGTGTGGAATAAGTATTATTTTTGTATTGTGTATTTTTTCCAATAAATCGTGTCAAAACTTAACTTCGGTGATCGGAGACAAGCGGTGTGTTATACGCGGTATGGGCGTTGGCGGTTACCAGTAGGTGACTTGAAATGCAACACAGACCAACAAAATCCCACTGGATTTCAAACAGGCATACATCTGTGGGGTACGCCTTAGTACCTACGGGCAAAATATATCTCTGGGAAGTGAGGGGGAGTGATGTGGGGTTGTTCAGACCCCGCGAAAAGCTCTGATAGATCCTTAGAGCTCATAGCATTAATACAAAGCTGCCACACCGATTAAACTGGAAGAAGTCAACAATTCGCCAAATACCTACCACAAAATATTGGCCTTGAGCACTGATTTGTAACTCGTAGGTCAACGAAATCATTTAAAAATATTGAAAACATCTTTTGTAATGTAAAATCTTATAGGTAAATAATTTGAAATAGTTTTATTAATTTGCTAAATTGTTGGCTTTTTTGTGGTGTAGCCTGTGTTTAAATTCTCCTAATACTGCATAAATTAATCATGTGTGATAATACATTGAGGTTCAGTGGTTGAATTTTGAGGGCAAACACCAAAAAAAACCAGTCATGCAGCATGGCTATAAGAGCGAATTTTCGAAGAAATAACTGATTTTATGTAAAACTGTTTTATCTCAAGAAATAACCACGTTCCTTCATCTTCAAAGTGCTCCAGTTTGATAACGGAATGAGATATCGCAATTCTGATTTCACCATCGTGTTCAGCGTAGAAAAACCTTTAAAATGAGGTGTCACTTGTCAGACTGTTTCATTTTGGGAATTTATGGGTAATTCCCCCCCCCCCCCCCCCCCCCCTAAAACTCCCCCTTAGAGTGACCCGATTCTGCCCATCTACGAACTTAGCCTGTCGATTGCCAAGACAGATTTTTCGTGCAAATTTGAACTTTTTATCTCAATTCTGTCGAGAGTTATCGTCTGGAATTACACATACATATATACCTATATATTATACATATAATTTTTGGTGTCTTTCGGCAGTGAATTCAGGATGGTCTGAAACGGATTTTGGTATAAAAATCTTTCGGAAATTCGAGTTTTAAAAATTTTGGACCGAGAACAATAGCTTCCTTTTCTTCGAAAATTCGCTAACTGAGCATATGCACAGTTAAAGAGACCGTGCGATTGGTCAGTTACCCATGAAATTTTGCCCGCATTTGCAATGCAAAATTAGCGTAGGTATGGTTGATTTGCGCGCGTGCAAAAATGTCGAACGGGGACTTTTTATGGAAACCTTTAAGGAATTCTTGGCAGGAAACCCTCTAATATTTTTGTCCTTGTTCTAAAGTCTGATTACAAACCAGCTACGTAAATGATTACAAATTTCAGCTCATTACGACCATTCTTTCGCGGGGTTTTGCCAGATTGGGCGACGATGGATTTGACGGACAAACCAACTTACTTATGGAGCTCAAATTCACCGATTTACCTGTAAAAATCTACGAACATGTGATAACACCATTTGGTTTGGTTCATCTGCTGGAATCTTGGGTCTTTTTCGCAAGTTTTCAACTCCGGATGTTGCACTTCCTGCTCGGTCTCCTCCAGCTCCTCGATCTTTTCGCAGATCATTCCATCGATCTCGACTTTCACCATTTTGAGGGCCGTTGAAAACTGTTTGGATACAAACAAAATGACTAAAGACAAACCTACCTACTTACAGCGGAAAGTTGGAAGAAAAATTTTTACGGTTGTAAACCGTACAAAAAAGTACTAATCAAATCACACGTGGAGTTGGCGTTTCAAGAAATCATATGTTATATTTCTATTATTTACTACGTTTCTGGTGTTTGTTGGTTGGCAAAAATAAATTGAGTGCGAGTTGAGGTTTTGGTACCTACCTTGCTAAGTTGGTCATCATCTTGGAAACAATTTGGTTGTGGCCCCAAATCAGTAGCCATTTCCCAACTACCCTCTGTTCTTAGTCGCATGTTTTTCCAGGGGAAGGTTTGCCCATGCGCTGTTTGATCTTGAAAGCCTTTGCACGATCTAGACTACTTGTTTTGCGCAATATACCTGTTACACTGTCCGTGTGTGAGCGATTTCGCACGAAAATGTGAAAATACGCCTTATAAATATGTGTGTAAAATATGTGTTTTAATAAAGAATTGAATTGAATAATGCTGAAGACGATCAACAATTTTCGAGATTTATTGGATGGAGCTCGGGTAATCGATATTGCACTGTGTGTGGGGTATGTTGCGCAATATTGGGCCAGTCTGTCCAGTAGCCCTACAAGGCCCGGGGGCCCGTGCCATGAAAAAAGTCAACAAAATTAGCAAAAATAATGTTTCAAAGTTACCTATAAGCAAATTTTATATGAGCTAGAGAATTTTTAAACGATTTTTGTGTGATAGGAGACAAATTTACATGTTGATCTTGAGGGTTTTAACCAAATAAGTGCTTTAAACGCGATTTTCAAGTTTAATGTTATCGGACATTTGGGGTAAAATACTAAATACGAAATGATTAGGTAGTAATTTACCTTGAAACCTTGAAATGTTCGTAAATCCAACGTATAGAAAGATGTATCCGGATTTTGAATAGCAGCAACGAGCACACGTAATAATTCACAGACGTACAAGCAGCAACCAGAACGAGAAGCGCGGTCGCAGGCAACTTCTCTCGTCAAGCAGGGTGGCCAACATGTCAGTCCAAATGTGTACCTCTTGTATGTAGCATTTGTTCTTCTTTTTCTTCACACTCCCTCCCAAATGCGCATCACATGAGGGACACCGTCAGCAGCAGTTACTCACACGGATTCAGCACTCAGCACTAACGAGGAAATCAAGGCAGACAAACTGTCTTGACTCGCTAACCACGCTTACTCAGTATGTGCAGGCAGTGGGCACTGACGACTTAGGGTGGTTCTGAGTAACCCTAATGGGTGGCTCAGCACAAACGATCTGTGAGCAGTAAAAAAAATATTAGAGAAAATTAACACATAGACATCATCATTTTTCTGAAATGTATAAATTTGGCTCTGTTTAATGGCTTGGTGAGAGTATCAGCTAACTGATCGTCGGTTCTGATCCACTTGATCTCTATGTGACCATGTTTATGTTCCTCTCTGACGTATAGATAACACAGTCGGACCAAATGTCTCAGTGTTGACGAATCATCTACCTCAGCCAACCTGATAGCTGGTTTGGAGTCTTCAAAGAGTGTAGGAACTATAGATAATTCCAAAATTTCACTACACATGACTCTCAAGTTAGCTAAATCACGACAAGCGGAGCTCATAGCGACGAACTCACTTTCCGCTGATGAAAGTGCTACATGGTTCTGCTTTTTGGATCGCCAAACAACAGGATCACCGAACAATTTAATAATAAATCCTGTTGTGGAGTAACCCCCTTCAGCTGACAACCCCAAGGAGGCATCGACAAAGCAGTCGATGGTGTCTGTTTTCCCTGAGAACACCAGCCCCAACTCTTTAGTACCCCTGAGATACCTAACTACACGAATTACAGCTTTCCAATCATCTGAATTGTAATTGGACTGGCGTCGACTCAGAATGTTGGTCGCATACGAAATATCAGGCCTAGTTCCATTTTGTAGGTATAGTAATGAACCAATTGCCTGCCTATACGGAATAGAATTTGAGTTGACATTGATCTCAGCAGATTTCACTAGTTGGTTCTCAGTTATCATTGGGGTAGTAGCAATTTTGTCACTATCAGGGTCAAATTTCTTGAGTATAGACTCTACGTGTGACTTTTGATGCAAACGAATTGTTCTATTTGGGCGATCTCTTTCGATTTCCATTCCTAAGAATTTCCTGGGAGCACCCAAGTCAGTAATGGAAAATTCACTGCTTAATGTATGTTTGATTTGTGCTATTTTTCTCTTACTATTTGAAGCGACCAAAATATCATCCACATATAACAAAAGTAAAGCCATTTGGTCACCATCTCTCCAGATAAATAGACAGGGTTGAAAGTTATATGGTTTAAAGTTTAGTTTTTCAATCGCCTCTAAAAATCTAACGAACCAGCGCTTAGGTGAAACTTTTAAACCATATAAAGCCTTGTGAACTTCACAGACGGACTTTGTTTTGAAATTCTCTCCCTTCCCTATATACTCACCATACCCATCAGGTATTTCAATATACACTAGTTTGTCTAAAGTCCCATTCAGAAAAGCAGTCTTAACGTCAAATTGAGCAAGTTCTAAATCATACTTAGCGGCTATAATCAATATGAATCTAACGTCGGGCAATCTTGCTACAGGAGCATATATTTCCGATAACTCATACGAATTGTTGTCCGCAAAACCTTTGACAACCAGACGACTTCGATATCTCACAGACCCATTCGCTTCTTTTTTCTTCTTGTGGACCCACCGAGTTTTCATAATTTTTACGCCCTTAGGTACAAGATGTTTTGATATTATTTTCCATGTTTTACATTGTTCTAACGCGTCAAATTCCTGATTGATAGCCTCTATCCAGCGTATGGAATCAGGAGCACTTATCGCCTGATTATAAGTGATCGGATCAGGGTTTGACGTGTCTAACGGATTTTCTAAGAAACAAGCTATGTTTACCATATCGTCATTTTCTTCGAAAAAATCATATTCCGCAGTACCACCTATTAATTTTTCCCGTTCTCCTCCTACGACTGACCCATACGTATTCGATCGTTCTACAGAGTTCGGATTCACGTCCTCCGTTTCAATAGCGAACTGAGTCTGAGGTACCTGTCGCGGTCCATATGCATTAGCCTTCATATAATCCGAAAAAGTTCTATCTTCTACGAAATCCACGTGTTTTGATCTGACTATTGTTTTATTGATCGCATGAAACAAAACGTATCCAGTTTCCGTACATTCGAGCAAAAATCCTAGATTCGCTCGGGGAGCAAATTTAGATTTTGTTGCATTATCTAATGTGTACGCCTCACACCCAAAACGTTTCAGGTATTTAACGGAAGGTGATTTCCCACACGCTTTCTCATACGGAGTCTGAAAATCGATTGAGGAGTTCGGAGTTCTATTATGTACATGAATACTATGACGTAAAGCAAACGCCCAAAAGTTATTGGGTATTCCGGAAGATATTAAGTTTACTCGTATTTTTTCTTCCAGCTCTAAATTCAATCTCTCTGCAACAGCATTATGTTGTGGAGTATATGGTTCACAAACGGTTAATGAGATTCCTTCCCTAAGCATTATGGATTTCATCGCTGACGTTTTATATTCCATACCTCCGTCCGTTCGTATTTCGCTAACTTTAGTTTGTTGACTCATCAACATACGTATATCCGCGAGACAGTTTAGTAAGGCTAAATGTACTTGAGTTTTATCCGTTATCTCATACGCACAGGCATAGCGACTCGCATCATCTGTAAATGTAACGATGTATCGAGCTGCGGACCTGTATGCCAACGGTTTAATAGGCCCCATGAGATCACTGTACAACCGGCTAAACGGTGTTTCCGACCTATGCCTAGTTTCCCCACACGGTTTCCTTTTCGCTTTTGCCAATTTACAGGCCGAGCAATCAAGAATCTCACTGGAGAATTGAACACCCTTAAGTTCAGGAAGAAGTTTCCCGGCAATTTCCAAATATTTCTTTGATGCATGATTTAGTCGATGGTGCCATTTGAGGCCCTCGTTTTCTCTTAAGCGTAGTTCATTACGATTAGGTTTACCTTTTTTCGCCTGGGAACTCCCTCCTAAACCTACATCGGAGGCACACGCAGGCCGCTTACGAGACTCCGCCCCTCCCACCATAGAACACGTATCGACGTCACGTAACGAGAGATTTTCGCCGACGAAACCATCACTGAGTACAACAACTGAGGAGGTATCACTAACAACAGACGAAGTATGACTTTGAACTGCTGATGGTTCAAGTTCGGCGGACGACGATTCACCAGGGTGCGAACCAGATAGTAGGTTTATACTCCTACCTACCCTTCGTAAGATCGACTCAACTTCCGACTGCGTAGCATTTACGAGAGGTAGCCCAAACGACACCCACCAAAATTTATCGCGAAAAACACCACGTTTCAAAATTTCATTAGTCCTATCATCGACAAGGGATACACTAGTGTCGCAAAATAACGCTTTTAACCCACGAGACATTTGTTTACGAAGAGAGAATAAATTTTCAAGGAGGTCGGGCGCATACAGAACATTTGTGAGAACACCATACGTATGCGTTTCTTCGTTGAACACCACGATATCACCGGACTCCCGAATTATTAGATCAGCATCAGTGCTGTTATTCGCACACGAAATCGTAATCGGCTTTGCCAAGGTTCTGACGACAGTAAACACGGATTTGGTGTTCACTATATGTTCCGTCGCACCCGAGTCCAAAATAAACTGTAACTGATTGGTTAGCTTACCGTCGAATAGCAACGACATAGCCGAACCACTCCTCGAAGAGATGGGCGAACGGAGATTGCCCTTAGCGCGTTCCGTAGCGATGACTGCCACTGAGCGGTCAGGCGAGGCGTCGTCATCGTCATCGTCACTATGGCTCGTCACCAACCGAACTGCACCCTTGGGAGGCCGAGGTTTCACTGACGAATTCCCTCTCGCTCGTTTCAAACGATCCTGAGCGGGCGTGTGCGACTGTCGAGTATTCTGCCGGAGTCGATTTTGAGCGGGCGTATTGGATCCGTGAGCGTGTCGACTTTTGACTGACGAGGTATCCCTACTGACCGGCGCAGTGTGTGGCCGTCGTTCTCTCGACTTTTGTCTGGCCAATCTGGTCTCTCGTGTCGGAGGCTTCGGGCAAGTACTCGAAAGATGCCCGGCCACCTCCCCACAATTGAAACAGATACGACCCAATTTCCGACATTCATCTGCAAAATGTCCTTTAATGCCGCACTTAAAGCACTGAACATCTTGCCTTTTAAACGAGGTGTGTTCAGTAGGAGCGTGTCTTCTCTTACGGATTGCACGTCCTTTATTTGCGGTGTAGAGGACTCTACTCGTAGTAGCTCTTTCCCTCCGCTGGCTTTCCTCAATTGTACTAAACCGTTCAAACATGGCATCTTGAATTTGTTGGAGAGACATTCTCGGTTCTTTGTGGAGGGCGTCCGATTTGATGTCAGGGCAGGCCTCCCCGATAGCGTTGATGAAGTTACGCCTTACAGCCCTATCAGATAATTCGGCATCTGGGCACCTGCGGATCTTCTCCACCAGCTCCTGAAAGCGAGCAACAAAATCAACCACCGGTTCCACTGCTGGATTGAATTTGAGATTGATAAAGTCATTTTGTAACGAAAACTCTTTTGCCTCCGTGTGCGGGTCCACAGCTTTATCTAAAATTTGGATCATTGCCCTAGGAGACGTGCAGTCAATTAACATGCGTTGGAATTTCTCGGGAACGTTGGAAACAATATACCCCATCACAAGACCTCCCATACGAGCCACTTCCCTGGAGGTATACTCTTCGATTGGTTCGGCGTCCGGGTTCAGGAGGAATAGGCAGTCTTCCGCCCTCAACTCGAGTTCCACTCGACGCCTCCACAAAGAATAATCGTCGTTTTCCAGGTATTTATTGAGCCCTGATCGCAAATTTATTCTGCGATCTCTTTGAGGCTCATCGTCAGTATAGAAGTGTCTCTTCCTCCCCGGTTCCTTTGCGTTCCCTTGGTGCGGCGACGCTTCCACCGACGAAATTTGTGACGTAGACGCCCTGTCTTCTACTAACGGAATAACTGGCGCGCTGCTGGAAGATGTTCCAAGTCCAAGTGCTTGGAGAGCTTGATCGTACTGAGACGAGAGTGCCTCGTAACGTAATGCCGACTCCTCCGCTAGTTCAACAAACTTATCTCTCGACCGCTTCGTCTCTTCCCTCAGTGCTTCGAGCACTTTTAGTTGAAATCCCTGCTGACGCCTCTCAACCTCCTCAAGGATGCGTTTCTCCTGTTCAGCGTTCATAATTGAAGAGCTTGAAACATATTCAAATAAGTCGGTTATTATGTGAATCGCACGAGAAATTAATGAACGTATTAAATATAGCGAAAAAAGAAAAAAAAAAAAAAAAAAAATTAGGTCTAAACGGATTAAAATCGAGCTCCCTCCCGACCTTGTATCGTGACAAATGTAACGAAAACGGAATGAGGTTCAGACGTATTAAAGTCAGGCTCCCTCCCGACTTCGTAGCATGATAAAACGAAGAACAAACGTAAATACGAATAACAAACGTAAATAAGACAATACGTAAATACGACAATAGCAACACGTTAAAAATAAACAAACGATCGAGCAGTTATACGCAAAATAAGTAGCGTTGTTTCACTGACGAACACCTACGAATGTTAACGCTAATCGTAAAATTTAAATCTGTATCACTGTTCAATTGACCGACATCTATGGATGTTATTGTCAACTGAAATCTACGGATTCAATTGTTTCACTGTAACCTACGGTTTTTCTTGATAACACAAACGGAACGAAGTTGGTATTACCGTTTGACAGCAGGCACTGCCCGAGTCAACAACTTCAAACAATTTCCCTTATGCACTGCTCGAGTCAAAAAAAATACCTCGCATTTTTCGAAAAAAAAATACATACGATAATTATCACTGACTAATTCTACGAAAATAAACGCCGCCCAGTCGCTGCTTAAAACAAACGATTTATTATTTCAAGCTTGAATTTTAAAATCGAAACAGCACTTCGCAAGGTGTAAAATTCCAAATCGTCCATGGGGAACGCTGACCAGCTTTTCAAATCACTATAGATGGATCTTTTTACAATTCAACTTAGATTGTATTAATTTGGAGATGCGACCGAAACGAGACAGTGTGACTGATTTTGCCCAATTACGCACCTCAGCCTTGTTGGCTTCATCTAGTGGAATTAGCTCTGTTCGAATGACAAAGTCACTCGGTCAACTTACTCTCCCTGCAAGCACGCCAATAAATGGACGGTGCTCACATGACCCATTAAATCTATAGTCACTAACAACGCCTGTCGTTAAATGACGGAAAAATTCTTACGACCGAAAGTACGGTAAATGACGATAAAAAAAAAAAAAAAAAAACAACACTATTCGAACTCTTAGGCTTGATACACGAGCATTCAGTCAGCGTTCCACCTAGTCCGCTTTGCTTTTGTCGGCTCATGAATACCTATACCAGCCTGTTTCCATTTACCCGGTTACTTTGTTAACGAATGACTCAACTTACTCAACAATATTCAACTTACGATCTCCACAGCTAACTTAGCGTTTTTCATGAGTTTTGACTCTGACGAAATTAAAGAAAAAAAAAAAACAAATCTGGATCTGACTGATACACACCTACGCATTGTTCATTGCTCATACGAACTACTTCCTCATACGAATATAGTTTTTTTTACGAATTATTGCTCGAACGATTCATTGCTCATACGGATTACATTCTCGTACGAATTATTTTCTATCAAAGGACTTTTCTCCAAACCATGGTATTACTGGACTCAAACGACCCAAACGTTCATTTCTCATGCAATGCCTTTTTCCACTTGTATTCACTTTCGGTTTTACCAGACGTTTGTATTTACTCAAACGAAAAATTGCATGACGTATCTCAGTCAGATCCACAACACGAATTTTTCACGGCACGAATTTTCACCATACGAATTTTCACCATACGATTTTTCACCATACAACTTTTCTCCAGTACCTACGGGTATAATGGCGGCCCCACTAATGGATGCCTAGGCTTTCATCAAGAGCCGACCGATGTCTCGTTAATATCTAGCAATGAATTCATATCGGACATTTGGGGTAAAATACTAAATACGAAATGATTAGGTAGTAATTTACCTTGAAACCTTGAAATGTTCGTAAATCCAACGTATAGAAAGATGTATCCGGATTTTGAATAGCAGCAACGAGCACACGTAATAATTCACAGACGTACAAGCAGCAACCAGAACGAGAAGCGCGGTCGCAGGCAACTTCTCTCGTCAAGCAGGGTGGCCAACATGTCAGTCCAAATGTGTACCTCTTGTATGTAGCATTTGTTCTTCTTTTTCTTCACAAATGTTTTTAACATTTTCGGGGGTCCCCCTCCTCCGGACCACTGAAGACCTGAGCAGTAGCCCCCCCCCCCCCCCCCCGGAGGGCCCGTAACTTAGGTCGAGCCTATTAGGGCCGGTTTAACCAACGCAGCTTAAACCTGGTATCAATAAATCCTGGATTCAAATTTGATCTGCGGTTCAGAGCTTCGACAGTTTCACCAACGTTTTTGATCCGCGGTTTAGCCGAACTTGGGTTTAAGCCGAGATTGTTCAGTTTGCATCAGCATTGCTATCCCCAGAAACACCAATTCCGCATTGCAGATGACATGGAGGAGAGATGCTCATCCATGAGTGGTGGATCTGTGCTATTTCTCCTATGGATAATTACGTTTTGTCCGCCATCCATTGTTGTGGAGACATTAAACTGTATAATAGTAACCAGGTGCGGAAGTTTCGCGATTTTTATCCACTTATGCCTCTGTCATTCTGAGGACTCCACTCTGTCATTACTACGAAACATCATCTTACATCTTTCGAGACAGCTGATTGCCATTCTACCTATTGCTCGTGTAATAAATTATAGATAGCCTAACTAGGCTCTTTTATAAAAGGTATCTACTTTTTTACAATAATTCGCTGTATGCAGAAGAAGTTATACATGTACTTATTAGCGCAGTCTGCAAGTACCTACCACTATGAAGGTTTACCTTCTCGAAGAAATAAATAATGATGGGTCCGACGTTGTTGCCTACCTGTTTTGGTGTAAAATTATATTTATTACGCATTTTTGGTTGGGCTCACCATTCTGTTTCGAAAACTAGAAGGATTTCTCTTGCATCGAGCACGAAGCTCATCCCTGCCTCAAGGCAGAACCTCGCGAAAAAATCGCTGTCATCCCACTTGTGGAAATGCTCGACCCTTTCGCGAATTATCGCCGTCTGGGCACGGCCACTTCCAGAAGTTGATTGAAATCTTCATCCGAGGATGACTCAAACACTCCAATGAAACGATTCATCGCATGAAACGATTGATGCAAGTAATATGAAAAACACTGATAAAATAGATTTCAAAATGGCGATGGCCTGGCGGAGAATCAGAGATCAACCGTAGATCAGAGGTTTAAACCATCTGAAACGAGGTACTGTCTTTTCTCAGAATCGATGGCTTAAACCTCAGCCGAGATCGAAGTCTGGATAATCTGCGTTGGTGAAACAGGCCCTTAGGGTCTACAGATCCGAAATCCGTCCCTGGTTTAGGGTATAGAAAACATTGGGTGGGTATAGCTAAACGTAAAATCTCCAGTAGGAAAACCCCCTATTACCCTAACCAAACCGACCCTGATCTGGATGTGCATGTCCTGCAGTCTCAGCCCGTCGTCTGGCAGCGAGGAGGGCTCCAACCGACTTTTGAAACTGCCGGTCGATAAGGGTTAGCGGCCTTAAGGTGCCGCACAGTGGCCTAAAGCCCCGGAAACACGAGCGAAGGTTAATTTTGCGAGGTTTTCCTCGTGAAACGGTCGTGTTCATTACATCGAAAACGATTATAGGAAGACCTGGGGCTTCACTAAAACTACCTACTGTAGTTCGAAGAGCTCCCATCCAACCAAGTCACCACTATCATTTTAAGAATTTTATTTTTATTTTTTTAAATTTATTTATTTGGCAAAAGACAGAGAAAAATAAATTATACAGAAATACAGAAAAATACAGTGCGATGATAGAAAAATTAGTACCCAAATTTAACTTCTAACTCAACATATGCATAGAGAATTGCAAAAATAAAGATGAACTTAGCAATGAAAAGTAACTGACATTATTTTGGGGTGAAGGATTCTGTCATTGCCCACCATGAGAATAAGTTCATCAGAACTTGCGCTCTCAGGTGGAGTTCATTCAGACCTCTACGATTCAATCATTTGTATAGAAAATTTCTAGAAAGGCACTCCAGACGCTTACGATTTTTACCTAATAACTTATTATAATGTATCCGAAAGAAATGGCACGATTGTTTGTTTAAATAACTTCAGGCTTTTGAATTCTTTATGACGAAGACATTATGACTTGAAGACTTATGACTTTATTGAATTTCTATATGACAAGAGAATAACTCTTGCCGTAAAAGAAAAATAGTGCTCTGTTATAGGAAATAGGTTTAAAGAGCTCAGCGCTGCATTTTTTAAAGTGCATATATTATATAGTTATTTGTCTTCACGATGATGAGCAAAATTGAGTGAGGTAGGGTATGACCTAAACTCCACTTTTTCATCATTATCAATAACCGAAACTCGTCTAAAAAAAAAGAGAAAATTATTACACAACGGTTTATTATTTACCTGTATGCCCCTTCTGCGTAGATCACTGTTTCCTGTGGTCAATACCTACCCTCGTGCTTCCCACAAGAGAGTTCTAAATCGAGTACTGGAGCCAGCCGGGCAGTCATATTTCATAAGTAATGTGCGTTGGAATCAAGAATTCTATAATTAATTATTTTTTGTTAATCATGAAGCATAACGTTCATATTTAAAAAGTTCCTATCAACATAATCCAAAAAAACCATAATTTTTCAAATAAAATAATATCACCAAACAACCAACTCGATTTCATACAGCCAAGCGTGATTATAATGATCAGTCGTTCCCTAGCAATGATATCTGGGCAGGAAGTATACCGAATCATTCACGATCATGTTGACGAAGCTTTTCGGTGCAAACGAACGGCTGGACGTGCAATGCTCCGGGTGGTCTCAATAAATTCTCAAGTTCGAGATCAACTATACCCTGTAACGGAAACCATCAAATCTTGAGGGGAGGGGGGGGGGGTTTAATTTTTATTTTTATTCTTTTAGCGAATTTTCGAAGAAAAGGAAGCTATTGTTCTCGGTCCAAAATTTTTAAAACTCGAATTTCCGAAAGATTTGTATACCAAAATCCGTTTCAGACCATCCTGAATTCCCTGCCGAAAGACTCCAAAAATTATATGTATATATATATATATATATATATATATATATATACTATATATATTTATATATTTATATATTTATATATTTATATATTTATATATTTATATATTTATATATTTATATATTTATATATTTATATATTTATATATTTATATATTTATATATTTATATATTTATATATTTATATATTTATATATTTATATATTTATACATTTATATATTTATATATTTATATATTTATATATATATTTATATATGTATGTGTCATTCCAGACGATAACTCTCGAAAGAATTGAGATAAAAAGTTCAAATTTGCACGAAAAATCTGTCTTGGCAATCGACAGGCTATGTTCGAAGATGGGCAGAATCGGGTCACCCTAAGGGGGAGTTTTGGGGAGTTTTAGGGGGGGGAAATTACCCATAAATTCCCAAAATGAAAAAGTCTGACAAGTGACACCTCATTTTAAAGGTTTTTGTACGCTGAACACGATGGTGAAATCAGAATTGCGATATCTCATTCCATTCTCAAACTGGAGCACTTTGAAGATGAAGGAACGTGGTTATTTCTTGAGATGTTCTTCCTGGTTCGTCTGCTCTAATCTGATAACGGAATGGGATATCGCAATTCTGACTTCACCATCGTGTTCAGCGTTGGAAAATCTACAAACCGAGGTGTTACTCGGCAAAAAATGGAACAAAAAATTTGTTACGTACCCAATACCTACTCTTCTGGTATTCAAAACATTTTTGATTTCCCCCGCCCCCTCCTTCCACCCCAAATATTACTTTGCGTAAAACTACTCCTGTTTTAATTTTGTATGGTATCAAGTTGGGAAAACATTGGCCGAAAATTAATTTTCAGAAAATTTTAGGCGGAGGAGGAAGATGCCGAAAACTTCGAAAATTCGCTCTTATAGCCATGCTGCATGACTGTGGTTTTTTTATTGTTCATCCTCGATTTCAAAGGTTCATTATTTAAAATAATAAACCAAAACGAGGGAAACCTATCGTCAGCTTTCAGTCAAAGTCGTTTCCAACGCTTATTAGGATGGTTTCCTATGGTTTTCTAGGAGTCAGCTAACCACCAGAAAAAGCCAGTGAGAACGAACCTATGGCCATCGTGGTATTATTTATCGTCATCTCAGTGACAGAGACGATTTGCCCAGAGATTGATCGAGTTTGGCTGTTGTTGGATTTATCACTATGCAGTGAAGTAAAAAAATTTATTAATTTAACAAAAAAGAAAAGCAAATTGACACAATGTGTTTGCGCTCTTTTTAGATTTATCATCGTCTTTTCATTCCTCTCAAAAATATTCCACTAACTTTAGACATTCCGACTCACCGCATTATTAAAACGTAGAATTCGATATCTACAGAAAATAACTGAAATAACTGCTGGTCTAGCGACGGTTCCAATTGGCTTATTACTATTCAAAAATAACTCGTAATTGTTGGGCCTGGGTTAACGAACGCCGAAATTTATAAACAATAACCCGATTCCGTAGATGATTTGGTGTCGGTTTCGAATTAGTATTTTCCTCTCCGATAGAGTCGGTAAGAAAAACTTCTGCCAAGTTTATAGCTTCCTCGTACCGATAATATTGAATACATGAATTGATCGTATAGATCAATTAAAAATGTATGATGAATAATCGATTCAGTACAGATTGGAGTGGATTTAAGAATTGTATATTTTTATTTGTTGTAATACATGAAGCATAACGTGTAGTTTGACAAAGTTGAAGATAGGTAATTTACTGTCAGTTAAAGACAACAAAAGTACGCAGTATGTTTACATGTACAGGTTATAAGTAGGTACCTATGCGTATGTATATTTATAATATTATGTATATATTTCCCATTCGGTCTAGAGCTGCCAACCGCGAAGCCCTCAAAATACCTTTTATGCTCGCCTCATCTGGCCAACGGTCGCTTCACTTCCTATTGAGATATCGAACATCCCTGAGCTAAATAAATTCAAAAAGTCATTAAAAACCTTGTTTCTTGGAAAATAAAAATTTATAGGTTCATTTTGGTTTATTATTTTCAATAATGAACCATTGGAATCGAGCATGAAAAAAAAAATTCTTACCCCCCCTCAAAATTTGATGGTTTACGTTTCAAGATATGTAGAATCCAAAACTGCAATAAAAATATTTCTGTCTGTCCGCCGTACGCCGTACGCCGTACGGGCCACTTTTCTTAGTTACCATGAAAAAAAATTGATGAAATTCGGGTTATAGGTTCCGTTCGGCGTCTAGTTGGTCCTCGAAGCTCGACGTTACTGTGAGTCATCTCTAAGGGGTTCAAAATAGGGGTTGAAATTTTCAAAACGCCTATACCATTTTTTTTACGTAAATATTTTTACGGTTTTAAATAGTTCTTGAACTTGCGAGTTTTTTAAGACCATCCGGAGCATCGTACGTCCAGCCGTTCGTTCACAGTAGACCCCGAAGTTTGCACCGACAGGCATTTTCGACTCCAGTGTGAATGAAATTGACAATCCAAACCAAATCTCGTAACCAGAGACGCGCCCACAATAGGAATTTGTGAATACGGCCAATCATTGGTAGGGATCACCTGATTATATTGGTGGAGTATGAAGTCGAGTTGGTTGTTCTGTGATATTATTTAATTTGAAAAATGATGGCTCTATTGGAGTTTGTTGGTAGGTAGTGAAACTTGAACAAACGTTGAAGTATTATTGATGGGTAAATTATTACTACGGTAAGTCATTACTCAACGGTAAATTATTACACAACGGTAAATTATACCATCTACGTAGAAGGGGCTGGAGTTTGTTGGTAGGTACTTTTGCAACTTTTTTCACTCCTCATCAACAATTTCTTTTCAGAACTTCATTATGTGTGTTTCTTTTCGTTAGGTACTGTTTGTCATCGGCAGAATTATTTTAGCAACATTTAACTCGTGTTTAATTTAAATTTATACACATTTCAATTCAGTTTCATACCTGAAATATAACTTGTAAATATAAATATAATAATTGAATCTTATATATATATATATATCTGATATACAATTGAATAGGTGCTGTTTTAATTATGTATTTCTAAGAAATTAACTGTATCATTTTTCCGCATTAGAAGCTAAATTGAAGTAGGTACTACAAGTTGTTTTTGGTTTATTATTTTCAATAATGAACCATTGGAATCGAGCATGAAAAAAAAAATTCTTACCCCCCCTCAAAATTTGATGGTTTACGTTTCAAGGTATGTAGAATCCAAAACTGCAATAAAAATATTTCTGTCTGTCCGCCGTACGCCGTACGCCGTACGCCGTACGGGCCACTTTTCTTAGTTACCATGAAAAAAAATTGATGAAATTCGGGTTATAGGTTCCGTTCGGCGTCTAGTTGGTCCTCGAAGCTCGACGTTACTGTGAGTCATCTCTAAGGGGTTCAAAATAGGGGTTGAAATTTTCAAAACGCCTATACCATTTTTTTACGTAAATATTTTTACGGTTTTAAATAGTTCTTGAACTTGCGAGTTTTTTAAGACCATCCGGAGCATCGTACGTCCAGCCGTTCGTTCACAGTAAGGCCCCGAAGTTTGCACCGACAGGCATTTTCGACTCCAGTGTGAATGAAATTGTATACAATTCAAACCAAATCTCGTAACCAGAGACGCGCCCACAATAGGAATTTGTGAATACGGCCAATCATTGGTAGGGATCACCTGATTATATTGGCGGAGTATGAAGTCGAGTTGGATGTTCTGTGATATTATTTAATTTGAAAAATGATGGCTCTTTTGGAGTTTGTTGGTAGGTAGTGAAACTTGAACAACCGTTGAAGTATTATTGATGGGTAAATTATTACTACGGTAAATCATTACTCAACGGTAAATTATTACACAACGGTTCATTATACCATCTACGTAGAAGGGGCTGGAGTTTGTTGGTAGGTACTTTTGCAACTTTTTTCACTCCTCATCAACAATTTCTTTTCAGAACTTCATTATGTGTGTTTCTTTTTGTTAGGTACTGTTTGTCATCGGCAGAATTATTTTAGCAACATTTAACTCGTGATTTAGGTAGGTACCTAGTAACGAGTACGGGGTTAGGTACTAACCTACGGAGGGTCTGCGATCTAAATAATTATGCATAGAATAGTACATATCATATTATATAGACGGGTTATCTATACATAGAGCTGTGATCTGTAACAGAAGGGTATTCTATACAAAATAATAAACCGTTGTGCAGGGATTTGCAGCGTTTTTCTTTTGTGCTGGATTCAAAGACTAATACAACTTGCGCGAGCTTGCTCTCTTGGGGTATTAGCGTAGAGTATTGGTAGCTTGCAATGTTTTCGAATGCACATTTACTTTTTATTTTAGAATTTTATGTACTTTTGTTTTTGCTGTGAAAAATTCTTGAATAAATGCAATTTAAAAAAAAAATTCAGTGGATCTAATGACCAAGCTGGCTAGATTATGTGTTACCCTATGGTTTGCTCCATATTATTTTTGTTCTTTTATTACATATATGCCTTATCTTAGGTTGTTTACGTACTAGATTTACTATTACTTCCTCGGACAGATGAATATTATAATACTGTCGTGTATTGTAAACTGGGCATTAGGCCCATGACTAAATTAAATAAATGATTCACAGGTGACGTAATCAATTCAAGGAATAAAACTTTTTGTATTTTGAAAAAAAAATCAGGCCATTGGTTTTCGTGAGAAATTGCGTACCGCGGATTTCGCATTGGTGCCACACATATGATCCGATCGTTCTGAAACTCACAGGGGACTATCTGGGGCCCAACTCGCATGGTCCCTGTAAATGTCAGCAACGCGTGTGGCAATGATTTGCGGACACACGGACGGACAGACAGACAGACAGCGAACCAGATTAGTTCAGAAAGCTCCAAAACGTAAAACGCAAGTCGAAATTTTGATTTTGGAGAAAACAAAATGAATTCCTCTTACTAAAAATGTAACAACAAACTGGAGACCGACCCCCAAATTTCCACCGACCCTCAGAATTTCAGTTCATTCGAAATGTTTTCTCATCATGCATTCGTGTAGATAATATCAAGGGTGCTGTGCACAGAAAGTGATCAGGACAGTAAAGATGAAGACAGTGACCAAGGTTCTCTATACAGGAAATAATTATAAACTGCCATAATAGTATGGCAGATTATAGGTCACAGACTTATAATGAGTCAAATGAACGGGGGGAAAGTATAAATAATAGTAAATTAAAATTAATAGGTAAACAGGTTTTTCATTTTCCGTTGGTATTGAAGGATTCTAATTTTACGGTGTTTTTCCACTTTTTCGGATTATGCGTGTACCCTGAAACGCAAACCAATGAAGTTCGAGGATGTTTAGACATAATTGTAAGGTTTCTTGTGATATTTGAAGAAAATGAACCATTCCTTCGGGAATGGTAGCAAACGAAGCAAATGTATTCTTAATTTACTCACTAGGATTGGTGTTATAACTGAACATTACTAGGGACTGGAATTATATGCACAAAATTTGGCCAAAATATGCACTCGAAATGTACGGTGTTTTTCCAATTTTTTCGGATTATGCGTGTACCCTGAAACGTAAACTAACAAAGTTCGAGGGTGTCTAGACATAATTATAAGGTTTCTTGTGGTATTTGTAGAAAATGAACCGTTCCTTCGGGAATGGTAGCAAACGAAGCAAATGTATTCTTAATTTACTCACTAGGATTGTTGTTATATTTTGGTTTATTATTTTCAATAATGAACCATTGGAATCGAGCATGAAAAAAAAAATTCTTACCCCCCCTCAAAATTTGATGGTTTACGTTTCAAGGTATGTAGAATCCAAAACTGCAATAAAAATATTTCTGTCTGTCCGCCGTACGCCGTACGCCGTACGGGCCACTCTTCTTAGTTACCATGAAAAAAAATTGATTAAATTCGGGTTATAGGTTCCGTTCGGCGTCTAGTTGGTCCTCGAAGCTCGACGTTACTGTGAGTCATCTCTAAGGGGTTCAAAATAGGGGTTGAAATTTTCAAAACGCCTATACTATTTTTTTACGTAAATATTTTTACGGTTTTAAATAGTTCTTGAACTTGCGAGTTTTTTAAGACCATCCGGAGCATCGTACGTCCAGCCGTTCGTTCACAGTAAGGCCCCGAAGTTTGCACCGACAGGCATTTTCGACTCCAGTGTGAATGAAATTGTATACAATTCAAACCAAATCTCGTAACCAGAGACGCGCCCACAATAGGAATTTGTGAATACGGCCAATCATTGGTAGGGATCACCTGATTATATTGGCGGAGTATGAAGTCGAGTTGGATGTTCTGTGATATTATTTAATTTGAAAAATGATGGCTCTTTTGGAGTTTGTTGGTAGGTAGTGAAACTTGAACAACCGTTGAAGTATTATTGATGGGTAAATTATTACTACGGTAAATCATTACTCAACGGTAAATTATTACACAACGGTTCATTATACCATCTACGTAGAAGGGGCTGGAGTTTGTTGGTAGGTACTTTTGCAACTTTTTTCACTCCTCATCAACAATTTCTTTTCAGAACTTCATTATGTGTGTTTCTTTTTGTTAGGTACTGTTTGTCATCGGCAGAATTATTTTAGCAACATTTAACTCGTGATTTAGGTAGGTACCTAGTAACGAGTACGGGGTTAGGTACTAACCTACGGAGGGTCTGCGATCTAAATAATTATGCATAGAATAGTACATATCATATTATATAGACGGGTTATCTATACATAGAGCTGTGATCTGTAACAGAAGGGTATTCTATACAAAATAATAAACCGTTGTGCAGGGATTTGCAGCGTTTTTCTTTTGTGCTGGATTCAAAGACTAATACAACTTGCGCGAGCTTGCTCTCTTGGGGTATTAGCGTAGAGTATTGGTAGCTTGCAATGTTTTCGAATGCACATTTACTTTTTATTTTAGAATTTTATGTACTTTTGTTTTTGCTGTGAAAAATTCTTGAATAAATGCAATTTAAAAAAAAAATTCAGTGGATCTAATGACCAAGCTGGCTAGATTATGTGTTACCCTATGGTTTGCTCCATATTATTTTTGTTCTTTTATTACATATATGCCTTATCTTAGGTTGTTTACGTACTAGATTTACTATTACTTCCTCGGACAGATGAATATTATAATACTGTCGTGTATTGTAAACTGGGCATTAGGCCCATGACTAAATTAAATAAATGATTCACAGGTGACGTAATCAATTCAAGGAATAAAACTTTTTGTATTTTGAAAAAAAAATCAGGCCATTGGTTTTCGTGAGAAATTGCGTACCGCGGATTTCGCATTGGTGCCACACATATGATCCGATCGTTCTGAAACTCACAGGGGACTATCTGGGGCCCAACTCGCATGGTCCCTGTAAATGTCAGCAACGCGTGTGGCAATGATTTGCGGACACACGGACGGACAGACAGACAGACAGCGAACCAGATTAGTTCAGAAAGCTCCAAAACGTAAAACGCAAGTCGAAATTTTGATTTTGGAGAAAACAAAATGAATTCCTCTTACTAAAAATGTAACAACAAACTGGAGACCGACCCCCAAATTTCCACCGACCCTCAGAATTTCAGTTCATTCGAAATGTTTTCTCATCATGCATTCGTGTAGATAATATCAAGGGTGCTGTGCACAGAAAGTGATCAGGACAGTAAAGATGAAGACAGTGACCAAGGTTCTCTATACAGGAAATAATTATAAACTGCCATAATAGTATGGCAGATTATAGGTCACAGACTTATAATGAGTCAAATGAACGGGGGGAAAGTATAAATAATAGTAAATTAAAATTAATAGGTAAACAGGTTTTTCATTTTCCGTTGGTATTGAAGGATTCTAATTTTACGGTGTTTTTCCACTTTTTCGGATTATGCGTGTACCCTGAAACGCAAACCAATGAAGTTCGAGGATGTTTAGACATAATTGTAAGGTTTCTTGTGATATTTGAAGAAAATGAACCATTCCTTCGGGAATGGTAGCAAACGAAGCAAATGTATTCTTAATTTACTCACTAGGATTGGTGTTATAACTGAACATTACTAGGGACTGGAATTATATGCACAAAATTTGGCCAAAATATGCACTCGAAATGTACGGTGTTTTTCCAATTTTTTCGGATTATGCGTGTACCCTGAAACGTAAACTAACAAAGTTCGAGGGTGTCTAGACATAATTATAAGGTTTCTTGTGGTATTTGTAGAAAATGAACCGTTCCTTCGGGAATGGTAGCAAACGAAGCAAATGTATTCTTAATTTACTCACTAGGATTGTTGTTATATTTTGGTTTATTATTTTCAATAATGAACCATTGGAATCGAGCATGAAAAAAAAAATTCTTACCCCCCCTCAAAATTTGATGGTTTACGTTTCAAGGTATGTAGAATCCAAAACTGCAATAAAAATATTTCTGTCTGTCCGCCGTACGCCGTACGCCGTACGCCGTACGGGCCACTCTTCTTAGTTACCATGAAAAAAAATTGATTAAATTCGGGTTATAGGTTCCGTTCGGCGTCTAGTTGGTCCTCGAAGCTCGACGTTACTGTGAGTCATCTCTAAGGGGTTCAAAATAGGGGTTGAAATTTTCAAAACGCCTATACTATTTTTTTACGTAAATATTTTTACGGTTTTAAATAGTTCTTGAACTTGCGAGTTTTTTAAGACCATCCGGAGCATCGTACGTCCAGCCGTTCGTTCACAGTAAGGCCCCGAAGTTTGCACCGACAGGCATTTTCGACTCCAGTGTGAATGAAATTGTATACAATTCAAACCAAATCTCGTAACCAGAGACGCGCCCACAATAGGAATTTGTGAATACGGCCAATCATTGGTAGGGATCACCTGATTATATTGGCGGAGTATGAAGTCGAGTTGGTTGTTCTGTGATATTATTTCGCTTGAAAAATGATGGCTCTTTTGGAGTTTGTTGGTAGGTAGTGAAACTTGAACAAACGTTGAAGTATTATTGATGGGTAAATTATTACTACGGTAAATCATTACTCAACGGTAAATTATTACACAACGGTTCAGTATACCATCTACGTAGAAGGGGCTGGAGTTTGTTGGTAGGTACTTTTGCAACTTTTTTCACTCCTCATCAACAATTTCTCTTCAGAACTTCATTATGGGCGTTTCTTTTTGTTAGGTACTGTTTGTCATCGGCAGAATTATTTTAGCAACATTTAACTCGTGATTTAGGTAGGTACCTAGTAACGAGTACGGGGTTAGGTACTAACCTACGGAGGATCTGCGATCTACATAATATGTATATAATAGAATAGTACATATCATATTATATAGAAGGGTTATCTATACATAGAGCTGTGATCTGTAACAGGAGGGTATTCTATACAAAATAATAAACCGTTGTGCAGGGATTTGCAGCGTTTTTAATTTGCATTTATTTTAGTCAAACATGTTACAATTTACAAATAATGAAATCGCTTATGCTACTCCCCACTTTAAGCAGAGCTTGTGCTGTGGGGAGGAGTCGCAAAATACTTATTATCTACGTTACAGAAAAAAAGTATTATTATATTAGGTGAAATATCTATACATCAACTTGTTGAGGAGAAAAAGAATGAAAAGAAAAATTACATTAAAAATTCGTAATATGAAATATGACGGAAAAACAGAAACTATAAAAGAAACAAAAACAGCACTTCCTTTTATATAAAATAAACATGATTTTAATACTGCACGGTTCATCGAAGCGAGTGAATATAGTTTCCTAACTTCACCTTGAATACAGAGGGTGATGAGATTGCGCGAAAATTATGAGGGAGCGCATTGAAAATATAGTTATGACTGAATAATAGTTATGCCTGAAGTACGATCATTACCTATGGTCATATTTCTCTTATCGTGCTAACGCTCAAAAATTCTGTAATTGGGCGTTGCCCGTTTGTTATATAAATAAAATAGGTGAGGTTGGGGCATTTCTTGGATGCCCTGTGCACTGGTGCAACGTGATGGAGATGATCGAGTGGTCTGTCGAGATGGGAGAAGGCGATTAAGACTCGCGCTCGATCTCGCGGTGGTACGACGGACCAGTCGATCGATGATGCGCATTGGCCCGCAGTCGCGGGTACCTTATTTTTATCACAAATCCGCAGGTTGACTGCGACCGTCGGAGGAACCTCCCACCCGCTGTCTAAATATACGTCGGTCCGTTCGCAGCAGACCCCCCAGTGACCGTCGGACCTGCCGACGATGGCGGACGGCGAAACCAAAAGTGCAAACGGGAGCGGCGCGAGAAGTGAAATCGTCAGGAAACCGTCGCGACGGAGTCCGACGACCGGGCACAGGCGGAAGAAAACGGATTTGAAAAGAAGTCAGTCGTCTCCCAGGGAAGAGGCCATCGTCCCGACGAGCTCAGACGACGAGCGGAATGCTCCAGTCAGGAGGAAATCGTTATCACCTGGCCTTGGGCCAGAACCCAAAAAAGTCCTCAGGCGGAGGCACAGGGTCAAAGAGAAAAACGAAGGCACCAAAGACGTCACCAAAGAGACCAAAAATGAAGACACAGCAGTCAGTTCAATTCTCAAAAAACAAGCATCCAACGCCCAATCTCCTGCTACGAAGATGGAAGACGAGCCTAAAAGCGTCAATGCATCAATGTCGGAACCTAAAAGCAGAACCACCAATACACCTGCAGCTCCTAAAGATGACGATGAGGAAATCTTTCGAACGACAAAAATCGATGGTGCACCGAAAGCCGAACGACAGAAATCGATCGATTCGAAACCCAAACAGAAAAATGGTGAACTAAGAGATGCGGAATCAGCAGTAGAAAACGATGAAGCTAAATCAAAGACTGAAAACGAAAATGAAAAGCAAAACGATTGTAAGGAAGACAAAGCAACAAGGCCGATCAGCTGGTGGGGCGGGTGGTCGCCGTTCAGTAGGGAAACTGAGCCGGCAGAAGCAACAGGTTTTGATTCGCGGGGTGAGGATTACGTGACGTCAGACGACGAGACTGCTATGGAATTTGTCAAACTGCTCTCGGGAAACCGGAACAACAAAAAGGTTGAAGTGCGGAAATCGATATCGTCCCTTGATGACGCAAAATCGTTACTTGACGACGCAAAATCGTCACTCGATGACGCAAAATCGTCACTCACCGACGAAACGAGGCCGCTTTTAGGGCAAAACGGGGAGGGAGTCAAATCCTGGAGTCAAATCGTTCGCGAGTCTCGTGCAGAATTTGCCAAGTACAAGAAAGAGTTTCCCCAAGAAACTGCAACGCTGAAAAAACTCAGAAACAGGTGCATCTGCGAGCTGCTCATCATGTTCATATTTTGCGGGTGCGGGGCTTTCGTATTCAAAACGACCGAAGGAACGTTCGAGTCCTTCTACAAATGCGGAGTCAAAAGGGTGAAAAGGGACTTTATAGACGACCTGTGGAGGAGCAGCCATTTCATGAAAGAGGAAGACTGGAAGTCCAAAGCCCGATCCAAGCTGTGGCAGTTCGAGAACCAGCTGCAGGAGGCGTTCGAAGCCGGTGTTAATACGTACAGCGGCCAGAAATCCTGGAGTTTCATCAACGGCGTAATTTATTGCTTGACCGTAGTAACCACGATAGGTAAGAACAAATTTGATGCTTTTAGCGACCAAGGCGCCCATGTATTGTTCCTGTAACTTTCCTGATACCTTTTGCTCCAAAAATCTCTAAATAAAACGTCAAAAATTCATTTTTTCACCATATATATGGACTTGAAAGAATTTCGGACTGTTTTAGACAGTCCAATTCTTAGTGAAATAAGATCAGTCCCATATCTTTAGCTTGGTAACCATAACACCTGGTTACATGGTGGATTTCCCTCCCAGTTTTTCCTGTTTTCTTGGTTGTAAACCAAGGTAGTAAGCTCATCGATAAATATTTTCGTCAATCTTTCTTTCCATGAAAAGTTTGAGATGCATGAAAATTGGTGGTGAAAGCATCGCTGATTAGTCCCGTCAATAGATACACCAGTTCGGCTAGCCTCATGATTTCCTTTTATCTTTATTTCTGCTTCGTGTTACATTTGAAAATAAAAATAAAAATTATATTTCCGAAAATTTTTACAATGTATTAGTGTACAAATTCATCCAACTTATCATCAACATTATCTGTACCTACATAGTTTGTGTGTTACGTAAATGAATATACACTTGGGTAGACTTGAAAAACAAATAACAAAAGAACTTGTAAACGAACATGAGGCAACTTCTTCCCTTTCCAGCACTAGGAAATACTAACTAAACAGTACACATCGCGTAAACAAAAAATTTTGAGTTCTCGGACCCCCCCCCCCCCCGTTAGCCATAAAATTATTCAATTTTACAATTTTCAAGACAGTCTGGATTGTAAAGCGCTGCAAATTACCTATTGCACTACGGTTTATTTACCTGTATAGATGCCCTTTTTGCGTAGATCACTGTTTTCTGTGGTCAGTACCCTCGAGCCCTAATGCCCGACGGTAGCCGGCCGGGGAACTGAAGTTTCATAAAAATGCGCGGGATTCAGTAATTCAGTCATTAATTATTTGTAGTTATGCATGAAGCATATATAAGGTAAATAATAAACCGTTGCATAATAATTTGCCTGTATAGATGCCCCTTCTGCGTAGATAGCATAATAAACTGTTGTGTAATAATTTACCGTTGTGTAATAATTTACCCAATAATACTTCAAAGTTTGTTCAAGTTGCAAATGTACCTATCAACAAAATCCAAAAGATCCATCATTTTTCCAATGAAATAATATCACAGAACAACCAACTCGGCTTCATACAGCCATCCGTGATTACAATCAGGTGCTCCCTAGTGATGATATCTGGGCCGAATTTATACCGTTTGATTCACAATCGTGTTGACGAAGCTTTTCGGTGCAAACGAACGGCTGGACGTACAATGCTCCGGGTGGTCGCAAAAAATTCTTTAGTTCAAGACCAATTTAAAAACGTACAAAAAACCATACCTTTCCATTAAATGTTTTCGAGCTACGGCGTTCTGAACCTTTCAACCCCCATTTTTCACCCCTTAGAGATGACTGACAGTAACTTCGAGCTTCGAGGACCAACTAGACCCAAAACGGGACATACAAACCTAATTTCGTTAGTTTCGTTGGTTTCGGGACTAAAAAAGTGCTAAGTACGGCGTACGGCTGACAGACGGAAATTTTTAATTGCATTTTCGGATTCTACATACCTTGAAACGTAAACCATCAAATTTTGAGGGGGGTTAAATTCTTTTTCCATGCTCGATACCAAAGGTTCATTATTGAAAGTAATAAACCAAAAACGTTAGTGTCCTCATCAGTAATTATTGTTCCCACAGTGCATAGGGACAGCATTAATTTGTACATTACCAATCAATGGCAATACCCGCCCATGAAGTTACATCAGCTTTTCAACATTGGATAGTAACGACCCTAAAAAATGGAGCAGATCAATTATGTGGTGAAATTACTAAATTAGTGTTTTTTACCGTGTATATTCCTACCAATCATGAGCCTGGCGTGCTCAGATACTTAAATTACTTTGAATTTAGATATCATCAGTTAATCATATTTATCATCTCTTACCATGAGGCACAGGGAGTATTAATAGCTGGTTTTATTAATTTCAAACACCTACAGTATACTAACAGAAATAAAAAGCGATAAAATTCCCTTTTTTGAAAATCAAAACAAGCTTTGATCGGGTTACACGACGGCCGTGCCAGCCGGTGAATTTGCGACGTCGAATTCGGCGAATAGCTAAAGACATCTTGGCAACTTCTATTCTGCTCCGCCGGGCTACTGTCCATCATTTGCGAGAGAATTGTCCATCAGAATAGATGAATTGACAACAAAGAGAAAGAAAACATGTTTGAATGCTGCACTCGATGGCTCGCACCTCCAGATAAAGATTTAAAAACGTTGAAGTCCTTGTCACATGAGTTTATTATTCTATTGGACTTACCTACAGAAATATTGGATTGTTTATTTCATGTGAAATAATATTAAAATAGCTATTTTTGATGGCTTCCACCAATTTTGGCCCCCCAAAACACGAATTAGGCTCCTTTTTTCATTTTTTTTTTTAAACAAATTATTTTTTATAATTGATAAGTGCTATTTAATTGTCTTGATTCACCTGTTGATACTACTTCTAGTGTTATTATACATATGTATGGTGATTTCAGACAGTTTCCCAGGTTTTTGACTCATAACAAATGAATTTAGGGACCTGAACTTTCGTTACAATCTGAATTCTTCACTCTTCGGTCAGAATCAACTTCATATTCGGTCTTCTCGCCCTAAAAAGCATAGAAAAAGATACAAACAAGCTCATGTTCACTAAAATCTCAAAAAAACCTCGAAAACCCCTATTTTAACAAATATTTTCCCCCCATAATACCCCTGGGTGTATTCCGGTCGGGCTGCCGAGCTTCGGAGCACAACTAGGACCCATATTTGTTCCCAAATGGGGATACAAAAAGTGTGCGGAAGAACGACGGTTTTAGACCAAAATTCAACGTAAATTTAAGGCTAAAACTTCGTTAGAACCTCAGTTTTCACTCTTCTATCAAAATGGACTTCATGTTCGGTCTCCTCGTCCTAAAAAATATGGAAAACGATACCTCACAAGCTCATGTTACTAAAACACCAAAAACGCTATTTTTACACCCATTTTTCACCCATAAAACCCCTGGGTATATTCCGATCGGCCTGCAAAGTTTTGGGACACAACTAGGGACCAAATGGAGCCTGTGCTAAACAACGAATTTTTGAGACCGAAAATACAGTAGATATGGACGATACGGCGTTCGGATATTGCATTTTTGGAATCTACGCACCTTGAGACGTAAAAAAATTTTTTGAGGGGGTGTTATAAAAAGTTTTTGCTGAGCGAATACATAGATGCATTATTCGCAGAATAATAAACCAAAAAATAAATAATATAAAATTATAATAATATTATACCTAACATAATTAATATTGTTCGCGGTGATCCGATTTATTTATCAACACATCTCATACAGTTTGGAGGTACGTTGCTTGGTTACTTGTTGGTTGAGGTGGTGTCTGAGGACTTCACTTCGAATCCCGGCGACCTCGCGTCCAAACCCAGAGCGGTGAGGCAAATCACGGGTAGCCTGGCATGAAACGATCGGAACAAATTCTGGTCCTCCTTCGAGGGGCTGCCAATCACATCGACTGTATATTGCCCTGTAATATTTGCGTGTTTTTATGTAGGCAGAGTTTAGAATTCTGTGGTTTGGTTGTTGTATATTATTTAACCCGTCTCCACTCAAGGGCGTGAGGCAATCAGTGCAGCACAGCACTGCAGGACAGCTGATTACGTCCGCCACGCTGACATGGAAGTCGGACGAAAATCCCCAGTCTGAAATGGCTGTTTAATTTTAAATAATTAGTTTATTTACACATTTTGCATAATACAGATAGCGTCACAGGAAAAATTATGAATGCAATGTTCCTCTTTTTATTGCCTGAGCCTAAGGTCAGTGACCTGTCCAGGCTCGTCTCTCCCAGCTCAGCTTATGTATGCGTTCGTTCGGTAATACTTTTTTTGTAGTTTATAATTTATTCTTATACACTATACCAACTTCTTAAATCTCTCAATTTTAACAGATTTAAATCTAGTTTATTCAACCTAAATCTAGTATAATTAATGTCTAATGAAGTTCATTACGATAATACATTTCTGTTTATTCAGAATTTAAATTTGGGGATGATGGATTTTTTGGAGAGTCATTATAAAAGTACATTTCCGTTATTCAAAATTTAAATTAAAGGATGATGGATTTTGCATTTGTTTGATTCAAGTGTTGAAATTCTAATTTTTTTAATACGGCTACAGAATTAGTTGTTTTAATTGCTGATGGTAGATTTTCGAAAACCGAGGGCGCCAGCCAAGGCAACTGCCTAGTGTAGAAGTCATTGCTTGGGCGTGCTATTAATTAAAATACTTCGTGCGTTCAACCTGGTAGGTCTCACATCGCTTCTTTTCTTGAACAAGCCGATGGATTTATGCACACATAAAGTCAGTATACGTTATTCTTGGAGAAAGCACTGCAAAATCCTCGTAAATTCACTATTCGGATGCGCCTGTGTGATTTCGTGGCTATACGTAAGACAGTATTCACAACCAAATTTAGGTTACCAAAACTACTCGCGTAAGCCCCACCCCCCCCCCCCTCCCAATAACACAGAAAACCATATGTACTTAGATTTTCCGGCTAAGCCAGCTTCTCAGTAAGACGAAGAGGTGTAATGTTTTCCTAATCCTTGCTTGCTACTAGACTTTGTATGCATTCCTTCCATTTCATATGCTGATCAAGCAACAGCCCTAAATACCTGGTACAGTTTACTTTTTCCAGCCTTTGACAAGTAAGCCTAGCATGTTCAGAGCCGCAATTTCCCTGATGCATTTCCATTTTTTGAATCTACTGATTGTCCAACTAAATTAATACCATTGACTTTACTTCTAAAGGAATTCCATTCTAAAAATTCTGTTCTACTTTGTTATATATTATTTACAGGTTACGGGCACATCGCGCCGGTGACCAACTCCGGTAGAGCTCTGACGATCGCATACTCCATCATCGGTATCCCTCTGTTCCTCATCCTCCTCGCCGACTTCGGTAAACTCTTCACCCGCGGCATCAAGTTCCTCTGGGCCTTCGTCCGCCGTGTCTACTACACCGGCAGCTGTAAAAAGGTCAGAAGGACCGGCCCCGTTCAGGTAAGCCCCTATGAAAATTCCTTTCAAGCAAGAATTTCACCACGTACTGCGATCTTGTAGCGTACATACCCGATAAGCCTGATGGGATCGTCGATATAACAAATCATAATAATAACTCATTGTCAACTAGCCTGAGTAAACGAGTCAACCGTACGATGAACAGAATAGAATTTATTTGGGTTTTATTATAAAATTCTCACGATTCTGATTATATTAAAATCCGAAATGGGTTACCTCAGACATATTCTTCGCCTTTCATCCAGATTGACTCTACAGCTAAGGTTTATTACAGTTTGACAATTTTCTCGTCCCTCTCTTCTGCAGCCCTCCACCCCACCACCATTAACACCGGGACTTACCATTCGATGATTTCAGATTCCAAGTGTTCATTGAAATCGAAACATCAAGGTAGTAACAATGGTAGCATAATCCCCCCCCCCCCCACATACACACACACACGCACGCTCGCGCAAACACACAAACCAAAACCCCAACAACCCTGTTGGGTCAATTTTTACAATAATTCTGATTATCTCAGGTTTCAAGCTGAACCGCCATTGAAGGATTCCCGATTTTCCGTTCAAATCGGAATATTTGTCACCATGGCCATCAAAATAAAAGACAATAGGAAATGATTTTCTCAATGAATATATGAAGTTGATATCATAGAAAAATTATTGTTTGAAAAAAAATTATTGTAAATCATAAACGTACTTTTGGGGAATTTTCTCTCTTGAAAATTGATTATTATGTTGCTATTACCTATCTGAAAATTTAGATCCTTGAAAAACGGTGTTGAATGGTCGAGTTAACTGTGAGGTGCACGGTCTTTATTAAGAGTGAAAATTCGTAAGTTGGAAACCATTGAGATTTCAAAGTGAAATTATCTCAGATACGTTGGCGACGCGCTTGCTTGTCTTCTCTTTAACGTAGGCACCTAACTAGCTTTAGTTAATATTCACGCTAAATACACAAATTTCCGCTTGGGCAAATTCGTCCTTGAGCTCGGCCATCGTCGGCGTCGTCTCGTCTTCTCCCACCATCGCCACGGTGAAGGAGGACACGTCGAGCCTTATTATTACATTTACGAGCTATACCTCTCACTTGATCCTGTCTGAACAACCTTTTTCGCTGAATGCTAGCAAATAGGTTTTCTTGCTTAAGCATTGGTTCTTCTTCGTAATTAAATTCAGCGAGTATGAAGCGATCTGAAGCTCATACGACACACAGCACATTCTTGAAAATGAAGAAGAAGAATCGTAAGTAACAACAAACAAATCTGCAGACAAATACAGCATTTTATAATTCGACACTTAGCTTGGTGATGTATTAGTATAAACACAAAACGAATTTGAACTCAAAGAACTCTTGAATTACTCGGTAATCAATTATCATGGGTTTGTGTTGGTTTTAGTGGTAGTTCACTGATTGAAACGAATAGCTTTTTATCCGAGAGGTAACTGAGAGTCCTCCTTTGATGCCAATTAATATTTCCTGCTTCATTTCGTCCCTTACTCTATTATAAGCGTACCAGCCAATTCATACAGGCCTAAATCAACACTAACAAAAATCTTGAGCAAACAGGTTTTCTTAGTTTAGCATTAGTTCTTCTTCGTAATTAAATTCAGCGAGTATGAAGCGATCTGAAGCTCACATGACACACAGCACATTCATGAAAGTAAAGAAGAAGAATCATAAGTAACAACAAACAAATCAAACAATTCTGCAGACAGGTGCAGCATTTTATAATTCGACACTTAGCTTGGTGATGTGTCAGTATAAATACAAACCGAATTTGAGCTCAAAGAACTCTTGAATTACGCGGTAATCAATTATCATAGGTTTTAGTTGATACTAGCGAGTTCACCGATTGAAACAACTTCTTATCCGACAAATAACTGGTGCCAGTTAATATTTCCTGCTTCATTTTGTCCCTCAGTATTACCAGCCAATTCAAATAGGCCTGATCAACACTAACAAGTTCTCTCCATATCTCTCCATACAACAATAACTGTTAATAATCAATGAAAACTACGGGGTTACAAAGGCTAATGTGAAACCCTGTAATCTTGGGGCACGGGGTTAATGAGATCCTCCAGCGCTGCAACCCGCACACGAAAGTGGTAGAAATGCCAATCAGACCTCCCTTCATGTCTCAATAGGTAGGTAGGTACCTTCAGTCTAAATAGTTTTGATAACAGCAATAACGTCAGGCTTATTGATTCAATATTACATGTAAAATAGGCACTTAAATAATGACTGAGTAACCTGCTCCTTTGTCACCTTTGTTTACTAGATACTAATCTTAAGGACAACTACTTACCCTACATACCCGAATCACAACGGTTCAAGGTGACGGAATATGTCAGCGATGAATGGCTTGCAAATATTTGAGCTCAAACAATTAAAATTCCTAGGTAATTTAAAGGAAAAGACAATCGCCAATCGCACGAGACGCGTTGCTCCATAGAATATTTCGAAGATCCCACTTACATGAGTTTCTTCTAGTCCACAAATTCACAGATTTATGGTGAGAACTCTTAGTAAATTGTTCATAATTGGGTTGATAATAGAAAAGTCGCGAGACGGAGGGAAACGTTCCGATTTTACCTGCGTGCTCTGACATTAAATCTCCGCTAGAGCCAGAAGTGTTCAACTACGTCTACCAAAACCTTCCAGCATTGATGATGTTCAACCGACAGAAGCGTCTTCAGTTAATGCTATATGTTTAGAAGATGTGCAGTTTCTGCAAAAGTCTTTGTAACAAAAGCAATTTTTCCGGAAGGATTATTTGTACAAAATATTCACAGATTTGAACGACGGCGACATAGAATATTATCTGGAGAGCCTGTGGATTTCCTTCGGGTTATACAAGTGCGTAGCGATCAGTTACTTGAAGATGGAAGCCGCGATGTATCACAATTTGGAGGACCGATCTCTGCATGTGCACTTTGGGTGAGAAAACGGTTTCCCGGCTCATCGGGAAACGCTGGGCGAGTCCTCTGGGATGGTCATTGCGTTTTTCCTATTTCGAATGTGATTCGATGGTTATCGACAAGAAGAAAGGTCTTTTTTTACCCTAAGCCGTAACCGTGGGCTCGGCGGCCATTCTATCTCTTGCAGTCGAATATAGTTTGGCTGTTCTTGACCAGTTGTCGTCGTCAGGTCTAAAGTTTTCTTCACGAATGTCCTGCAGTGCAGGGCATGAGGAGTCCAGCTCCAGTCATTTCTTCCAGGTTACACAACGGGCAAATCGGAGAGTGCATCAATCCCAGTCTATGTAAATGTTTTTGAAGAAAATCATGGGCAGTCAGCACTCGGAAACATGCTCCAGCAATGTGTCGATGTTTGCCCAATGGAATACGACCAGCGGGATCCTGGAGATGCTGCCACAACCTCCCTCCATTTTCCTCCGTCGTTGTTCTTTGGAGTTCTTCCATGTAACTGTCCCTAATTAATCGTTTGGTGCTCCCAAGACTGCGCAACTGAATCGGCTGGCTCTTCTTTGACCCTTCCTTAGCCAGATGATCTGCTCTTTCATTCCCTCCTATAGCTACAGGAAGAGAGGTCCAGACGCCAGATTCATCCAAAGGCTCGCTCTCCAGCTGAATGTGACCTTGCAGGTGGCCAGAGTGTCGGAAGTCGAAATGGCTCAAACGATTGGTCGTCGTTTGATCCAATAATTATTGGCAGATGACATCGCCATAGGAAACACGCAATGCATCAAACTCTTATGTCCCAGGAATACAGTTCACACATTACGTAAACTCAGTGCGCCTTTGCTTGTTACTACCCGTACACCAAGTCATATCCACCTCATGAGAAGATTTAATTACGACATACTTTTGCTCTACATCATCTGCTGGGTCGTCGATCGATTGGAAGTTGAAAACTGTAGCAGAACTTGTCAGCGTAGGAAACGCACCAAGCCATTGCCGATATCTGTTATTATCAAGATTTTTCTAGGTATTTCTGCTCAAGAGATGGTCAGCTATAGTAAATCATACGAGATGGTTTTTGTTGGATCTTTTCTCCTTGTCACATTTGTTATTTCTGATCAGTTTCAAGGTATCCTGACAACCACCGCTAGCACGTCTGTTCGTCGAAACTCTACAGGAAGTCAAAGAAAGCGGAATGCAAATTAGTTTCTTGAACGAATCGACGACTTGCTTCACCAGCCGTGATTTCCTTGATGGATTGAACATCAGGCTGGTGAGTTGGCAACAAAGCAAAGCACTTGTCGCTCGCATCACCAGCACATACCCTGAGTTTTCCTTCATGAACCTAAAATACAAAGCCACCAGTACTGCCCAGAGCATGTACATACCTCAAGAGTGTACATCGAGGAGTTTCCCCATTAGCGTAAATGATGAACCAGGGATCCGCCGATAAGTCGATGATCGACCTGATGGCTCGCCTGGACGAGGCAGGACTCTATCAGAAGTGGCTGGTCGCCTCCGTGTCGTCCTGCATGTTCACCTACACTTCTGTCAAGAGATATTATCCCTCGGCCAAGGCTCTGTGCATCAAGAGCTCTTACACGCGTACGGCTTGTTTCTGATCGGGCAGGGTTTGTCTGACATCGTTTTTCTCCTGGAGAATGACGTGGCTCGAACCAGAAAATGGAGACTACTGTGACGGTGGACGACAGTTCTCGAGCCGTTTCTTTTTCCCGTGAAGATGGGGTCGGTCGGCTGAAGCCTAATCGAAATCCCTTGTTAACTGGTGATTACATCGCTAGTCTAAAATGGGGATTCTCAAGGGTCCACCGTCACTCTCCTCACATTCTGTCACATGGTAGCAGAGCGTGGTTTGGTAATATGCGCTGAGCAATTCACCATACACCATCCACTTTTTGAGGGCTTACCGGAAGGATAAGCCCAAAGGTTTCCGGAAGGATTCCTTTACGAACATCCTGTCCCTTCTGTAGTGCATACATTTATTGGTCTTCCCCGCTCCATTCACCCTTTAGAGCTCAGTATAACTGTATATATTGAGCTCTTTGAAGGCGATTAATGCCGTGTCACAATTTACAAGTCCCAATAGTTGTTCCACCGTAACTTAGATGTTGCCCAGATGATCAGTTCACTGGACAACAAAAACCTCTGACAACATTCTTCGCCAGTTCTCGTATGCAGGAGCTTTGTTCTCCACCAGTAAATATTATTGATCATTGATTATTCATTACGATGGACGTTAGTCACCTTTAAGTTGTTCAGATGCCCTTTCCTGAACCAGAACTTCACACTGTTTTTCAACCCCCTTTTCCCTCTCATACTTCTGCCACTCTGAAGTATTAATATGGGGAGGTAAGAGACGGTGGGTAGTTCTCGAGTCGTTTGTGCCTCCTGTGAAGATGGGGGCGGTCAGGCTGAAACCTAATTGTTATCACTTCTTAACTGACGATAATATAGCTAGTCTAGAGGGGGGAACTCTCGAGGGTCCACCGTCACACTCTCCTCACACTCTGTCACACTACTCAAGGCCCTTTTACAGTAAAACTTCATACCGATTGTTTTGGAAGAAGGTACATACTACATAGTATGGAAGAACGAGGATTTTCATATAAAATGAATCACAATGTAAACGTAATATGCATATTAATGGCACTGGACTTATGTATTTGCACTCATCTTCGACAAACTGTCATCTCATATTTAATAACTACTACCATCCTAACTACTTACATTAAAATACTATATTACTCAAATACTTACTGCAACTACTAACTTGATATTCATTTCGCTTGAAATAGAAAGATCTTTTTAGCCAAGATATTTGTGCCTAAAGTAAAACAAAAGTGCCAGTCATGCAGCATGGCCAGATGAACGAATTTTTTAGGTACCTATGACGTCGAGTCGTTACGTATCTATAGACTTCGCCCAGTGCGATGGTATTCGTTTGAGCAATGATGCTACCGTTTAATTAGTCCTTGGTATAGGCTCATTTGCAAAAATATTTTGTTGGTCTCTTTCCTGCTGTTTTGGCAAAACTTAATGTGATTCCGGGTACCTAGTGATATTTTCTAGCGAAATTTCCCTAATCCATCAGCATACGGCTGAAAGTAATCACATCCGAAATTGTTTATATATGCGCTGAGAAATGAAAATAATTTAATATCCAAAATTGAAACGTTAACTCGTTCGAATAAAATAAAAGAGTTGTGTATTTCTATTTCCACTAAAATAAAATAAAATGAAATTAAAACTAAAATAAAATGGTATAATAAGAAAATAGTGCTTCCTAGGCGACTGGTTTTTAGTGAGCATAGAACATTGGTTGATGAATAGTTTTTTGGATATCCTGCAAAAAGAGTAGGTACCTACATATGTTCGGTTCCTCCTGGTCTCAATTCTTCAATCCAACCTTACCTGCCTATGTGTTTCATTTGAAGAACCTTTTGTTCCTTGTGTTTTCATGCCTTTCATTTTGGATTTTGAACGACTGAACTGACCCTGGACGTTGAACATTTTTGTGAGTTGTAATACCCATTATGAGTTGTCTTATCTCGAATATGAGAGAGTTGATGCAGACTTCAGGGTGGCGATTCGTGATACAGAGGAAGGAAATCCGAGCAGAAACTCGCAGTGTGACAGGAATTCGATTCGGACATCAGTTCATACGAATAGAATGGAGCAACTCGATCTACTGGAAGCCGCTCATAAACGAGACGTTACCTGGCAGGCCCCGATTTACAAACGGGCCAACTCGGCATTTACCCAGGGCGCCAATTTTCGAGGGACCGAAAAATAGAAAGACAACAAAAATTTGTGGGAAAAATGAGTTTTTTAATGTACAGTAATAATTTCATTTTCCAAAATATCAAATCCCACAATTTAAAGCTCCCCCACAAATTTTTAAGGTAGGTAGGTAACATTTTTTCTTTTTTTTAAATATATATTTTTTTATTTAAAAAATTATTACTTTATTCTATTTTTTATAAAATAAAATTAGTTACCATAGAGTACCTACCGCCATGGACAGAATCAAAGGGAAATGTTAGTTTATACTAACTATTGCAGTAGGTACCTGTGTTTGAAAATATTAGGTCAAAAACCAAATACTTCAGAAATGGATTTAAAAGTTGTTTATCGACAATATCGTACATTATACCTATTATAACTCATGTTTTAGTAACAGTAGTTATAACAGCCGTATCAAACTGCAAAAAGCATAATTATTAAATAAGAATCGTGAGTTTCATGCCATTCCATTCTGTATTTATGAACCACTCGTTCGGACAGAACGGTTTTATTATTATTATTAGGTACTGTAAAAATACAAGCAGCCTGTGTCTTAAAAAGAAAACATTAGTACGAGTATTTAGTTGCATAATGTCTTTATTAAAACTGATGAATAACCTTGAATGTGTAAAATTTTATAATATTTTCGGAACTGAAAATGAGGAAGAAGGGTTAAAGATTATCTACCAAGCGCGCTAGCTACTGAAATCGGAACCTGTACATTTAGGCTTAGCGCAAGCTAAGAGCAAGTGGCGCGTTGTGATGGGTTGATCTGGATCTGTTGTTTGCTCGATGTAGGCGCTGGTAAATAGTGTTAGGAATGATTTTGAATCGGATGGAGTGAAAGGTCACTGCAGTGGATGCATAGGTGAAGGGGCGAGGTAGGAAGATGTGCCTGATGCCCCGGTTAACACCTAGAAGGTGTCCACCACTGGAAGCGTCAGGAGGACCTAACGCCCCCGGTTAATATCCAGAGGATATCCACCGCTGGTTAATGCCCGAAGGATATCCACCACTTAAGGTTAATATCCGAGGGGATCCACCACTGGAGGCGTCAGGAGGAGCTTTGCCCAGTTGGTTACAGCTTGGAGGCTGCCAACACTCTGGGATCTTTTATGAGGAGGAGAGCGAGAGGAGGATCGAGGTTAGAGATAAGTCAGCGACTTGAAGGAAGCGTAGAATGAGTTGGAAGGCGAAGGAGTCGAGTTTTTATAGCCCCTGGGACTATCTCCCTCCATCCTCCATACTGGTGGAGGATGGTGGGGATCCCCACCAGGTCCTTCCGGTCTCCTGCGTCTGCCGTTCATTACTATGCTTATTGCGAGATCTAATTATACAAAGAGTGGTTCTGGGAGGATACCACGACAGACACGATTAGAAAGACAAGATCAAACGTGAGCTGCCACTCGTTGCTAAGTCGAGCATCTGACACACTGCCCAGACTGCCATTTCTACTCGGAGGTTTCCTTGTATCACGAATTGCCACTCGGAAATCTGCATGAACTATCAACTGATTCCATTGCTAGAGAGTTCATGCAGCCCCGTCCGACTTGGAATCATTCGTAATAGGAGTTACAGCGCCTATATACAGGAAGCATACAGCAGACGATGCTAACCCCAGTGATCTTGAATACGAATAGAAAGCCGCTACCCGACAAAATCGAAGGCAATGAACGTATAACCACGCTCTAAAAAATAAAAATAAAATAAAAAGTGTCATTGACAGTCGCTCAATTCTATTCGTATGACGAGTGACACGCACTCCGAATCAAGATCGCGACCCATGCGCAGTCAGTCACGAGTAATAGACGAGCATGATTTTTGCGAATTTTCAAAGGAAAATGAAGATATTGCAGTGGGTCCAAAATTTTCAGGAAAAAAAAAATCCGTTTCAGAGCATCCTGAATTCATCCCTAGATCTTAACAGAATGTATATGCATATATATATAATTATATAGGTATTTATATGTTTATTTCTCCTTGGGTACATGGTAAAATTCCAAATTTCGCCAAAATGATATTTCGAAGATGAGCAATTTTCAAAAATTCTAAAGGGGTCAAATTTAATTTTTTTAGGGGTCAAATGTTGGTAAAAACGGCTAAAATCTCGGAAATTATTGATATAAAATCACTGACGGAAAAACACCATTTCAGTTCATCGAATTTCTTTTCAAACCTTATGTGGTAGGTAAGCCTTCTTGCAATTGTTTTTCATTCAGAATAGGGGTCAATTGATTTCATACAGAATAGGGGTCAATTGTTTTTCATACAGAATAGGAGTCAAATTTGGATTTTTGGGGTCCGAAATTGGTATTAAGGGCTAAAATCAATACGATGCTGTGTAGGATTGTGATTTACGACAGAAAGAGGGACTGTTTCGATTATAAAAATATTTTCCTCAAAAAACAGTGAGTCAAATTCGGCTTTATAAGGATCAAAAACCGGTAACAAATTGCATAATTTTACGAAAAAATGTATTTTTTCTCGCAAGAATATTTATTTGAAAATTCGCTCTTATATGCTGCATGAATGGAATTTTTTTATTGATTTCAAAGTGTAGGGCTAACGGGGAGCTTTCCAAAAAGGTGCTGTATGATGGGTCGGAAATGAACGTAAGTGGGTGAAAAAGGGGAAGGAAAAAGCGTGCGACGTCATCCGGAATGTATTGCCCTCTCCCTCCCGCACATGGTAACCGTGTGAGAGGGGGGATACATACCCGATGATGTTACGCTTTTTTTTTTCTTTAGCTTATTCCCGCCAAACTGTTCGGATTTCGGAGCTGAAAATTGGGATGCAGGGGTTTTCGAAGGTGCTGAATCCGATTCTACAGTCAAAAACAGCAAATTCAGACCCTCGTCCATTTCTCATTCCCACACAGGTTTCCCCTCCCTCGTGTCACTGATCGCCACTCGGAAGTCTGCATGAACTCTCTACTATCACGTGTGCTCCTCCGAAGCTACGTTTCCTCGTTAGAGGCACGTATAGGTGGGAACACACTGCTGTCATGTCACGTGAATTTACGTGATAGGTAGGGAATAGGCTTCCTAGAGCTACACTGCGGTACCTGACCGCTCTCACCCTCACGCCATGGGACGCACGCGTGCTATCACGTGATACAAAGTCTGGAGAAACACATCTCAGCGTGACGTGAGTTCAGTTTTGATCGTTTTATTTGCTCCGTCATAATGGCTGAAGAATTTCTAATTGAAAAAGCGAGGGTGTATCCCTGTTTGTACAACACCAAACTTAAAGGCTAGTCCACACTAGTAGACGTGCTGCACGATTTTGATCTCTGAGACATGCCTCGCGTTGTCTACATAGACATGTCTATAGACCAATCGTGGTCTACAAGTCGGTTGCGAGACCAAAAGTCGCTGGTCTATGGTCTTCCGATCGAAATGGGAAAACAAGGGCAACGGTAGACACGTTGAGCAACATGTTGCAAGTGTGGACGTCACCTTCTGCTACGAGAGACGAGACAGAGAGGCCAGTTCGGAGGAGTTCGGCAGAGCTCGGATTTTTTCGGCCCAACTTCCTTCCCCCTGCTCAAGTCGAAAAGAAGGTGGGATAGTTTCCCTAAATTTCGTTTCTTGCTTCATGATTGACCCTCCAACCATCAAAAGCAAATCTTCAAAATCCGAAGGTGTCAGCCGGGTGAAATTTCGAAAACCCATGATGGCGTCTTCCATTGTTAACTTGTTCAATAACGTGTCGCCAAACCAAGGTCCTTCAGCAAGTAGCTCGCGCGTCCACCAACGTTTTGTTGGTGATCTCGCCCTTTCATTATCGAGAATTATTGATAAGCATGCACTTATACCACACACAGGAATATCCTCCATATTGGACCGGGAGACGGAGACTAAACATTCAGATCGTTGTGTGGACACTAGACGAGACAAGAGAGTGGCCTCCATATATGGTCTCGAGATCACGTCTATCAACTGCCTATAGACACACAAATCGCGCAACATGTCTACTAGTGTGGACGTAGCCTAAGGAATATCGGGATTCCAACCTCCGACAAACAGCCTGGGAGGAAATAGGAAAAGAGCTCAAAATGCTCAAAATGTTCGAACACTCACCAATTACTTAGGATAGAACTAGCAACTATTTCTATTTCTTCCCATTCCGAATCACTAGTTGAGGAAGCCATGAAGAAAAACAAAAAACGCTGCAGCTTCAGAGCCTGTCTACGTACAACTTGGTAAGTCGTGATATCAGTGTGCTTCCAACGCATGATATCGCGTGATGTGAGACAGCAAATGATATCACGTGAGAGCACGTGACGTGACAGCAGTGTGGTTCCCACCTTAAGCTTCTGTTGATGATTATTAGATACTTACATTATGATGATTGTATTATCGTCCTACAACTTTCCTTTTCCCCTCGTGAATAATGATCGGTGACATTCAGGAGGTGATGAAGGGCGTTCAGATGATGTACGAGACGATAAGGCGGCCGAGTATGTTCCCGCAAGGTCCCGATGGAGAGTGTCCAGGACAGGAGAATCTCGGGACGCCAGGCGACCCTCCGTCGACTCCGGCGCTCTCAGTTTTCGCCATCGACGACGAGTTCAACCTTCCCATCTCCGTCGCCATCACCATCCTACTGGTAAGACAACAGAAGTTCCAGTCGTGCAATCAATTTTCCAAGTTCGACAATTATTTTTCACCCCCATAAACTTGAACTTTACCCATTTCTGTGGAATTTGTATAAATCATTTGATCATTTCATCTATTTTACCCCAAAAAAACTCACATTTAACTTGTGATGGGCGTTGAATAACGGAACTGCTTAGAATAACCGGTTATCGACCAAGAACCGGTTATTGCGATAACCGGTTACGGGAAAACCTACGTTATTGGAATAAGTACTTCGCTTCTCCTAGCAAGGGAGGTGGTTGGCTAAGAGACTTTTTGCAGCACCGAATCGGGTGACGATTGGGAAACCGTTCGGTACGAAAGGGTTAGTGCGCATGCTCAACGATCCGATCGGCAGGCAAACCGTCATGAGTTGAAACCGTCATCCGTTGAAAACCGGGATTGAACCGGTCCGGTTGGTCCGTCTTGCCGGCGATTTGATGACGGGAGCTGGTGCTCCCCTCAAACGTGACCCTAACAGCCGGTTTCCTCTTATCAGACCGTTTTGGAAGTGGAGGAAGACGATAGCAATGTTAGCATCTGAATTTGCTCGCCCTATCTTGCCGGCCACGGTTTCCCAATCGTCACCCGATTCGGTGCTGCAAAAAGTCCCACACACAGGTAACCGCCTCGCTCTCGCACCTTTTGATGTTGGGATGGTATTGAGTAACTACCTTCTGCCGATAACGCTTTACCTCGTAACCGGTTACCAACTTCCGGACAGTTATCCATCATCTTAGGACCTTTCGCTACCCTTTGACGTGAGATGGTATTGTACGCTATAGGACACAGCGTACCTGTAGCGATCACTCTTTACCCTTCACTCCGTACGTAACAGTTACTTACCTATTTTAGGATGGTATCCTTCAGCTTAGTGCTCTTAAAAAAATTAAGGGTTATTCCTCATTCCCTCAGTTCAATTTATCGAGTAATAACGTTAAAAATGTTGAAGGGTTAAAAACTAGTCCCATAATGTTTCGCATTCCAGTTTTGTGAGTAGGAAGTTCAGAAACGTATTGCCGATAATCAATTCAAGATTTTATCTACCTATCGCATTAAACTGTAGATAGGTACCTACCCATAGTTACCAACCTACTAAACTCAATTTTATGGGATCCCAGGGAGGACAGACGGATTTTTTTTTTTTTTTTGAGATGAGGAAATTCCAATATTTTTATTCCTCTATCAACAATTTATTTCTATTACATTTATGGTCAGCATTTGTATGTAAGCACCATTAGTGTAAGTGACAGATTCACAAAATGAAGCAATAGGTAGGTATCATACGACGAACTTTTCGTCATCCCTCTCATGTGAACATTCATGTTTGTCTCTACCCCATCCCTAAACTGGTAACCGGTTATCAGAATAACCGGTTATTGGAACCGGTTACTGACCGATAACTGTTAGCTAATAACGCTCCCTTGTTCCACCAATTTTGGCCCCCAAAACTTGAATTAGGTACGCTCCCTTTTGGTTTATTATTCTGTGAATAATACACCTATTAGCTCAGCAAAAAATTTTTATAACACCCCCTCAAAATTTTTTCTTTTCCGTTTCAAGGTACGTAGATTCCAAAAATGCAATGTCCGTCCGCCGTCCGCCGTCCGCCGTACGCCGTCCGCCGTATCACGTGTACAGGCTTCATTTTCGGTCTCAAAAAATCGTTCTTTCGCACACAGCCCGATCGGAATATACCCAGGGGTGTTATGAGTGAAAATGTGTGTAAAAATAGGTACTTTTTGCGTTTTAGCAACATGTTGGTAACATGAGCTTTTAAGGTATCGTTTTTCATGTTTTTGGGGACGAGAAGACCGAATATGAAGTCGATTTTAACTAAAGAATAGAAAATTGAGGTTCTACCAGATGTTCAGCTCCCGAAATTGATTTTTTATGAGTCAAAAACGTGGGAAATCGTCTGAAATCACCATCAATTTGTAGAATAACACTGGAAAAAGTGTCAACAGGTGGATCAAGACGATTAAATGGTACTATCAATGATCAGAGATATTTTATTTAAAAAAAAAAAAAAAAAGAGGAGCTCCTTATTCGTGTTTTGGGGGCCACAATTGGTGGAAACCACCTGGGATAGGTATTTCGATTATTTTATATGAAAGAAACAATGAACAGCCAGCATTTCTGTAGGTATGTCCAGGAGAATAATAAACCCATGTGACAAGGACTTTGCAGCGTTTTTTACCACGAAACCCTACTTCCTTAGCACCTTGCGCCATCAAATTTCGTCAAGTCTTGGAATATCTGAGGTAGAAGTTCTTAGGAGAACGGAGAACTTCTTCTTAGACATTTCAAAATTGAACGTAAATTTGATGGCATACGGCGCTTTGGAAACATGGCTTCATGGCCAATAGCCCTTAACCAAAATTTTTGGGGGACATCGTGAGCAACCTCCTCATGGTGTCCTCTGGGTAACGCCAACAGCTCACAAATAGCGGGTGCGAGCAGGGTTGCCAACCGTACCGTATTTTACGGGACAGTCCCTTATTTTGTCCATTTGTTCCATGTCCCGGCGAAACCCTTCCCGGGACGCTATTTGTCCCGTATTTCAGGGTATCGTGATTTATTATTTTCAAGTGATTTAATTTTAGAAGTGTGATGCGTTTAATATTTTGTTTGAATAAAAACTTATTTTGGATTAGAAATACTAAAAACAGAACGTGATCTATTATTTTATATTAAAAAAGAAGTGCAGAATACACATTATTATGATGCCTTTTATATATTGTTTTGAAAAATTATTTGGAATTGACTGAGAACAGAAAGTTACCTGTTATTTTATAATTTGTTCCTGTCTAGGTATTTTGTTCATGCCATTTTCTCGGTAATTTACTTGTAGGTAGGTCCTTTCCTTACCTAAAATGTTTCCTTTCCTTTAAAAATATACTTAGGTACCTGAAAAATAATTTTTTGTTTGTCTATTTTTATTTGTATTTTTTGTTTGTCTATAGTTTATTTCTATTTTTTGTTTGTCTCGCCTATTTGACCTGAAGTGAGTAGTGTGCTGTTCATCATTATTATAATATAAAGGGTGAGGTGTTCATTACTCACCTAGCAACCAGTACCAGGTGTGTGTATAGTGTCCCGTATTCTTCTGCCAGCGAGTTGGCAACCCTGGGTGCGAGTGAGCGATGGGGTGCGAGTGGACCAACTCGATTTTGCTCAAGGGCGGGTGCGAGTGGGACATGGGTGGGTGCGAGTGGGATCCCTTAATCACCCTCGGGTGCGAGTAGGCGGACCCCCCTTCAACGTTCCATCGCACGCCCGTGGGACTTTGTACGGGTCGTCATAGCCCCACCCTTGACTAGCCCGTAACACTCGATCGCCTCCCCGTAGCCCATCCATGATTTTCCCGTGAATATCCCTGGACTCTCCCTAGATTTTCTCCAGCCAACCCTTCACTGTCCTTAATGCTTCCGTGCCCTTCCTTCAATGATCCGTGATTGTAGGGAATCACGGCGGATGGTTAACGGACAGGCTGAGGAAGCACAACCCTCCATTGCCTTTCCGTTGAGGATGGCCCCGTAGAAACATACGTGCCCTCTATGACCGAGCAACGGAGAGACGTGTACCACATTCACCTCCCCCGTCAACCGGTTAACGGAGACGTCGAGGCAGTTACCGGTCGTCGGAGCGGTAAAGGCCTAATTTACACCTACCGAGTAGCTCGGCCGAGTAGTCGGTGGAGTACTCGGCCGAGCTACTTCGATGGGGCGAGTGGGTGCTTACATTTCAGCTTGGCAGAGACGAGACAGTTGCGTCTTGTAGTCTTCCGCGCAATATGGCACAGCGAAGTAAAAACGCTGCAAAGTCCTTGTCACATGGGTTTATTATTCTATTGGACATACCTACAGAGATTTTGGCTGTTCATTAATTGTTTCTTTCATGCGTAATAATCGAAATAGCTACTTCTGATGGTTTCCATTAATTTTGGCCCCCAAAACACAAATTAGGTACGCTCTTTTTTTTCTTCTTTTTTTTAAACTATCTTTGATCATTGGTAGTGCCATTTAATCGTCCTGAACCACGTCTTGACACTTTTTCCAGTGTTATTATACAAACTGATGGTAATTTCAAACGATTTCCCAGGTTTTTCACTCATAAAAAATCAATTCTGGGAGCTGAACATTTGGTAGAACTCAATTTTCCACTCTTTGGTCAAAATCGACTTCATATTCGGTCTTCTCGTCCCCAAAAACATAGAAAACGATATCTCAGAAGCTCATGTTACCAATATGTTGCTAAAACGTAAAAAGTACCTATTTTTACACACATTTTCACTCATAACACCCCTGGGTATATTCCGATCGGGCTGAAAAGTTTCGGGACACAACTAGGGCCCAAATGGAGCATGTGTGCGAAAGAACGATTTTTTTAGACCGAAAATGAAGCCTGTACACGTGATACGGCGGACGGCGGACGGCGTACGGCGGACAGCGGACGGCGTACGGCGGACAGCGGACGGCGTACGGCGGACAGCGGACGGCGTACGGCGGACGGACATTGCATTTTTGGAATCTATGCACCTTGAAACGTAAAAGAAAAAAGTTTGAGGGGGTGTTATAAAAATTTTTTGCTGAGCGAATACATAGGTGTATTATTCAGAGAATAATAAACCAAAAGAGAAAACGCTGCAAAGTCCTTGTCACATGGGTTTATTATTCTATTGGACATACCTACAGAAATAATTTGAAACTCCTTGTTATTGGAAATATACTATCTACAGGTAAAAAACACAAACGGTGGGTACAGCATCCGTACAAGTACGCAACCACGAGGGACATTTTATGTCTTAGCGCCCCCTCCCGCACCCACACCAAGTACTTCGTACTTAATTGTTTTGGTCAAGATTTCCAACGAATGGTACCTAGTCCGAACAGCCTTCAGTCCCAATTAGTTCGGATTAGCCGGACTCCACTGTATTATGTACGTAAACATTCATTTAAACAATCACGCTCATACCGCAGCTTGTTGGCCACGCAGTCCGCAGTGGTTAACGTAGTATGGTTAGGTAAATCGAGAGCTATCCAACGAGTGGTGAACGATTTTTGTACGATGATAACTGGCGAAGATAAAGTTCCGTAGCAACGAATCGGTTGTAAGCGAAAATCATCAGAAATTTTCGTGACGATTTCGTGTAACGTTTTTCGAGTTATGTGCCAGAGTAAAGACATAAAATGTCAATATTGGCTGTTCATTAATTGTTTCTCAAAAACACAAATTAGGCTCTTTTTAGCATGGGTGACGCGGGATGGGTAACGCGGAAGTGTCACGAAATTTTAACGATGATTTTCACGTACAACCGAGTAGTTGCTAGGGAAATGAAACTTCTTTCATTTTCATCGGACAAAAATCGTTTTCCATTCGTTGGAAAGCTCTTGATTTATCACGAATTTATTTCGTATTGGTTCTTGGTATTTATTTCGTAGTTTCATACTATAACTATATAAACGGATGTTATAAATGGATAGTAAACAATGGATAGTAAACGCTTGTTTGGTTGTCACTTGGTTGTATCCTGGTGCAGGCGCGCACCCACGGGGGGGGGGGGGGCTAAAGGGGCTGTAGCCCCCCCCCCCCCCTCAAGAAAAAATTACATTCTGTTTTTAAATCCGCCGATAGTGGACACATCGCGTATTGAATACCCGGTTTGCGGGAGTTAGGTACATCCTACGAAATGCACTAAAAAATAAATAAAACGTATTTCGTATTTTTAAAACGTATTTTTAAAACGCAGACAGTGTATTATCCATACTGAAGAATAGCCAAAGAAGACTCAATTTTGTTTTGTGAGACAGCTGACGTAAAAAGATTTTGTCAAAATAAAACCTAAAATCTTATTTAATTTGCTGGGTTTTATCATTCATTCCTATAGTCCCTACTCAAAACTTGCATTCAAAGAGCTAAAATAAACTTAAAGTAATGCCTTAAAATATCGGTTTTTCTAAGGAATTTTTAAGAAGTTTTCCGTTGGTTGGCCCAGGGTCAGCCCCCCCCCCCCCCCCCCCCATAATTATTTTCTGGGTGCGCCACTGTCCTGGTGACGAAGTGAAATCATAACAGTGCGGCTACAGAAGCATGTTTTTAAGCAGTAAAAGTAAACTACCTACAAACAGAATAAAAAGCGCGGCTAAAGCATGTTCCATGTTTCTTGAATTTTAGCCGTAGGCTCTAAGCAGTAAGCATCCGGGGGTCCAGGGGGCTTGCCCCCTGGCGAGGCGCGCAGCGCAGAGTTTTTTTACAAATTATCTCCCATCATTGATAGTGTAATTTAAATGAGTTGATTCACCTATTAATACTTCTTGTCGTGTTATTGTACTACTTTACAGCGATTTCAGACAGTTACCCAGGTTTTTGACCCATAAAAAAATTAATATTGGGAGATGAACCTTCGAGCAACCTCAATTCTTCACCCTTTAGTCAAAATCAAGTTCATATTCGGTCTTCTCGCCCTAAAAACCATGGATAACAATATCTCACAAGGTGAGAAGAAAAATTATTCTCGTTTTACACCCCCCCCCCCCCCTCCTAATACCCTCCTAATACCCCTGGGTGTATTCCGATCGGGCGGCCGAGCTTGGGAGAATGACTAGGACCCAAATGTGTACCAAAATCGAGACCCAAACTGTGTGCGGAAAAACGACGATTTTACACCAAAATTTAACGTAAATTTAAGGCTGAAACTTCGTTAGAACCTAAACGTGGAAAATTTTTGGAAACAGCTAGGGCCCTAGTGGAGCCTGCGTGTTAAAGAACGAATTTTTTAGACCGAAGATGAAGTAGATATGGATGGTACGGCGGATTTATGGAATCTACGCCCCTTGAAACGTAAAAGAAAACATTTTTAGGGGGTGTCATAAAACATTTTTGCTGAGCGAATTTATAGGTGTATTATTCACAGAATAATAAACCAAAAGGCGCGCTCGCCCGCCAAACCTGATTACACTAGCCGAGTGGATGGGCGAGAAGCAACTGAGCGAGTGTATGAGTGGTGGGGGGTCCCTACTCGGCCGAGTAAATAGAACATGGTTCTATTCACTGACTCGACCAAAATCAATCGCCCGTTACTAGGCCGAGTACTGTCTGGGCCGATCACACTGCGATTTACTCGGCCGAGTGCACTGTCTCGGCCCAGTACTCGGCAGGTGTAATTGGGGCTTGAAGGAAGTACGCGTCTCTCCTTCGCTCGTCCCATGATCCGTAGCCTACCGAGTAGCTCGGCCGAGTAGACGGTGGAGTACTCGGCCGAGCTACTTCGATGGGGCGAGTGGGTGCTTACATTTCAGCTGGGCAGAGACGAGACAGTTGCGTCTTGCAGTCTTCCACGCAATATGGCACAGCGATGCAAAAAGAGAACGCTGCAAAGTCCTTGTCACATGGGTTTATTATTCTACAGGACATACCTACAGAGATTTTGGCTGTTCATTAATTGTTGCTTTCATGTAAAATAATTGAAATAGCTATTTCTGGTGGTTTCCACCAATTTTGGCCCCCAAAACTTTACGCTCCTTTTTTTTTTTTTCAAATTATCTTTGATCATTGGTAGTGCCATTTAATCGACTTGATCCACGTGTTGAAACTTTTCCTAGTGCTATTCTACAAATTGATGGTGATTTCAGACAGTTTCCCAGGTTTTTGACTCATAAAAAACCAATTTTGGGAGCTGAACCTTTGGTAAAACCTCAATTTCCGCGTCTTTGGTCAAAATCTACTTCATATTCGGTCTTCTCGTCCTCAAAAACATGGAAAAAGATACCTCTAAAGCTCATGTTACTAACATGTTGTTAAAACGCAAAAAGCACCTATTTTTATACACATTTTCACTCATAACACCCCTGGGTATATTCCGATCGGGCTGAAAAGTTTCGGGACACAACTAGGGCCCAAATGGAGCATGTGTGCGAAAGAACGACTTTTTTAGACCGAAAATGAAGCCTGTACACGTGATACGGCGGACGGCATACGGCGGACGGCGTACGGCATACGGCGGACGGCGGACGGACATTGCATTTTTGGAATCTACGCACCTTGAAACGGAAAAGAAAAAATTTTGAGGGGGTGTTATAAAAATTTTTTGCTGAGCGAATACATAGGTGTATTATTCACAGAATAATAAACCAAAACGCTGCAAAGTCCTTGTCACATGGGTTTATTATTCTACTGGACATACCTACAGAGATTTTGGCTGTTCATTAATTGTTGCTTTCATGTAATATAATTGAAATAGCTATTTCTGATGATTTCCACCAATTTTGGCCCCCAAAACATGAAATAGGTACGCTTTTTTTTTTTTTTAAGATCATCTTTGATCATTGGTAGTGGCATTTATGGTCTTGATTCACCTGTTTACACTTTTGGTTTATTATTCTGTGAATAATACACCTATGTATTCGCTCAGCAAAAAATTTTTATAACACCCCCTCAAAATTTTTTCTTTTCCGTTTCAAGGTGCGTAGATTCCAAAAATTTTTGGGGACGAGAAGATCGAAAATGAAGTCAATTTTGGCCAAGGAGTGGAAAATTGAGGTTGTACCAGATGTTCAGCTCCCAAAATTGATTTTGTATGAGTCAAAAACCTGCGAAATCGTCTGAAATCACCATCAGTTTGTATAATAACACTGGAAAAAGTGTCAACACGAGGATCAAGACGATTAAATGGCACTACCAATGATCAAAGTTAATTTGAAAAAAAAAATATCGTACCTACCTAATTTGTGTTTTGGGGGCCAAAACTGGTGGAAACCATCAGAAATAGCTATTTCAATTATTTCACATGAAACAAACAAACAACAAACAATAAATGTACAGCCAACATTTCTGTAGGTATGTCCAATAGAATAATAAACCCATGTGACAAGGACTTTGCAGCGTTTTTTATTTAACATAATATTTAAAATAGTCGAGAAAAACCCTGACTATGTCGACAGCACCGACCAAGTGTGATTCACATCTTTTCCGTGCCTGTGCCCCAGTACGGGGCAGATATTGACGACTAACACAGATCCTAAAATAACTTCTCTGATCGTAACTAACTACTCGGCCTTCATAATTAACACAAGTACCAGTTGGAAGACTTAAAATTTAACTTTCCCTTTGCAGCAATTATCTCATTAAAACAACAAGATAAAGATTTATGTTTAAGAACCAAAAATTGCAACCATGTATCATGTTTCCACGCGACTCTCCACTATGCATTGTGTGCGAAAAGAATTGACGCTCAAAATTGACACGCAAAAAATGCTAGTATCCCAGGGCTCGTTTCCACGCGACTCTCCATTATGCATTGTGCGCGAAAAAAGTTGACGCTCAAAATTGACGCGCAAAATCGACGCGCAAAAAATGCAAGTATCCCAGGGCTAAAACATGATACATGTTAATAATTATGAAATTGCAGGTGTACATCTTCATGGGAGCGACCGTTTTCTGGTGTTGGGAGGAGGACTGGACGTTCTTCGAGTCCTTCTACTTCGTTTTCATTTCGATGTCAACAATTGGATTCGGTGACTTAGTTCCCAAGGTTGGTATCTGTCAGAGTTCTCGATGTTACCTCAGTTTTACCAACCTGAAAGCTGCGTAAATTTATGTTGAATTTATTTTTTTCCAGAACCAAATGTACATGATGCTTTCTATTGTATATTTGGCGTTCGGTCTGGCGCTAACTTCAATGTGCATCAACGTCGTACAGGTATGTAAATATCTGAAGATAGCCAAGTGGGTATCAAATTTAGGTACTTTATGATGTATGTGCCTGTATGGTGTATTTACAGTATAGAAGTTGGAATATTTACCGGATGCGGCAAAACGTATTTATTTATTTATTTATTATTCATGTACATAGGAACTATAGTACCTACTGTTTTATATAGTCCTGCTGTAATGCAATTGTACTATGAGGGAACACTATAGTTCCTATTTACATGAATAATAAATAAATAAATAAATACGTTTTGCCGCTCCCGGTAAATATCCCAGCTTCCATATTAGAAATATACCATACAGGTACATACACCATGAAGTACCAAAATTTGATAGTGTACATAATGTACAATTACTTTATAGCAGGTATATATAAAACATTAGGTAATACAAAAATAGTTACATTAATACTTAAGGAATAATATGTACTTAAAACACAATTTAACAATTTATCAAATGTTAAATGTTTACAAGGCCAATAACAATATGCTACTGGGGGGAAGGGGGATAAAAAGAAAATTGAGGGGGGTGATAGAGAAATAAGAAGTGTAGGAAAAAGGGAGGAAGGAGACAGATCAAGAGGACTGGCTACTCAGATACTTAGTGATTTGCACAGATGATTTTGTGGATTTTAGTATAATGTAATGGATTTTATGGAATTTAGTGACAATTTTAGTGGAATTTGGTGATGATTTTAGTGGAAAGTGCACAATGAATTTAGCGGAATGTGCAATAAATGATTTTAATGGAATGCACTAAATAATTTTAGTGGAATGCGCACTGATGATTTTAGTGGAACTTAGTGACAATTTCCGTGGAATTCAGCGGATTTTAGTGGAATTTAGTGATGATTTTAGTGGAATGTGCACAGACGATTTAGCGATGCAGATGCCCAGATGGTCTAGATGATTTAGTGATGCACAGATGATTTAGTGAAGCAGATGCACAGACGATTTAGCGATGCAGATGCACAGATGATATAGTGATATGCACAGATGATTTAATGAATTTTAGTAGAATTTAGTGGATTTTAGGGACGATGTTAGTTGAATTTGGTGATGATTTTAGTGGCATGTGCACAGATGATTTTAGTGGCATGTGCACAGATGATTTTAGTGGAATGTGCACTAAATGATTTTAGTAGAATTTAGTGATGATTTTAGTAGAATTTTAGTGGAATTTAGTGATGATTTTAGTGAAATCTAGTGATGATTTTAGTGGAACGTGCACTGAATGATTTTAGTGGAAAGTGCATTAAATGAATTTTTAGGCGCGCGAGCCTTGAATGACCCCAGAGCAGGAATAGCCCTTATTTTCACCGGCAAGAAGTTCCATAGTTTTACACCCCCCAGTCTAAAACTATTTTTAAATTTGGTGCAATTGAATCTAATCAGACGGACGGTGTGCAAACGTGATGGGCCGAATTGGATGAAGCAAATTAGGCACAGACTTCTATTTTTCAAATAGTTTAGGAAATTGCAGTCCAACAATTTATTGGAATGTTTCGAGATGTGGCTGCGCGGTTTCAAGTAAACGTAGCGCGTGCAGTATTTGAACGTATGTAGCATTAATTTTGCGCGATGAGACGTGTCCTAGAGACAGACTGAATAACACGTCACCATATATTCAAGTAGTGGTAACACAATAAATTTTATCAAAAGGGCTTTAAGTGACGAGGGAGTGAAGAATGAAAGTATTTTAAGAGTATGCAGTGCAGCATACTCATTTTTACAAAAGTAATACGTTGTTCCCATGAAAGATCGTAGCTTAACATCACTCCAAGGTTTTTTACAGTTGACCTGTGAGGGAGAATGATAGAATTTAATGATACTTGTGGGAGCAATGTAATATTCAGTTTAGAGTTCGAGAAAATGATGACTTGGGTTTTGCTTGGTGTCGTGATCCTCCCAGTACATCACATCTTGTATACTGAGATTGTTCAAGTAATAAACGCAGCAATTGAGGTGGCGTACGTGACCACAGGCGCAGAGGCCCGAACACTCCCCACCAGTCCTTCTGAACTGGAGGAGAGTGGAATGGGCAGTATAAAAACTCGCCGGCTGCGCCTGTCACCTCATTCTACGCTCTCCTTAAGGGCGGGAGCACACGGGCGACTTTTTGTTGCGCAACTGTTTCGTGTTTCCAACGAGGCCTATGCATTTGAACCAAGGTGCGCACACGGAGTGACGCGACAGCAACGCAACTTTTCAGTTGCTCTGGCCGCCGACAGTAGGGCGACGAAACTGTCTCCGTCTCGTCGCCCCTCCCATAGTTTTCATCTACGCGCCCACACAGGCGACAGTTTTGTTGCCGTCTAGGATTATATCTAGAATTAATATCCAGTGCCTAGTGCAAAAGTGGTACACATTTTCTCTATTGTTGGCAAAATGGCAGTGAGGGATGAAGATATCGACAGTGATTTAGTTATAAGTTAAGTTGAAAAGAGGCCGGCGTTGTTCGATAAAACTTTAAAGGATTATTTGGACTCTTCCGGTGAAATTGCACGTCGCATATTTGTGTTTTGGTAGGTGACGGCAGGCGCCAGAATGTTAACCAGCTCGTCATATGATTCAATACTCATGCGGAAATAACCAAAGAATTTGTCAGGGTGACACCGTAGTTCTTCAAATATCAACGGGAATTTCCCTTTATTTAATCTTTCAGACATCAGCGGGTGAACCCAATATTTTCTTTTCCTTTTATTTTTCCTGCGTCGTATAATTAAAGCACAAATCACTGCAGTCTGTACTAAATACATGTTCACTGTACTACGAAATCAACGAAAATGAATCTGCTGTCAAGGCCACAGTTGCTCATCGTTTGCGCGCTCTCGAAAGCTGAAGCAACTCGAGAGCGACAAAGATAAAAACAGTTGCGCTACAAAAGTCGCCCGTGTGCGCCCGCCCTAAGTCGCCGACTTATCTCTCCTCTCATGCCTCCTTACCTTTTCTCACAAAAGATACCAGACTGGTGGAACCGGCATTGGTGATAACCAGCCCTGAGTGGAGTAACCTCCCTGGCTTCGGTTAAAGGTGTAACCTTTTAGACCAGTGGTCCGCAACCGGGGTGCCGCGGCACCCTGGGGTACCGTGAGCCCCGTCCAGGGGTGCCGCAAGATTTTAAGATCGGAATAACTTGTTGTATAATTATAATGAGAAAATCGAAAAAAAAGAAACAAATATGGAACTAAACACATCCCAAAACACCAACAGATTCGCTACATAGTAGGATATGTGTGAAACAACGTATTGTAAAAGCAGCCGGAAGGCAGAGCTAGTGCCAACGTGGTATCTGTCATGATTTGATGGGAAGTGCAGAGCAACAGCAAGTTCATTCTCCCTTGTTTTTTTTTTCCCCGTCCCGAGGTCATGACGATTTTTGTGCTCTCTTTCTCTTGACATACGACGACTGGATGACGAGACTAGCCTACTTGGCTAACATTTTTCAGCACCTGAACGCTGTCAGTTCTGGTCTACAAAGTCCTTCTGACAGTATTCTATCGTCTACAGACAAACTTTCTGCGTTTGGAGAGAAAATCGGTACGTGGCTGAATAATTTGGAACAAGGGCTCACTGATATGTTTCCACTGTTTTCTGGTGAGGAAAACTCGAACCCACCTATTTTACAAGGCATTACAAACCACCTAATGGACTTGAAACTGGCTCTTGACAAATACTTTCCGGACCTGGACATCAAAAATTATGACCGGATTCGAAATCCGTTTTCCACCATGTTGCAAGTAGAAGAAGACATGACACTTCAAACCGAATTTATTGATTTGAGAAACTACCGAACTCTACACCTCAAGCTCAATGACGTCGCACTGAACAGGTTTTGGATTGACGTTGCAGCAGAATATCCTCAGCTGTCGAAGAAAGCAATCGACATCCTTCTCCAGTTCTCAACTTCGTGGATGTGCGAACATGGATTTTCGACACTTGCGACCATGAAAACGAATAAACGGTAGAGAATGTTGGAAAGCATTAGAGGACGACATGAGGGTTTGCCTTTCCCAACTACCTCCTACAATCCCAGACAATTGCCGAAAACATCGAGGACAAATATCTCATTGATTTAAGTTACCACTAAAGAAAAGAATTACCATTTTACCTACCTATTAATTAGAGTTTTTGTCCTCTACTGAAAACTTGTTTCTATTCCCAACTTGTTACACTGCGAAATCTTGTGTTTGTATGATGGGGTGCCGCAGGGTGAGGCCGTCAAGAAAAGGGCGGATGTAAGCTGGGCGAAAGTAATGACCCTCGGCTCGGGGTCGAGGATTAAAAGATTATCTGTGGATGTAAACTGGGCGAACGACTCTCGACAAGTAAACAAGTCAAAGGTGTAAACTGAGCGAAGGCGAGCATTGAAGCCTCTCCGACGGCCAGTTGTGAGATCTGCGTTGTGCTGATAGTAGTGCCCAGTTGTTTTGTTGTGCAATGTCGTCCGCCAGAGAAATTATTAGTCAGCGGGGTACAATTCTACTGAAAATTGAGGTACTTATCGGTTAACGGGAGGCCACTCATCTATTCAGAAGTCCCAAACAACCTGCTCATTCACGGGATAGTTTCTGGGATTGTTTATCTTTTTTGAGATGCGAGCGCTAGCGAGCATCCAGATCGCTTGACAATGCATTCCACTAATCTATTCAGAAGTCCCAAGTTGGGTAAAGACGCGATTTTTTACAATTCTTTCAAATTTGTTTTACAAAAAAAGCTGAAGGTTATTTGGGACTTCTGAATAGATTAGTGGAATGCATTGTCAAGCGATCTGGATGCTCGCTAGCGCTCGCATCTCAAAAAAGATAAACAATCCCAGAAACTATCCCGTGAATGAGCAGGTTGTTTGGGACTTCTGAATAGATGAGTGGCCTTCCGTTAACCGATAAGTACCGAAATTGACAACTTTAAATTCAAGAAGCCTGTGAGTCGTTTCATTCACACTTTGTCTTTAACGCTGCCCACCCTCACATTTTCGCGTTTGTTGACACGTTGCTGACGTACCAAAAAGAGGTGCAAATAAAAATTAATAGCATTGGTACGGTCGGCGCAACGAAGAACTCGCACACTATAAAAAAACAGATTTTCATTGAAAACCAGCTAATCTTGTACAGATCGAAAGAGATAACCTCCACAGACTTTGTGCAGCGTGTGAGTCACTTCTATAGTTCTGTGAATAAGTAAAGTAGATTTAGTTTTTATTGAGACACTTTGATTCCTGACTTGTGCAACCTATTTGTCACGAGAACAACCTTTGCCTACTTTATTATGTGAATATGTCCTACTTTCAGTGATCTCTATTTCGTACTTTCAATGATCTCTCTCTCTGTTTCGTATTGACTTGCAATGACGTGCAAAATATACCTCTGTTTCTCACGAGAACACCCTTCGCTCAGTTTACTAGTAGGGGTGAGAACCTTCTTCGCCCAGTTTACATGAGAGGGTTAGTCTGCCTCCGAACCGCTTCGCTCAGTTTACTACGAGGGCCTGGAATTTTTAATCCGATTTGCCCAGTTAACATTTCCCCCAAGAAAAGGGGTGCCGTGACTTAAAGAAGGTTGCGGACCACTGTTTTAGACGCTATATCCAGCAACCTTCTCCTCCATCAAATTCACTAACCTCACCTCGCCTTACCTCACCACGCCTCTCACCCCTTAGCCACCACACTAGGATTGAGCTGCAGTGAGAATAACTTTCGATAGACATTAAGTCAGAATAATACAGTGACACTCCTTTTAGTGGACACCCCTCTTAATGAACAGTTTGGCCATGGTCCCGGAGATAGGAGATTCAACGCGTTTGAACCCCTGCATAGTGGACACCCTCTGTAGTGCACACGGTCACTCATTTCGTCATCCTGAACCCCTCGCAGAGGACAGTAAACCCGTTTAGAGGTGCCGAAAAGTTTACTTTTTAGCGAATTTTCAAAGAAAATGAAGCTATTGCAATGGCTTCGAAATTTAAATAATATAAATTTTTGGAAATTTTCTTCATAGAAATCCGTTTCAGACCATTCTAAAACGATTCCTGAAATTTAACACTTTTTTATATGTATATATATATTTATATATATATGTGTCACTCCAGACGATAACTCTCGATAGAATTGAGATAAACAGCTCAAATTTGCACAAAAAATCTATCTTGGCAATCGAAAGGCTAAGTTCGAAGATGGGCGAAATTGGCCTACTCTAAGGAGGGTTTTGGCGCATTTAAAGTGCGCAAAAATTACCCAAAAATCCCCAAAATGTTATTTTCCAACAAGTGACCCCTCATTTTAAAGGTTTTTGCACGCTGAACACGATGGTGGAATCGGATTTTAGATATCTTGATCCGTTCTCAAATTAGAGCATTTAAAGTGCGCAAAAATTACCAAATATCCCCAAAATGTTATTTTCTAACAAGTGACCCCTCATTTTAAAGGTTTTTGCACGCTGAACACGATGGTGGAATCGGATTTTAGATATCTTGATCCGTTCTCAAATTAGAGCATTTAAAGTGCGCAAAAATTACCCAAAAATCCCCAAAATGTTATTTTCCAACAAGTGACCCCTCATTTTAAAGGTTTTTGCACGCTGAACACGATGGTGGAATCGGATTTTAGATATCTTGATCCGTTCTCAAATTAGAGCATTTAAAGTGCGCAAAAATTACCCAAAAATCCCCAAAATGTTATTTTCTAACAAGTGACCCCTCATTTTAAAGGTTTTTGCACGCTGAACACGATAGTGAAATCGGATTTTAGATATCTAAATCCGTTCTTAAATTAGAGCATTTAAAGTGCGCAAAAATTACCCAAAACTAGGATAATCTTTAAACTCTTACCCCCACCCCCTTAGAGTGGTCAGATTGAAAAATGTGAGAAGTATTAATTGAAGACGAGAGTTCGAAGCAAAAAAGGGGGAGGCAAACGATTAGTACAACTCCTTGAATTTACCCACAGCGATCAAATAAATAAGCACTTAGTACAATTACGTAATAAACAAACGGTAGAATCAGGATGGACAAAACGTACAAATTAAAATAAATACGAAGAGAATATACATAGAAAACCAAATTTTAGACCGAAGTTTTCCTTTATTCAAAACCATAGCCATTAATTCGAATATTTCTTTGAAAATTCGCTCATTAAGTCATGCTGCATGACTGATTTTTTTACAGTTGACCTGTGAGGGAGAATGATAGAATTTAATGATACTTGTGGGAGAAAAATGTAATATTCAGTTTAGACTTCGAGAAAATGATGACTTGGGTTTTGCTTGGTGTCGTGATCCTCCCAGAACATCACATCTTGTATACTGAGATTGTTCAAGTAATAAACGCAGCAATTGAGGTGGCGTACGTGACCACAGGCACAGAGGCCCGAACACTCCCCACCAGTCCTTCTGAACTGGAGGAGAGTGGAATGGGCAGTATAAAAACTCGCCGGCTGCGCCTGTCACCTCATTCTACGCTCTCCTTAAGGGCGGGCGCACACGGGCGACTTTTTGTTGCGCAACTGTTTCGTGTTTCCAAAGAGGCCTATGCATTTGAACCAAGGTGCGCACACGGAGTGACGCGACAGCAACGCAACTTTTCAGTTGCTCTGGCCGCCGACAGTAGGGCGACGAAACTGTCTCCGTCTCGTCACCCCTCCCATAGTTTTGATCTACGCGCCCACACAAGCGACAGTTTTGTTGCCGTCTAGGATTATATCTAGAATTAATATCCAGTGCCTAGTGCAAAAGTGGTACACATTTTCTCTATTGTTGGCAAAATGGCAGTGAGGGATGAAGATATCGACAGTGATTTAGTTATAAGTGAAGTTAAAAAGAGGCCAGCGTTGTTCGATAAAACTTTAAAGGATTATTTGGATCTTCCGGTGAAATCGCACGTCGCATATTTGTGTCTTGGTAGGTGACGGCAGGTGCCAGAATGTTAACCAGCTCGTCATATGATTCAATACTCATGCGGAAATAACCAAAGAATTTGTCAGGGTGACACGGTAGTTCTTCAAATATCAACGGGAATTTCCCTTTATTTAATCTTTCAGACATCAGCGGGTGAACCCAATATTTTCTTTTCCTTTTATTTTTCCTGCGTCGTATAATTAAAGCACAAATCACTGCAGTCTGTACTAAATACATGTTCACTGTACTACGAAATCAACGAAAATGAATCTGCTGTCAAGGCAACAGTTGCTCATCGTTTGCGTGCTCTCGAAAGCTGAAGCAACTCGAGAGCGACAAAGATAAAAACAGTTGCGCTACAAAAGGCGCCCGTGTGCGCCCGCCCTAAGTCGCCGACTTATCTCTCCTCTCATGCCTCCTTACCTTTTCTCACAAAAGATACCAGACTGGTGGAACCGGCATTGGTGATAACCAGCCCTGAGTGGAGTAACCTCCCTGGCTTCGGTTAAAGGTGTAACCTTTTAGACGCTAGATCCAGCAACCTTCTCCTCCATCAAATTCACTAACCTCACCTCGCCTTACCTCACCACGCCTCTCACCCCTTATAGCCACCAAACTAGGATTGAGCTGCAGTGAGAATAACTTTCGATAGACATTAAGTCAGAATAATACAGTGACACTCCTTTTAGTGGACACCCCTCTTAATGAACAGTTTGGCCATGGTCCCGGAGTAGAGATAGGAGATTCAACGTGTTTGAACCCCTGCATAGTGGACACGGTCACTCATTTCGTCATCCTGAACCCCTCGCAGAGGACAGTAAACCCGTTTAGAGGTGCCGAAAATTTTACTTTTTTTTTTTAAATCTGACAGCTACGTTTGATTTGACGGAGTTCATTTTCTGTTTGCAGAGTACATTTTGTCATCTTTCGAATTCATTTTTTGTCTCTTTACATTGGCCATCATTTGGATTCATTTGACCCTGACACACTGACACTCCTGTTGTACGGAAAGTACCTGTGTACGTTCTTTACGTCGCCCGTCGCATGTTTTCACTCGTGAGACGTGTCATTGCAATACTGCCTCCTCTGCGTGATGTTAATCACGCACTGGTCTCTCTCTCGAGCATAAATTTGTAATTATTAATGAAAAGAGGATAAGTGGAAGTTCAGCATTTTTTTTGCGTGTACACACTAATTAATAAAACTACGTTGGAATTTTTTGACACCCCTTTACATAAATATAGTGGACACTTTTTGGTCAGATGCGTGTCCACTATAGTGGAACACCCCTCTATAGTTCACACTCATTTTGGTCCCGAGGGTGTCCACTATAGAGGGATTTCGCTGTAATCAGTTTTGAAGGTTAATAAGAAAAGAGTGAATAAGCGAACAAAACAAAAAATTCACCCTGTTGTACAGGTCTGAGAGTTTGATTCATTTATAATTTAAACAATAGGTACATACATTATTTAAGTGATCCTCATTGGCAATGCACTAAGTTAGCTTGGGGGCACGAACGGTACTGATGACTGATGATGGAGGAATTGACTGTGGATGCTTTTGTGTTGAAAGTTCACTGATCACCAGAGACAAGTAACATTTGTCATTTATTATTGAGATTCATGTCATTTATTCCTTGTCATTTATGTCATTTATTTTTAGTGGTTTATGTCACTTATCCGAACAAAATGGTCATTTATGACATTTATAAATTATTTCACGTCATTTATTTTTCAAGTTTTGGCTATCCTAGTAAGTTCTAAATCATTGTAAAACCTGGAAAAAGGGAAGGAAAACTTACAAACACGTTCTGTAGGCACTAATTCCGACTTATTTCAATAATAATGTTACGAAGAATTTACAAAATTTACAAGGAAAATCATTCGACTCATAAGAACTACGTATTTACAAGTGTAAAATATATTATTAAAATATAAAATCATATGGGATTCTGCATTCTTATCAGTAAAATTAGTTCTCTTTTCACCCAAAAGTATTTTTAATTTTGATTTTTTGTATCACTCAACATCAGTAGAGGATGCAGGAGCAACCCCTCATCGATGGGGTTGATATTCTGTCTTCCTCGTAAGGGACCTTGAGGACGTCGTCTATGACGATGGCCTAGAGAGCAAAAATATGAACAAACTGTACTTTTAAGGCTCCGGGGGGGGGGGGGGGGACGAAAACGTCCGATTTATGTCATTTATTCGGAATTTCGGCGACTTATGTTATTTATTCGAAAAATGGTCATTTTATGTCATTTTAGTATGTCATTTAACATTTATGTCATATACCTACTTGTCTCTGCTGATCACTCGCTCACTCACATTATATCTGCTGATTTATACCTTTATGAAAACAAACAACCATTTGGCTGGCACCGCCCAGAAGCAAAATAAATAGCAATAAATAAATAAATAAAGCAAATAAATAAGCAAAATACATAGCAATAAATAAATAAAGCAATAAATAGCTAATTAAATAAAGCAAAACAAAGTTTGATTTCCTTTTAACTAGGCACTTTGGTTTTTAATAAAAAATAAATAAAAATTATACGCCTTTGATAGAAAAGTTAAGTAGAGCGCTCTGTATTCTTCCGAATAACCCAGGAACTTACTTAGTATCTTTCTTCAAGTTTTATTAGCTTCTTCGTGGGGCCTCTTGCCTTATTATTTATTATTATTAATACGTATGCAAACTTCCATTTCGAACAATTATTTTTGCATTTTTAGCTCTAATACGCCATTTCTCGTTTTCATTTCAGGAGAAGTTGTCGGACTCATTCAGGAAGGCCAGCGCCAAGATCGGAGCGACGATCGGCCTCAAAGTGAGCGACGACGATGGAACGATCAGCCCTGTCTCACCGACGCACGTCGAAATCGCCGAAGTCCACAAATCTCTCAGAGCCCCTGCCATCCAGCTGATGGCAAACCCGCAGCACGAGGTCTCCTAACAGGAGGTTTCTCGGCCCGCCTCGCTGGCCGAGCAAGAAGACCTTACGCCCTCCCATGGCGACCCCGTCTGAGACGGTCATAAATCGAAGTGATCACTTGAATTTTCATCGTCCAAAGTGAGAACAGTCGAATCCTGCGACTCCTAGCAATTTCGAATTGGCTTCCATTCCAGCAGGCCAGTCAGATTTTGTTTGATATTCTACTACACAGGCCTCAAATTCAACTTTTCTATGCTCGTGACCCCTCAGAAACAGCCTTAGATGTTCCGATTTGCCCCTTTTTAGACACCGAAGGATCGATTATTTTTAATCAGTGGTTTTCAACAGTTTTCCCAATTGTTCACCAAGCTGAACGCAAATAGGACGATCGAAATATGAAATTCTAGCTCCTTGAGTTAGTTATTAAGTACTAAGCATGTACGCAAGCCCTTGAGCCTCGAAACGCCAATAGCTTAGGTATAAGAAAAATTGTGCAAATGAGCTGTAATTTTGATATAACTGGTTGGTACCCAGATGACTCGACATCTATACCACCAGGTAACTAACTTCGTACTGCAGATTTTGTGTTCCTTGAAAATCCCAAAACTAAGCCAAAACCCGAGAAAAATTGTCGAAAACATCTGAAATTTGGAGTGTACATGGGTTGGAACTTTCCCGATTTATTGAATTTTCTACGTCAATGAAGCAAAATGTCCTACACTGATCAGGACTAGTCAAGAAAACTATCAGTATGTACCTACCTACCCACCATTAATTTATTTAAACTCGTCGATGTCCAGACAAGAAAATGTATTTCTTCTCGTTGTATCCAGGCGATCCAAGTAAAGGGCTAAACAGAGGTTTCAGGATGAGGAAACATTAAATTGTGAGATATATAACGAACAATGTTGATTATTTTATGGACGTTTTACGTCGAAACATGAGGAGTAAACATAGGTAGTTGACAAAATATCAATATGAAGACGGGATTCCACTATTCCACTTCCTGCTGGCACCGTCGAAAGCTTGCTTGAAATCAACAAAACGCAATACGGGAGTATATTTTGGAACTCCAATCACTTTTCCATTTGGTATCAGCCTCGTGTCAGATGTTTACCTATAGCCCAGGCATATTAGTGCGCTACCTTCCAAAAATTGCTCGAGAGCTGGAAATCGTTTTAACCCCTTCTGGGGGTGCTGAATGGCGGGTATCTGAGTTTTGCGACGGTTTCTAGGTTGTGCTTCAGATTTGGGAGCCTAAAAACCACGAAATTTTCGCACTTTTTTCATTATTTCGCTCACAACTCGAAAACTACGCATCCTACAGAAAATTGTACGCAAACCTTTTTCAAAGAGCATTACATTTCGCGTCGAATGGCTTTTAGAACATTGGAATCGGTTCAGCCATTCAGCCACAATTGCCCGTCAAAGATGGGCCATTTTTACCTACTTGGCTTAAAAGTTGACAACCCTTAACTTCTAACGCCTGTAGGTCGAAAAGGACGTGTAGGAAATTTAATTGTGAATCAGATAAGTTTTGAAATTTGAAATTAGCTCACTTCAGTGCTGAGATATGAATTTTAAACCGAAAGAGTTACCATGACATTAGTAATACCTACCTTACCACACATCGATCAAAATGGAGTGTGCTATTTTAGCGAATTTTCGAAGGAAATATGTGTATTATACGTATGTGTCCTTCTATACGGTATCGGACCTTAAAAAAATTCGCAAATTTCGCCAAAATGTTCCGATTGGCAAATTGAAGGACGAGTTCGAAGATGAGCGATTCTCAAATTGAGGGATTTGAGCTGTTAGGGATCAAAACTGCAAAATTCACCAAACATTGGTCTGGACCACCAAAAATGGTTGGGATGGTGACTCGAGGCAAAAAAATGACTGTTTCAATAATCAAAAATATGTTATCCAAAAGAGGGGGTCAAATTTGGTGTTCTGGGCGTCATACATCGTTAAAAATCGTAAAATTATGTGTGACAGTAATTACGTAGAGGAGGTGCACAGTGAGTTGGATTCAATTGAAAAAGTTGAGCGAATTACCAACTGAAATGACTGTTAGGTACCCCTTCCACAGCGTCGATGAAAGGCGTTGTTTATGAGGGGATCGAGGTAACTCAGTCCGTCACTATTTCTCTCCAGCCCCTTGATTTATTAATTTATTTTATTTACTTCAGTTTGGAAATAATTACCTATCATAATGTAGAAACCTAATGTAAATTCGTCTCTGTTAGTTACCATTATATTAGAACAGCCACGCCTCCAAATATGACGAGAAACATAATATATATTAATTATTATGTCAAAAAGATTCAAATAACACAATAATTACACACGTCTGAAAATTCGCTCATATAGTCCCGCTGCACTTTTTATAATACTTACCTATTATACAATTGCTGCAAATGTATGCTTAAATCAGTGTGTGTTATTAGAACTCAGTACCTACCTACCCGAAATTTTGACAGTTTCACACAGAGTGGATCAGCCATTTATTATTGAATTATTACAGATTGCGTTGGTTGTATAATATTCCATCCGTCCATTGTTTTTCCTGTTTTCGTTTTTTCGTTACGTTCTGTGTTACGTTTCTGAATTATCATGACGGCCATCATGATGTTCGACATGCGCCACCTGTGCTTATATTAGGGATTTGTACTAACAAATCACAACTTCAAATGATTTACCTATGTGTATTATACCATCACACAAGAGCCTTCCTTACGTTTATGATGATAACTGTTCGTCAAGCATATTGAATAAGTTTCTGCCTTCCGTTAAAATACCTTCCGTTTTTTACATGCACGTCCTTCTATGTGCCTCTCCATGTAACTTGAGAGAATTATTTATATATTTATAAAAGTTTACGAAATTGTAATTATTGTGATCCAACACCTGTTCGTCTTGTACTATGCCGAAGGTGTGGATGTTTTTCGATTTATTGAAGCGGGAACAGTACACACACCTACAATATGTCAAATATCGGGAGCAGGGCCAGTACTGAATGTACACCACTACCGCCGAGCTTTCGGGAAATATATTCCCATCATCAGGGCTTAGAAGGCTGCTATCTTCATAGAGCCCAATGCAGATGGCACCAGCGCATCCCCACCAGGGCAAAGAGAGGAACCAGAAGAAGGATCCTGTTTGGCCTGTTAGGTAGTGGGTATCTGGAACTGAAGGTAGCAGTTCAAAATTCCCCCACTAGAGTGCTCCCGGTGTGACCTGGTGGATCCGGTTGTTCTGTTGGCGGGCCGGCGATCGATTTTGCTTCCCATTATCGATCGCTCCCCTCTCCCCATTATTAGCCCAAGGCGGCCGTTATGTTCTGAGTTTTCGAAGCGATAATTGCTTGCTGTTAACGTTTTACCATTATTAACAGTTATACGTGTTTGATTCCAATAAAGGATTTAATTACTCTCCGTTCAAACCGTTTCATTATCGTGATTTATTCACCCGTTTAAACAGATCCAAAACATGCAAAATAACAATTCAAGTCAAACTCAATAGGTAGAATCAGGCATTCAATAAGTCGTCAAATTAAAATATTAAAAATACAAAATTTGGCGATGTGGTAAGACAAATTGTATAGAAACATAATTAGAACTAACGTGATTAGTTCCTATACAAGTTATCTTACCACGTAGCCAAATTTTGAAATTGTTAATATTGTTGACGAGTTATTGACTGCCTGATTCTACTTGGATTTTATTGATTTGACTTGAATTGTTATTTTGCAAGTTTTGGATCCTTCTTCTGGTTCCTCTCTTTGTCCTGGTGGGGATGTGCTGGTGCCGTCTGCATTGGGCTCTATGAAGATAGCAGCCTTCAAGCCCTGACGATGGTGATATATTTTCCAGAAGCTTATTTGTAACTGAAACCCGTCTCCTCAAACTGCCAAAATCATATGCATGTTGAGTACGGATAAGGGTGAGTCCGTCGCACTGCGTTCACCGCAGAACTAATGGCGAAGTCTGCCTCGACTATTTATTTATGCAAGTAGTACTCTTCCGGTACAGGAAGGCATAGAATAACTCAGGGAGGGCTGAGTCTGTCCTTACGCGGAGTTCATATTAAACCTCGTCGGAGCCATAGCGATACATCCAAATTCTATTTGATTGTTCACTATGACACCTAATCTTCGTTATACGATTATAGTTAGTTCATAAAGTTACTGAGTCAAATTTATAATGAATACCGAAGACCAGGAAACTGGCGAGTCGATAGAAGTTGAGGACTTCCTCATGCACAAAGGCTCAGGCTTCCTCATTCACAAAGTTATCAAACAGCACGTCAAGGTGTTTAAGACAAAAGGGCCAGAATGGGGAATTTTCGTCAAAATTGATTTTAAAAAAAATCAGAACTCGGAAAAATAGTTTGAAACCCGTTTTCAAAAGTAAGCGTTAGATTAAACGTAAAAATGAGGCAAAAAATGACGTGTGGGGTCTACTGACATCTGATTGGCCGTTGGCCCAAGGAGGTGAAGGATCTCAATGCTGCCAACAACTAAACATTAGAAATGGCAAACCTTTGTGGCAACCTTCAAGAACCTTCACCGTGATACTCCCCAGTTACTCCCCACAGTTTAATTGTGAGGACATGTTTTTAAAATTTATGTATAAATCAGTGTTTCTTTCCATCCATTGCAGTTCTGTACATCGTTCAAAGTTGTGTAGTAGAGTTTGAAATACTCGGCAGTTTACCTCACACGTCATTTCTAGCGAGAACTCATCAATTCAAATTTCACACTGGTTTTCTGCCCAGGCTTTCCAATATAAACACCTCATTAACGTGCTCAGTAAGTGTTAACTTCGGTTAGGTACTGAACAGAATTTGGCCAAAAATAGTAATAAATTGTCACACATGAAAATTATCCTTTTTTTAAATTACCTACCTAACTACTCAAAAACTTGTTCAAATGAAGGACTTCAGAACACGTAGAACACACTACTGTTCCTCGCTTCCATAACTAGCGTACTGCCTAACCCAACTATTTAGTATTTTGTACTTTGAAACTTTTGTACTCTATTTTACTTATATGATCAAAACAAAATAGAACTGAATTTTTCTGTTATTCGGGTGTATTATTTGTAGATGCATTATGTGAGCTCGAATCTCAATGATTTCTTTATGAATGTCTATTTGCATTTTTCACTAGTCGCTTTTGCAGTCACGTGAATGGTTGTTATTTGGTTGATTTGAAATCTGAGAGGATTAGGTATGATTTGCCTATATTGTTTTGAATGTATACCAATATTTTGTGTTTTTCCCTTAACGTGTTGCTTTCGCCTTCATTGAAAGAACTGACTTGCCTTACTAATTTAAGATTGTGAATAATCTCGTCAAAATAAATTGTAAATATATTTTGTTTAATCGGCGTTTTCGTGAACGCCCGTATGAGCTTATTGACGTAAGTTTTTGGTGCTTCTACTATTTAAACGTGATATTCTCTTTAAATAACATTGTACACACAATTTTTGCTTACTGATACGTGACGCGGAGGGATTACAGTACTGCCATCTTTTTCAAACAGAAGGCCTTTTGTACTGCAGGTCGAACTTATTAGTGTGTACATACAATCCGCCTAGAGATTACTTGTCTGGCTGTTGTTAACTCGAGGTCAGTAATTGTGAAGCATTTACCTTGGGCGACACAGGATCTTCAAAGAAGGAACTGCAGTGCCATTATAAATTATGTCTTACAGATTCAATTACAATAATTGAAATTATATTGAAAACATGATTTTTTTTTCTCCTTTTTCTCCTTGAAATCGAAGAGATTGAGTGGCTTTCATTAACGAATCAAACGATTGTTGGGTAGTGAGAATCGATTATGGGCACATTATAGAAAACGTAGATGATTGGAACAGCCAACAATAGGCACTTACTCATCATTGATCTTATTCTGTCATCACAGTCATCTACATCATTCTTCTCCTTGTCGGATTGCACAGAAATCTCACTTCGGTGAAATAATAGAAATTTTGGTCTAAAACCGTCGTTCGGCCCCATTTGGGAAAACATTTGGGTCCTAGTTGTGCTCCGAAGCTCGGCAGCCCGATCTGAATACACCCTGGGGTGTCATGGGTGAAAAATAGGGGGTTTCGAGGGGTTTTTGAGGTTGTAGTGAACATGAGCTTCTGATGTATTGTTTTCCATATTTTTTAGGGCGAGAAGACCGAATGTGAAGTTGATTTTGACCGAACAGCGAAGAACTGAGGTTGTAACGAAGGTTAAGGTACCGAAATCCATTTTTTATGAGTCAAAAAACCTGGGAAACTGTCTGAAATCACCATAAACTTGTATAATAACACTAGACGTAGTATCAACAGGTGGATCAAGACAGTTGAATAGTACTATCAATGATCAAAGATAATCTGTAAAAAAAAAGAAAAAAGAAAAAAATTGGTGGACACCATCAAAAATAACTAGGTACTTCAATTATTGCACACAAACGAAACAATAAGTGAACATTTCTGAGCACATTCTGTGCGTTCGTTCTGTGTACATTTCTGAGTGAGCATTTCTGTAGGTATGTCCAGTATAATAATAAACCCATGTTGGTTTATTATTCTGTGAATAATACACCTATGTATTCGCTCAGCAAAAAATTTTTATAACACCCCCTCAAACTTTTTTCTTTTACGTTTCAAGGTGCATAGATTCCAAAAATGCAATGTCCGTCCGCCGTACGCCGTCCGCCGTATCACGTGTACAGGCTTCATTTTCGGTCTAAAAAAATCGTTCTTTCGCACACATGCTCTATTTGGGCCCTAGTTGTGTCCCGAAACTTTTCAGCCCGATCGGAATATACCCAGGGGTGTTATGGGTGAAAATGTGTGTAAAAATAGGTACTTTTTACGTTTTAGCAACATATTGGTAACATGAGCTTCTGAGATATCGTTTTCTATGTTTTTGGGGACGAGAAGACCGAATATGAAGTCGATTTTGACCAAAGAGTGGAAAATTGAGTTCTACCAAATGTTCAGCTCCCAGAATTGATTTTTTATGAGTGAAAAACCTGGGAAATCGTCTGAAATCACCATCAGTTTGTATAATAACACTGGAAAAAGTGTCAAGACGTGGTTCAGGACGATTAAATGGCACTACCAATCATCAAAGATAGTTTAAAAAAAAATAAAAAAAAGAGCGTACCTAATTTGTGTTTTGGGGGCCGAAATTAATGGAAACCATCAGAAGTAGCTATTTCGATTATTACGCATGAAAGAAACAATTAATGAACAGCCAACTTTTCTGGAGGTATGTCCAGTAGAATAATAAACCCATGTGACAAGGACTCTGCAGCGTTTTTATTTTTCAAATAAATCGTTTATTTACACATTTTGCGTAAGACAGATATATGTTCACAGGCGAAATTATGAATGCAACGTTCCTTTGTTTATTACCTGAGCCTAAGGTCAGCGACCTGTCCAGGCTCATTTCTCTCCCAGCTCACCTTGTGTATGCGTTCGTTCGGTAATACATTATAGTTTTTAATTCTTATACATTATATTTACTTCTTAAATATCTTAATTTTAACAAACTTAAATCCAGTATAATTAAACCTAAATCTAGTATACTTAACGTCTAATGAGAGACGATGTGGTAGTACGTTTCTGTTACCTATCCAGAATTTCAATGTTGGGATGGTGGATTTTTGGAGGGTCATTGTGAAAGGATATTTCTATTATTCAAAATTTAAATTTAAGGATGACAGATTTGGCATTTTCTCGATTCATCAAGTGTTGAAATGTTTGAATACGGCTACAGAATTAGTTGTTTTAATTTCTGATGGTAGATTTTCGAAAACCGAGGGCGCCAGCCAAGGCAACTGCCTAGTGTAGAAGTCATCGCTTGGGCGTGCTATTAATAAAATACTTCGTGCGTTCAACCTGGTAGGTCTCACATCGCTTCTTTTCTTGAACAAGCCGATGGATTTATGCACATATAAAGTCAATATACGTCATTCTTAGAGAAAGCACTGCAAAATCCTCGTAAATTCACTATTCGGGTGCGCCTGTGTGATTTCGTGGCTATACGTAAGACAGTAATTCACAACCAAATTTAGGTTACCAAAACTACAAGCGTGTAAGCCCCCCCCCCCCCCCCCCCCCCCAATGGGTATACCAGAGATCAGTGTGCTATAAACATAAGCATAGAAAACCATACGTAGATTTTGCCGGGTAAGCCAGCTTCGTAAGCCTAGCATGTTAACATCAGCCACAATTTCTCTGAAGTATTTCTATTTTTGAATCTACTGGCAGTCCAACTAAATTTATTGAAAGCGATATATATTTTGTTTTGGAGATGTTAACTTTTTTTTCCAAATACTAGGACTTCGCAGTGTTTTTGCTGTTTTGGTTTATTATTTTCAATAATGAACCATTGGAATCGAGCTTGAAAAAAACACGTTGCTAAAACGCAAAAAGTACCTATTTTTACACACATTTTCACTCATAACACCCCTGGGTATATTCCGATCGGGCTGAAAAGTTTCGGGACACAACTAGGGCCCAAATGGAGCATGTGTGCGAAAGAACGATTTTTTTAGACCGAAAATGAAGGCTGTACACGTGATACGGCGTACGGCGTACGGCGGACGGACATTGCATTTTTGGAATCTACGCACCTTGAAACGGAAAAGAAAAAATTTTGAGGGGGTGTTATAAAAATTTTTTGCTGAGCGAATACATAGGTGTATTATTCACAGAATAATAAACCAAAAACTCTAACCCCCCTCAAAATTTGATGGTTTACGTTTCAAGGTATGTAGAATCCCAAAATGCAATAAAAATATTTCTGTCCGTACGCCGTACTGGCCACTTTTCTTAGTTACCATGAAAAAAAATTGATGAAATTCGGGTTATATGTTCCGTTCGGGGTCTAGTTGGTCCTCACGAAGTTACTGTCAGTCATCTCTAAGGGGTTCAAAATAGGGGTTGAAATTTTCAGAACGCCGTATCTCGAAAACTTTCGATAGAAGGGTATGGTTTTTTTTACGTTATTAAATTTGTCTTGAGCTAAAAAATTTTCTGAGACTACCCGGAGCATTGTACGTCCGGCCGTTCGTGTGCACCAAAAAGCTTCGTCAACACGATCGTGAATCAAACGGTATAAATCCGGCCCGGATATCATCACTAGGGAGCACCTGACTATAATCAAGGATGGCTGTATGAAGTCGAGTTGGTTGTTCTGAGATATTATTTCATTTGAAAAATGATGGACCTTTTGGATTTTGTTGATAGGTACGGTTAAGTATTTTATTGGGTAAATTATTACACAACGATAAATTGTTACACGACGGTTTATTATACTACTATCTAAGTACATACGCAGAAGGGGCATCCATACAGGTAAATTATTACACAACCGTTTCTTATGTGCTTTATGATTCATGAATAATTACAAATAATTAATTAATGAATTACTGGATCCCGCGAATTTGTAGGAAACTTTAATTCCGGGGCTGGCTCCAGTACTCGATTTAGGGCTTTCCTTGGGGGAGCTCGAGGGTATTGACCACAGAAAACAGTGATCTACGCAGAAGGGGCATCTATACAGGTAAATAATAAACCTTTGTGTAATAATTTGCAGCGTTTTTTAATTTTAATGCTTCAACTTTTTTTTTTGAAAAGCAACACGATCGCGAATAGTCTGAGGGCCAACTGGAGGTGGCTGGCTGTTGTCTGCGGAGGACATCAGAAGTGTTTGAGGACTCGTCGGGATTTGAACACGCAACATCGACGGGGGAAAGCGCGGATAATCGCGAGCTGCTTCGAACGATTAGGCAACGCCTCGCCAACCTCACCAGTCGTCGAAAAACGCGCGAGCCAGCGACACCGACTTCGATTTGTTTTTCCACATCTGCTCGGTGGCCTCCTTTCAGTTTTTCCTGGCACCCGCCGACGAAACTCCGAGGTAAACTGTTCCAAACACACAATCAGGCAAATGCCAGAAAACAGCAAATTTGGTGTCTTCCGGCTTGAAAATTAAACGGGGAGGCCCCGAATTCGTGACACCAACTCTTCAACTTGACATTTCTCACACATAAAACGCTGCAAAGTCCTTGTCACATGGGTTTATTATTCTATTGGACATACCTACAGAAATGCTGGCTGTTCATTTACTGGTTCTTTCATGTGCATAAATTGAAACAGCTATTTTTGATGGTTTCCACCAATTTTGGCCCCCAAAAACACGAATTAGGTACGCCTTTTTTGAACAGATTATCTTTGATTATTGATAGTGCCATTTAATTGTCTTGATTCACCTGTTGATACTACTTCTAGAATTATCATACAAATTTATGGTGATTTCAGACAATTTCTCGTGTTTTTGGTTTATTATTCTGTGAATAATACACCTATGTATTCGCTCAGTAAAAAATTTTTATAACACCCCCTCAAAAATTTTTCTTTTCCGTTTCAAGGAGCGTAGATTCCAAAAATGCAATGTCCGTCCGCCGTCCGCCGTACGCCGTCCGCCGTCCGCCGTCCGCCGTATCACGTATACCGGCTTCATTTTCGGCCTAAAAAGTCGTTCTTTCGCACACATGCTCCATTTGGGCCCTAGTTGTGTCCCGAAACTTTGCAGCCAGATCGGAATATACCCAGGGGTGCTATGAGTGAAAATGTGCATAAAAATAGGTACTTTTTGTGTTTTAGTAACATGAGCTTTTGAGGTATCGTTTTCCATGTTTTTTTGGACGAGAAGACCAAATATGACGTCCATTTTGACCAAAAAGTGGAAAATTGAGGTTCTAAGGAAGTTTCAGCCTTAAATTTACGTTACATTTTTCGTAACGTCAATTTTAAAAATCGTCGTTTTCCCGCACGCAGTTCGGGTCCCCACTTGGGAAAACATTTGGGTCCTAGTTGTGTTCCGAAACACGGCAGCCTGATCGGCATACACCCAGGGGTGTAAAAATGTGTAAAAATAGGGGTTTTCGAGGGATTTTTGAGGTTTTAGTGAACATGAGCTTGTGAGGTACCGTTCTCCATGTTTTTTAGGGCTAGAAGACCGAATATTTGGTTGATTTTGACCGAAGAGTGAAGAATTGAGGTTGTAACGAAGGTCCCAGCTCCCAAAATTCGTTTTTTACGAGTCAAAAACGTGGGAAATTGTCTGAAATCACCATACATTTGTATAATAACACTAGAAGTAGTATCAACAGGAGAATCAAGACAGTTGAATGGTACTATCAATGATCAAAAATAATCCGTTGAAAGGAAAAGCCGAGCCTAATTCGTGTTTTTCGGGGCCAAAACTGGTGGAAACCATCAAAAATTGCCATTTCAATAATGCGCATGAACGAAACAATAAATTAACAGCCAAAATTTCTGTAGGTATGTCCAATAGAATAATAAACCCATGTGACAAGGACATTGCAGCGTTTTTACTAATAAAAAATTAATTTCGGGAGCTTCACCTTCGTTACAACCTCAATTCTTCACTCTTTAGTCAAAATCGACTTCATCCAAAAAAAAAAACCACAGTCATGCAGCATGGCTATAAGAGCGAATTTTCGAAGTTTTCGGCATCTTCCTCCTCCGCCTTAAATTTTCTGAAAATTAATTTTCGGCCAATGTTTTCCCAACTTGATACCATACAAAATTAAAACAGGAGTCGTTTTACGCAAAGTAGAATTTGGGGTGGAAGGAGGGGGAGGGGGAAATCAAAAATGTTTTGAATACCAGAAGAGTAGGTACCTATTGGGTACGTAACAAATTTTTTGTTCCATTTTTTGCCGAGTAACACTTCGGTTTGTAGATTTTCCAACGCTGAACACGATGGTGAAGTCAGAATTGCGACATCCCATTCCGTTATCAGATTAGAGCAGACGAACCAGGAAGAACATCTCAAGAAATAACCACGTTCCTTCATCTTCAAAGTGCTCTAGTTTGAGAACGGAATGCGATATCGCAATTCTGATTTCACCATCGTGTTCAGCGTACAAAAACCTTTAAAATGAGGTGTCACTTGTCAGAATTTTTCATTTTGGGAATTTATGGGTAATTTCCCCCCCCCCCCCCTAAAACTCCCCAAAACTCCCCCTTAGGGTGACCCGATTCTGCCCATCTTCGAACTTAGCCTGTCGATTGCCAAGACAGATTTTTCGCGCAAATTTGAACTTTTTATCTCAATTCTTTCGAGAGTTATCGTCTGGAATGACACATACATATATAAATATATATATATATATATATATATATATATATATATATATATATATATATATATATATATATATATATATATATATATATATATATATATATATATTTTTGGTGTCTTTCGGCAGTGAATTCAGGATGGTCTGAAACGGATTTTGGTATAAAAATCTTTCGGAAATTCGAGTTTTAAAAATTTTGGACCGAGAACAATAGCTTCCTTTTCTTCGAAAATTCGCTAAAATATGGAAAACTATACCTCACAAGCTCATGTTCACTAAAACCTCAAAAATCCCTCGAAAACCCCTATTTGTATACCCATTTTGGTTTATTATTCTGTGAATAATACACCTATGTATTCGCTCAGCAAAAAAATTTTATAGCACCCCCTCAAAATTTGTTATTTTACGTTTCAAGGTGCGTAGATTCCAAAAATGCAATGTCCGTCCGCCGTACGCCGTCCGCCGTCCGCCGTATCACGTGTACCGGCTTCATTTTCGGTCTAAAAAAGTCGTCCTTTCGCACACATGCTCCATTTGGGCTCTAGTTGTGTCCCGAAATTTTTCAGCCCGATCGGAATATACCCAGGGGTGTTATGAGTGAAAATGTGTATAAAAATACTTTTTGCGTTTTAACAACATGTTAGTATGTAACATGAGCTTTTGAGGTATCTTTTTCCATGTTTTTGAGGACGAGAAGACAGAATATGAAGTCGATTTTGACCAAAGACGCGGAAATTGAGGTTTTACCAAAGGTTCAGCTCCCAAAATTGGTTTTTTATGAGTCAAAAACCTGGAAAACTGTCTGAAATCACCATCAATGTGTACAATAACATTGGAAAAAGTGTAAACAGGTGAATCAAGACCATTAAATGCCACTACCAATGATCAAAGATGATCTTAAAAAAAAAAAAAGCGTACCTATTTCATGTTTTGGGGGCCAAAATTGGTGGAAATCATCAGAAATAGCTATTTCAATCATTCCACATGAAAGAAGCAATACATCTAACAGCCAACAAGAATCTCTAGAACTCCAATAGAATAATAAACCCATGTGACAAGGACTTTGCATTGTTTTTGTGCTTTAGTAACATGTTAGTAACATGAGCTTCTGAGTTATCGTTTTCCATGTTTTTGGGGACGAGAAGACCGAATATGAAGTCGATTTTGACCAAAGTGTGGAAAATTGAGGTTCTACCAAATGTTCAGCTCCCAAAATTTATTTTTTTATGAGTCAAAAACCTGGAAAATCGTCTGAAATCACCATCAGTTTGTATAATTACACTAGAAAAAGTGTCAACAGGTGGATCAAAACGATTAAATGACACTACCAATAATCAAAGATAATATTAAAAACGCTGCAAAGTCCTTGTCACATGGGTTTATTATTCTATTGGAGTTCTAGAGATTTTTGTTGGCTGTTAGATGTATTGTTTCTTTCATGTGGAATGATTGAAATAGCTATTTCTGATGATTTCCACCAATTTTGGCCCCCAAAACATGAAATAGGTACGCTTTTTTTCTCTTTTTTTTTAAAGATCATCTTTGATCATTGGTAGTGGCATTTAATGGTCTTGATTCACCTGTTTACACTTTTTCCAATAATATTGTACAGATTGATGGTGATTTCGGACAGTTTTCCAGGATTTTGACTCATAAAAAACCAATTTTGGGAGCTGAACCTTTGGTAAAACCTCAATTTCCGCGTCTTTGGTCAAAATCGACTTCATATTCGGTCTTCTCGTCCTCAAAAACATGGAAAAAGATACCTCAATAGCTCATGTTACTAAGATGTTGTTAAAACGCAAAAAGTACCTATTTTTATACACATTTTCACTCATAACACCCCTGGGTATATTCCGATCGGGCTGAAAAGTTTCGGGACACAACTAGGGCCCAAGTGGAGCATGTGTGCGAAAGAACGATTTTTTTAGACCGAAAATGAAGCCTGTACACGTGATACGGCGTACGGCGTACGGCATACGGCGGACGGCGGACGGACATTGCATTTTTGGAATCTACGCACCTTGAAACGGAAAAGAAAAAATTTTGAGGGGGTGTTATAAAAATTTTTTGTTGAGCGAATACATAGGTGTATTATTCACAGAATAATAAACCAAAACAAAAACTACGTAAATTTTTTCGAAAACAACCCTATGAGGGATGTTGGCCTGCCCCGATTCTTGCAACTGTACGCCAATTTCGGACTTCCGTTTCTCTGCAATCCTGTTCTTCATCAACACCCTATTATATAACAGTAAAGAAGATTTATGTTTAAGAACAAAAATTGCAACCATTTATCATGTTTCCACGCGACTCTCCACTATGCATTGTGCGCGAAAAAAGTTGACGCTCAAAATTGACGCGCAAAATCGACGCGCAAAAAATGCAAGTATCCCAGGGCTAAAACATGATACATGTTAGTAAATAAAAATAAAGGAGCGTACCTAATTCGTGTTTTGGGGGCCAAAATTGTGGACCAGAAATTGCTATTTCGGCTATTTCAATTATTTCACATGAAAGAAACAGAAATGGACAGCCAACATTTCTGGAGGTATGTCCAATAGAATAATAAACCCATGTGACAAGGACTTCGCAGCGTTTTTTTCACTCATAACACCCCTGGGTATATTCCGATTTGGCTGAAAAGTTTCGGGACACAACTAGGGCCCAAATGGAGCATGTCTGCGAAAGAACGAATTTTTAGGCCGAAAATGAAGCCGGTATACGTGAAAAAAAATTTTTTGAGAGGGTGTTATAAAAATTGTTTGCTGAGCGAATACATAGGTGTGTGATTCACAGAATAATAAACCAAAATCAGGCAAATGCCAGGAAACAGCAAATTTGGTGTCTTCCGGCTTGAAAATTACGGGGGGAAGGCTCCGAACACGTGATACCAACTCTTCAACCTGCCATTTCTCAGACATGAAAAACGTCAAAAATTCCGGTAAGTTAATAGTTGATAATTATATCTGAACTCTTGACTAGTGAACATCAAAATTAACAAATATTTTACAGCAAACAGAAGTCAGCGAGGTAAAAGTACCCCCCTTGAGTGCCTCGGGTGCCCCTTGAGTGCTACTCAAATGCTGCTATTTGTTACAATCATCTGCTGTAGCGCTCACTGAACGTGAACGATCTTCACAAAACCTGCCGCCAGGTAATAAATAGCAGAATCAAACTTGCCCCAAATATATTTTTTAAATAGGAGACTCTTTGGACCACCAGGATTTATTGATAATCCTATATAATGAATTACTACATTACTTTATAATTACTACTACCCTGTATAATTACTTAATTAATTATTAATTCTTAGTTACCATGAAAGAAAATTGATGAAATTCGGGTTATAGGTTCCGTTCGGGGTCTAGTTGGTCCTCGAAGCTCGACGTTACTGTGAGTCATCTCTAAGGGGTTCAAAATAGGGGTTGAAATTTTCAGAACGCCGTAGCTCGAAAACTTTCGATGGAAGGGTATGGTTTTTTTTACGTTATTGAATTTGTCTTGAGCTAAACAATTTTTTGAGACCACCCGGAGCATTGTACGTCCTGCCGTTCGTGTGCACCAACAGCAACATTTTATTTCTGTAGGTATGTCCAATAGAATAATAAACCCGTGTGACAAGGACTTTACAGCGTTTTTCGGTAACATTCGACGTTGCCTATCTTGTAAATCAACTTGATATAAGCTTGTTTATAAAACTATATTAATTTATAAATAAAAACTCGTATATAAAGACCTTCTTGCCTTGGATTCGTGATTGAGTAAAAAAATTTATGTCTTCCAAAATTAAAATTTCCACTTCCATTTTGCGTTTCAGATATCGAGGAACATTTATGGTTCCGTGTCTGTCTGTCTGTATGTGGTAATTCCTTGTATCGCCCAAAACTACCCGAAATAGTGGTCGAAATGGGCAGAAATTTGGAGGGTAGGTGCGGGTTGGGTCAAAGACGGTCCCATTCCAAAATCATTGAAAAAGTACTGTAACTTTCGTCTGCGCATGCGCAAACGTAAAATACTAGAAAATCTCATAACTGGAGTTCGGATCGATATGCAAAAAAAATGGCTGAAATATGCAACAAAAGTTAGCAAAATATGCAAAAACCTGCAAAAAATTCAAAATAATATGCAAGTTGAAATTTTGGTCCAATTTTTTCGGTTTTCAAGTTTTTATTCAGAAGTCTAATACGGGAATGAGCATGGTAACCCCAAATTCATTAATATTCATAAATCATTCATCTGTATTTTTGTAGTGATTAAGGATGGAACAGACGAGGCCGAAAGTTAGCTTGAGAATGGTTATGTATTTGTTGGCCCCTCGGCTCTTTATAGGCCCCTGACATGATCAGAGGGGGGTCGGGGGGTCCCCACTCTGAGGTACAACATGTATGTACATTACATTGGTTGTGGAGGAGCAGCCGATCACAACACTGCTCCCCCCAGAATTTAAGTAACGCATTTAGTTAAATTTTGTTCTGTTGCGGTGGCGGTTGTCGGGCGTGGGAGGTGCGTGTGCTGGTTGCGGTGGTCTGCTGTGCCTGTCCGGGTCGGTGTCGTTGGGGGCGGTACGCTTGCGACGTATGAAGAGCCGGGGTGTTGGTTGAGTGCGTGGGTACGGCCGCGGCGGCTGTTGTTGCGGGCGCCAGGTGCATGGGGTGCGGCGTTTTTGTGCTCGGAGGTCCCATGTGCGGCGGTAGAAACACGAGCCGTTCGTCGCGCTGCGTGTGGTCGGTCGTGGCTGCGTCGGCGGTCGCTGTTGTCGTCTGTTCGAATCACACGAACCTCTTCGGTGACGGTAGCCACTCGAGGAGGGGGAGCGAAGGGTTTGAGGCGATCGGCGAGAGCAGCGAGTTTCGTGACGTCGGGTTCGTCGCGCGCCGCTATGTGAAGGCGAATGCTGTCTGGAAGGGCGCGTGTGAAAAGCTGCAGAACGAGCGGGGTCGGTGTGTCGGCCGGGAGTGCTCGATTGAGTCGGCGGGCGAGGACTGCCGGTAGTTCGTCGTCGGAAGTCGGTTGAGTAAGGCGGTGAGCCGGGAGCCGTCGGACGGTGCGTGCGTGGCGAAAAGGCGAGTTGTCAACGTCTGGTAGCAGTTGGCGTTCGATGGTGCCAGCCGCTAGTAATTCGCCGAAATGGGCCGACGCTTTCGCGTTGAGGTCCGGTAATATTCGGCGAAGTTTCGCGTGGCATGGAGGTCCCTTCGTGACGATTTGATGTTCTACGCGTTGCGGTGTGTCCGTGGTTTCGGGTCCGTGTTCTCGTTGTAGGCGCCAGTCCCGGAGAGGTGTCGTCTGGAAGTGTCAGCAGGAAGTGTGCGAGGCGCCGGCGTCCGTTTCCTTATATAGGAATCGGATGGTGGGGCGAAGTAGTGGGGGGCCGCTGCGTTGGGCGTCGTGGCGGGCGTCTGAGTGGGGCGCCGCTGTGTGGCGTCGGTGGGGGCGGCGCTGTGGGGCGTCGGAGTGGGGTGCGTGTGCCGGGCGTAGTGCTGCGGAGGTGGGGCTCGTCGCAGACGGTCGGCGGGCGCTGAGCGGCGTTGTTCGTCGTTGCTAGGCGCTGTCGTCGCTGTCGTCGCACCGCGGTCGCAGACGGCGGGCGGAGGCTGCGTGTCACCACTCGGGGTCACCAGTGTAGTGATTAAGGATGGAACAGACGAGGCCGAAAGTTAGCTTGAGAATGGTTATGTATTTGTTGGCCCCTCGGCTCTTTATAGGCCCCTGACATGATCAGAGGGGGGTCGGGGGGTCCCCACTCTGAGGTACAACATGTATGTACATTACATTGGTTGTGGAGGTGGATTGGTTGGTTGGTGGTGGTGGATATAAAATGACAGCAAATAAAACTGCACAATATTAAATAAAATTTACAATGATTAAAATTTCAATGTGTAGGTGTAGGTACAGAATAATTTCCCTGGACTATCAACACTTTTTCGAGGTTTTCGACTGTGAAATTCCTCCGTCGGTCTGACAGAGTCATTTTCAGCGCGGAAAAGGATCTTTCAACTTCGCAGCTGACAACAGGAAGGAATTTTAACTTGGCAATTTCTCCAGGATTTATCCCGGAGAGATCGAAAGGGCAGTCATACAAAGGCACGTATAAGACCTTTCACATGACCGTAGATCGGAAATTTCAGTGTAGGTACGCAAATATTTCTTAGAAATATGCCATTAATATGCAAAACTCTGTAACATATGCAGATGCATATAATATGCAAAAAACAGCTAAATATGCACGAATATGCAATTTTAAATTCAATTTTAAATGTCCAAATACCTTAATTCGGATAAGTATGACACTTTCTATTGAAAATACCTGATATATGCAAAATATGCAAAATCCGAACTCTACTCATAACTACCCTAAATATCGTTGAAATGAGTTTAAACTTGAAGGTTCGATCAGGAATAATACTTCCAAATGAATTTCATTGGAATCATACTGTAACTTTCGTCTACGCATGCACGAACATGAAATGTTGACCATTTCCTTTTAACGCTTCTAACTACGCGAAAAACAGTCGTACAGAGCTGAAATTTTGAGGGTACACGCGGGTTGGATCGCAAATAGTCTCGTTCCAAAATCATGGAAATCGTTCCGTCTGCGCATGCGCAAACGTGAAATACTTGAAACGCCCATAACTACTTTAAATATCGTTGAAATGAGCTCAGATTTGGAGGGTATCAAGAATAAGTCTTTGATAGTTCCATATGAATTCCATTCGTCTGCGCATGCGCGAACATGAAATGTTGCCCGTTTCCTTGCAACGCTTCTAACTACGCGAAAATTAGTCGTAGAGAGCTGAAATTTTGAGGGTACACGCGGGTTGGATCGCAGATGGTCCCGTACCATTCGTTCATGTGATTCAAGTGAGGAAGCTGTACTGCCTACTCGAATTGGCAGACATTTTTTCTACGGCGTTTTTAGAGCATATTTATCGAGCATAATTTAAGAATATTTTCGAGCATAATTCGAGGTTTTATATAAATCCGAACTCAAAAACGTTGGTGAAACTGTCGAAACTCTGAACCGCAGATCAAATTTGAATCCAGGATTTATTGATACCAGGTTTAAGCTAGTGGCGTTTCGATACTTCCGATATTTACTGATATCGATACTTTCTTTCGATACTTGTATCCGATACTTTTTGATCGATATTGTACTGATATCGATAAATACTATGCAGTATCGAAACGATCCAAGGATGGTAGGCCTCAACTATCGCCTACCTACCAGTAAATGTAAATCTAGCAAGGATGGAATCTAATAAATTTTTATGTAAAATAGGAAGGTAATTAAAGTAGGTATGTAAATACTACAAAATACCAGGGAATAAATTACAATATTAAAAACATTCAAACCCCTGCATAAATTACTCAAAGTACACACTTATGTTTGTGCAACCTTTCTGTGGTTTTTTTGTTTTTGTGAAATTTGATCAAGGTTAACATGGTCTTCAGTAATAATTAAAACTCTACATAAATGATGATACCTACTCACCTACTCTCTAAAGCATAATACAAGTCATTATCATCATCTTCCAATATACTGGAGGCGTTCACAATCAAATTGACGATGATTTACGGTTCTGAATTAGGATCAGAAAGAGGGAGAACAAAACAAAACTGAAAACAACTTTTTTAAAGTCGTTATTGAAGTATCGAACGATACTCTCGGTATCGAATACTTTCTTTCGATATTATATCGTTATCAGCACCAAGCTTTCGATATCGTTTCGATACCATTTACCCGATAAATGGAAGTATCGAAACGTCACTAGTTTAAGCTGCGTTGGTGAAACCGGCCCTAATAATAAGAGCTTTGTTCCAGCCAGTCATTGCGGTTGAACCATGGTTGAACCGAGCATGCGCAGTAGTGATTTACTTGTCAACCGCTGTTCCAGCCAACAAACCGAGTGTGACCGCGGTTGGCAACCGCTGTTCCAGCCCACCAGCACGGTTCAGTCAGATTGAATCGCGGTTCGACCACTCCTCTTGCCTGGGGTTCAGGGAGGTTGGTTGGCAGTTGCTATAACCACATTTGAACCTACCTCAAGCATAGATAACCTTACAAATCTAATTTCGCTATCTTTCTCTGAATTTTGTGTGGGTCAATAAATGTTTTCGCTCTGAATTTTTCTTTGTGGGTTGGATCAATGGATTTGTTATTACTGTTGATGGATGATGTTGACATTGAATTTGAGGACTGGGCAGAAATTTTGATTGATGACGGTGATTGTGACTTGGAAATGTGGCTAGCAGAAGAACAAAGGTGTCATCCAAAAGATGTAGTGGCCAAATATAACGAAACTGTTTTCGCATTTCAGGAGCATTTCAGAGTCAGCCGAGCAACGTCAGAATGCCTCGCAGTTAAATTCGAGGCCAGCCAATTTTACAAGAACTTGTTAGCGTGTACTGTAGGGTTTCAAACAAAATTTAAAGTCACATGAGAAGGTGGGGGGTCAATCGGGGTTGACAGAAGTCCAGCCGAACCTTAACCAGCTGGAACCACGGTTCGAACCCCAATCAAGAAGACAGTGGACCGCGGTTCGACCACTATTTTTAGCTGGAACAAACCTATAATTACAGGGTGCCCCCGTTCCAGTCCCAGTCACTACAGCCCCATCCTTAGACGGAAAAATCGTTACCAACCTCACAAAAACAAATGCCCCTGTGTTTCAGAGCTATTACACTCGTAATGGGGTTTGGCTCTCAGATTGGGATCAAAATATCTTACACGGTGCCTGAATGAACCCCATTCCAGTTCCTCCTTTTCATTCGGAAGCTGAAATCATTTTTCAATTTCTCTTCTTCCGCCTGTTCTTTAATTCTTTCATATCTCACTGGAAGGTCTCAATATGTTGTTCTCAATGAATCATGTTCTAATACGCGCAGTCTTACCAATGGCATTCCCCAGGGCGCTGTTTTGGGCCCCACGTTTTTCTCCCCTTTTATTAATGATCTCCCACGTAAATTAAAGTTTTGTTTTCATCATCTTTTTGCGGATGATTTCCAAATTTATTTGCAAAGTGAGCTAGGTGAGTCACCCATCTCTGCCATCCATACAATCAACTCCGAATCAGTCAATGTCTCCAAGTGGGCGTCTGATAATGGCATACTTCTCAATCCTCTCAAATCCCAAGCGATGGTCATCTACAGAGTTGACATCCCCACAGACCCGTTACCACCAATTTTGATGAATGGAGTTGTGGTGCAATATTCAGCTCACGTGGGGGTTTTTTTTTGACAAAAAACTGTCTTGGGACAATCATATTCCCAGACTTTGCCGGCGCGTGTATGCTCCTCGTTATTCTCTAAGACGACTGTCCAATTTTACACCCTTTTACTTGAAACGTAGATTGGCTCACGCTTTGGTCCTTCCCCATTTCTTATACTCTTCTCATCTTCAATTTCTTCATCCCTCGCAAACCGGTTGCACATTGCTTACAACTCCGCTATTCGCTATGCGCACAACATCAAGCCTCGTCATCCTATAGATGATTTTAAATTATTTCCTTTACCTCTCAACGAATTTTACATTTCCAGACAATTAAAGGTAGTATTCCAGGTTCTGCATGGTATGCTTCCCTCATACCCAGGCATTACAGCCGAACGATGGCTAGCTCCTTTGCTGTATCGGGTGCCCGACCATGGAACTCCCTACCAGTCGCTATTAGGTCGTTGCCTACCCTTGGGCGATTCTTGGCTGCAGTGGACAGACATTTTCAACTTGAAAAGTAATATTATCGTTGTCATTCTGCTAGCAAGTGTGCATTCCCCCCCCCCCCCCCTCCTTCAGTTTTTAAAATTTTTTAGTTTTGCGTTGTACCTACATTTTGTATTCTTGTGTTTACCTACCTACATATAAGTTTTAATTGGTTCTTAGGTAAGTGCTGCCCCGCCAAACTATTTCAGTTTTGTTTGCACAGCTATGTGGTTCGTCTGTGTATTTTATGGACAGAAATATGTCTACTGCACAATAAAAGTTACTATTATTATTATTATGGTAACCACAGTATTATTGTAACGATTTGATGATTATTTTTTACAGATAGCTGAAGCTGATAGTGCACTGATTCTCTCCGTTTGTGTTTCATCCTTTCTCCGCAACCAGCGCTGACAGTCGAGCGGAGTCGTCGAGAACTTTTGAAAACGAGCGGGAAAGCGACGTCGACCAATAGGAAAGCAGGGCCGAGCCCAAACATGGCCGCCACCTCGACGTCAGCTGATAGCTGTGATAAGGCCCTGTCAGTTGTGAGTTGATTAGCGTAGCGATTATTAGCATTTTCATAAACTTCGAGCGGAGTTGTAACGCGTCATTCGCCCCTGGATTCTCGTTTTTCTTCTATCAATTATTATTGTTCTCTCGTAATTGCCATGTGACCCTGCAGTTTTTTAAAGATAATTTCCTCGGTCAACCCCTCGCGTAAGTTCTCCGGTTTATTCCAAGTTCGACTGCCCGTCTCGCCGTATCGATTTCGTGTTGAAGCGCCTCTTCTCAAATCTGCACTCGACCTCGTTTTGCACTATTTAACAGTACTTTTTAAACGCTACGAAGTTATCTCGTGGAATCGACGGCACCGTCCACTACGAAATGGATGGGACCGGAGTTAAATATGCGTTTTAATCTCATCTGTACGATTAGTGGTCAGTGAAGGCGGCCGTTGATACAAGTGACTCACTGTTCGAGTTCTTGGGTGAGCCTTTATTTATTTATTTATTTAGCTCGTTGTCGTCAACTTGTCGGTTTTACCTCGACGTTCGATGAGCGAATGGGAAAAAGTTTCCGAGTGACACAAAACCACGAAATGGTGGCTTTAAAGCTCGAGGAATCTAACTTGACATCGTCGAATATTTGAAATAATAGGTACGAATGTTTCAATTCGCTTGAAAAATAATTATATAAGTGTGGTCTGAAGACCTGTACGAATGAGTGTGTGCTGATAGTGAATTGTTTCTGACGATTCCTGACAGGCAAAATGAACTCAGAAAGATACAGAAAGATCAGAACAGATCAGAAATCACAGAAAAATCAGAAAGATACAGAACAGTACTTGTACTCCTAAAGTTCGAACGTTTTGGGAGAACATTGGGAGATGGGCCACACAAGAGTTTTTGAAAACTGGAAGCAAAATTTGTCTCCTTTTTACTGATATCCACTTGGATATTTACATTATCTTGTCAGTTCATCGAATTTGTTTTTACACCTTATGTGGTAAGCCATCTTGCAATGTGGAATAAACAAAAAATAAACTTTTAGCTTACCACCAATTTATTCAATTGGTACTCCTCAGGTAGGGCATCATCAGCTTCGTTCTCAGTGTGCGTTCTGCCAGTTCCGAACGGTTCTGGGCAAGCGCAGTCGAGTTTTGTCGTTCGCAGTGCCAGAACGCCCAGTTCCGGAACGCCGAGTTCTGCGTTCGCAGTGTTTTGCGAGTCCAGTTCCGAACGGTTCTGACAGTCCCCGATTTTTTTCGGAACTGTCAGAACTGGAACTCAAGAACGTAGGTGACGCATGCGCACACAGGTTATTCCACTTCCAGTTCTGAAATCGTTCGCAGTGCAGAACGCGGTTCCTCAAGTTCCGGAACGCCCCGGGATTTTCCGTCCCAGTTCTTATGAGTTCGAGAACTGTCAGAACGCCCACTAAGAACGAACCTATCAACTACATGATGATGCTCAGAAGTTGAGCGAAAAGCTTTGCATTGAATAAATTGGCGGTAAGCTAAAGGTTTATTTTTTGTTTATTCCACATTGCAACATTATCTTGTGCTTTACTGATATCCAGAAAGCAGATGCACTCGAATATAACATAATCTTGTGCTTTACTGATATCCAGAAAGCAGACGCACTCGAATATAACATTATCTTGTGCTTTACTGATATCCAGAAAGCAGATGCCCTCGAATATAACATAATCTTGTGCTTTACTGATATCCAGAAAGCAGATGCACTTGAATATTGCATTATCTTGTCAATTCATCGAATTGACTTTTAAACCTTATATGGTAAGCCATCTTGCAATGTGGAATAAACAAAACTCGGCGCTCCGCGCCTCGCCAGGGGGCAAGCCCCCTGGACCCCCGGATGCTTACTGCTTAGAGCCTACGGCTAAAATTCAAGAAACATGGAACATGCTTTAGCCACGCTTATACACATCGAAACAACCAAGTGACAACCAAACAAGCGTCATTGTTTACTATCGATTTATAACATCCATTTATATAGTTATATTATGAAACTAGGAAATAAATACCAAGAACAAATACGAAATAAATGCGTGATAAATCAAGAGCTTTCCAACGAATGGAAATCGATTTTTGTCCGATGAAAATGAAAGAAGTTTCATTTCCCTAGCAACTACTCGGTTGTACGTGAAAATCATAAGAAAATGTCGTCACCCATCCGCGTCACCCATTCCGCGTAACGTTTTTTGGCTAGTTAGTCCAAGGCTAAAGCATGTTCCATGCTAAAATAAACCTTTAGCTTACCACTGGTTTATTCAATTGGTACTCCTCAGGTAGGGAGCACCTACCTGATGATGCTCAGAAGTTGAGCGAAAAGCTTTGCATTGAATAAATTGGCGGTAAGCTAAAGGTTTATTTTTTGTTTATTCCACATTGCAACATTATCTTGTGCTTTACTGATATCCAGAAAGAAGATGCACTTGAATATAACATTATCTTGTGCAAGAGTTTGGGTCTTTTGTTCCACTAAACACCATCCATCCATCCACCATCCATCCCATCCACCATCCATCCCATCCACCATCCATCCATCCATGCATCCATCCATTCCATCTATTATTCTGCTCTAAACGTTACCTTACGTAGGTTTTGAACCCAAAGGGCTTTTTAAGGGCACATCAAGGTCATTATTGTACTGTATGATTTCTTACTTTTTTTCATTCTACTTACATGTTCTTCCTATTACATAGGTGATATGCACCGTAAAAAATAGGTGTTCGAGAAAACCATGGAATCTTGTTCATAAGTGCTCAAAACAAGTTTCTGGACGGTTTTCCGCTTGATGGATTATGCATGTTGGAATTTCAAAAAAATGGCCATAACTTGTTCAAAATACGGTCTTTTTCAGATTTTCTTTTTGGGGTTTGTTCAGCTCGTTAAACTCTTCGATTGAGAGGTGGAGCTTTCTACGTGGAGAATTGAGGGAGTTATGGCGAGTTTTCTAATTTTTTCGATTTTCAACGGTAGCTGCCATAAAATGGACCAAAATTGGTGCGGTTGGGACTAAAGTCGATGCGGTTAGCGCCAAAATGCCCGTTAGGATGTACAATTCATGCCTTTTGGTTTTGAGCGCTATTGCATTCGATTAGGCTACTTGGCAGCAAAAAATATGTCAATGGATCCAACGTTTTCTAGGTTTACTAGCTAAATGACGTTGGTGTGGTGTCAGAAGTGGTTGAAAGTGAGGTCTCTATGCAAGTATATTTCCATGCTCAGTTTATATTCTCATAGATCGGCTTATGAAGAACATGGAAGTATTGGGTGGCAATCTCTATACTTAACTTACACTGGGAACTTGACACAGTCCTGCTCCCTTGTGACGTCTCTTTACAAAAATAATACATAAATCTTCCAATAATACCAAAAAAATTAGCAGTAATGCACAGAAAAGTAGGTATACCGTATTTTCAACTAATAAATTATTCAAAATTGTCTTAGAGGTTGATATTGTTGATATTTCACTTCGCTGTCATCACTTTCACAATATGTTGTCATGAAGTTATCATAGAAGTCCGGCACAATGCGTTCCATCTTCCCGTCTTATAAATATATGTTATCAGATGGTTTTATTATTTGACCAAATTTTAACACTATAATATCTCATTATAATAATTACCTAATCCTCTACTCTAATCGCCAACAGGCTGTGTAATTATCTCGAGAACGGCTCTGGTGCTCTCCTCTTTGGGGCGAATCCTGTTTTGTACGAATCCAAAACGATTTGTGTGAGATAAGCCGTTCTTATTTAATTTATAATTCTTCTTAATTAATTTATAATTCGTTATTATTTAATTTATAATTAGTTCTTATTTAATTAATTTATAGTTATCTTTATGACTATAAATTATAGTTATATTTATAATGATCTTGTTCAATTAATTTATAATTAATTAATTAATAATTCGGTATTATTTAATTAATTAATTATAATTCGTTCTTATTTAATTTATAATTCTTCTTAAAGCCGTTCTTATATCATTTATAATTGCCCTGTATTGCACGAATCCAAAACGATTTGTGTGAGATAAACCGTTCTTATTTAATGTATAATTCTTCTTATTTAATGTATAATTCTTCTTATTTAATGTATAATTCTTCTTATTTAATTTCTAATTCTTCTCAATTAATTTATAATTTGTTCTTATTTAATTTATAATTCGTTCTTATTTAATTATTAATTCTTCTTATTTAAGTCGTTCATATATAGTTTATAAATGCTCTGTATTGAACGAATCCAAAACGATTTGTGTGAGATAAACCGTTCTTATTTAATTTATAATTCTTCTTATTTAATTTATAATTCTTCTCAATTAATTTACAATTCGTTCTTATTTAATTTATAATTTGTTCTTATTAATTAATCTACAATATAATGTATAAGGTATCTTCGTAATTATAAATTATAGTTATAATGATAATTATCATTATAATTATATTATTCAATTTAATTAATATTTTTTCTTATTTAATTAATTTATAATTCGTTCTTATTTAATTTATAATTCTTCTTATTTAAGCCGTCCTTATATAATTTATAATTGCCCTGTATTGCACGAATCCAAAACGATTTGTGTGAGATAAACCGTTCTTATTTAATGTATAGTTCTTCTTATTTAATTTCTAATTCTTCTCAATTAATTTATAATTTGTTCTTATTTAATTTATAATTTGTTCTTATTAATTGATTTATATTTAATGTATAAGGTATCTTTGTAAATATACATTATAATTATAATGATAATTATATTATTCAATTTATTCAATAATTTTTTCTTCTTTAATTAATTTATAATTCGTTCTTATTTAATTTATAATTCTTCTTATTTAAGTCGTTCTTATATAATTTATAATTGCCCTGTTTTGAACGAATCCAAAACGATTTGTGTGAGGGAAGCCGTTCTTATTTTATTGAGGGAAACAACGCGTTTCCAAAGCTCATTATATAGTTTGTTGCTGTTTATTGGTTGCATTGTCGCATAGAGATTTGGTATGATTCGTAGACATCTTCTAGGTGATAAAAGCTTGTGATGGGTTAGTGCGAGCGGAAAAAAAGCTAGCCTGTTTAAAGGCTGAAATTTAATTTTAATATAATTCGGCGTTTAATTAATTTTTTTTCTTCCAACCAAGAAAAACTAAAAGCTTTGAGCAAGAACTCAACATTCAATTTCTTTTTTACATGAAGAATTCACTGAAAAACCCTCCTTTCAATTTATTCAGGGAATTAAAATATTTGGCAGTGCTGTGCGTTGACTCATTGCTGGATACTTTTGCTTCCTCACTACCGGAAGGTAGTAGAAAGCCTTGGATTTGTAATTGAATGGGGGAAAAAAATTATGTCCTCCAAAATGAAAATGTCTACTACCATTTTGCATTCCTTTGATCAATTCCTTGTAACGCCCATAACTACCCGAAATAATGGTCGAAATGGGCTGAAATTTGGAGGGTAGGTCCGGGTTGTGTCACAGATAGTCCCATACAAAAATCATCGAAAAAGTACTGTAACTTTCGTCTGCGCATGCGCAAACGTGAAATACTTGAAACGCCCATAACTGCCTTAAATGTCGTTGAAAGGAGTTCAAACTTTGAGAGTCGATCAGGAATAATGCTCTTTGATGGTTCGATATGAATTTCGTTGGAATCGTACTGTAACTTTCGTCTGCGCATGCGCGAACATGAAATAACCGTTCTATGTGACGCTTCTAACTACATGAAAAGTAGTCGTAGAGAGCTGAAGTTTTGAGGGTACACGCTGGTTGGATCGCAGGTGATCCCTTGTCAAAAATCATTGAAATCGTACAGTAACTTTCATCTGCGCATGCGCGTGCATGGATATACTCCACCTGTCCACTGAATGAACCTACCCAACTATTCTTTACGTTCATGTGATTCAAGCGGGGAAGCTGTACTGCCTGCTCGAATTGAAAGACGTTTTTTGGTTTGTTTTTATGATATTGTGGACACCTTCCAGGTGCTTAAGTTTTGTTGATGGGTTTGCAGGAGCGAATCTCGGTAAGCCCGCTAGTTATACCTATCAATCATACTAACTATGTGAGGAATGCCCACTCGCTTGACGGACTATTTTGTTTTTGTACCTTGGGTCCAAAGATGGTTGGCCCCACCTGCACTTGGGCCTGTTTAATGATAGTGATTATGACGATAGTGATGAATAATACTTTGATTTCACTCTTCCATTCTCTGCTAGGTACGGAATGGTAACGTAAAATGTCTGCAAACATGGTCAGCTTGGAGATGCCAACTCTCGTCGAGACGACGGTCCCAGAGGCCTCGCCATGGAACACCTCAACCCTGAACCCGTGGGACATCCACAAAATGGACAGCAACTTCGCCCTCCTCCTCTGTTCTCTAGTGATGGCCATTGCTTGGATCATATACATCACGTACTACAACGCTCGTGTCATTGGCTACATTCTCACTAAACTACTCAACCGTCTCTATATCACAGATGGATACTTCAAAGTTGGTGAGTTTGGGATCAATAATTATAATAATCTATAATAATAACGTAGCTATTCTGTCAGTCGCTCTGTTATTACGAGGGTCGCCTCAAAAGTATCAGCGATTTTTTAAATGATGAAACAACATTAAAACAATACCTATTAAAAATATCAAGATGGCCAACAGTGTAATCCCTCTAAGCCAGAAGTGCGATATTTAGGGCCGGTTTCACCAACGCAGCTAAATCCTGGATTCAAATTTGATCTGCGGTTCAGAGCTTCGACTGTTTCACCAACGTTTTTGATCCGCGGTTTAGCCGAACTTGGGTTTAAGCAAAGATTGTTTAGTTTGCATCAGCATTGCTATCCCCAGAAACACCAATCCCGTATTGCAGATGACATGGAGGAGAGATGCTCATCCATGAGTGGTGGATCTGTGCTATTTCTTCTATGGATAATTACGTTTTGTCCGCTATCCATTGTTGTGGAGACATTATACTGTATAATAGTAACCAGGTGTGGAAGTTTCGTGATTTTTTTATGCCTTTGTCATTCTGAGAACTTCCACTCTGTCATTACTACAAAGACCATCTTTCAAGAGAGCTGATTGCCATTCTTCTTACTGCTCTTGTAATAAATTATAGATAGCCTAACTAGGTTCTTGTATAAAAGGTATCTACTTTTGTAATAATTCTCTGTATGCAGAAGAAGTTATACATGTACTTATTAACGCAGTCTGCAAGTACCTACCACATACTTACTATGAAGGTTTGTGTACCTACTCAAGGAAATAAATAATGATGGTTCCGACGTTGGTTTGGTGTAAAATTATATTTATTACGCATTTTCGGTTGGACTCACCTTTCTTTTTCGAAAACTACATGGCTTTTCTATTGCATCAAGCACAAAGCTCATCCCTTCATTGGGAAGGCGGAACCTCGTGAAAAAATCGCCGTCATCCCACTTGTGGAAATGCTCGACCCTTTCGCGAATTATCCGCCGTCTGGGCACGGCCACTTCCAGAAGTTAATTGAAATCTTCATCGGAAGATGACTCAAACACTTCAATGAAACGATTCATCGCATGAAACGATTGATGCAAGTTGATAAGTATGAAAAACACTGATAAAATAGATTTCAAAATGGCGATGGCCTGGTGGGGAATCGGAGATCAACTGTAGATCAGAGGTTTAAAGGTTTAAAGTACCTGAAACGAGGTATTAACTTTAATGCGCCGTTAGCGCGAGTTATTCCGAGATTAGGCGTTCGTGAAACTGTCTTTTCTCAGAATCGATAGCTTAAACTTCAGCCGAGATTGAACTCTGGATAATCCGCGTTGGTGAAACCGGCCCATACTTGATTGGCAGCTCACCTGGAAGGGCACATGTCAACAAAACTATTGACAAGTGTATGTTGGCGTGTATACCAGCTGTGGCCGTTGATGAATCCCAGGTCAAAGCTGGATCTCACAAACAAAAAGCTGCTATACACGTCGCTCATCAAGCGAGTTAGGGGGGCTGCATGTGCAACTTTGATCAGCAAAATCCAAACCCAGCAGAACAAGATCCTCAGACAGCTGTGCGATGCCCCCCTGGTTTGTGAGGAATGAGGCATTCCACAGCGACCTGGGGCTCGAGACAGTCCAGGAGAAGATTAGAGGGAGCTATGGGGTCTTGCGGTCAAGAGCAGCCGCTCACCTACAACCCGGAAGTGGCACTCATCGCTGGACCGGCACCCAGTGCTGGTCGCAGGTTGAAGAAGAGGCCCTTGAGAGACAACGACCCAAACGCCACCACCACCACCATCACAACTATCACCACTCTACCTAACATTCCCATCCACATTCCCGACATATTAATTCTATAAACATTTGCCGAAATTGGCGCAGTTGTGTTAATAAAATATTGATTGATATACATAAGTAAAACTATATATTTCGATTCAGGAGGATGTAAGCTTTTTTCTACATAATCGCTGTCAAGTTCTTCTGGTAACGAAGTTCTACAACGAGCTCTGCATGTAATGCAGTGGGGTACTCCAGTGAGTCTAAAAATAAGAAGGAAATGCGAAGTAAAGATATCGGACGTTGAAAAAGCGCGGGTTCTATGTCCAGGTGAGTGTGTGCATAAAAGCAGTAAGGCTAATTTATAGTATCCATATGGATCTCAGCGATCAAGGCCTCTGCTCACTATGTCTAACGTTACTTTATCGTTCAAAAGTGATCATGTTACGTTAGAGGAAACTTCAGATTTCCATCTCGTCCTTTTTTATTCCGTTCTAGTTTGTCCCTGAAACTGTGCGTTTTTGTGAACATTAGGAGGCAGTGAATCTCTCTACATAACACCCGCCTTTTTTTCAAACTCCCTCATCTAATTTTACTTACTTCTCTAATTTTATTACTCCACCGGAATACTCCATTTTTCGAAAGTGAGGGTGGCGGTCTTTTTGACAGGATTGTCACTGGAGACTCCCAAATCCAAAAGGTGTGGAAGAGTCCCCATCATCCCACCCGTAAAAGAGCAAAAGTTCTGGACTCAGCAGATCGGCGGGAACTTTCTACGAGGAGGGACCTTGAAAAGCTGAAAACTCCTTACCCAGAACCAAGTAGCCAAGTACCCAGAACTTGATGGCGATTATGTGGGAAAATAGCGTACATCCTCCTGAATCGAAGTGTATAGGTTATTGAATTTTTTGATGTCGTTTCATCATTTTAAAAATCGCTGATACTTTTGAGAAGACCCACGTAAAATCACAGTATTTCATGTGATTCTACGTACATCACGGCCCAGCGAATTGAATGATCTTGGAGGTAGACCTTTATATATCATACATACCTACAAGTTATACATATACAGGGTGTCCCAGTTCCTTCTGGAGAAACTCTGGGAATCGATTCTACTCTTCATTTGGAACAAAAAATGCTCAGTAGAAATTTTTCGAGAAGTTCTTCGTTTTAAAGATATCCGACAATTTGTGGTTTTTCCAGATTTTCGTTACCTTACCACATAAAAACGCTAAGAAATTCGAAAAATATTGAGACTACAATAAATCCGATTACACCGTTTGAAAGAACGTTAAATTTCCCGTAAGATTCTTCTGTTTTCAGAAATCTAATTTGAAAGTCTAATTAATCCCCCCCCCCCCCCCCCAATTCACCTCTGCTCATGTTTTCAAACGTTCAGTTATCATTTTTTAACTCTGCTACAAGGTTTTTTGTTAAATCTAAGTACATCAATGTAAAGCCTATTAGATGAAGAAGTTTTTGTGAAATTTGAAAAGTTGTAGGTATTTTTTTGTAACCTCAATAGAACGTAGTCTTTTTCACAGTTTTAAATTTTGAAATTTTAAAATGTTCCAACTGATATTCTCACCATTGAAAGCAGAATAATCTTACAGAAAATTTAACGTTCTTTCAAATGGTGTAATTGGATTTGTTGTAGTCTCAATATTTTCGAATTTATTAGCGTTTTTATATGTGGTAATATAATGAAAAGTTGGAAAAACACAAATTGTCGGATATATTTAAAATGAAGAACTTTTCGTAAAATTTCTACTGAGCATTTGTTCCAAACAAAGAGTAGAATCGACTCCCTGATTTTCTCCAGAAGGAACTGGGACAGCCTGTATACTTGTATACCTACAAGACCTTTGGAGCTCCATGGAGGTAAAGAAGCAGCCATTTCAGGCCCTGCAGGCATCGTTAGTGAGGGATCGAATAGTTCAACAAACATAACGAGTCCTTGAAGAGAACGATCATGTACTGACCAGCTTTATATGCAGATACAGGAATTACTTATGCTATGTTTCAGGCTCGTTCACCATGTGCTGTCTTTCTGGGAAGATCATGTTCAGGGATTTGGTGTACATAACACACGACTACAGTTTGCGAGTCCAAGACGGCTGGTTGATATTCCGATGGTGGAGGGCTTACGTACCTAAGGATGTTTCAGAAGGTATAAATAACAACTTCTGCGCAAATTTTATTGATCAATACTAACGTACCTACATGTATTTTAAGCGGAAATTTGTTTATTTTATTATCGATCCGAAATGAACTAAAACAGTTTCTGCCCGTCCAACTTACGCAGCACTCTTCTTAGTTACCATGAACCAAAATTAATGAAATTCGGTTTGTATATCCCATTTGGGATCTGGTAGGTCTGCAAAACTCGGCGTTACTGTCAGCCATCTCTAAGGGGTGAAAATTTGGGAATCAGTCGAGAGCCCTATTTAGGTTCAGCGACCATCAGAATTAGCAGAAAACGCTGCAGAGTCCTTGTCAGATGGGTTTATTATACTATTGGTCGTACCTACAGAAATTCTGGAAATAGATTATTTATTTTTTCATTCATGTTCAAATATTGAAATAGCTATATTTTATGGTTTCCACCAATTTTGGCACCCAAAAACACAAAATAAGCTCCTATTTTTGACAAATTATCTTTGATCATTGATAGTGCCATTTAACTGTCTTGATTCACCTGTTGATACTACTTCTAGTGTTGTATAATAACACTAGAATAACTATTTTATGGTATTTCAGACAATTTCCCAGGTTTTTGACTCATAAAAAATGAATTTTGGGAGCTGAACCTTCGTTGCAACCTCAATTCTTCACTCTTTGGTCAAAATTAACTTCACATTCGGTCTTCTCGCCCTAAAAACATGGAGAGCGATTCCTCACAAGCTCATGTTCAATGAAACCTAAAAAAAACTTCGAAACCCTCTATTTTTACATACCTTTTTTCACCCTTAACACCCCTGGGTGTATTTTGATCGGGCTGCCCGAGCTTCGGAGCACAGCTAGGAGCCAAATATGTTCCCAAATGGACCCAAACTGTGCAGAAGAACGACGATTTTAGACCAAATTTTAACGTAAATTTGAGGCTGAAACTTCGTTACAACCGCAATTTTCCACTGTTTGGTCAAAATCGACTTCATCGTCGACTTCGTTTTAAAAAACATGGAAAACGATACCTCACAAGCTCATTACTAAAACACATAATAAGCCGTTGTGTAACAATTTGCATCTTTTTTTTTTTGTTGCTTTTCACGAACGTAAAAGATGTGCCTACCTACTTTGTTTCAGACCTGTCACACTCCGACACGCGGTTGTCTGTGATGCTCAACGGATTTGAACTCCACGTTTACAACCGTTCGGAAGTTTACAGTCAGCTGGAAAGAGTTTTTGGTTTGGATCCGTTGATCATACCGAACAGTGAATCCAAGGGCGGAGGTCGGTATTTCATTCTCATTAGCAGTCATGTTTCGTTCAATTGTTATGAATTGAGTTGCTAGACTTGGAAAAGTTGGTTGTCCTGTTTTTTGAACAGAGAGCATTGTTCTTAACTCGGTATCAGCACCAAAAAATACTTGTTCGTTTGAGTTGAACGAGCGTTCTCCTTAACAACTGGTGTCAGAAGTGGGGTATAACTAGCTTATAGTGATTAATCTAACCTGGATATAAGGAACCTGGATATGAGGAAAAACTGTGTAAGGCAAAAAATGCTCGATCCCTTCAATTTCAGGTCTGAAACCTCCTTGTAAGAAAATTTTCTACTTCTGTAAGGAATTTTTTGGGTTCGGCCGAGGGTTTTACCTCCATGTAAGGAAAATGCTTGACAACACGTACGTACCAGTGTATTCACACAGCACAACAGAAAACCAAAGACAAGCCATAGATTGGTCGGCACGTGATTCAGGTTTCATTTCAGTCTCCAAGTTTTCACATAACTGCCAAGATGCACAACAGAAAGTTTCTGTCTCGAAGTGAAAAATTAATAATGAATTACTTTGAAGGCGAAGGTTGACCAACTATCTACTGCAAATAATCTGATCCAAAAGGTTTAATGGCAAATAGAAAGTATAATTACATGTATTCCAAGTAACTTGTAACGTAACGCAAAAGAAGTTGAGAGGATACTTGTAAAAACTGAATTGGCTTGTAGGAAACGGAAATTTTGGCTGTCGCTTGTGACAGAGTGTAACAATGGGGGTGGACCCTCGAGAGTCCCCCTCCTAGACCAGCGAGATTATCACCAGTTAAGAAGGGATATCGATTAGGCTTCCCCAAGCGAACCCGTCTCCACCGAAAGAAAAAAATGTATCGAGAACCGCCCACACTGTTACACTCCTCTCCACATAACATACTTCTGGGTAGCAGAAGTATGAGAGGGAAAAGTGGGAATGAAAAGTATGAAGTTCTGGTTCAGGAAAAGACATCTGAACAACTTCAAGGTGACTAACCTCCATCGTAATGGTACTACCTCAATAATATTTTACTGGTGGAGAACAAAGCTCCTACATACGATTATTGGCGGATAATGTTGTCAGACGTTGTTGTCCAGTGAATTGTGCTCATCTGGGAAACCTCTGGGTGAGATCAACCTCTATCGTTGGGATGGAACAACTATTGGGACTTTTCAATTGGGACATGGCATCAATCACCTTCTAATGCGCTCAGTATCTTTTAATTATACTGACACTCTGAAGGGGTGAAAGGGGGTGGGAAGCCAATAGATGTACTTACGTATTATCAAAGGGACAGGTTGTTAGTAAAGGCATCCTTCTGGGAAACCTTTGGGCTTATCCTTCTGGTAAGCCCACAAAAAGTGGATGGAGTATGGTGAAGTGCTCAGCGCATACTGTCGAACCACGCTCTGCTACCATGTGACAGAGTGTAACAGTGGGGGTGGATCCTCGAGAGTCCCCCTCCTAGACCAGTGAGATTATCACCAGTTAAGAAGCGATGTCAATTAGGCTTCCCCAAGCGACCCCATCTCCACGGGAAGAAAAAAACGTATCGAGAACAGCCCACACTGTTCCACGCTTTCCAACACCGCCTCACCCACCACCGCTTTTCAACATGCTTTTGATACTTATTTGGAAAACAATTTCAGGAACTTAAAACTCAAAAATAATTGTAGCATCCGCTACAGGAGTCCAGTGAAATCAAGGTAGTGCAGCTGACGTGGACTTGCCTTGTCTAACTTCTGTTTGAAGGCAAACGTCAGCGGCTTGTGGTCAGTCAAGATTGGGAAGGAACGTCCATTTACGCACAAATAGCGAGTTCGTGATCGTATGCGCTATAATCTGTGGGGATTCGCTCAACTAAGTGGAATAGGAACCGAGCGGTTGCCAGTTACCCTCGACCAACTGTTCAACAACTGCCACAATCCCTGTGTCAGAGGCGACTGTAAGGGTGATAGGGGCTCCAGGAACAGGATGTGACAGGATAACACCAGTGCTTAAACTGTCCTTATAAAGCTGGAAAGCTGCTTGCGAGGCGCGTGTCCATTCTGTGAAAGTGTTGTCTTTCTTTGTATTATTTCATCGGTGCAGCGTGTGAAGAACATCTTGGGACTGTGCTGCTTTTGAGATGAATCTCCTATAAAAATTCACCCTCCCTTGAAAACAACGAAGCTCAGCGACAGTTTTCGGAAGTGGAGAGTTTCTGATATCGTTGACTTTATCTGGGAGAGGCTTTGTTCCGGCCTTGCTGACTAGGTCCCCCCCACAAATTTGACTTCGGCCTGCCCCAAAACGATCTTAGAGGTGTTGATGATGACACTGTATTCCCTAAATCGCCCTACCAGCAACTTCAGGTGTTCTATTCCTCGATGCGAGAAGCGACAAGGCAGTCAACGTGATATGGAAAGCAGAAATCCAAGCGTTTGACAACTTTGTGAATGAAGCGCTGGAACGATTGAGCTGCATTGTGCAGACCGGATGTCATGCACGTCAATTCGAAAGGACCAAATGGGATCACGATAGTTGTTTTGTCAATGTCCAATGGCTCCATCTGGACCTGATGATAAGCCCGGACAAGATCGACCGTGCTTAAAATTGTACAACTGGCGAGGCTGCTGCACATGTCGAAGATGCATAAGAGAAAGTTTCTGTCTCGGAGTGAAAAATTAATAATAAATCAGCAAGATGAGAGCGAAAAATGCATTGTCAGCGCACTTAATGTATTGCGTTGGCTGTTCAAAGGTTTTTCGAAACTACCAAGGGTGCCCCAGAACTGCCCCAGAGGGTGCTAAGGAACAAAATCTGTGAACTGGAGTGGCTCGGTAGGCCCTCCCAGTCAGAGAAGCAGCCCAAGATGACCCGACTCGTTCAAGCTCAGAAAGTGATTTTTTTTCTTTATTTGACTCAGTGTATGTATACGTATCTTATACTCAAACAAAGATAATTCATATTTCTATTGCTCCCAAATTTTGTATTTTTTCAAATTCCCAAAAAACCTCTGTTTAAGGAATGTGGAGGTCGAGAAACCTTCATAAATATAAGGAAACGCTGCAAAGTCCTTGTCACATGGGTTTATTATTCTATTGGACATACCTACAGAAAGGTTGGCTGTTCATTAATTGTTTCTTTCATGCGTAATAATCGAAATAGCTACTTCTGATGGTTTCCATTAATTTTGGCCCCCAAAACACAAATTAGGTACGCTCTTTTTTTTTCTTTTTTTTTAACTATCTTTGATCATTGGTAGTGCCATTTAATCGTCCTGAACCACGTCTTGACACTTTTTCCAGTGTTATTATACAAACTGATGGTGATTTCAGACGATTTCCCAGGTTTTTCACTCATAAAAAATCAATTCTGGGAGCTGAACATTTGGTAGAACTCAATTTTCCACTCTTTGGTCAAAATCGACTTCATATTCGGTCTTCTCGTCCCCAAAAACATAGAAAACGATATCTCAGAAGCTCATGTTACCAATATGTTGCTAAAACGTAAAAAGTACCTATTTTTACACACATTTTCACTCATAACACCCCTGGGTATATTCCGATCGGGCTGAAAAGTTTCGGGACACAACTAGGGCCCAAATGGAGCATGTGTGCGAAAGAACGATTTTTTTAGACCGAAAATGAAGCCTGTACACGTGATACGGCGGACGGCGTACGGCGGACGGCGGACGGCGTACGGCGGACGGCGTACGGCGGACGGACATTGCATTTTTGGAATCTATGCACCTTGAAACGTAAAAGAAAAAAGTTTGAGGGGGTGTTATAAAAATTGTTTGCTGAGCGAATACATAGGTGTATTATTCACAGAATAATAAACCAAAACCTGGGTTGGAGGAAAACATGGGTATGAGAGGAAAAAAATTCTGTCCCCTTGAAGTTCCTCATATCCAGGTTCGACCTAACTAATAATTAATATAGGTTAATAATCAGTCCTTCGCCTATACCCATGTTAGGCAGGACTTTCCTCAACACTCTTTCCCCCACCACTTGCCATGCTGTCCTCATCACAAGGAAGGGGGTGTGAGGGTTAACGCGGGGAAGGCGTGTGTGAAAGTGGGGAAGGTAAACATTGGATGGTGGATGGAGAGCATCCCGTGCCAGGCAACGCCGTTTTTCGCTTTGCGAGCGATCGCGGCGGAAGCCGTCTTGTTCCTACCTCATGCTGTGACCGCCGCGTCTCACCTAGAGTGCTTATCTCCATTCAAATACACAGAAGCAAAAAAAATGCGACCCGTGGCTGTTTCCCGTCCTGTTCCCGCCTAGTGTGTGAAAACCTTAAACCGGAGGCGATAGCCAACTTTTAGCCACCTTGGGGCTAAACTAAAAACTTTAGTGAACTTCAACTTAGCCTAGGGTTATTCCATGACAGCAGCGGTACTCTTGATAATTTTGTACTTCATTGGGTATATGGAGCTTTGGGCTCTGCTTGATTCTGTTGTAGGTAAAAATCAGGAAGGCCTAGAGCTAAGCCCGAGAGAGCGTCCTCAGCCAGGAGCTAAATCACTGGGAAAAAGTTGGAGGGATCTCATCCCTGTGATAAAGTTTGACTTGTCTTCGGTAAGTCCTGTTATTGTTTCATGTAAATTTGTTGATTTACCACGAGCATAATAAGTAGGTATTTACTTCTAGAATATTACCCTCATGCCCAGTGAAAGTAGATTACTTGGATAACAGTTGTAGCCTGTGGAGCTCCAACCCTGTAACATCGCTTTTCTTCAGCATAGCTCCTGATTTTTGGTTTGTAATGGTTATTCATAGTGACTGACGGTTACCTGACCGTCAGAAGGGCGTTGGGCCGTTCGCAATGATTCTTGGACTCTTTTTTGAATATTTAATATCCATGACCACCTGTTCTTAGTGTTTCTGGACTATCCGAAGCCAGTTTTCTAATCGTCATTCCAGTCCACAAATCCCAGTCCACAATCGGGTGGACGAGAACTGGCCGTTGCACTGCCTTGTCGATTCCCAACCATTATCAAACGCTTGTCAAGATAGCATTGGATTGTGTATGGTTTCCTTACAGTTCTTAGGAGTCAGCTAACCATAGCAAAAAGCCAGTGCAAACGAACTATAGTGTCTGAGATAAGCTTTGTTTTTATGGCTGAGTAGAATAACTAACCATATTTTTTGTGTGCCCAATAGGGGAGGGTGGTGTTCGGCAATCGACTGGTGCCAACGACGTTGTCTATGCAAGTGGAAGAAGCTCACGTTGTCTACTCCACAAAACCTGCGGCCTCCCGCCTGGATCATTTTATGCATTTCGCTAAATGCAAAGCTGAAAACTTCAAGGTGGGTACATGCATCTCTTCATCTCCCTTCAAAATTTGTTTTCCTCTATCTAAACAAACCTTAAGTCATCTGGTTGATGTTAATTTTTGTTTTTAAGGTTATCCTTGCTCCTAGTCCCAAGTACACGGGAATGCAAGACGACCCTCCTCGTTATATGGGGGAAGGGTTTGTGGTCTTATCATCCAATCAAGTTGACATGTATTTTTACATGGATGAACCAGGTAACTACCTGCATCACTTACATTTGTTCAATACTACATTATCCATCATAGCTATATTAAGCCTGTTAAAATCGGAAAACCTGCATTAATCGTGACAACAGATTCTGCTACCTGCACCAATTTGTCCAGTACCTGGAGGTTGAGAAGATAACGATGCATAGCGTTGCTGCATTGATCAATATTAGCAGTGGCTGATAGAATTGACAAACACGTTGCCACAGTGCATCAACGTGATGAAGTATCTCTCCATATTAAGCAGGGATTAGATCTAACGCAACATAATAGAGAGAAGAGCTGAAAAACTGTAAAAGAAACGGCGATGGTATTGTATCTGAGATATACACCACTCACTGATACATGCATTCTATCTTAAATCTTATTGCACTGTATCGTATCAGGCTTTATACATACCACACAGTACCTTGATCCAGTTGAAATACATCTCATTACCGCATCGCAAAGCTACCTGCCATGCCAATAACAGTTTTACATCTGTTAAACAGGTGGTAGCATTTAGCAAATTTTAAAAAATTGTAAATTCTGTTGTATGCCGATCAGGTTCGTCACCCGACCAAACCATTTTTTAAAACTCCGGGATCAAACGAAGATCCGAGTCAAAACTAATTCAGAGGGTATTTGCTCGTAGCAGAAGTATGCCAAAGCCAGGCCAGAGTAGACCATATTATCAACCATTACGTTACCCCATTGCTGTATGACCTGAAGACCTGTATTGTGACTGTTTCCTAACTGTCTCCAGCTGTCTGCTAACTGATAGTTGAGTTGGCACTGATAAATGCTTCACTCCGTTATCCAACAGTAACTGTGGAAGGACAATAAATGTCCATTTAGTGCTCATACATCAGTCACATTTTGTCCACGATATGATACGACGATTGCAGACATATGACTCTCTATTGGATCTGAAGAAGTCGTCATCCTCAATCATTGTGGCCTGATTATATATGTATAATATTTTTATCCTAGGTATTGTGCCTGCGGAGCCTCTTATGTTGGAATTGGCTAATGGTGATGTGGTGGAGTCCTCACCTCCACAGTGGGGTATGGATATCAAAGTAAGGATCTTCCGTATTGTTATTTAGGTATTTATTTGCTTTATCAACTGTGGTGGTTCACAAAATATTGAGTAAGTTTCATTTGGAATCAGACATGTTCATTCATAAACCTGCACACTTCTCTCTGACTGCACAAGCAATGTATCACAGAGCTGTTCATTAACTTCTCGTTGTAGTGATTTCCTTGTCTACCAGGTAGTAATCTTGGGGTGCTCGCTTTAAAACTCCATTGCCACCTGACTCATCATCACTGTTTTGGTTTAAGCCATGGGAAACAGGTTTTTTATTGAACTCGGTAAATTTCCAGCAGATGTGTCGCATATCCAACCGTACCAACCGATACCAACCGATCTTCCTCCAGTCCTCGAAATAAATTGAAAAACGTCATAAAAACCACACCCTTCTATCGGACGATTTCGAGCTTCGGCGTTTTGAACATTTAAACCCCAATTTTTCATCCCTTAGATGACTGACAGTAACGCCGAGCTTCGAGGAACAAGTAGACCCCAAATGGGACCTACACACCAAATTTCATGAATTTTGGTTGATGGTTACTAAGGAAAGTGCCAAGGGCTGACGGGCAGAAATGATTTTTTATTCCATATTCGGACTCAACTTACCTACCTTGAAACGCCAACCATCGAATTTTGAGGAGGGTGGTTTAACTTATTTTCACTCGATTCCAAAGGTTTATTATTAAACATAATGAACCAAAAAATGCCACATAACTCGAGAGCTTAAATGGACCATCTGTGACCCAACCCGCATCTACCCCCCAAATTTCAGCCCATTTCGACCATTATTTCGGGTAGTTAAAGGCGTTAAAAGGAATTACCACAGACAGACAGACAGATACGGAACCAAAAACGTTTCTTGATGTCTGAAACGCAAAATGGTAGTGGACATTTTAATTTTGGAGGACATTCATTTTTTTTTACTCAATCACGAATCCAACGCTTCCCTACTTTCGGTAGTGAGAAAACAAAATCATCTGTTTTTAGGAAAAGGAACAAGGTGGCGTACATTCAGAATCAGCGCAAAATTGCCCATTAGAATCAAGAGCAACAGTTTAGTCGGAAAACCCCCTTTTGGCCCCATTGTGGGGCAGTGTGCTGGTTCTGCAGTTTCACCATACCTTATTCTATTGCTACACTAATGATATTTTCATTGTACCCTTAAAATGTACCACTCCAAATCTGTATATATTGTTACCAATAAAGATGCGGAGAAGGCGAGCTACATGATCCGAGGGGCAGAGCCAGGTATCTCTCCCTCCAACGATCCCCCATGGCTTTCAACGGCCGTCGGAGGACCAGGGGGTGGGTAGAGGTGCCTTTATAAGGCGCCCTCCTTGCCCAGCTCGCCATTCTACCGATATCTCTCGAACCAGAGCCTTCTCTCTCTTACCTTACCTCATACCTCTTTCAACTCACCTTCTGACCACCAGCTCAACTTAACCGATTGACCGCAGTGATTATTTCATCATAATCGAGTGATTAAAACTGGAGTTATGAGTATAAATGACATGTACATGACGCAAAAGGATAGAACTCGCATGATTGATTTTAACTAAAATCAAATCGAAACGTTCCGGTCATGCAACAGCGCAATGAGTAAATTTTCGAAGTACACCATGTTCATGAAATACCTTCAGAATTTCAAAACTGATTGAATTTTTAACGAATTGGAACCATAAAAATCCAATTTAGACCCTACATTCTCAACGTGGTGAGAACTGGACGAGAATTTCCTTCCCAGCACTCAATGTGGTAAGAACCAGATGAGTACTTTTCCAAGTATCCAACGTGGTGAGATCCTGAAGGATATCTTCCTTATCCCGATATCCAACGTGGTGAGAACCTGAAGGATATCTTCCTTGTCCCGATATCCAACGTGGTGAGAACCTGAAGGATATCTTCCTTGTCCCGATATCCAACGTGGTGAGAACCTGAAGGATATCTTCCTTGTCCCGATATCCAACGTGGTGAGACCTGAAGGATATCTTCCTTGTCCCGATATCCAACGTGGTGAGAACCTGAAGGATATCTTCCTTATCCCGATATCCAACGTGGTGAGAACCTGAAGGATATCTTCCTTGTCCCGATATCCAACGTGGTGAGAACCTGAAGGATATCTTCCTTGTCCCGATATCCAACGTGGTGAGAACCTGAAGGATATCTTCCTTGTCCCGATATCCAACGTGGTGAGAACCTGAAGGATATCTTCCTTATCCCGATATCCAACGTGGTGAGAACCTGAAGGATATCTTCCTTATCCCGATATCCAACGTGGTGAGAACCTGAAGGATATCTTCCTTATCCCGATATCCAACGTGGTGAGAACCCGAAGGATATCTTCCTTATCCCGATATCCAACGTGGTGAGATCCTGAAGGATATCTTCCTTATCCCGATATCCAACGTGGTGAGAACCTGAAGGATATCTTCCTTGTCCCGATATCCAACGTGGTGAGAACCTGAAGGATATCTTCCTTGTCCCGATATCCAACGTGGTGAGAACCGGACTGATATTTCCCTATCCTCGAGGTGTATCCAAGGTGGTGAGAACCGTGTGGATACGCTGTCACACTCTTCTCTTCATCCAATCTCACTATCTCAACCTCACCTCTTTAACCTTACCTTCCCAAACCAACCTCAAACTTATCTCTCACCTCAGATGTTATTATTATTACTATTTATTACTGTTGTTTTTTAGTGTGGAAAAGGCACAGATTTCAGCTACGGTCCCTGGGCTGACCGCCAAAGGGAGCATTTGTTTAAATTTTTCTACCCTCAAGACTATCAGCCGTTGAAGGTCAGTTGATGCCTAAATGTTTTCATCTTTGAATTTTCTGGTGTATTTGATCAAATCCCACAAAATCATATCGGTCAATGTCGACTTGCAGGTGACCAAACCTCCTCAGCCTGGTGAGAAAAGGCAAGTCCAGTCGTTCGACATCCGTTTGAGTACGCTGTACGACGCAACCATCGACATTTTGTTTTCCAAAAACAAAGAAACAAACGCCGTTCACGTCAATGTCGGTCCGGGTTCCTATTTGGAAGTGACGATGCCCTGGGTGGTGGGGAATGATGGCTACACGACGAGAGTCATTGGACAACTGCTTCACCTTGAAGCTACCACCAGCTTACAGGTCAGTATTGATTCCATAGTCTGTAAAGTGAATCATTATCATCTTCAGGGCGCTCGAGGACAATTATCAGGCAGTAGCTCCCCTTGGTTTTATACATAGTGTACCCAAAACAAGTTTGTAAGAAGCCAGGAAATGTTTTCGAGTTATTTGATTACGTTTTCCCTCGTAATCACGTTTTTGTACATAAAATTGGCTGTAACACACATTCTTACGGCCAGTTTTATGTACAAAAACGTGATTCTTAACACAAATTCTTAAATATTGACAAATAAATACAGTACTCCCTCTGTAATCCGGCATCTCAGCTCTCCGGCACTCCCAGTAATCCGGCGTTTTGTATTCGAGTATAAGCTCAACACTTGATTTGACTTTGGACTGGTGTCTGAGTAAAACGCTTCGTTTGCCGCGTCAATTGCATAGGCCAAGGAAAATGGTCTCTGCTAACGATTTCTTAGTTTTAAGAAGGTTACAGGAACAAGTACTCAATGTGTCTCTCAACAGTAAAAAGCAAAAGACGATGGGTATTTTTAGCCGTCTGCTTCCAAGGAATAACGCGAGTTATATGATGTATTTTTCTACCTTTTTTACATTGTACAGTACAATATATGATAACTGATTTTTCAATGATAACTGCGTTGTTCTCTATATTTTCTAGTAATCCAGCATTTTCGGTAATCCGGCAGTGCTCTGGTCCGATATTTGCCGGATTACAGAGGGAGTACTATATTACCCTTGAAAAGGCCATTACGTTCTCTCTCAGAATAATTTGTTATTTTGAAGAATTTTTGAATGCTTCGAACTCCTGAAATCTTTCAACACTTGCGGATCTCAGGGCAGTTGAACCATTTCAAAGCCCTCTAGTTCAGAAAGTGCCCCCACAACACATTTGCCAGAGACGGGAAAAACTCCCTAAGGATCTCAGCTTTCCAACGAAGTAGTATTGTGTGCAAATATTGCGGTTGTTGGCTGAGCAACTGACGTTTTGGCTGGTGGAAAAAACGGCGTTTGGATGTGCGAAATCAGGGTTTTCAGGAGGTTGTCTTTCCCTCTGACAAACCCTTGAGGGTGATGTGTGTCCCAACATTCTAAGCGACCTACGGAAATAGGCTGGGGCACTTAGATGGACCCTAACCCTTCTGAACGATACCAACTCCTCTTGTTATGTTAAGATCGAGTGAATTCGTATAAAACGCCGAAACCCTCGATTTCCTTGGAAAACCCCACGTTTTTTCGCAATCAAACGTAATTTTCTCTCGTAAGTTCCTACTGCTAAACCGTTGCAAAGCTTTGATCCTGGCGCATATTTTAGGGCCTACAGGCAGAAACCCATGCAGAATTATTTGTGTTTAAGAGGCGTACAGAAAACTGTGATTTCCAAGATTCGAAAAATTTCACTTTTCAAGCTGATTTTCTGTCCATTAAAGGGATGCAATTCCTGCAATAAATTTGGAATTGGCATCACAGAGCGTAAATTTTACACTCTTTCCTGTGGTGTCCTTACTTTTGATTTTACGGTATAAATTCAGAAAGTTTGACCATTTTACTGACAAAAGGTCGAAAACACGAAAACAATCTTGAATCATAAAAATCTCGGGAAATCTAACACACGGTGTCACTCCCGTGAAGTCAATACCTTCCTGGAACTACAGGGTGAGGCTCTGTAACTTGCTGATTTGTATTTGGCGCCAATCGGCATGGGGTGTTCGGATAAGGGTAAGGAGGGTCTCACTCGTTAGGGGAGGTCCTGAAGTTTTGTTTCCCCCAGGTTTATTTACCGTCATGCCATTTTTCAAAGAAGGAGCGTGCGTTCGCCGTAGAGGTTTACTTCTCGAATGGCCTCTCGCTCGTCAAAACTCAGGGTACCTTCCATATACAGTTTAATCTTCACCCTGGAGCTCCAGTTCCTGGTCGGCAATCCATAATTTGTTGGGTGGACACATTCCAGGTGAATGGAAATGTGCAAAAGGAAACCATCGGACCTACATGGTCTCAGAACTTGGTCCTTACTTCTTCGAAGAAAACAACCGTTGCGTACGGTGACTTCAGCTCGCTATTCTCAAATGGCTGAGAAATGTTTTCTCCCAAAGCTCAAAGAATTGGACCTGGGGGATGTATGGTTCCAGCAGGATGGAGCGTCAGCCCACAAGGCATGATATTCAATGGGACTTTTGAGGGAACTCCTCCCGGGCCGCCTCGTCTCCTTAAGAGGCTACCTTCCATGGCCGGCGCGCTCGCCAGATTTGGTGCCCTGTGATTTTTTTTTTATGGGGGTACCTCAAATTCCTTGTTTACCACGATCGTCCGAGGACACCGGCTCACTTGAGGACCAACATCCAATAAGCTATCGCCTACGTACCGATCGATATGCTGGAAAGAGTGGGTAGAAACTTCAAAAATTGTCTGACTCAGTGTACCGACAATGGAAGCCGTCACTTGAATGATATTACTTTTAAAATGCTGTGAAAAAAAAACTTCAAAGGCAAAAAGGGGGGAAAGTGAATTAAACTGAGATCTATACGCTTTGTTTTTAATTCACCTTTCTAATCAGCAAGTTACCCGGCCCTATATAGCCCCTGACTGTGATATTCGGATGTCTAATTGTGTTGAAAAAATCGCTCCAAGGCGTACACAAATATTAATCCTTCAAGTAAAATATTCTTGATTGTAGTATCGAAGCCTCGTGGAAAGTGAGACTTTGGAATTCACTCTCAGAGTGAAGTACCCTGTAAAGTGGAATGACCATCAGGAATGGGTTTTGAATCTCACTGGTTGCAAAGCGTCCGTTTGGTTCATATACGAACACAAAGAGTTTTTCCAAGGTGAGTTCTTGAAAAATAATAATTCCAACGTTATGATGTTTGTGGAATTAAATAAATTCATTTCGTTCGATCACCAACGTTTTAGCGAATTTTCAAAGAAAATGAAGCTATTGCAATGGCTTCGAAATTTAAATAATATAAATTTTTGGAAATTTTCTTCATAGAAATCCGTTTCAGACCATTCTAAAACGATTCCTGAAATTTAACACTTTTTTATATGTATATATATATATATATTAGTAGTATACCAATACCAATCCTGGCTCACCGACTTAGATCCCTGATGTTTTTATTTTCACTTAGATCTCTGATGTTTTTATTTTCACTTGAATCTCTGATGTTTTTATTTTCACTTAGATCTCTGATGTTTTTGTTTTCACTTAAATCTCTGATGTTTTTATTTTCACTTAAAATCTCAGATGTTTTTATTTTCACTTGAATCTCTGATGTTTTCATTTAGTAACTTTTTTTAAAAATATTTTTTATCAGAAACTCTAGTGAAAACTCTAAAAAGTCACTGGTTCTGATGTTTTGTGATAAAAAGTTATAACAGGGATTTAAGTCGGGAGATAAAAATGCAAATTTAGGACTATTTAGGGGTCGATATTTTCGAAATTTAGCTCTCTCTGATGTTTTCACTAGAAAAAAATAAAAAAATTAAAATGACGTCACGCTAAAAATATTTTTGAATCGTCTTAAATTAAAATGATATCGTCTTAAATTAAAAAAACGAGACGCTAGATCTCTTCTGAATTTGGGAATCCCAAACCATTAGAGGTTGGGTCCCACCAATAAGAATTCAATGGGTGGATAAAAAAAAAAAAGGTGAGGGGTTAGTTAAAAGGATGATATGGGAGACAGGATAAATAGTATCCATACAAGAATAGACAAAAAGAAAAAGTGGGTGGATAAAAAAAAATGAGGGGTTAGTTAAAAGAATCTCTTTTCTAATAAAAATGAATAAGGAACAGTTATTAAAAAAGGTTAATTTTGAAAGCTCCACGAATAAACTCTCTGAGTTGGAACGTGGAAAACCGTACAAGGTTATAAGTTTTGAGTTCGTGAAAACGAAATACTCCCAGGAAAATTCAGAGTCTATAATAGCTAATCTGGGAGAATTCAGAGTATTTTTACCTGAAAGATATGCACTCACTTTTGAAAAATCCGAACTCAAAGCTCTAGTTAAGCACGGTGTTCGTTTAGTGTACAATGGATTCACCAAATCAAAAAATGGAAAAGACATGCATGACATCAAGTTTGTTTATTAGAGGTACACCTATAATTTTAAGAAAAAATCGTTTTAAGGGAAATTTTCCACTAAAACAATAATATTATACTAAGTTGTTTTCCAAGACAAAAGAAAAAAAGGTGGGCTTATGGTAGACACTCGAATAACGAGACGCTACAAAAAAATATTTCTGAAAAAACCTGTCAGTCTAAAGAATTAGAACTGCAAGCGCTATCTACCGATTTCTCGGCGAATCTGCATTATCATGAACCAGTTGCATCACCGATATGGGCCAAGGACAACAGGAAGAAGTGACCCGCTCTGCACGTTAGTTAAAAGGATCTCTACTATAATAAAAATTATAGTAGAGGAAACACACACATGTGAGCCGAGGAAAAGTGTACGATAAAGAAGGCACACACTTTTTATCACAAAACATCAGAACACCTTTTTTTACCACAAAACATCAGAACCAGTGACTTTTTCTTTTGGGGGGGTAAGTTAAAAGAATCTCTTTTCTAATAAAAATGAACGATACGAAAAAAAATTATATATCCTATAATAAAATGTACTATACGAAAAAACATTGTGAAAAGTGCGATGTTAACATCACCTATAAGAATTGGGCTAGACACCTAAAGTCTAAGCGTCATGGAAAAAACGACCCGGACCGGACAATGACTATCAGAATTAGAAAACCTAGAAAAGCGAAACCTGTATTTGTAAATCCGAGGAAATTGCACAAAGTATTTAATTTTAGTGAAAAAGTATTTGAAAAAAATATAGAACCGAGAACGGAAGTTGAAAAAAAGGAAACTGCATTTAAATCTAAATTAGTGACTTACGATATTAAAAATACGAAAGGATTTAAAGATGCTTCCAAATTTCTTAACAGTATTGAAAATATCGTAACAGGTTTACTCAACAGGGAACTTAGGAAAATGGAACTAAAAGCTAATGTAGTTTTAATCGCAGAATTTAAAAAAGGAACTAACGAAAATAACATGGAGTATCAGGAACTCAATTTCAAAACTAAAAACGTAATATTATTGCAGTCAGCAGAAGTTGCAAACTGTTACGAGAAAATGAAACAGAAAATTCTAAATGAAATGGAATCGTTCGAAATAAAAGGATCTCAATGGCAACTTCATAAGATCAAGCATTTGAAACTGTACGTTAACAAGTACACTCCTTTGAAAGGATCATCTTTCATCACACTCCCACCTTTTCTACAAAGTAAGAAAGCAATTATAAATGTGAAAAATGACGATAATAAATGTTTCCTTTGGTCTGTTCTTTCAGCTTTACATCCAGCTGATAAAAATTCTGATAGAATAGGAAAGTACATAACATGGGAACATGAGTTTGACGAAGCGTTGAAAGATATCAGTTTTCCTATGAAACTTACAGACGTAAAAAAGTTTGAGAAAAGAACTGGGATTTCCATTAATGTTTACTGTCTGAATGAAAGAAATACTATAGTTCCCTTGGAAATAACGAAAGATGAAAAAGAAAGGCACATTGACTTGTTGTACTTGAAAAACGAGGAAACTGATCATTACTGTTGGATCAAGGATCTTTGGAAACTGGTTGGCCATAGTCAGCTAACAAAGGATGGCCACAAACGATTTTTATGTAAAATGTGTTTGAATAGCTTTGGAACTCAGGTCAAATTAAACGAGCATAAAGAATATTGCGGAGCTCATAAAGCTGTTAAAGTAGAACTACCAGAACCTTATGATAATATTTTACAATTCAAAAATTATAGACACTCTTTAAAAGTTCCATTCGTTATCTACTCGGACTTTGAATGTATGCTGAGGAAAATCTCTACTTGTCAACCTGATGAAACTGAGACGTTCACTAATAAGATACAGAAACACGAAGCTAGCAGTTTTTCATATTATATAAAGTATTCCAACGGATATTATAAACCTCCAGTCGAATATTCCGGTCAAGATTCTCCAAAGGTTTTCTATCAGAAACTGAAAGAGGATGTTTTACACATTGCTAAGGAATACTATGATAAGGTAGTACCAATGAAACCCTTGACGAGTGAACAACATACAGACTTTGCTAATGCTAAATATTGCCACATTTGTGAAAGAAAATTCAATGAACTTCCACCTATAATTGAAAATAAACTTGATGTACTGAGAAAAACAATTCAACACTTTATTGATAAAAAATATGACAATCAAGCAGATATATATATTGAAGAATTAGAAGTTTTGAAGTCAAATATACCTGATAATTGTATAAAAGTAAAAGATCATGACCATTTGTCAGGGGAATTTAGAGGTGTTGCTCATTCTCTGTGTAATTTGGAATATCAGTGTCCCAGGTTTGTACCAGTATTTTTCCACAATCTCGCTGGTTATGACGCTCATCTGTTCATAAAGGAGTTTGGAGAGGACGATGGAGAAATACGATTAATTCCAAACACCGAGGAAAAGTACATTTCATTTTCAAAGATTTTCAGGTACGACTCTGGAAAATTGGATAAGAAAGGAAACCCGGTAATGAATAAAATTGAAATAAGGTTCATCGACTCTTTCAAATTTCAAGCAAGCTCTTTGGAAAAACTAGTAGGAAATTTAACGAAAGATCAGTTTAAAGAATTAGAAAAACATTTCAACCCGGAACAATCGGAACTTTTGAAAAGAAAATTAGCTTACCCCTATGAGTACATGGATTGTTTAGAAAAGTACGATGAAACATCTCTACCACCTATAGAGAAATTTTACAGCACACTAAATAAACAAAATGTAGAAGTATCTGAGTATAGAAATGCGCAGGAGATTTGGGAAAAATTCAACGTAAAAAACATGTGGGAATTCACGGCGCATTACAACAAATGTGATGTCTTACTCCTGACAGATGTAATGGAAAATTTCAGAGATATAGCCCTGGAGTATTACAAATTAGATCCAGTTTGGTATTACACAACTCCTGGTCTGGCATGGGATGGTATGTTGAAAATGACAAAAGTTAAATTGGAACTGCCGACTGATTACGATAAAATTCTAATGATGGAAAAAGGAATTCGCGGTGGAATATCACAATGTAGTAACAGACACGCGAAAGCAAACAACAAGTACATGGTTGATAAATATGACCCAACTAAACCCTCTAATTATATAATGTACCTTGACGCAAACAACTTGTACGGATGGGCTATGTCTCAGTACATGCCATACGGAGGTTTTAAATGGGTAGAGAACTTGGACAATTTAGATGTTGAAAATATAAGTGATGAGTCTCCTAAAGGTTATTTTCTGGAAGTTGACTTGGAATATCCTAAAGAACTACACGATTTACATTCAGATCTACCACTTGCACCGGAAAACAGAATCGGAAATGTGAAATTGCCTAAACTCATGACGACTTTGTACGACAAAGATAAATACGTTTTACACTACAGGGATTTGAAACAGTGTCTGAGCATGGGAATGAAACTAAAGAAAGTACATAGAGCACTGGAGTTTGATCAATCGGATTGGCTGAAAGTGTACATTGACTTCAACACGGAACTGAGAACGAAAGCGAAAAATGATTTTGAAAAGGAATTTTTCAAATTGATGAACAACAGTGTATTCGGAAAAACGATGGAAAATATCAGGGAAAGAGTCGATATCAAATTGTGTTCAAACGGAAAGAAACTGGAATCATTGATAGCAAAACCCACTTTTGATCGTAGAACGATATTCACTGAAAATTTAGCAGCAGTTCACATGAAAAAGACTAAAATTCTGTTCAACAAACCCATCTATGTTGGTATGAGTATTCTAGACATTTCTAAAACTCTGATGTACGACTTTTATTATAACACAATTAAAAAACAATACGGAGAAAATGTCAAATTGATGTACTGTGACACGGACAGTCTGATCATGGACATAAAGACTGAGAACTTTTATTCTGACATTAAAAACAACATGATTGATCAGTTTGATACATCTGATTATCCAAAAGAAAATGCGTATGGAATTCCACAGGTGAATAAAAAAGTGCTTGGAAAATTCAAAGATGAAATGAACGGAAAAGTAATGGTGGAATTCGTTGGACTGAGATCGAAACAGTACGCGCATAAAATTTTCGAGAATCAAAAAGAAACAAAGAAAGCGAAAGGAATCAAGAAAAACGTTGTTGAAAAGGACATTAGGTTCGAGGACTTCAAGGATTGTCTGTTGAACAAGAAACCGATCTACAGGAAACAAATGATGTTCAGAACAGAAAAGCATGATATCTACACCATTGAACAGAACAAGAAAGCGCTCAGTGCCTATGATGATAAAAGGCATATTCTGGAAAATGGTATAGATACTCTTGCTTGGGGACATCATAAAATTGGAATAGAAAAAGAAAATTTCGTAGATCATTTGAAGGAACTAACCAAAAAGAACATGGAAAATGAAAAAGACGAGTAGGTAGTTAAAAGAATAATTTTTATAATAAAATATAAGATGGAAACTTGGAATGACAAATTTAGTGAGTTGATGAAAGAGCGAATCATATTATTTAAACTGTTTATTGCATTTTTAAAAAAGCTTGATGCTGGACAGCTAAGATGTAAGGTGACAAGAAATATGGGGAACCACATAGATAACTTACGGAGATTGTGGAGGGAAAGTACTATACGATCATCTTATCATCATGAATATTATTCAAATATGGAATGTCACCATGCGTACTTGAAATATTTACGGGATAAGGAATGGCAAAATTATGTTAATTATTTCCAAGATTGGAGAAAAAGGATGATGAGTCTTGGTGACGAATGTACTTCAATAATGATGAATGATTTATTTTTAAAACCCAATTACTAAAAGTGGGTACCCCCTTTAATAAAAAGGGGTATCGATTTGATACCCCCCACTTTAACGGCAAGTTAAAATAGGCCTCTTATTTCGATTACCCGTCAGTTTGATACATTTTAATAAAAAACGTTTTAATGGAAAATTTCCATTAAAACAACAATATTATACTAAGTTTAAGAATTCAATTTCCCTCTGCATGTTTTTAAAACAGTTTCATAATCTTTTCCGTTTGAAAGTTCTTTTAACACTATCAAAGACAGATGACCGCAAATCGGAGGATCGTTATACTTTTGAATTTGTTCGGAATTGTAAAAAATATTTTTATTTTCCAAGTATTTTACCAACTCTTTAGGAGGTGGTGCGTTTCCATAGGAATCGAAATAATACTTTTCTTTTTCGGATTTTTTAAAATAACAAGTCCAGTGACTACCATTTTGATTAGAATTTTCCAAATTAATAATTCCGCATTCAACGGGTTTAGACCGATTAGGAAGTTCATCTTTCATGAAAACACCTCGGAAATGTTTTATTTTAAAATTTTTCGCATAACGATTTAAATCTAAATTACTCAGAGGTTGGTAGTTTTCCGTTTTTTTCGTTTTTTTAAACCAGCCCCAATACTTAAACTTTTTGCATTTTGAGCTAGTTTTTCCATCTCGAGATTATGACGTTTTATTTCCGCTTCTTCAGCAGCTTTATGTTTCGAGTCTATTACTGAATTTGCTACTGCTGCACCTCCACCTAATAACGCTCCAAGTGCTCCTAATCCTGCAAATAACAGTGGTAGGAATCCACCCGTGTGATTCAAATGTAGTTGTTCATAATCCAAAGTTAACGTAATTCCTTTCTTTTCTCCTCTCGCTTTTTCAAATGCTTTTGATTGAGTTTCCCACAGACTGATTTTATGTTTTCCATTTCCTGAAATTTGTTTCGCTGCCAAACGAACTGTAACAGATCTACGCTTTTTGTAAGCGGTTCGCAATTTGGTTAATTGATTTTCGGTTAAATCTATATTTTTCGTAATCATAGTTATTTATTATAGTAAATTTTTTGAAACACCTAGGCGTTAAAACAAGCGTTCAACCGTCAATCGCTTAGGCGTTAAAACAATCGTTCAAGCGTTCAACCGTCAATCGCTTAGGCGTTAAAACAACCGTTCAAGCGTTCAACCGTCAATCGCTTAGGCGTTAAAACAACCGTTCAAGCGTTCAACCGTCAATCGCTTAGGCGTTAAAACAACCGTTCAAGCGTTTATGAAAAAAAAAAAAAAATTATGTTTTACTATAATAAATGTCTACTGAAAAACATTTAGAAAAACTTTTGTTGAAAAAATATAACGAAAATAAGATTGAAACTGATGATTCAGAAACTGATGATCAACCTGATGATTCAGAATCAGAACCAGAAAATCGAATTTTCCTGAGAAAACCCAAAAAAGAAATGACTGTCAAGGAAGCGAACAAAATTCGAAAACTAGAACAAGAGTTGAGACATGCTTTCCGAGAAGCTAGAGTAGATAAGTTTAACGAAAGAGAAACTCAAGAAAAGATGTTTGCACCCATCACAGAAAAATTAGTTGAAGTAAAAAATGCTGTGAAACAAGCTGACGAAGACATCAAGAAATTGGAGCTTGTTCCTTACATGCAAGCTCCTATGGCGAGTAGTTCTCCTGTCAAGAAAAGAAAAATGGTGACTTTCGGACCTACTAATACTTTTGAAATTAATCCTACGGAAGGAGCTTCTGCACTAGTTGATACTGTTGAAACTTATGATACAGCACCAGATGAGACTGTAGTAAACACAAGAAATAGTTTATCAGACATCATGGATATGGTAGATCAGAATCAATCCCCATCGAATAGCGTTGGTCCGAAAGGAATTGGTCCGATTGCTAGACTTTACATCAGACAGGATGATAAACAATTTGGTATATGGGGAGAAGAGGACAAAATTTTCATCGGAGACCAACAAATTCAAGTAAACGGAGATGCAATCGTTATTCAAAAAGAAACGTACAAAGGAACGCACGGATTATGGCGTTTGTTAACTGATCCTCTGGGACCTGATCCTAATAAATACACTCAAGAGGATTTGAAAGTTTACAAGAAAATTCTCATTCAAACGAATTCTTTATACCAAAAGAATGATCCAACTACGGGATTACCAAAGTCAAGTAAGGGGAAAAAGTACAGAGAGTTGATTGCTCCTATTTGGAAGGAATTGAAGGCAGGTAAATCAGGATCTGGAGTGATCCAGTATACAGAAAATCCTGTAGAATTTAAATACATTGACAACCTCCAACAGTTACAACAGCGATTGTACTATTTGTACGCACAAGAACAATTGGGGAACAACAATTTTCACAACGAAAAACTAGAAATTGTAAAGTTCGTGATTGATCAGTTGGAAAAGAAAATTGATAGCGAAAAAGGAATAGAATATTTGATAAGAATCGTAAATTGTTTGCCTAAAGGTATTGTTAGGGATGCGCCTGAAGATTTCAACAAGACAGAGGATGAAACGTCTGAACACACAAAAGATGAACAGGATCAGGAAGTAGTTGACGAAAATTCTGAGGATGAGATACTGAAAGAAAATTTTGTTGAAATGCCTGTGAGAAAAATAAATAGTAGAACGAATTATGGGTTCAAAGTTCGTTATTAATTTCTATCTAGGAGCTTCAGAGCAGAGTTTAAAAGTATTCTAGATAAATATGTGTAAAAAATAGGTTTTAAGTCAGTTTTTATAGGGAATCCCTATAAAAAACACAATGTATAATTATTGTAAGTCTAAGTTTTGGAAAAGGTGAGGGTGTCTACCATAAGCCCACATTTTTTTCTTTTTGTCTATTCTTGTATGGATACTATTTATCCTGTCTCCCATATCATCCTTTTAACTAACCCCTCATTTTTTTTTTTTATCCACCCATTGAATTCTTATTGGTGGGACCCAACCTCTAATGGTTTGGGATTCCCAAATTCAGAAGAGATCTAGCGTCTCGTTTTTTTAATTTAAGACGATATCATTTTAATTTAAGACGATTCAAAAATATTTTTAGCGTGACGTCATTTTAATTTTTTTATTTTTTTCTAGTGAAAACATCAGAGAGAGCTAAATTTCGAAAATATCGACCCCTAAATAGTCCTAAATTTGCATTTTTATCTCCCGACTTAAATCCCTGTTATAACTTTTTATCACAAAACATCAGAACCAGTGACTTTTTAGAGTTTTCACTAGAGTTTCTGATAAAAAATATTTTTAAAAAAAGTTACTAAATGAAAACATCAGAGATTCAAGTGAAAATAAAAACATCTGAGATTTTAAGTGAAAATAAAAACATCAGAGATTTAAGTGAAAACAAAAACATCAGAGATCTAAGTGAAAATAAAAACATCAGAGATTCAAGTGAAAATAAAAACATCAGAGATCTAAGTGAAAATAAAAACATCAGGGATCTAAGTCGGTGAGCCAGGATTGGTATTGGTATACTACTTATATTTATTTATATATGTGTCACTCCAGACGATAACTCTCGATAGAATTGAGATAAACAGCTCAAATTTGCACAAAAAATCTATCTTGGCAATCGAAAGGCTAAGTTCGAAGATGGGCGAAATTGGCCTACTCTAAGGAGGGTTTTGGCGCATTTAAAGTGCGCAAAAATTACCCAAAAATCCCCAAAATGTTATTTTCCAACAAGTGACCCCCTCATTTTAAAGGTTTTTGCACGCTGAACACGATGGTGGAATCGGATTTTAGATATCTTGATCCGTTCTCAAATTAGAGCATTTAAAGTGCGCAATAATTACCCAAAAATCCCCAAAATGTTATTTTCTAACAAGTGACCCCTCATTTTAAAGGTTTTTGCACGCTGAACACGATGGTGGAATCGGATTTTAGATATCTTGATCCGTTCTCAAATTAGAGCATTTAAAGTGCGCAAAAATTACCCAAAAATCCCCAAAATGTTATTTTCCAACAAGTGACCCCTCATTTTAAAGGTTTTTGCACGCTGAACACGATGGTGGAATCGGATTTTAGATATCTTGATCCGTTCTCAAATTAGAGCATTTAAAGTGCGCAAAAATTACCCAAAAATCCCCAAAATGTTATTTTCTAACAAGTGACCCCTCATTTTAAAGGTTTTTGCACGCTGAACACGATAGTGAAATCGGATTTTAGATATCTAAATCCGTTCTTAAATTAGAGCATTTAAAGTGCGCAAAAATTACCCAAAACTAGGATAATCTTTAAACTCTTACCCCCCCCCCCCCCCCCCCCTTAGAGTGGTCAGATTGAAATATGTGAGAAGTATTAATTGAAGACGAGAGTTCGAAGCAAAAAAGGGGGAGGCAAACGATTAGTACAACTCCTTGAATTTACCCACAGCGATCAAATAAATAAGCACTTAGTACAATTACGTAATAAACAAACGGTAGAATCAGGATGGACAAAACGTACAAATTAAAATAAATACGAAGAGAATATACATAGAAAACCAAATTTTAGACCGAAGTTTTCCTTTATTCAAAACCATAGCCATTAATTCGAATATTTCTTTGAAAATTCGCTCATTAAGTCATGCTGCATGACTGGTTTTTTTGTTCTGTAATTTATAAAAAATATTTCAAGCAATAATTTCTACGTTCCCAGCTTTGATCAACGATTGGGCATCTAAAGCCCGCCCTGACATTTTACATTTCATCCCGTACACCTGGAGGTTTACTCTTCTCATGAAGGAATTTGAATTTATCATGCCAGCCAATGAGTATAACTGGATCGACTGCTCCTCTCAAAGTCATGAAAACAGTAAGGATTACTTCAGCTTGATAATCAATTCGTTCATATCGTAATCAGTCTTATCTGTTTGTCTGAATTAGCTGAATTTTTGGACACTCCATCTGTAAACACTGGTTGTATATAATATTTGCGGGGCTGACTTTAGTGGTTATACGGTACCTTCAGGAAGGTATCGACTACTTAATAATATCTAATAAATCAGTCGCATCAATTATTCTTCGTTTCCAGTGTACATTGCATTCTGTGGCGAGTTGTTTGACTTCTCGTTTGATCTTCCGTTCACTGATTTCCTTCCTTCCAACATCCCACTGAAATTTTGGATACAGGTAAGCCCACCTTAAGTTTTTTAAATGATTTATTGCAGTTGGAATGTAGTGAACATATTATTTTATCTTTATTGTCTTCATAAAAAACAATCGTTGTCCAGGGTGAAAGTATGGATTTGGCCTTGTACCTGCCTGAAGTGTTCACGTCTCGTAACACGCTGCTGTCTCTCGACCAAAATGCCAAATTATTGGGAAGAGATGGCAATCTGATGGGTCCCAGAACGACAGATAGTAACAGAAAGTGGAGGAATATCTGTAGGAGAAAGTAAGTTGACAGGATTGAACCAAATATCTATGTTATAATAGTAATTAGTTTTCACAGATCCGCATAAATGATGTCCGAGAAAAGCTAGCTTTAGTATTTTATTGCGAGCTGCAATGACAGATATTGGAAAGCCCGACGAGTTATGGTTCTCACACACTATGCAGGAACAGGACAGGGAACGCCATGGGTGGGACACGGGATGCCGGCCGGCTGCCCTGTCCTGTCCTGCGCCTATATACTATCAAAACTCTTTCCCACACCGCTTGCCATGCTTCCCTCGTTGAAGCAAGGGTGTGAGCGTGAACGCGTGAAGGCGTGTGTGAACGTGGGGAACGTAAACATTGGTAGGTGGAGGGGGAACGTCCCGTGCCAGGTGTCGTGGTATCCTCCCAGAACCACTACTTTACCATGTGAAATTAAGATCTCACCAAATAAACTCAGAAGTGGGGACAGAAGACGCAGGAGAGCCGAGGGACAGCCTGGGGATCCCCACCATCCTCCACTAGCTGGAGGATGGAGGGAGACTGCTCCCAAGCCTATAAAAACTCGCCTTTCTAGACATTCTACACTCTCCTCTAGTCGCTGACTACTGTCTCTCCTCCTTACCTCGTCTCTTTCCTTACCTCGTCTCTCTCCTTACCTAAAAGATCTTGGGCATGGTGGTGATTTGCTCATAACCAAACCAAGCAAATTCATCCTAAAAGATCTCGGGCATGGTGGTGATCCGCTCATAACCAAACCGAGCAAATCTTCCAAAAAGATCCTGGGCATGGTGGTGGTCCGCCCATAACCAAACCAGGCAACGAACCTGAAAAGACTCCGGGTATGGTGGTGATTCGCTCATAACCAAACCGGACAAAACGCTCCAAAAAGATCCCGGGCATTGTGGTGATTTGCTCATAACCAAACCGGACAAAACGCTCCAAAAAGATCCCGGGCATGGTGGTGGTCCGCCCATAACCAAACCGGGCACATCCTCCCTACACCTCTCGTGGTGGATGTGCGCTCATATTCATCCATCACACCAGGCAATGCCATTTTTTGCTTCGAGAGTGATCGTGGCGTAACCCGTCCTGTGCCTATCCCATGCCGTGACCACGGCGTCCCGCCTAGTGTGCTTATCTCCATTGAAATACACAGAAGAGAAAAAATACAACCCGTGTCCCGTGGCTGTTTCCTGTCTAGTTCCCGCATAGTATGTCAGAATCTTTATAGTGCCACCATACGAGTAAACGGAGAAGTCTCAGAGGAGATCAGGATTGAGAGGGGAAGGGGTGTGTCCTTTCCCCAATCCTTTTCAACCTGTGCTCCGAAGAAATATTTCAGGAAGCACTGTCCGAAAGGGACGTTGGTGTGGTTGTCAATGGGTTTGTTGTCAATAATTTGTGGTATGCGGACGACACAGTGTTGTTGGCAACGAGTCTGGAGGACCTCCAGTTGCTTCTCACGCCTGAATGTAGTCGGGAGATGGGACTGAGACACAACGAAATGGATCAAAGATAGGACAAGATTTGGTAGATCGAGTATCCACATTCAGATATCTCGGGTCCGAACAACTGAAGTTTCTAGTGGCGCCATCCTCTTGTGGTTCCTATCTAGTTAATAAATTTGTGCACCGAGCGAGACCACCTGCAGCCTCATAGTACAAAAATTAAACTCTCCAGGTGGTTTAGAATGTCCATCTTTTGACTTCTCAAACGTGTTTTTTTTTTTTTTTTAACTTCTGAAACTCGAAAATGTTGGTTTATTTAAAAAATTAATTTAATGAAAAGCCCATTAAACATGGTAGGCAGAATTCTGAAGTGATTAAACGCTTCGGCAGCTTGATGCAATCAAAATTGAGCTCTCTAGACCATTTTGCATTTAGACCTGAAATCGAGGTTGTTGTCTTTAACCTTGAATAACTCATAATATCGTATATATTATCTTCATAAAATATTGTCATGAACTGAGTAGATTGAGTATATTAATAAAATCTCAGTCATCTGTTGTACTAAAAATACAATGGGTTCTAGAGCGGTAGGTACGCTCCTCGTCGTTTACTTTCAATCTGTAGTCCCCTTGAGCCCCTTTTATTTGGCGAAGGGTTGCCTTTTCGCATGGCACACCTGCAAAAGGAAATTAAAGCGTTATGATAGAAGTGACAGTGCTCGTGATAGCGTCAGACCTTGTTATTGGTGGCACTGTTTATGGATAACGATGCTACAAGTGGAGAAACGAATTATTGGAGGCTGAAGCCCACCTTAAGCTGTAGAGCATTTAGTTTGTTAACATTTTATTTGGTTGGTCCTAAACATACATTTCAAAAACTGACAGGTTTCCATGAAGTTCACAAAAATTTGGTATGATAAATTGTTGGCAAGATGATGATTAATTGTTTTTTACGTTCTTAACAGGGACGGTTGGCTGGATTGTTGGTCGGTTCCTATCGTAGCTTTGTCCATAAACTACATTTACCATTTCATGCCAATGTTCGGGCCACCTCCTCAAGCTGATATCACCACGCCGGAGAAGGAAGAAATCCTGCTGTCCCCCATGAGGATGCCTCATTCACGAAAACGACCGTTGATGAGAAACTGGAAACAAGTACGATTTTGGTTAATTATTTTCAGTAATGAACATTTGGAATCGAGCATTTCAAAAAAAGTGTAACCCCCCTCAAAATTTGATGGTTTCCGATTCAAGGTGTGTGGAATCTTAAAATGGAATAAAAAAAATTCAGTCCGTACGCCGTACTTCACAATTTTCTTAGTTGCCATGAACCAAAATTAATGAAATTTGGTTTGTAGGTCTCATTTGGGGTCTAGTTGCCTGCGAAGGTCGGCGTTACGTCATTCATCTCTAAGGGGTGAAAAAAAGGTGTTGAAATTTTCAGAACGCCGTAGCTCGAAAACTTTCAGTAGAAGGGTACGAATTGATCTTGAACTAAGAATTTTTTGAGACCACCCGGTGCACTGTAAAACCGCTGTTCATTTGTACCGGAAAGCTTCGTCAACATGATCGTGAGTCAAACGGTATAATTTCAGCCCAGATATCATCACTAGGGAGCATCTGATTATAATCAAGGGTGGCTGTATGAAGTCGAGTTGGTTGTTTTGTGATATTATTTCATTTGAATAATGCTGGCTCTTTTGGATTTTATTGCTAGGTACTTCTGTAACTTGAACAAACGTTATGCTTCATGAATAACAACAAATAATAATGATTGAATGATTGAATCCTGCGCATTTTTATGAAACTGTAATAGGTACTTGCACAAAGAATATCGATGTTTCATAACTACGACGATTCAATTTGAAATAAACATGGCAACATTGATATTCTTTGTTCGTGTGTATGTATATATTTTTGGCACTACCTCGTTTTTTGTAGTTTTTGAAAAGGCATTTTAGGAAAGAAACTTTTACTAGCAGGTATTCACATACCTACGTTCTATCCAAATCTTGTTTTAAATTTCAAATCAATTTCACATTGAAATAGAAAGAAAAAAACTTACCTATCACATTTTCTTTGCTCAGTGGCTTCTTTCACATAACTGAAAACATTTGGGCCCATCTATAGCCTGGTGGCCATCTCATGAACTACTAAAGTCTGAAATCGCAATGGGTTGAGCATTATTTACCCCAGTTTACCCAATGTGTGCAAGTGCTCGCAGATGTCGATAGAGAACGGAGTCGGGGCTAACACTGTTAACAATTCCAGGATGGACCGAGATTCGATCCAACGACTTTACCTGCTGACAAGGTCAGCCTGGAACTCGAAATCGGACCTTCTGTTCTCCTTATCTATGGTTCATGGATCAAGGGTTTTGTCAACCTCAAGGTTTGTATGATACGCTGAATATAGTGCTATATTATACAGATCAGTCAGGGCCTCATTCAATTCGATGTGTAATGCGTTAACACCATTCTGTATATAACTTAAATCACTTTTGGCGGAGTAGTGGAAATCCATCGCAAAACACTACAGGATAAAAATAGAAATAGTCTATTTCCACGTCAAACGGACAAACTGTAGACCAGTTTCGGTTGTTACACCATCATCAGTACACGATAGAGTGAAACTACTGGAACTTGAGCTCCTATTTATACAAATCGAGTGAATGGTAGTGCGATCTCATTGGCTGTTGAGGCCAAGGAAGTGAAAGGGAGGTGGAGCCTGATTGGCTGGAATACAACACCAGTGAAGGGTGGTACATTCTGATTGGAAAGGAGGTAGGACAAAAGGAAAAGGAACAAACGCCATGAGGTGATGCTAACCAAGCTTACAGAAATAAATCGATCAAAGGTGAATGATTTATTTCATTTACAGAAGAGCCTAACTTATGAATTTTCAGTATTTCCAAGTGTTCCAATGCATCCAGTTTCGAACCTTTATTACAAAGATGAACTATCTCAACTGATGAATTGTTCCTATCAATACTGAAGTTAAATCCATGACCCTCCTCCCTTAAATGATTAGCGAAAGCCGAATTACCAGAACCATCCCTAAAACATCGTTGGTGTTCCCTTAATCTTTCCCTGAATTTACGTCCCGTTTGACCAGAATATTTAACTCCACAATCACATTTCAAAAGATAAACCCCACTCCTATCCTCTAACGGAATTTTATCTTTTACATTACCCAGAATTTTCTTCAGAGAATTTTGAGAATAAAACCCCACCCTAAAACCCCTCTTTTCAATTAGTCACGTCTTAACTTGTTCTCTCGTTCAAGCCAGGCAGCTCTCGGGAAAAACAAAATAAGTGGGGGGTAGGTGACGTTACACTCCACCAATCAGGGATCACCTGGTCGGACCTTCCGCCAGTATATCCAACAAAGAGAAAATAACAAAAACGGATCGTAATCAGTCACAACAGCCATCGGGCGCCGATGTTGTATAATTGTACAATCAACTTACCTTCTGGGAAAGTCGATTGAAATTATATATAGGTAATTGGAGGAAGAGATTGTTTACTGGCAGCAGCGCTCCTAGTGCGGAAGTTCGGAATTTTTTCAAAGAAAAACTGAAAACTAAAGTTTTTCGCGTGGTTATGTTGGTTCTTCTGTGGCCCCCCGGTCCTCCACTCCCACTCTCCTTCATGACGCCATTGAAGTTCGAAGACATGCTGGTGGAGGCATGGGTAGGGTGGTGAAGTCCCCCAACCAGACTTCACGGGTGGGAGTGTAACAATCTCTTCCTCCAATTACCTATATATAATTTCAATCGACTTTCCCAGAAGGTAAGTTGATTGTACAATTATATGGCGGTAATTTTCGGAAGAGATTGTTTACTGGCAGCTGTTCAAAGATTCCTCCACCAGCTCCCCAGGGCACTGAAAAAAGAAAAAAGGCACCCATTTAGACATGAGGAATGGTAGGCAGTTGTATCATTCATGGCCACGTCCTAGGCGTCGGACTCATGTCGAGCACGCCCCCTCCCCTTTTCCATGAACGAAAAGATTAAACAAACGCCAGTAACGGAGAACACATAGGAAGACAGCTAGGAAACCATGGACCGAGAACAGACAGGAGACATCTTGTAGCATTTTATGCAAGAACGAAAACAGCAGTTCAGTTGAACGGACAGCCGCGAAAGAGCAATTAATGGTATGAAAATAACCAATGTTAGATAACAACTATCAACTATCAAGAAACATATATTAATGTCAGAGAGAAATGGTATAAGATTGCCAATAGGCGAACATATCTAAATTATGACAACGTGTCAAGGTTAGAGCGCCGAGTGAACACATGATCCCTATAAGAAGATGTCAATAGAAACGTCAATATAAAAGGCAATATAAATGGTAATTCGGCCATCAGTTAGGCATCAAAAACAAAATAGGCATCAAGATAGGCATCAAAACAAAAATAAATGGTAAGTCGGCCATCCAATGGGCATCCAATTTGTCACCAAAGGGCTGCAGCTCTGAATTAAACGGAGGACAACACCGCCGTCGCAAAGTCCGCCTGTGAACACAATGGGCGATTGTAAACTGCGTGAAACATATTAGAGTTTTGCGACCATCCTGCCGCTCGAAAAATCGCATTGATGGACACTCCATGGCGAGCCGCCGATGAAACAGCAGCGTGCCGCGTAGAGTGTGCCGAAAAAATACTTAAATCTATACCCGCAGCCCCAATAATATTTCTTACCCACCGACTTAGTGTAGGTACTGTCACAGGCCGAAAGGGCTGCCGAAGAGTAACAAACAATGCCGACCTCTGCACATCAACCGTGTCCGCCAGATATCGTTTTAAATTGGAGGCTACGCAAATGGCCGGACGAGAGGGTAAAAAGGGGATGGTTATGGAAGGGCCTAGACGTTTTTAGCAACCTCGGTATATAAATCCGAACGTCAGAATCCGAGAACACGATATGCGACCGTTCAATTGACCAAATCGTTTGCATCCGTTGACCAGACGCCAGTAACAAAAGTACCACCAATTTTTTAGCTCTAAAGGACAAGGAGTCATCCGAAGCCGACATAAAATACTGTAATACTAGTTACTGTAATACTGTAATTACTGTAATACTAGTTGGGGGTCCCAAGTGGAAGTGTACTTGGCTGCTGGTGGCCGCAGCCGAAACACCGCCTTAAGAAATCTCTTCACTAAGTAATCTTGTGATAAGTCAAAATCGGCTACCAGCGCAAGGGCAGACCGATGCGTATTGAAAGAATTATATGACTGAGGTGTCTCGTCCAACAGGTGTTGGAAGAAGCGTAAAACGTCAGCGGTCGTAAAGGTAAGTGGGTCTGTATGCTCCCTATTACAGAAGTTGATCCACAAATTGTAGGAAGACGCGTATTGCTTAAGCGTGGTTTGAGCAAGAGAACTATGAAGAGTCCCAATAACATCAAGTGGGTTACCTTTTTTCATGAAACTTCTCCGGATAAGATTGCCACCATCAATAAGGTTTCATTAGGGCCAAGGCATAATATTTGTGAACTAGCCAACTTCATGAAACCTGAAAACCATGGTTGTGTTGGCCACAATGGGGCCACCACGATTCCCGTAGCTTGGTCCTCCCTGACTTTTTGTAGTACACGGGAGAGTAGCGAAAAGGGGGAAAAGCGTAGAAGAAATATTTCTTCCAGCAAAAGGTAAATGCATCCACCCCTGCAGCTCCCGCCTGAGGCCGCCAAGAGAAAAATTAGGGACACTGATGTAGGTCATCCGACAAAACAAGTCGACTTCAGCTATTCCAAACGTCCGTACAATCGTTTGAAAATATTGAGGTGACAATCCCCACTCCCCACTTGAAAGTTTACGGCGTGACTCAGCGTCCGCCTCCACATTATCTTTTGTGTTAATATAAGAGGCTTTTATCCACAACCCCCTAGATTCACAACAAAGCCATATGGCTCGAGCCGCGGTATAAAGGTGAGGAAATCGGACACTGCCAAATTTATTTAACACCGCTACCGCCGTCCCATTGTCAACCCTAAGGAGAATGGACCGTCCCCGCCAGTTCCTGGCAAACACCTCCAGAGCATATTTCACCGCTAGTAATTCTTTTTCATTAATGTGGAGACCTTTTTCGTGTTCCTTCCACCATCCACAGGAACGTTCTGACTCCCATGCCGCCCCCCATCCTGTATCAGACGCATCCGAAAAAATTACATAATCATAGGTATCCGATCGAATTTTAGATGGAGGCTTTTCAAAGGCAACGGTCCACCAGATTAAATCGTCGCGCGATTGATTGGATATAGAACAAGGCCCGTTATAATTATCGTTATGATTCAATAATGCGAGATACCTATCCCTTTCGAACGACCTAATATACAACTGACTATAGGGGATGGCGGGCATACAAGCTATCAACGTCCCTATCAACGATGCTAAATTTCGAATAGTCCCCTCAGGTGCCTGTAATTTTGAGTTAATCAGGGAGAGAACCTTTCGCCTCCTGTCGACGGGAAGGCCTATAGTCATGTTTACTGAATCAAAGAGAAACCCAAGGAAACAAAATTGCGGGACGGTTCAAAGACACTTTTTTCTTCATTAATAATAAAACCTAGGCTTGTCAACAGACTGGCAGTTGAAGCTAGAGCGCGCACACATTCGTCATGGGTGGGCGCGAGCAGGAGACAATCGTCGAGGTAGTTAACAATTGGTATATTACGCTCTCTCAACATAGCCATGACAGGACGTAAAACTTTATGAAAGCAAAATGGAGCAGACGCAAGCCCCATAGGTAGAGCGTTCATGCCATAAAACGTATCTTGAAATCTAAACGCTAGGAATTTTCTATCCTCTGGCACGATTGGGATTAAATAATAAGCATCCTTAAGATCCACCGAAGCCCCATACATATTGGGTTCCAACAGATGTAACACCGACCTGTAGTCTTCAAGCTTAAAATGGTTAACAACCACATATTCATTTAATTTTTTTTTTTTTTTTTTTAAATTTAAAATGAAACGTGATGACCCATTAGGTTTGGGAACCAGAAAAATCGGCGAGAGAAAAACGTTATCACGCCCAGAGATTTCTGAAATTGCCCCCAACAGCTCCTGAATTTTTTTATGCATGGCGTCCATGTCATACATCGGACTGGCAAGCCGAACAGTAATGCCCTCACAAAGTGGCGGGATGACTGAAAAGGGAATTCTATACCCTTTAACCCAGTCCAAAACTGGCTGTGAAGCTGGGGTTGACAACCACCTATCTGCAAAAAGAGCCAAACGGCCCGCATGTCTTACCTGGGTTATGTGGGTTCAAAACGTCCAGCGGACGTGTTTTGACGCGGTCTGTAAACCATTTGGGCCGCTTTTGACGCATCCTGGGCCCGACGGATCCACCCCTCCGCCTTTTCATCAAATAAATATAGCGGGCCCACTTTAGAGCGAGAAGCCAACTGTTTGTATTTACCTTTGAAACAGGTCGTGACTCTCGATCTCCTGGTCATCGAGGTTCTGAAAAAACCTGCACACAAAAGGGGAGGACGTATCCCAGAGAACATCAAATATTTTGTCTCGTAAATTCGGGCGATCCACATTTTGATTTTCAGTGAGTAACGTCATGGCCTCGCCCATGCCAACTAAGGCCTTCGAGACAAAACTATGCGTAGTCGCCATGGACTTATCCGCATTTTCGGTGACGCTAGTCATTACTTCCTCAACAACCTCATCCAATTTGGGGGGCGCCAGAGATGGGCAATGAAAATTCGGGTTGTATTGTTCATTAACCCGTTTATAAAACTCAAGATCGAGACCCTGCCTCATCTGGGACTCCCAGGTGGAGGCAATGCTCGGGTGAATACTTACGAGTTGAGGTTCCGCCTTTTTGGCTTTATCCATAATACGTTGCAGCGTCTCCGGCAACGGCGGTACCTCATGGCGGCTATGTTCGACGGGCTCATCATCGTCCTCTTTGGGACCAATGCCGACTGAAAAATCGGACATCTCGCCATCGGGAGAGCCCTCAAACCCAAAGGAAGAGGTTGATGATACATCATAATCATCGGAAATATCAACGTCCGAGAGCGGTTGGTGTAGGTTGTCTCTCGACACCGAATCTAAAGTTGGTGCGAAATCGGACAACCGCGGTCGGCACCACATAGGCGGGATGGCCGCTTCGGAAGTACCCTTTTTAGAAGTACCCGGGACTGAAAATTTATCCCTATTGGGATTTCCTGATTCCGCCAATGGGCCGGAACCTGTGCGTCGTCGTTTCCCCTGATTGGTGTAGGTTGTCTCTCAACACCGAATCTAAAGTTGGTGCGAAATCGGACAACCGCGGTCGGCACCACATAGGCGGGATGGCCGCTTCGGAAGTACCCTTTTTAGAAGTACCCGGGACTGAAAAATTTATCCCTATTGGGATTTCCTGATTCCGCCAATGGGCCGGAACCTGTGCGTCGTCGTTTCCCCTGATTATGAGAGGAAACCAAAGCCCCAACCCGTTGGTCGGGGGACACACGCCGATCCGGACGCGAACTAACGCGAGCCGAGACACGCTCGGAATCCGACATCGACACTTGCGTACGAACGAAAAACGTCGAAAAAACTAAGAACAACCAATTATCAACGAAAAAACACCACTTTTAACACTGTTTTAAAGGTTTTGAAAAACTAAAAAGTGAGAACCAACAACAGATATCCGAAAACTTCGCACGCGGAACGAACAATGGCGTCATGAAGGAGAGTGGGAGTGGAGGACCGGGGGGCCACAGAAGAACCAACATAACCACGCGAAAAACTTTAGTTTTCAGTTTTTCTTTGAAAAAATTCCGAACTTCCGCACTAGGAGCGCTGCTGCCAGTAAACAATCTCTTCCGAAAATTACCGCCATATAATTTTAAATATATTGCGGTGAAAAGAGGGGTTTTAGGGTGGGGTTTTATTCTCAAAATTCTCTGAAGAAAATTCTGGGTAATGTAAAAGATAAAATTCCGTTAGAGGATAGGAGTGGGGTTTATCTTTTGAAATGTGATTGTGGATTTAAATATTCTGGTCAAACGGGACATAAATTATGGGAAAGATTAAGGGAACACCAACGATGTTTTAGGGATGGTTCTGGTAATTCGGCTTTTGCTAATCATTTAAGGGAGGAGGGTCATGGATTTAACTTCAGTATTGATAGGAACAATTCATCAGTTGAGATAGTTCATTTTTGTAATAAAGGTTCGAAACTGGATGCATTGGAACAATTGGAAATACTGAAAACTCATAAGTTAGGCTCTTCTGTAAATGAAATAAATTTCCAAAATCATTCACCTTTGATCGATTTATTTCAGTAAGCTTAGTTAGTATCACCTCATGGCGTTTGTTTCCTTTTCCTTTTGTCCTACCTCCTTTCCAATCAGAATGTACCACCCTTCACTAGTGTTGTATTCCAGCCAATCAGGCTCCACCTCCCTTTCACTTCCTTGGCCTCAACAGCCAATGAGATTGCACTACCATTCACTCGATTTGTATAAATAGGAGCTCAAGTTCCAGTAGTTTCATTCTATCGTGTACTGATGATAGTGTAACAACCGAAACCGGTCTACAGTTTGTCCGTTTGACGTGGAATTAGACTATTTCTATTTTTATCCCGTAGTTTTTTTAATAGTTTTTTTTAACCATTCTGTATGTCTGTATTACTCTTACCTAAACATACATTACATTCCCTGATCTTCTATAAAAATGTGTGCATTTTTCATATTGCAGGAAAATATTTTTGGGGACGATCAAGTTTTCACTGACATGAACGAGGCGCCCGAGTTCCACCTGACGCCCAAACCAGGGAATGCTGTTCCCGAAACGCCCAATTCCGCTATGGAAGACGCTTCAAAGGAAGACTTTGACCCAAGGGTGTATCGGCCCCTAGAAGTGACTGTCTCCATCACGATGCATGACATTCAAGCCCATCTCGTCAAGGTTTGTCTCATCTACTATTTGGCGTTGCTTTGTCGATGCAATGGAAACAATTTCTATTCTCCATAATCCAAATTTCCACTTCCACTACTCAGTATTTCTGAACTTCTAATTTGGAATCCAAAACATGTGTAGATACAATAAATGGAATGACTGTAGAAAACAGTGGTCGTAGTATGCTGGTATTGGGAGGGTAGGTGCGAATTTGGCCGGGTGATACAATTTTTTTGACAGTTGGCTTGGCTTCTCATGAATTTCAGTTCAACTTCTGTCTGTCCATGTGCAAATATAGACAGTCTCTTACACGCATAAATCCGGTTCAGTTGGGTACCTGGTGTTCAGAGGTTATGGTGACCTGAATGGTTAAACGTGTATTACTTCGAGATAGCTATCTTTTCACAATGCGTCAAAGAAACTGTTGTCTTCCATAGGAGGATCTAGACCTTGTTTTGTATGTCCTATGATACTACCACACTCTCGCATTGACAAAGATAGCCTTCTTCCTCCCACTTTGCTGTTCTACATCTACATAGCTCTGTTTACAAACTACCTATCTTGTCTCAGGTATCAGTTTAGATCCTCCTTACCACTAATTTAAGTACGTTTCGGCTCCTACTTTCACGCCTATCAATGCTCTCCTGTTTCGTTTATGGGAGCACTGGTAGGCACAAAAGTACGATCCTTGATTATAACGGTGACACTAGCACTCCCTACGGAGGTTGGAGGAGTAGCACCAGACATAGTAGCTTTGTTCGTACTGCCCCCTTGGGGCTAGCTCCCAGCAAGTTCAGTTTTTGCTTGAACCGAACTGGCTTGGTGTAGGGTGAGCTCTGAACAAGCTCGCTCGGAGCAGGGTGAGCTGGAGCTTGTTCGGAGCACAGGCAGCTTGAACGGGTCGAGGGTACATGCGCGGAAGAGCAGTGCTCAGCTCGCCTGGTCTTCTCATGGGGCACGGGAGGACTTGCCCAGAGCAGCTTTGAGGAAGCCCAGTGGCCAGCACGAACACCGAATCATCTGCCCTGGGACAGCACGAACACCGGACCACTTGGCTCGCAACTCGCCCTGGATCTGCACGAAGTGAATCTTTCCCTCACCCTTACTGCGCATGCCCGGGTTGCTGTGATCAAGCCCTGAGGGACTGCACGAACAAAGCTACCGTACCTACACGGTCTTTCTACATCCTCCTGCCATTCCATAAACTCCATATTTTCATTAGTTGATATTTGTTATGATCATTTGATGAGGAACCTATTTGCCAATAATTGCTGGACCCCCCCCCCCCTCCATCCTTGTAATGACAAATGAAGTTTTCAGAATTTTAATTCTTTATAATAGGTAGGTAACTAAGTAATAGGTACCTACTTATATAATTCTCAATTATCTCAGAAATAATGATGTTCTAGAATTGCTCTGAGAAAGATCCTCCATGTCCTATCATTCTGTTGGAGCGGTTTGGATTTGAAATGAAGAAGACGTACAAAGGTTGTATGCTTCAACTCCTGTTGTCACCAGCCATCCTCCTCAGTAGTGACAAGTTGAACAGCAGGCCTTCCAAAGAGAAACATCTCAACCAGGGCCATCTCATGTTGTCCGGTCTCCAAGTAAGTCGTATCGAGCATCACAAAATACCTCTTACGTACAGAACCTGTAACTTTCTTTGCTTTATTTGAGTTTAGTTGTATCAGCTGAACGTTTTTCTTGGGTTCACCCCTTTGTAGCTCCGAGGCCATGCCATGTTTAGTGATGAGGGGAGGAGTCTGGATCAAGAAACTCTGGAATATGCTTGGCTGCTCGAATTGCAACTTGGCAAACTTAGTGGGAAAATGACTACACCTCAAGTGAGAACTGAACGGTTTTTTATTTAGGTCGTAGTTTTATTATTTAATGTAGTTTGTCAAAAAGCACAAGTAACTGTGCAGGCTGGAATGTGAAGAGCCCAGTCTGCTAACAAGAGCCCCCTGGCTGTGCACTGAGCATTTACCGGATCTCTACGATTTGTGTGCTGTCTTGAGGTGGCTACACAGGTAACTGCAAACTTGACAAGCACACGTGATACTACTCAGTGTTTTTGTACATGCTCGGAAAATTCCCCTTTGACACCACCCAATACAAGTACCTTTGCTTGAACAAGCCAGTTTGCGCTTGCACTATGTTGAACTCGGGCGACGAGCTATGGCTGCTTTTTGCCTTGTCCACAAGAGGAAAACGCTATAATTATTCATGAAGGCATTTATGTCCATAACAAATGCATCCACGTCGGCGTTGTTATCAGTTAATCTATATTTACTTAACAATAAATTGTATGTTGCATCCTTCTTTGCCCTGTCGTGGTAGTCTGATTATTTAATCTGCCAAAGACACAAATGATTTTGGTATGAAATAATCATTGAGATTAATAATATTTCCTAATTGTATTGAAGTTATAATTTAATTTGATTCTGATGGGAGTATTGGTTCTTCTCTGAGTGTGTTTTGTTGGCAGGATTGTTGCTGACCTAACCTTTCCTTCTCTCGTAGTGGAAATTTTCGATTGTTGAATAAAAGCGTGCTACAACGTTATAAATCTTGCGAGTGTGTATTAAAACCTAAAAATAGTGAAATTGAAAACTTCATCACTAATAAACTCTTCTAGCAAATCTCGGTTGAACGTCTTCAGGTCATCAGACATGATGGCACCTGTAGAGCTCAATCACGAATAATGTTTGTTTATACAAGCTACAAGCCAGCACGCCCTTGGTACGCATGTTCCGTTTCACTTGCGCAAGTTCACTCCTGCAGTCACTCAAGCCTACTTGTACAAAAAGATTAATCATGCATGCTTGTCAAGTTTGTAGCAAACTTTTTTTTTTTTTAATTTGGACGCCGCCTCATATCTTCCCCAGAACTGGCTTCAAATTGCTGTTAGCAGCCTAAGTAAAACTCGCAAAACAAAATCACACAGCTGAGTATCCGAGAGGCTCCTGTGACAAAGCTCCCCATTGAGTTAGATGCTGTTCCAATGAGGGAAGTTCTCACTGGAGAAATGGAGCCACTTTGTTCGGGTTAAATCCAATTTGCCAGTATCTGGCTGCATTAAAGGGATCCAGAAATACAGATTAGATTTAGCCTGGTGGTTGATGAATGGGGTTTTTAAATGCATTTTCTCCTATTGCTTCTCCTTCCATGTTCCCTTTAACAATTTTGAATAAAATAATGAATTAGTGTGCAATTCATTCAGTAACTTTCTTATACAGATGTACAACTTGATGTCATCGTTGGAAGCTTTGTTCCTTCTCACAATGGATTCAGAAAACCGACTGGTGCCACCCAGGGCTCCTCCTCCCTGTCACCACGGGTTGGTGCCAGTTCAGTGCCCAGAAAGTGACCCTTCAGGAACTTACAGGTGTCCACCTCCAGACTCCATCAAATACAGAATGGTTCGCATTGCGGTAGACGCCCTAGACCTCTACGTTCTCGAATCAGGAACGGCTATACATTTATTGGTGAGTGAAAACTAGAACATTATATTTCTATAATAATGGCGTTGACTGATCGGTTATATTTCAGCAGCACTGCTTTGAGACTCTAACATATGACGATGTAATTAATTATAACCGTATAACTCCTTTTACAAGTATTTAACACTTTTGGAGCGGATATCATTTTGCTGGTGGTTCTATGTGGTGGGACCCGTTTCTCTACTAAAAAGGATGTTTGACAGTAGTTGTCAAGAGAAGGATTTGATGAACATGCAACTGGGAATGTACTGCATTTCTCGTGGGGGCAGACGATCTAAAACGACTGCACAGGGTTTTGCAGCAAAGAGATAGGTGGAAATATAGTTTTAAACGTATGCGCATGAGTCGCGGGTGGATCAATCGATCCAGTCCGCCACAGGGGAACCGCCAGGCTGGATCAGTTGATCCATCTCGCTGCCAGCATGTTGATAACACCCCATAAATATCTAGGGTATTCATCATCATCACTGTCATTTATGTAGAAGGATCCAATAACCAATTCCAATCTAATCCTGTTTGCCAGGTAGTATCCATAAAGTATTGCTATAACATGGATAATATAAATTTTAATGAGTAATATCGCCACCCTTTCAGAGGATTCATTACCAGTTAGAGATATTGACACATCCAGCAGACTGTTGTAGTAGCAGTTGTAAATCCGCTCCTTACAAGGATTTGTCTTGTGGTAAAAAATACGTAAAAATTCGTAACAAATATAGTAAACGTCGTAACGCATATGAAACCAAATTGAACTTGTTAGGTTTGTCATCTCTCAGTTCTCCGAAATATTATAATTCACTGGTATTAGACATTTTGCTGAACGACTGGAGTGATCTAGGTCTGATTTCTCCAAGGGGTGATCTGATCAGCGATCAGTAAATAATTATGTTTACGCCTCAACGTTATCGGTTTCATGTTGTGAAGTGTCCGTGTTTACTTACGTGATGAACAATAAGCCTCCCTCTTCGTCTGACTAATCCCCGTCTATTCCACTCGGCAGTCCACGCTTCGTTCACGTATGATCTCATCATTCGACTTTCTCGTCTCGTTTCGATTAACGAAAATAGTTTTCTACTTGTCCCTCTGAATACAAAATCGTATATTTTGGATTCTCTGTGGCCATCATACCTCAGGAGACTGGTTTCAGCTCATCAACCTCTGCGTATAACTCCATGCTACATCGAAATATGTAAGTTTCTTCAAACGAATCGGATCACCATCGCCAATTTTAACCTTTAGTTCTCCATGATGTTATTTCATCCCGTTCATTACAGAGTCAGGGCATCTGGAGGCAGCACACGCACACACACATATCATACATCCATCATCATACCTACGACGAAATATTGCAGCATCGTATATGCTGCTTGTTCGAATTCGGCTCGTTTCCTGCCTTGGTGGTTTGGAGTTTTGGATACGCAGCAACGTGGACATTCACCAACTTCGAGTGACGTCATCACCTCATCACCCGGTCAGTTCGTTCCAAATTGACTATTTGACTCAACCACTTAGTTTTTAACAGAAAATACTATATGTTTACCTTTTATAATTTCACCGGAGCTCCGTAGGTACTTGAATAAGTTAACGAATTATTTATTCACAAACCCACCATTATTTCGAAAATTTATTAAACAACGGGCTTGATTAATTGGTTTTTACTTTCTTGGACAACCCCTATCAAGCACGATCATTGTTTTTGGTAGCAGAGCGTGGTTAGTGGGTTGTGATAGTTATTCGAACGTTTGATTTTGATATCGTAATTATATCAAACATTAAGTACCTATTTTGAGATTGCACGATCTATAAATCGAATATTTTAGATCGACTCATTATTCTGCACACTTTATATATCGAATATTTTAGATCGACTCGTCGATTTGAACTTGTCTAGTTCGTTGAAATCGTATATTTCTTCCTGATTTGATCTAATTTGCATAAAATTTTTGTTTTTGTATTACGTGAACCCTTCTATATTTTCTCATTCAAGTGTATTCGCATACAGCTATTATTCCATTCATCGATTTTATTTCTAAAATTTTGTTCGGTAGTTTCGAACACTATAAGATTGTTTGATTCCTTTTTTTCTAGTAATTATCTACCTGATTTGGCTAATTCATTTTCTCGCAAATTTAGATTGTAAGGAAACTGGCAATCCTTTGTCCCCTAATCCTTATTCCCGAACGTGCTATTCACCTCAACCCTTATCCATGGAGTAGGTATTACACATTCGAAATTGCATTTATCTATCCACAATGACTTTCGAAACCGAAGTAGCAAAGGCTAAGAAAGGGTGGCTCGCCGCTGCAAAGGAAGTACAGTGGATTTGTGATAAAGGACGTTCCGCACTCACCAATCCGCAAGTGATTAACGAATTCAAGGGCGCGTTTCGAGTACTTGAAAAATACTACACTAGATTCGAGGATGCCTATGCATTTATTACTCAGCTTTATGAAGATGAGAATAAAGGTTCTGAGTTTCCTAATGAAAACGAGAAGAAAACGTTAGCGTCAGTTAAGAAATATTACTATGAAAGTTTAACCCTCATGGAGACCGTTTCTGCTTCTGCATCGTCGTCGAGTAGTAATTTAGGGAACACGACCACCGCTTACAATGAATCGAAGTCTAGTTATTTGCCGAAGATTGACCTTCCCAAATTTGATGGTCAGATATTGAATTGGCCAAAATTCAAAGATACATTTGTATCTCTTGTCCATCAAAACGATAATTTGAAGGCAATTCAGAAATTTCATTATCTCATTTCAGTTTTTAAGTGGTCCAGCCCTATCCGTTATTTCGAATTTACCTCTCGTTGAAGGCAACTATGACATAGCGTGGGAAGCTCTAATCAAGACCTACGATAAGAAACGCATTCTCGCTAGTAACTATCTAGATCAAGTTTTGAACTATAAACCCGTTCAAGGTAAACAGACTGAAACACTGAACAGTTTTCTAGCGAAAGTTGCTGAGTCTATTTCCGCGTTCAGGCTTCTCAAGATTGGTAATGAAGCTGAATTTATACTATTTTATCTTGCTTCAAAATGTCTAGATTTTCGCACAAGGGAACGTTTTGAAATTGATTCAAAGGAAACAGAGTTTCCTACTGTTAACCAGCTAGTTACCTATGTCAGAGAACATTTGCTCGCTCTTCAATTAGCTGAACGCAAATCGCCATCTCAGTCCACTGATTCAAATAGCGCATCTCAGAGTAAATCTAAATCATCTTGCCACGATTCGAAGCAAAGGTCAAATAATGCTTCTAAATCGTTTGTGGCTAGTAATGCTCCCGCTCGTAAAGCGGACAGTAAGAGTAAATCGAATATTTCATATCCTGAGTGTCTAGTTTGTAATCGTGGGTCTCACTCCATTTTGAGTTGCGAAAAATTTCATGATTCTACCGTAGCTCAGCGAGTGCAATACTTGAAGAATTGGAAGGGTTGTTTCAATTGCCTCAGCCATCTACATTCTACAGTTGACTGTAAATCACAGTGGACTTGTAGGTTTTGTAAACAAAAACACCATGTCATGCTTCACAGGACTCAACCAGACCATTCTCCTCACAATTTGACGACTGCAACTTCCAACCCGGCTCTTTCAGCTGTCCTCGAATCATTCTCCGATGAGGTTGTATCCGTTATTTTAGGGACTGCAATAGTTCAAATAAAAGATGCTAGAGGTCAGTTTCAAGACGTCAGGTTGGTTTTAGATTGTGGAAGCCAACATAGCTTCATCACTCAGCGATGTGTTAGGCGTTTGGGTTTGGATGCTTCGAAATTCGCTAAACGGATTTCTGGCATTGGTGAGACGGCTTTTGAAGGTGCAAAGGGACAAACTGCTTGTACAATTCGTCCAAGAGATAAAATGTCACCCAATTTGTCAATCAATGCTGTGGTAATTAAAAATATTACGTCATTCCTTCCTTCAAGTCCATTTCCCCCACATTTGATCAAGTATTTTTCACGTTTTGAACTGGCTGATCCTAAATTTTGGGTTTCATCTCCAGTCGACCTTTTACTTGGAGCTGAAGTTTTTGATCAAATTTGGACGAAACCTGCTGTGAAGATTCGTCCAGATGCTCCCTCTTTATTTCCTTCGATATTTGGGAATGTTGTGATGGGCAAATACAAAAGCACATCGTCACACCGTACTACTTCCCTCTTCGCGTTTTCAGAATCTGATGATCTCAACGATAATCTCCGTAAGTTCTGGGAAATTGAGGAAGTCGTTCAAGCTCCTATTTTGAATCCGGATGACCAGGCTTGCGAGCAGCATTTCCAACAGTCTCATTCTAGACTTCCTAATGGTCAATACGTTGTCCGCTTACCATTTCGTTCAGTACTACCTACTCTCGATTCCAGTACCACTATGGCTTCTAATCGTTTTTATTCTCTCGAGGCGAGACTCAAGAAGAACCCTGACCTTAAGACCCAATACCATTCTTTCATGCAAGAATACATTGACTTGGGTCACATGAGTCCTTCACAATCACCGTCGAAATACGTGATTCCTCATCATTCAGTGATGAAAGAAGATAGAGGTAAAATAAAGATTCGAGTAGTTTTCGATGGTAGTGCCAAAACTCATAATGGCTCTCTCAATGACCATTTGCTGACTGGTCCAAAGCAACAGAATGACATTCGATCAGTCCTTCTCAACTTTCGTAAGCACGCTGTTGTCTTTGTTGCTGACATAGTGAAAATGTATAGGAACATTTGGGTCTCTGAAGAGGACCGATCATACCAACATATCGTATGGCGTTTTGATCAATCTGCACCCTTGCTGACCTATCAGCTTAATACAGTCACTTATGGATTATCCTGTGCTCCATACTTGGCTCTCAGAGTCTTACACCAATTGCGTGAAGACGAAGGATCGAAATATCCTAAAGCAGCTGAGATCATAGAAAGGGACGTCTATGTTGATGATTATGCTACTGGTTCTCACTCAATAGAAGAGGCACTATATCTCCAGGACCAACTGATACACCTACTGAAGTTAGGAGGTTTTGAGCTAGGTAAATGGGCCAGCAATCGTAAAGAGCTGCTTCACCCAGTGTCTGGTGATTCCCATTGCACTCCAGTTTCTATTTCACCTCCCGATGACACAAGCATCAAGGTTCTAGGAATTCAATGGGATCCCTCTCTGGATTGTTATTCCTATCAGATGAACCTACCAGAATTTGGTTGTTATACCAAAAGAACGTCCCTTTCTGTAGTTGCGAGACTGTATGATCCTTTAGGATTCCTCTCGCCCTACATCGTTTTGCTGAAAGGTTTCATTCAGTCCTTATGGAAAGAACGTTTGGGGTGGGACCAACCACTTCCTAGCCATCTCGTTGAGGAATGGGAGTCATCAATAAGACAACTAGACCAACTTTCAAGTGTCAGAATACCTCGATTTGTAGGGGCCTCTACGACATCAACTCATCAGGTCATTGGCTTCTCAGATGCGTCAATGAAGGCATATTGCGCAGTATTATATTTGAAAACCATGTCCGAAAATTCGACCTCCGTTCACCTGCTTGTTGCTAAAACTAAGTTGGCACCATTGAAGACGATCTCTGTGCCAAGGCTTGAGCTTTGTGGGGCTCTGCTCCTGGCCAGACTCTATAAATCAATATCGCCCTTTCTCAACTTATTACCGTCTTCCATTTTCGAACCAGCGTTTTTCACAGATTCATCGATTGTATTAGGATGGTTGAAAACACCTCCATTCAAACTCAAGACGTTTGTGGCAAATCGAGTATCCGAGATTGGTGAACTAACGCCACTCAATTGTTGGAGACATGTTGACACCAATCAAAACCCAGCGGACTGTGGGTCGAGGGGTCTTTTACCTTCAGAATTGGTGCACCCCAACATTTGGTGGCAAGGACCAGATTGGTTACCATTAGACGAGGAGACGTGGCCTATTCCATCATTTTCTGTGCAATGCAACTTGCCTGAAGTTAAAAGCGATCCGGTTTCACTCAGTCTTATTTCTAAAGATGAGCACCCTTTTCTTTTATGGATGAAGCAATTTTCTTCATTCATGAAAATCATACGTGTTGTTGCAATTTTGGTACGAGCCATCCATAATCGACGCAACAGGCTAAATCCACGAACTGGACTTCTCCAACGTCAGGACATTGATACGGCTATGAATTGCTGCATAAAAGCAGTTCAACTTCATTTACTTCTGGAAGGCAATTCGAAACCAGAAAACATTCACCGTCTTTATGGAAATCTTTGCCCTTTCTTTGACAGACATGGACTCTTGAGGGTGGGCGGTAGGTTAACTCACTCCAACCTTCCGTATAATAGCAGATATCCTATTTTACTTCCTGCAAAGTCCCATTTCACCATTTTACTGGTTGATTTCTATCATTCTGCTTACCTGCACCCTGGACCTACTTTACTTCAGGCATTGTTACAAACCCGTTTTTGGGTTCCGGCACTCCGGAGACTTGTTCGTCAACGCACATTCCATTGTTTGAAGTGCTATAAAAAGAATGCTAAGGCTAAAATTCCTATCATGGCAGATTTACCGAAATTTCGAGTGGAAGGCAACCGACTGTTTACCCATGTGGGAACAGACTTTGCAGGTCCTTTCATAATTAGAGATTCATTGCGAAGGAAGGCACAAACCCGAAAAGCATACTTATGCTTATTCGTTTGTATGCAAACAAAGGCAGTTCACCTCGAAATAGTTTCTGCTCTCTCATCTGAGGCATTCCTAGCTAGCTTCGACAGGTTCATTTCCCGCAGAGGACTTCCTGAGCAAGTATACTCAGACTGTGGTACAAACTACATAGGAGCGAACAACCAACTAAAAGAATTCTACCATTGGTTCAACATGCCTACGACTCAAGCTCAGGTAAACCACCGGTCCCTTCAGCAAGGCATACAGTGGAACTTTAACCCTCCTCAAAGCCCACACTTCGGCGGAATTTGGGAAGCAGGTGTGCGCTCCGTCAAGACATTAATGGTAAAGTCTGCTGGTGCAGCCCCCCTTACCTTCGAGGAACTGGGTACATTATTCACCAGGTTTGAAGCTATTCTCAACTCCCGACCATTGTGTCCCCTAACTTCCAATTTGGAAGACTGCAACTACCTGTCACCTGGCCACTTCTTGGTGGGTGGCCCCCTTCTTGTTTATCCTGAACCTTCTCTTCTAGATAGGAAGGAGTATTTGTTGTCAAGGTGGCAGTTAGTGAAGAAAATGCACCAACAGTTTTGGAACAGATGGCGTTTGGAATACCTTCAAACTTTACAGAAACGCCATAAATGGACTAAGGACGTCCCAAACATCAATGTAGGTGACCTTGTGCTCCTTATGGAAGATTGCTCTGACATTATGAGGTGGCCTACTGCAAGAGTCATCGAAGTTCATCCAGGTCGGGATGGAGTAGTTCGCGTTGCCACGGTCAAAACCAGCCGCTCGACCTTCAAACGTACAGTCCAAAAGCTCATTCCTCTCCTTCCTCTCTCCACTCCTGCATATGATTGCTAGTTGCCAAGAATTTGATTTGCCTATAAGTATGTACTACCTATGTTTTGTCTTTGAAATTTGTTTTTTACAAATTTGGTGGGCGGAATGTTTACGCCTCAACTTTATCGGTTTCATGTTGTGAAGTGTCCGTGTTTACTTACGTGATGAACAATAAGCCTCCCTCTTCGTCTGACTAATCCCCGTCTATTCCACTCGGCAGTCCACGCTTCGTTCACGTATGATCTCATCATTCGACTTTCTCGTCTCGTTTCGATTAACGAAAATAGTTTTCTACTTGTCCCTCTGAATACAAAATCGTATATTTTGGATTCTCTGTGGCCATCATACCTCAGGAGACTGGTTTCAGCTCATCAACCTCTGCGTATAACTCCATGCTACATCGAAATATGTAAGTTTCTTCAAACGAATCGGATCACCATCGCCAATTTTAACCTTTAGTTCTCCATGATGTTATTTCATCCCGTTCATTACAGAGTCAGGGCATCTGGAGGCAGCACACGCACACACACATATCATACATCCATCATCATACCTACGACGAAATATTGCAGCATCGTATATGCTGCTTGTTCGAATTCGGCTCGTTTCCTGCCTTGGTGGTTTGGAGTTTTGGATACGCAGCAACGTGGACATTCACCAACTTCGAGTGACGTCATCACCTCATCACCCGGTCAGTTCGTTCCAAATTGACTATTTGACTCAACCACTTAGTTTTTAACAGAAAATACTATATGTTTACCTTTTATAATTTCACCGGAGCTCCGTAGGTACTTGAATAAGTTAACGAATTATTTATTCACAAACCCACCATTATTTCGAAAATTTATTAAACAACGGGCTTGATTAATTGGTTTTTACTTTCTTGGACAACCCCTATCAAGCACGATCAATTATGTAGGGGAAATTTTGGAAATTTGAACACGTATCCTGTTTAGCCGTAGCATTCCTTTAACCAGTGGGCTATTTGCATGAAAAATTAAATTCGAGGTAACTCGTCAATATGTGTGTAGAGAGGTGCCATGGTAACAAAACGAGAGATTATGCGGCCAAAAGAAAATTTCCTGAGTAGAAGCAGGCTTTTAAAATCGAATCTCAGCGTTCAGAACTTCGCGATCACCCGCCTTTTTTGATTTTCGGATTTTATTTGGTCTGAGGTTCACAGACCTGTTTCGGATATCCTTAGATGAACAACAAATCGTGCAATTGATTGCTATTCGGTGACGTCCTAGGAGGACACAACACATGACGATTTTATTTGGTTTACAGTAAATCGATTGTTTTAATTAACAGCCTTCAGTTTCGTGTTTCTTTAGTAGTTTCATGTACTTTCGATTACATTTTTTTTTTTAAATCCTGCAAATAGCCCATCAAGCCATTAAAGGCTGAAGCTGAAGGTTGCAGGTTCAGGAACCGCTGGGGTCACATTTTTCACCTCAGCTGTTAAAAACATTCTGTTAAATGGTAAACTACTAGTAGTCGCAAAATGTTACGCAGTTTTACTGTAATTTTTGCAGGCTGCCCCTATAAGGTTCTCAACGTGCAACCTACACGGTAACCAGGTGAAATCAGGACTGACCGGCGTGATCCCTTCAGTCAAAGTCAGGCAGATGATAGTCACCAACCATTTGTCAGCAACCAACACGACTGGGAGTGGGAGGTCACAGCATAAGTAAGATATTGATTTAGATGAGACTACATAGATTACAAGGATTTCGTGGTTTCTTACCAGAAATCTATCAGTCATTAACAATGAAACTTAGTGCGGCAAGTTCACCAGTTGCATTGCTGTTGAATTTGTTCAAATTAGTTCGCTATAACTTCTACATAGGTCTCACTTCGGAGAGGTACCGAGTTCCAGCATTCAGCACTCTTTTTGGCCATGAATTTGCCACTATAGATTTGTCTGTCGATTTACAGGTCAAGCAACGAGCCCGACATTTGGCTGGAGGTTGGCTCAGTGGCGTTGGGCCCTCTCATATTTGAAGCTGCAGTGTCTTTGTCAAACACTGACCATAACCTCCATCTCGTCCAGCATCGGTAGGTCAATAGTCAGTAATAACTAATAATAGGGGTACGTTCCAAGCTACATGAGTTCAAATGAGTTCTGCGCACAACCCACTGCACTAGAGAACTGTGTTCCCAGTGTGACAGGTTCAATAACTTTTTGCACGGATCGGTTAATGAGCCAGAACTGAACTTAACCTTTTTGCCCAAGTTATTTCACTTGGAACATACCTACATACCCATTGGTGTCGTGACCCTATAAATTTCTTCCACTGTGAGCTGCCAGTGCGTAAGTTACCCAACCTTTGTTCCACAGGTTTTTGAAGACGCACGACGAGCGGACGAGGAGGCTGTGGTTGCTCTGGCCCGGCGAAAAGACGGGGCGATGCGGGTGTATTGGAGGTTGCACTTTCTTCGGAAATAACATCAATGGCCCAAAGTTCTTCCGCCCCAGTCGCCAAGATGCTGTTGACGGGCTGAACATCGCTCAGTTCAGGTTAGTTCAAGGTAGTTGGAGTTAGAGGCGGGCTCCGATAGCATTGCCTGGACGAAGCAAAGAAGGACATCAGTCAGTTAAAGATTCGGGGTTGGAAAAGGACGGCGTTAGACCACAAAAACTGGAGTGAGATAGTCGAGAAGGCCTTGGTCCTCCTAGGACCATAGTGCTTTATGAAGAAGAAGAAAAAGAAAATATACTTATATTTGTAAAAGATGAAGCTTTCAATAGCAGGATATCCAGTTTCATAGTCTTTATGTTCATGAAATCTTTAACAGGAAAGAATTTGCCACAAAAACGGAGTTATTGAAAGGTTCTGGTTTTGGTTTTCGAAGGTGGTTCCACTAATAAACACAAAAAATTGTTATTTTTGTTACTGACGATGGTTTGATACCAAACCGCTATAACAGTATTTTTTGTGTATTTGAGGAAATAGACAACCTTTCAATAACTGTTTTTATTTTGAAATGGGATTCCACGATTTCATTGTGAGCGATTTTGTTCGCAATGTGCCACACGTGGGCAGAAGATTTTCTAATCATCATCTTCGACTTTCTCCTTCTTTAGAACGCGTCATTTTCTCCCCCGATTTTGAGTAATTCGTTTTTCTCTTTTTAGAATCAATGAAAACGGTAAAGACCCTGGGTTTGGGCAAAGCATACTCCATGAAGCTCAACTTGTTTTCCACACACCTCCGTACAACTCCAATGACGTCAATATATACGACTCCGTCGGAACATGGAGTGACCATTCAAACAAACCGGCTGTTCCATTTAAAGTCAGTACCATAACATTATAAAATGTATTCGTTGAACAGTTAGTTTAAAAAAATAAATATATTCATGTAGTCCACGAAATTCATCTGCTGCCATTTAATTTTTCAGGTCAATAGTGTGAAGGAGGTGATCGATAGTCCTCATTCGGAAATTAAGGTTGAGCGCTCCAGGTCTGTTACGGACCATCATAGGGATCGGAGAAAAGTAGACACTCCTAGTCCAGTAGCAAGCATAAAATCTAGTCAGCCTCGTAGATTTTCATATACTTCAACCATACCTAACAGGTACGTGACAGTTCCTCGATTTATTCCTTTCAGCATGATTGAGTCACAATAAAGCTCATTTCGTCTTTAGTATATTGAGTGCTTATTGGAGTTTTGCTTCCTCACTACCGAAGGTAGGGAAGCCTTGAATTCATTATTTATGTCCTCCAAAATGAAAATTTCCACTACCATTTTGCGTTTCAGACATCGAGGAACATTTTTGGTTCCGTGTCTGTCTGTCTGTATGTGGTAATTCCTTGTAACGCCCGTAACTACCCGAAATAATGGTTGAAATGGGCTGCAATTTGGAGGGTAGGTGTGGGTTGGTTCACAGATGATCCCATACCAAAATCATTGAAAAAGTACTGTAACTTTCGTCTGTGCATGCGCAAACCTGAAATACTTGAAACGTCCACAACTACCTTAAATATCCTTGAAATGAGTTCAAACTTGGAGGGTCGATCATGAATAGTACTTTGTTGTTTCCATACGAATTTCATTGGAATCGTACTGTAACTTTCCTTGTAACGCTTTTTTAACTACACGAAAAATAGTCGTCGAGAGCGAAATTTTGAGGGTATATAGCGGGTTGGATCACAGATACCTAGTCCCTTACCAGAATCATTGAAAAAGTACTGTAACTTTCGTCTGCGTATGCCCAAACATGAAGTACTTAAAACGCCCATAACTACCCCAAATATCGTTGAAATGAGTTCAAACTTGGAGAGCCGATCAGGAATAGTACTTTGTTGGTTCCGTATGACTTTCATTGGAATCATACTGTAACTTTCGTCTGCGCATGCGCAAACCTGAAATGTTGACCGTTTCTTTGTAAAGCTTCTAAAGGCGGGGTTACAGTGGTCGAGTTGAAGGTAGAGTACGTTCTACTCTACCGACCACTCTCCTCCACCTGAATCATTCACACGTCAGTCGAGTGCTGTTTCCGGAAAGGTGTGTAGAGAAATCTCTCTGTTGAGTTTCTGTTTTGCTTTCTATTCTAATATAATTGGTTTAGGTTTAGTTCTTCTTTGCTATGTCTATTATAAAGAAAGAATTGAGAACGCCTTTGCTTCGTTTGTCCAGTGTTTTGTTGAAGGAAATGGGAGAGTAGAGGAAATGAGGAAGCAAGAAGAGAAAGAAGGTAATGGGTCAGAGGTTTGAAGGTCCGGATGAGTTTGAACTTGTGATGAGAATGCGTCCTGAGGCATTTGAACAATGACCTGGCATGGTATCGCCACTGCTCAAACACAGTGATACTATAATGATGGATATCATAACTCGTAGAGAAAGCAGGAGGTCACTCCTTATCAAGACTTGTATCTCTTCCCTTCTTCCTCTCCTTCCGACTCTACTCACCGTTTACATGGGTAGAGTAGGTGGTAGAGTGAACAGTAGAGTTCAAATTTTGGTAGTGGGGGAGTCAGTAGAGTCACTCTCTACTCTACTCGCCATGCTAGTCGCTCCAAGTCTACCACTTAATAGTCAGTAGTCAACTCTACTGTACTGAAAATGTTTACACTAGTAGGGTAGCACAATTCTACTCTACTCTACCACTACTCTACCTTCAACTCGACCAATGTAAACCCGGCTTTACTGCACTTCTAAACAGTCGTAGAGAGCTGAAATTTTGAGGGTGCACACAGTTTGGATCCCAGATGGTTCCCATATCAAAATGAACCTACCCAACTATTCTATGCGCTCATGTGATTCAAGTGAGGAAGCTGTACTGCCTACTCGAATGGCAGACTTTTTTTCATTATTTGTTATCTAAGCAACATCTTGTATCCAGGGATCATGAAGGTAGTAGTGTTGGTGAAGGAGGGGGGGGGGGAGTGGAGCGGGCACTCCAGACTTGAGGTTGAATCAGTCGAGGAGAGGCTCAGTCGCAGAGTGGGTGTGGTTTGGGTTAAAACGGGCTCTTGGAGTTGTGGCCTTCAGGGAAGCGGACACTGCGCTGTGGAGACTGTACTTTAGGAGTAAGTAACAACCGACGTACAGGGCAATGAGGAGGGGAGCACCCTCGCCGTTCCGCATACCCAACCTAACTTTACTTTTTGCTGACGACTCTGTGAGAAGCCGCCACCTGCACTTAGGGAAACTCCTCTGACAAACGCATTTCAAAGGAATTTGGGGTGTCTGCGTTCTCCATTCCTCCTTACTTAAACACCTCCTCGACACATTTGAAGGGATATAGAGGCCGGTTTAGGTTCGTCGCTTTCTCTCGAGTGATAGTACTTCAAATATCAAATGGAGGAATACAGACCCCCCCCCCAACTCCTTTCCAGCTGTCCCTTTCCACACAACAAAATAATATCAGAACCAACCTACTTAGTGAGAAGGAGGTATAATGTAGATCAAACTTGGTGGAGAGGCATTTCGGCAAGAGAGGAGGTTCTTAACCTCACATTCCATGAGACTCCTAGTTGGACGTTATTATTCTTTGATAGTATGCCAAATATCGGCAGTGGAGCTACATTTCTCAGTTCTGACCTTCTTCCCGATATCTGACATAATACTATGTTGATAATATTATAAACGTAGTGGGTTGATCAGTACAACTTATAGTGATATTTGAGAAACCGCCAATAGAATCTCTTGTTGACAGATTTTAAAAAGACGGAATATCTCTATTTGATTTGTCGTCCATGAGTTATTGGCAAAATGACTAATTTTTCAAGGTGTTGCATTTAGTTAGTCCAGTCTACAAGATGCAAAGCCAAAATTCTGTAACGAATGTGAGCTTCTGTAAAATGTCAGCTAATCTTTCAAAATAAAGCTGGTTTCGTCAGACAATTTTTGAGGGCACGGAGTGGAGTCATTGATCTTTCGAATTGGCAGTATTTGAAATTATAAAACTAGGAATTTCCGACAAACGCGGATTTCATACTCTTGTCCAAAAATGGTCAGTCGGATGAGTGAACCAAGTGAAGTCATTAATTACAAGTGTGGTGTTTTAAAGGTTTTGCGAATGCTCCACTCCGATCACAATTGGGCGTGGAGAGAAAGATTTATTCAATCCTGCAATTACTTTTATATCAGTTACCATTGGTGCCAACTGACACGCACCCGTGGATACTAGCACTTAACATGGAGTACATGGATACTACAACAAGAATTTTTCTTGCTATCGTCCACTGTTCCCCTTAGAATTTTACTCTCCAAGGTACTCACAATTAGGAATCCAATGTTCTCGATATTCTGTGGCTCTTTTGGTTTCTATTTGTGCTCTGTTTATTCACCAAATTCTGTGTACACCAGCTCTAAGCAGAAGACAAACAGCATCGTTAGGTATGACTAATCAAATAAGAAAATTTATGGTAGTTTATTTGTGCTTCGTTTTCATTACATAGATTTCTTTTTGATTCCCCATAATCATGCTACGTAGTCTCAGTAGAGTCTGTAAGTACCGTTCAACCATGGGTCATGGTTTTAGCTTCAGTTAATAAAGATAGTTTATATAGCTACTACATAATTTCATACGTGAGTTGTTGTCAACTGATTTACTTCTGCTAGGTATTGAGTTGAGGCGTAGTCCAACCAAATAGTTTGAGTCTTCCGTTCTGGTTCGTATTATAAAATTCTGTAAAATGAGTTTGAAGATATGACTGTAGATGTTTTCCTCCTTGTCGTAATATATATAATTCGTTCTCTGTTAAGAGATCTGTGCATGATATGAATATTATTATGAATTTCTATCCACTAGGACCAAGGTTGTGAGGTAACGGCGTCATGTAAATGTTTGTGTTTATTTAATTTGTTCTACGTATATTAAGGCAGTACTATTGGTGATAACTGTTATTCCTTACAGTTGCGATTGTTAGTCCACTGCTGTGAGTATTCCCCTTTCCTGGATGCCTCTATTCACGTCACAAACCTAATATAGAACGAATTCCGCATTTTCGAAACTGTCCACCACTTGTTGGAAATCAGACAGAAAACCTAAGATCCAAAAATGTCCCCAAAAAACCCCAAAGCCCTTCCTCATTTTGAGACCAGTTTAAAGTTCCAATCATGCAGCATTGTATAAGAGCGTATTTTCAAAGAAATATTCGTGCTATTGTGTAAAAGAAACCATACCAATTTTAGTAAAGTTATATAATTTTTTTCGTGATTACAGCCTTTTTACCGATTTTTGACCCCTAAAAGCTAAGAATTTGACCCCCTCAGAATTGTTGAAAATTGACAACCTTTGAACTCGTATTTTTATTTGGCAATACGAAAATTTTGGCGAAATTCGAAATTTTTATCATATGCCCAAGGTCAGATATCGCCTGGATTGACATATATATAAATTGATGATTCCTCGGATTCAGAATGCTCTGAAACGGATTTGCCTACAAACAAATGTCAAAAATTCGTCTTCTGAAAATTTTGGACTCATTGCAGTAGCTTTATTTTCTTCAAAATTTGCTAATTCTGGTGGACATACTATTTTGCGTTACGTAAACCATGGGCCATATAAAGCGTTATATAACATCCATGACAAAATTTAGCATATTATTATTTTATAAGCAGCAGCTCCTCTGTTTCAAGTCATACGAAAAAGTTAACTCGTTGAAAAGCCGGCAATCTAACTGAAAATACGAAGTCTTACAGCTATCCAAAAAAAGCAATGCAATATATTTAGCCATAATGAGGCCATGATATCCTATGCAGAGGTGGCAACCCGTATGCTTGACCTCTTGGAACTAATGACAACCTCTCCATGTTTTCTATACTTGAAGAAAATAAGTGCAAAATCCAATAGAGAAACCTGGCTCAGTTATGCCTTATCCGTCTTTTCTCAGTTGTAGTCATGGTGTCTCTGTTTTGTACATTAGGAGTTCAACTAATGGACATGGAAAAGACGTACCCTATGCCAGATTAGTTGATTCAAGTCCAACGAGCCTCCTCCCCCCAAAATTGGACTCGGATTCCCGCTTACACGCTACAGAAAAGACCAGGGGCATTCTCAATGTCCCAGAAGTGGAAACTCAACCTAAATCGAGCATCTCCGACTCGAGGCTAGCTGTCGACTACTTCAACTCTACAGCCCAGCAGTACAATGCTCTGGTGAATAGTGCTCATGCCCAGGTAACCATACCAGATGCTTTTCAGAATCTCAGTGCCGCTGATCGGGTGAGATATGGTTGTTAGCGTTTTCTAGTATGGTTGTCTCGTTTCTATGTGAAGTACCTACCATTGGACCCAGTGAGGTTAGTATTAGCTTTGTTCGTGCAATCCCTCAGAGCTTGTTCAGAACAAGCATGCACAGTAAGGATGAGGCAAAGATTTGCTGTTCGTGCAGACCCAGGGCGAGCCAAGTGGTCCAGTGTTCGTGCTGTCCCGGGGCAGACGATTCGGTGTTTGTGCTGGCCACTGGGCTTCCTCCGAGCTGCTTTGAGCAAGCCCTCCCGTGCCCCACGAGAAGACCAGGGGCAGCTGAGCACTGCTCTTCCGCGCATGCACCCTTGAACCGTTCGAGCACCCCGTGCTCCGAACAAGCTCCAGGCTCTCCCTGTTCCGAGCGAGCTTGTTCAGAGCTCACCCTGCACCAAGCTAGTTCGGTTCCAGCGAAAACTGAACTTGCTCAGAGCTAGCCCCAAGAGGGCAGCACGAACAAAGCTACTGATCCCGCCGTTGCAATGTCTTACTTGGGGACTTCACTTTGTTTTCAGTGCCCCATCGACCCCTCGGAATCTGAACACTCTTTGCAGGACCAGCTGGTTCAACGGACGATTTCCATGTGTAGTGAAAACCAGTCCGAGGCGTTTTTCTCGGCGGAAGAAGACCTGAGTCAGGGCCTCATCCCAGTTGGTAGCCGCTCCTCCTCTCTGAGACACTCGGTCACATTATCAAGACATGACAGTTCCTTGAATAGGTGAGTTTCCTCTCAATAATATTATTATTTTAATCTCAAGTAGAAAATACGAAGAAATAGCACTGAGTTACCACAACAAGGTTCTATTCTCTCAAGTGGAAGTTACACTGTTATACCGGTTTTGGGGTCAAACCATCGCAAGACCCCCATAAACACCCTAAACTGTAAATAATTCTACTGTGATTAATTTCATTATCTGAATGGTTTCTAACAGAAAGTAACACCGAATTTCATTACTTCTGTGGTGATGAGATGATTGAGGTAGGTGAGGTTTGGAAAGGCGAGGGTGAGGTAGCTAGTATCCAGAAAGGTAACACCACATTCGCTCGGCCAGAAAGGTTACCACCACGTTGGATACTAGAGGATATGCCCAGAAAGGTTATCATCACGTTGGGATCTTTTATGAGAGAGAGGTCGAGGAGAAAGGTAAGGTTTGGGAGAGAAGGCACTTGCTGGAGAGAAGTAGGAAGAATGGTGAGCTGGGCAAGGATGGGGACTTATAAAGGTGCCTCTACCCTCCCCCATTCCTCCGATGGTGGTTGAAAGCCGTTGGCGGATTGATGGAGGGAAGCTACCTAGTTGTGCCCCTCATGTCACGTAGCTCACCTTCTCATTGGCTTTATTGGAAACAATCTTGAATATACAATTTTGCTTGGTATAAGGGGTACCACGACATAGGTCCCCCCATATTGGACCAATAAAGCTAAAAGTTTAAAGAGGAGAAAGAGAGTGCTGAAGGCGGGGAAAGACATCTGTCGCTGAAGGTAGTGAACTAAAAACTAAGGGAAACGATGTCGGTGGGGTGAGGCGAAGTCGATGGGAGGTCGGCAGTGAATGTTTCAGCGGGGTAGGCAGGGATGTCCATGTAGGCAAGAGCATGAGAGTGTAGGGGTTGTCCTGGTGGAAGTTTTCTCTCCAACAAGTGCCTTCAACGTGACCTCCACATGTGGTGGAGGCTGAGCGTAGTCGGTTACAGATCGTCGTTATTGTTGAGGCTGGGAGAGGGCGGAAATCCGGGTGTGGTTGGAGTGTTTTGTGGGTTGAGACTGTGATGACTTGATGTTGGAGGTGGAGAATGTGGGGTTGAGCTGGGAGAGTGAGAGGGTGGGGTTGTGTGCCTAGAACGGTGGCAGTGCGAGAGGGATGGCCATGATGTCGGCTATGGCCTTGATGTCGGTGATGGCCGTGACGTCAATAGGAGGGGGGGGGGGGGGTTCCAGTTCCTCTTGCATTTTTGGCTGGAACGTCGAGGTTACCACTGTGTTGATGAGGTGATTGAGGTAGGTGAGATTTGGAAAGTTGAGTTGATATGGAGAAATCGGGTGCGAGGTAGTTAGTATCCAGAAAGGTTACACCACGTTGGCTCGGCCAGAAAGGTTACCACCACGTGGATACTAGAGGATATGCCCAGTAAGGTTATCACCACGTTGGGATCTTTTATGAGAGAGAGGTCGAGGAGAAGGGTAAGGTTTGGGAGAGAAGGCACTTGTTGGAGAGAAGTAGGAAGAATGGTGAGCTGGGTAAGGAAGGTGCCTTATAAAGGCTCCTCTACCCTCCCCCAGTCCTCTGACGGTGGTTGAAAGCCGTTGGAGTGTCGATGGAGGGAGGCTACCTGGTTGCGCCCCTCACGTCACGTAGCTCACCTTCTCCTCCTTGGCTTTATTGGAAACAATCTTAAATATTGAATTTGGAGTGGTATATTGTGAGGGGTACCACGACAACTTCCATCTCCTCATCCAAATTTTTTATTCATTTTAGCCTCTTTACATCATCCAGGTATCAACTTCTCGTTTTTTTTGTTTTTTAAGGAAGCCTTATGGAAGTGACATGAGCATAGTCGGCACCATGCCACATTCAGCAGGTACCCAAGCCTCTAGGCTTTGCTCTCACAGAAGTGATCACGAGATACATACACCCCAACATCGCACCGAGCAGGCAATAATATTTTCAGTTTCATATCGTAACTAGCTACATTATCATTTACCATAAAGCTTTTGTGTTATTGTCACTCTTCACTTGCCTAGTTTGGTGTTTTTATTTTGAGATGCTTCCACAGTACATGAACATTTCATCGCAATCATATCTCTGCATTTTTCTGCACTGTTTACGATCATGCATCGCCTACTGTTGAAATGTTTCTTCTTCAGTCGAGTATTTACTTAATGGAAGGCGTGACTAACATTACACGTGAAATGATAAAGGAGTTATTAGATGATAGTGATTCTAATCAGCACCTAATGCTCTTTGCATTTTTCTCAAAATTTGAACGATATATTCAAATTCAAGTAAATATGGAGTTTAACAAAACAAAACAAAATCCATCTCAAGTACAAGGGTTTTTGTAGAGGATTTATCCCATTTGTCTGTATGTCTCACTGCCAGGACCTTTGTAAAGCCCATCAACTGGGAAGGAACCTCTGCTTCCATGGTGTAGACTGATGGATTAAATTTTGGTGTCACAGTTCACTGACACTCAGGGTTTTCATTTTTTCCCTTCAGCTCCAGTGAGAACCGCTGCTACAGTGAGTTGTGGGTCCTATCATAGGCTCCTTCATGCAGTATTTCCTGCTGAACTCATTTGTGCACCTCATTATGTATTATGGCTATAGGACTCCCATTGATAAGGTTTGCAGCCCACCAGCACCACGGTGAATAAGCCGCCCAAGTGGGTAGCTGCGTCATACTTTCTGTGTTGCTGTGAAGCTGTTGGGGTGATAAAAGTGACTCAGGCTGCATACACAAAGAGAATTCTAGAGAAATTTGAAATGAGTGAATGGAGGCCTATGCCAACGCCTTTGTTGAAGGATGAGTCTTTCAAGGAAGAGGGACGATAAAGTGACTGAGTTCCTCTGCAGACAGGCAGTTGGAGCATTAGTGTACCTAATGGTAGAGACATGACCTGATCTCACGTATGCAGTTGGTGTTATCTCGTGTTCTCTAGAGAAACCCTCTTGGGCTGATTGGATGCAAGTCAAACGAATTTTCCGCTATCTCAAGGGAACGACTGATTTTGGACTCACATCCAACAATCTCCACAACAGAAGCTGAAGTGGTTGCTGCGAGCGAAGCTGCTCGGGAACTAATTTGGCTAGTCCCCAAGGCTAGAGGCTTTTCACCTTGGAGACCTACTGTGGATATGGGTACGAGCCGGCGTGGGGTTCCTCGTGGCCCTCTCCCGGATTTTCAACGTCCGTGGGGAACATTCGGACACCGCCGTAACTGCGGTGCTCTTCGCGTTCCAAACCCTATCTCCCTGCTAGAGGTTTCCAGGGAACTCAAACGCTTATAGAGAAGAGACAACTCTCCCCGAATCTCCCGACGGCGTCTCGGGGTCCTTTCAGGTTGCCCTGACGAGTCCTCAATGAGGGCCCGATTTGGAACGGTTCCACTGCCGGGTTCCGGAATAGGAACCGGATTCGCCCAGATGGTGCCTTCATTGGTTCTATGCTACACACACCACTCAACGGCAACCCATCGCTTCGGATTTCTCCTAGGGCTTAGGATCGACTGGCTCTTGTGCAGCAGATGTTCACAAGAAACCCTTCTCCACATCAGTCCTCCAGGGCCTCGCTGGAGTATTTGCTACTGCCACCACGATCTGCACCGATGACGGCTCCAGGCAGGCTCACGCCCAAAACCCTTCTGCGCTCATCGCCGCGGCCCTCTTACTCGTCAAGGCGTAACAGCACCATCACCGTGAGGCGACTGCCTGCGTTGCCGTTGACGGCGGAGTGTAGGTATGACGCTACAGCGCCATCCATTTTCAGGGCTAGTTGCTTCGGCAGGTGAGTTGTTACACACTCCTTAGCGGATTCCGACTTCCATGGCCACCGTCCTGCTGTCTTAAGCAACCAACGCCTTTAATGGTTTCACATGAGCGTCGATTGAGGCGCCTTAACTCTGTGTTTGGTTCATCCCGCAGCACTAGTTTTTCCTGGCGGAGGCTGTTAGAAGATGTGGGGGAGCCATTGGATGTTGACAACGAGGCTGCAGTGAAACTTGCCAACAACCCTGAATACCACAGGCAAACGAAACATTTACGTATTCGTCATTTTTATCTAAGGGGTTGGAAGTCAAGAACGTTGGTATGGCAAATCAAGTTGCTGACATCTTTACGAAACGACTTCATCAACCGAGGCATTTGCAACTACGCAAGAGTATGGGACTTGGAGGGTCTTCTGAAAGTAATTTATGAGGGGGAGTGTTGAGATTCTTCATTAATTATTTGGGTAACCAAGAACGCCAAGTTTAACAAATGTTCCAGAATTTAATGTTTCAATAAAAGTCTTTTGCACGAACACGAATCACGATGTCTTGGTTTACTAAGTCTCACTCTGCAGCTTTAGGTACCTATACTTGCTTGCTGCCTCTTGTGCCATTATTATGTAAAATAGGAAGGTGCACGTGCATTTAAAATGCTACAATCTAAAGACGCAGCCTGCTCCCTCTTCCACTGGCCCTATACCAAATGCTGGAGATCTAATCTCTGCTTCCCGCGCTCCACTGTTATACTCCCCTCAAGCCAAACTCGCAGACCTGGCCCACTCATCTCTGAGTTACGACCTTACAGGTATCGCAATAATTGACTTTCAGTGAATCGGGTTTGGGACTGGACAAAATTGTGGGAAAAGAGTGACAGGACGCTGAGCCACCGTGTGGCGATTCCGTTCAGACAACACCAAAATCATCTCCCGGCTCCTCTCTTTGTCTCCGGTTATTCACCTGGCTCTGTCCTCCCTTTGGGCCTAAATAAAACTGTTTGTGCTGTGCCCCATCAAAGCATTTGTTCCTTATCTGAATCATTTATTCACAAACCTTAGTATTTCTTCAGTATGTCAAGTGAGTTCATTATTACGAATGCTTAAATGCTTGGTACCACTGTATGTAACTAACCACGCCTTCCGTCACTGTAATGTCACTAGTATCTAGTTCAATGTTTTAGATAGAACAGCGTAATAGTGCGTTAGCCAGTCCATAAATATAGCTGTGACACATAGTAATTATTTGCCTTGTGATTTAGTTTTGTATTCTAATAAAATGATAGTGATCTATTCTTCATGATCTCACCAAGCTGTTATATAACTATGAATCCAAGGAAAGTGAATTGGGCAGAGCAAAATAAAAAGTCCAAACTCGTCAGTGAGAGTCATATCCATGTTTCTGTATTCTCAAAAAGGTACTGATTTTGCCTCTTGCAGATTGATTTTAGCAAAACCGGAATGGAACTTGAGAATCAAAAGCATAGCTTAGTAACACCACAGTTTAGACACGGTGGTGCGAGTCCACGGTCAAATTTCTCAGAGCTGCAGGTTGAACGTTATTTTCCTGGTTTCGATTATTGTTGGTTTGCTCAAAGTATGGTTTCTTAGTGGCATGATTCAACTTCCGTTTTCTATTACATGGCCTTTCAGGATGGCATCACAGTTCTCCTCGATTCGTCTGATACGCATTCCATCTCCAGTACTTCATTCATATCAGCCGTCTCCTCACAGGAAGACTTGACTTTGGTCAATTTACATATGCAAGTTAATAAACCGATAGTCGACTCTCCACTGCTGATGTCGAGCTATGTTAACCATTTGTCACAGGTGAGAATTCGAAAGTGTGGTCTTTGGTGGATTGTAAGTGTAAATTACCAATGAATTTCCCTATTGACCGTTTTACAGGTGACTTGCTTGAATTGGGCCAACTGCTCGTTTCCAACGGGATCTGATGCTTTTACAGTTCCACTCTTCCAAAAAGCAGATGATGGACGCCTGGTTTATGTCGGTAAGCCTGAATTGTATAAAACAGTCAAGAAACAAACAGCTCGTCGTCATTAGTAGACTATTTGGGCAAAGCGGGATCCTGAAGGACCGTTGGAATGTGTTAGTAGCACAGTAGAGAATAAAGGCTGAGAGAAAGATTTTAAAAACTTTCGAACTTGGTATCTAAATTATATTTTTTCAACCGCATAATCCATAAAGTTCTACACGTACTCGTGCCACAACTGGACAGTATCACATTGTTGTTTAATCAAGAAGTTGTGGAGGCGAGTGCTAATTCCAATTAGGCCAAACTCCTTAACCTCTACTTGACCATTCTGGAAGACACGCAGGGATTATCCTGTACACTTAACTTGAGTAGGTCCTGAGCTTCGATCTGCTAACGCCAATGCAATAAAATTGTTTCTGTCAATCTAGTTTTTTCATTGGGTTAATCAGTTTCTTCTATTTGTGGCAATCAAACAGGTAGCAAATTCACCCCAAGATTTGAGAAGCTCACTGAAGGTTTCACCTCTCTGAAAATGGTGAACAGGAACCGGGAAGGATATTCTCCGCCTCCGAGCCTCGGCAAGACACCCACCCATCCTTATACCTGGGATATACTTCCTCCTGAAGCTAACATGGACGATTCTGAGGAAACTGTCGGTAATTGACATTCACCAATTGAGTGGATCTCATCATTGTTGAGGAGTTGTTGTTGATATTTACTCGATTCTCTTCTTCGCAGGGGCTACCCAAGAAGAATTGCTGTCATTCCGTAATGAGACCGGAACCCGAATGACACTTGTGATCAAAATGAAAGGCGATGTCGACATCATGGTCAGCCCGTTGGTTCTCGAATCGCTGCAAAGGTTTGTACAAAGTCATACCCTGTTTGTCAATGCGTATTCGGTCTGGACATCTCAGAACAATTCTGTTTGCTTTCCCTTCGAAATAGGTTCGTGGATGCTCTAACTCCTACTCTGTCGTCCCTCCATCCTCTGACTGTCGTGAACAGTCTAGATCTGAGCTGCATGGGAAGGGTTGAAGCCAGTAATGTCCTCAAGCGGGATCAGTACTTGAGCCAATTGCAGGGCGGAGGAAGCAAACGAAGCACTGCTGAAAGGGAAGGCAGAGTAAAAGGTCAGCCTCACTGTGTGATAGAGCAGTGCATCGCAACTCAGATTCAGGCCACCGTCATCCTTCCTAAAGTAAGAAGTGAATAAATACTTCGGTACCTACTTATTTATGATGTTTGTATCAAATTCATCTGAATCATTCATCTTGCGTTTTCATGTAAATCATCATTTTATTACCTTGGACCCTGTTTAAATTGTTTGTTCATGCTTGTTCAGGTAAACGTCGCTCTGCTCCAGGCATCTGTGGTTGAAGAAGTTATATCATTTTCAGCTCTGGATAATGTTAGAGATTTGACATGTGTATCCTTGTTAGCTGTTTCCTTTGACAATCTCACCGCAAGTTTTCACTGTGGTAAACAGGTATGTATTTCTCCATTTTAAACTCATTTTATCAAATTACAGCCCTTGCTTTTCCTACAAGACCAGTCCACTTCCTCGGTGTATCGAATGTTAATAAATTTGAAGTGATAGCTAGGTACTAATTTTGTAAATTTCGTTGTGATACTTATAATTCCTCCTTTACATTGTAGACCAGAGAAATCGTGGAAACATTTGAAAGACCAGCTGTACTTCCAAGCGCAAAGAAAAGTGGTTTCAAAGGGAAAGCTCTTCTTTTGGGATTCAGAACAAGCACAGCAAAACACGATTTGGCCGGTGAACCAGTTTTCATTGAGACTTCGCAAAAACAGCAAGAAGAAACTGTCATCACGCTCAATATTAGTAAGAATCTCTGCAGCACTAACATGATAAATTTCTCAAGTGTGAATCACAATTTGGAGTTTAAGACAAATTCAATATCTTTGTCAGTGGAACTTTGCAGAATTGTTCTACTTCTCTAAAATACATTTCATTCCCAGTTTTATGTTCACGAAACCTTTTTGGTGAGGCCAATTGTCTAAACATATTTCACACCACAAACACAAGTATTGCCACTGGGGGTCACTGCCAAAATCAGCACTGCTACAAACGTGTTGGTGGCACAGTTGTTTGCATCCATAAAGTCGTGTCTCCAGTGCAGGGAACATTCGAGAATGAAGACCCTTGTGACGCCTGCTTTGTGTCACTTCCCCAAGCTGAGGCAGGGGCAAGCAGTTGCTGAACTTTGGTGGCCTGCTCTGCTCATCAGTGTGCAGTGCTCCGCTTGAATATAATTCACATTAACTGCCCTGCACTGCGTCGCGTTGCATGTACCTCAATGTGCGCATGGCCTAAAGATCTCTCCATAACGTCGTCTACCAGACTCTTTCTTCCTAATAGGAGCAACTGAAAAGAGCAGAGGGAGGGGCGTTTTACTATCGTTTCAGTGCCCGTTTCCATTCGTTGTTTTTTGACTGTCAAATTTAAAATATCGACAAAAATGCACATTCTGTAAGTTTGTTGTAACAACTGTCGCTTCCACTAATGTGTTTTGTGGTATGTGCATCCACACCCAGTCCTGATTGCCTGCATTCGTTGGATCAGCTATTTTTCCTTGACTCCACTCACAGACCTTGACCGACCCTCTCCTCCTCCTCTTCCTCCTCCTCATTACTACAAGCATTGCCACACTCCTGTTAGTCCAGTGTGGGTCTGTGTGCACATTTCTGCTTGAATATGTGATATTAATTCCTAAATTCAATCTGCCCAATCCATGTCATCCATCCAGTGCATCTTCATACATTGCTCAGTTCATAACCAATTTTTGTTCTGCTACAGATAAGATTCACGCTCAACTAAGAAGACTGCACAACGAATGCTCTTTATTGAAAGACGCTGAAATCACAGCGATTCCTGGTCATTGTTCAAAAGTTGTGTTTAACACGCGTTTGGTGACCAAGCAGACCCATGAGGAAGGATCAGTAAGGCCCCTCATTTTTATTAATTACAACTATTTAAGAAACGACGCTCAATTCTAATGAGAATGCAATCTGCGCTGCTTTCAGCAACGGTATCAAGGAGTCGAAGACCTTTCCCTGGTTGGACTATCCGATGAGAAGCTGGGCTTCATCATGTTTGAATGTGGTCTTGAAGGAGTGTCATTCAAGGTAATTTGACATTTCACTAATCGACCGTTTACCGGATTCCTTTACGAACATCCCACATTTTACAGTTTTGCTGTGCCTCTTGCAGATAGTGAATAGATCAAAATTCGATGTAGAAGATACAGACGACGGTAAAGGATCTGCTGTGGTCCCAGGTGAAAATGAAACTAACTATACTGATTCGGTTCGATCAAAGGATGAACTGGAATCGGTGGCGGTAGTGGCAGATCACCCCACAATGCCTACAAACTGTAAGTATCTAATTATGTCACTAATTAAACGATATTTCATGCCGTCAAAACTGTGATTTATCGCTCATTTCAAAAGCACTCCTCATTAAAGGGTTGACTGCTGCAGTTGTTGCCCGCCTGATTCAAACATATTCCTTCTAATTTTACTTATCTTCTTTGCTCTAATCTAATATCCGCCCGACCCATGCCGTTTCCTCACATTCCACACTCTTCATTAAGAATCTTCCATTCCAAAAATTTCATATCCTGGAATCACCCATTTCATCTGTCTCTCAGAATGCCACAACATGAGAAGCTGCAATGTTCTGAGCTCAGGTCACCACTCTCCATCCTACATGTATGAGTAAATGACATATATATATAATATATATGGGTGTTGGCAAACCCATGATTTACCTGATGACATTTCCACCTCATTCGTTGGTGGGTCTACGGGTGTGTACAGGAAATATTTATGAACTGGGCTGGCCAGGATTACTTATTTAGGCTGATAATCCAACAGGCCATCCCTTTATTCAGCTTAGTTGGCATATGTTATGAATAATAAGATGAGATCCCCCACAATCTCATCAGCAGTTCCTATGCACCGGTTTATCCACCAACTGGATCCAAGCTTTTTTGCTGCTATGCACTAGTTGAATCTTCAGTTGGTAACTGTGTAATCTTTGGGCTACTCCCGCGTTCCTTCGATTCTTCAAGCTGACAATCCGCACCATCTGTATTATGATAGCAAAACTGGACTGGCTGGAAAAAGTAAACTTCTCTTCCGGTCGCTGGGCATTTTGACATCACATTCGTTTTTATTTGTGCCAAACAGACAAAACCATGGTTAAAGACGTCAAAAACTAGGACTAGGCTGTTTCTACCCATCTCCCTTGTTCTTATAAGATTCGTCCATGTTCATGGAATTAAAAGTCACCAACTAAATACCTACCTTCCTGACGACGTTGTCTGCACCACCTCCACCGCGTCCTTAAAAGTTAAAATATTGAGATATTATGTGGGCAGAATAATTATCCTGTTGTTACAATAAATTATTATTTATTTATTTGAGCAGTCTTGTGATTCTCAATATGTTGTTACCCATCAGCTTGGAAATCGTTCACTGGCTACTACTGATCTTTCATCTATTGCAGCAAATAACATTTCATCTCAACCACACGATGCTTCCAATGCAACTCCAACAAGTATGAAAGTGAATCATGTTTCCGGCAGCCATGCAGAAAACACTGCTCAGCCAGAATGCCATGCTGAACCCATGTCAGTAAATTAAATCATTACCTTCTTTAATTGATAGATGAGCTTTGGTTGAATAAGTGATAGTTGTGAATCTCTGTACGGTTACTTTACTTTACCTCTTTTGGAAATAAATCCTGTTTTCCTTTTAGAGCAAACAATGCCGTCTCAGTCCACGCTAAAGATGGAAATGCTTCATCCTGCGTTATTGACTTGAAACAAGTTTGGTTCAACTTCGCTGCTCCACCAAGGACGCCGATAACTCGAAAAATTGATTACACCAGGTAGACATTGCCACATCTCGTGTCTCCCAGTGATTGGATACATCTAACACAGTGGATCTACTGCCAAACACAATTATTGTACATGGGTTTCTTTCGTAATTTCAGACTCGATTGGAATCTTCTGAGCACAGCTTCACCCGCAATCAATGCTTGGATGAACCCGAACAATCGATTTGCTATTCGTGTGGTTCACATGTTGCGGTGCAAGTACCGTAGAAGCACAGCGATTGTCACCTGTCTCATGGCGGAAGCTCTGGATGTGCAGGCGATACACATGCCGATCAAAGTAAGTTACCGGTTTTGGAACCTTTTGTGATTTGGTCATTCAAGAAGATTCGTCTTTTCTTCTTCACCAGAGCTGAGGAGTCAGTTCCCCTATAGCTCAGTTGGCTGTTGAAGAATTCTTTTTTTTCAACAGCTGTCCTCCAAACCATCCGGTGAGGGTGTGTTTATGTGTGCTTCAGTTGAGCAGTTGTCACCAACAACAATCATATGGGTGCTCCCTGTCTTGTGCTTACCTTAAAACCGCCTATCACCGTATATTTCAGTCATTTGATGTTGAATGAAATGAAATTAAAGGTCCGAATTCAGGAACTGCTTAGTGTGACTTTTACCTTAGTTCAAGTTGGAGCTGCAGTGTTGAACATCCTTTTTCACGAACCGCACAACTTCAAGTGAGACTGTTCGGAGATGGGCCGGGGGGGGGGGCTTATGATTGTAACCTTCCTTGTAACCATCCTATCTCATCAAAAGAATAATTCAAACGATGAAATTAGCCCGTGGTCAGAAAATGAAATTCCTGATACTCCCACTCTGGTTCCATCAGGTGGATTTTGATGAAATGTTCTGCAAATCGTGGGGATTTCAGAGCAGTCGGAATGATATCAAGCGCTTGAAATGAAAATCATTCAACCACTATTATATCTGGTTAACCCTTCGGAAGGAACATCTTTCTTTTGACGGTTAGTGGGAACGTCGGTATGTGATACCGCTATTTCAGAAAGTCTGTATTTTTCATAAATATTTGCAACTTTTAACAACTCTAACATTTTATTTAGGATTCGCGAACGTATAGGGATTATTCAGGAACGTTATTCAATGCAATAAATGTTTATTCAGATAAGTAGGTACTTATATTTACTCGTATGTACAATAATTCGTGTACATTGGTAACCATACTTATAGGAAGGACTCAATGAGATCAAAAGTAGGTACCTAATAAAAATGACACACACTTCCTACGTACCTACCTATACTCAGTCATAATGTTTCGTTGTCAGTCTTATTCTGATAACAAAAAAAAGCCTGTTGGACTAGGTAAAGAGTACAAAATTAAAATAATATCAAATGGTAGAAAAATACTATTCTCATATTTGAATTCTGAATCAGTCTTCCAAGAGAGGGTTCTTCGTCAGTGCGAGAGTTACAAGGCGTTTTGTACGAGAGGAAACAGGAAAGTTTGATGCCATCGCTACCTATAACAAAACATAAAAAACCTTCCTCGTGTAAGTAGAAACACTTGGATGCTCATAAATTGCATGGTAGGTACTCGTAGACAACATGAAAAATGTTTGATTTACAGAAAAAAATGAAAGTTGTTGAGTAATGATATTAGAACGAACATCGGTACGTGATACCGACGACCTTTTGATCGATTGGAAGGAACATCGGTATGTGATACCGACGACCTTTTGATCGATTAGAAGGAACATCGGTATGTGATACCGACAACATTTTACAAATAAGCAACTTACCGTGGGAAAAAACGGCGCGAAAATTCCTCCGACGTTCTACCCGCCCTTGCCGGTACCTGACTGAAGATGTCAGAGGGACCCAGCCGCCTCCGTCTTCCCCTCGTACCGCCACCACTCAAAATAGGAACCATAGCGGTATGTGATACCGATGTTCCTTCCGGAGGGTTAAATATATTATATCAAGAGAATATTAGGTAGAAATCCGTTGAGATTGTTAGACACAATATTAGACCCAAAGTTGAGCTGTAAAGCCCACTGTGAACAACTGAGCACGACCTTGAATGGTGTAGCATAACTTCACGATCGGCTCAGTGAAAAACTTTCAAAATCCGCAGTATCGTCAGCTTATTACGCGGTCTTCCAAACTGAAGCAACGTACTTCTTTGCTCGGGCCAGTCACCACATAGTGACATGGTCTTTTGTAGACAGAGGCCTTATGATATAGCATAAAGTCATATTTGCATTTCCAAAAAACCTGTGCAACTGGTGCAGTGGCCAGAAAACTTTTTTTTTTTTTTTTAATTATATTTTCTGAACTAGGTATGCGTTCTACCTAAAAGGTTACTTAAGCCGTTTTTAAAGTAGATTAGATTTGCTACTATTTGAGCCCAAGATGAGCTCTGTAAGACGAAATAGTTAATAAGACAATGGCTTTTCAAAGGTCGGCCATGTTTGAGAAAACTGTTTGGTTCCGTACACAAGTCCTTGTAACCATCCTATCTCATCAAAAGAATAATTCAAACGATGAAATTAGCGCGTGGGCAGAAAATGAAATTCCTGATACTCCCACTCTAGTTCCATCAGGTGGGTTTTGATTAAATGTTCTGCAAATCGTGGGAATTGTGTAAGTCCCACATGAATTTCAGAGCGGTCGGAATGATATCAAGCGCTTGAAATGAAAGTCATTCAACCATTATATCTCTGGTTATTTTATATCGAGAGAATATTAGGTAGAAATCCTTCATTACTGGAGGCGAGCGATTTCGGTTTGAGAACATCATCAGGACGTTGAGAGAATGCCCATAGTTGGAACCGTGATGTGAAGAAAACATACTGCGTACCAATTTGCATATATCCCTTTCATTTGTTCTTGAAGCATCTAAATTATACGAGTAATCATCATTCAGCAAGTCCATGGACTCATGAGTTTGTCAGGCATTGCCCTGCTAGCTGTGCGATTGTGTCTCTCCTTACTAACATTCAAGTCCAAATCATATGAGATAATTACATAACGCTCCAATTTATTTTTCTACAATTGTTACAGAGCCGTTACGGACGGTTTACTCCGCTTAGTAAGACATTACAAGAGGACCCTTCGTGTCAGCTCTGTTGTGTTTTGAGAAGGTATTCATTGCAAACTTCGGTTAATGTGGAGGACTATCTGAAAGAAGGCGATCTTCCTCATCTATCTACTCTGAGACAGGTATTTATATTTGCCTTTAAAATTTTATTAACATGGATAAAGAATGGATATTCCTGGATTCATAGAAATTTATTCTACGTTTATGCAGAAGTAGCAGCTCGTATTGGGTAAAGGTTGAGACGGAGGATGTAGTAGAGGTGACTTGAGTTTTGGAGAAACTCAGAACTTTGTGAAACAGCAAGTGTTGGTACGCAGGCTGATCGTCATCCATTATTCCTTTCCCCTGTTCCGTATACCGCTGGAGGGGAAATGCCATCACTGCCCTCTCCATTATTATCTTCTGTTGTTCCTTATACAGCTGGAGGGGAAATGCCATCACTGCCCCCTCCATTATCATCTTCTGTTGTTCCTTATACCGCTGGAAGGGAAATGCCATCACTGCCCCCTCCATTATTATCTTCTGTTGTTCCTCATACCGCTGGAGGGGAAATGCCATCACTGCCCCCTCCGTTATTATCTTCTGTTGTTCCCTATACCACTGGAGGGGAAATGCCATCATACCCCCTCATTGTTCCCCTCTGTTTGGCTCTATACTGCAGGAGGGGAAATGCCATCACTGCCCCGTCCATTATTACTGTTGCACGACATCCATCTTACAGGAACTCTTTATTGTTCTCAACACAGTGAACACATTCGGTCCCAATCAACACCAAATTAATTTACTACTGTCCGAGTTCTAATTTTCACTTGTTGTTCTCTTCTCCATAACGACCTAATTTTCTTCGTAAACAAAACATGTTAATTTATTAATGTAGCTATGGACGAATGAGTCGCCCAACATTACCTTCTGTTGTTCCTTATACAGCTGGAGGGGAAATGCCATCACTACCCCCTTCGTTATTATCTTCTGTTGTTCCTTATACCACTGGAGGGGAAATGCCATCACTACCCCCTCCATTATTATCTTCTGTTGTTCCCTATACCACTGGAGGGGAAATGCAATCACTACCCCCTCCGTTATTATCTTCTGTTGTTCCTTATACGGGTGGAGGGTAAATGCCATCACTACCCCCTCTGTTATTACCTGTTCCCTATAGCCTACATCGCCCTGTAAAGCGTAAGAAAGACGCCATAACTACCCCTTCATTGTTCCCTTCTGTTGTTCTCTATACATCACTACACCGCTGGAGGGGAAATGCCAGGAGATTCCTTCGCTGGAGCAGTATTCGTCAATTTCAAATCCAATAGTAGGTACGACCAATTCTCGTTGTGGCTGCTCAGATAATACAACTTGCTTTCAGGGTGTGATTGTCCTGAGTCGACAATGGAAAAACGTATTATACACGCCGCTGCTGCTGGAACACAATTACAAGACACGTCATAATATTGTAAAACCTTTGAACGTCACGTTTGCTGTTCCTGATGCGGATGATGTAAGTAATAATTTCCTACGCTACTTCATAATCTATAGTTTTGTAGCTCTTTTTAAAACCCAAAATATGTTTAACATATTCTGAATGTGTTGGAATTGTGAACTAATCTATAGTTTCCTTATGTTGTACTGAAGAGACACTTGTCCGTCACTAAAGCTCTGCCTTTATGCCTAGTACGCACTGGGACTTTTTGGGTCGATTCATGTTGCGATGCTGCGTAGATTCATTGTTTGGATGCAGCCCCGACTCAGCTCCGCGACAAAGAATCGTGTCCACACCAAAATTCAGTCCACGTCAAGATGTCGGAGGAAATAGCTCTTTCGGGAATATCTCTCGCTCTTTTTTTGATCGCACGTAGTGCATCCAATCGGAGGTGCATTAATAAAAAACGACCCAAAAGATGGTGGGTCCGCAAAATATTTCACGGCGGGAATCAGCATGGGCAAGACCTTCTGAACACTTTGGGATTGAATGATAGCACAGGGTTCCGGAATTTCATGAGGATGTCCCCAACTGATTTTGAAATACTTTTAACGAAAGTTGGTTTCTTTCTATAAAAAGATCGGAATCACCAAAACACCGAAAAAGAAAAAATCACCAAAAAGATCGGAACTACCAAAAATCAAGAAATCTCGAATGGACGAGGTCTAGACTGAGCAAAAGCTTTGCGGCTGTCCCGATTCACGTCCACACTGACACATGTTGAGCAACTGAGTCAAAGAATCCCATCTTCGATGGGACACACCAGATTCATCTCGACAATGTGTCGGCGCAGCGTAGACTCACCCGGGACGCAGCCGAGATTCTCCGGAGATGCAAAGAGTCGACTCAAAAAGTCCCAGTGCGTACTAGCCTTTAGGGTCATCTGGTGGCTTCAGTGTTGTGTGGCGATCACCACACCGGAACTTTCGCTACTACGCAGGCAGCACAGGTTGTCGGAGTTGCAAATCTGGATCTGCTAACATTAGGAAACTATCAGATTAATTCTCAGTTCCGATACATCGTCGCTTGCTGACAACATTTTCAATAACAGTGAAATGTATCAAAATGTTTATTTTTTATTTTTTGGTCAGTTTACCAATATTAATGTACCTATGATCGTAATTGTATTTATCACGAACAAAACAATTAAACTCACAGAATCCTAAAGCTAGGTTCACATGGAGATGCAATTCCGGACGGCAATCTGGTACGGCAAGTCGTTCTGCAGTGCTGCTGGCCAACGCAAAATGAATTATTGCAACACACTGTCATGGATACTATATCAAAATCTCCAGATATTTTCCTCTGTCGGATCCGTTGCCGTATCTGCGCAGAGGTTACTGCACACACCTGTTTGGTTGTTCTGCCATATTTGATTTTGCAGGTTAGATTTCCAGTTATGATTCTGCTGCCATGTGAACGCCTCTATGGCAGAAATTATGTTGAACGTGTGCTGTACCGGATTGCCGTCCGGAATTGCATCTCCGTGTGAACCTAGCTTAAGCCTATTTCATTGATCTCCGTCCAATGAAATCCCCGTTGAATTTCCCCCCCCCCCCCCCCAGCTGATGGAGTTCCTTCAAAATCCCCTACGCTTATTCTCTCAAATGCGTTTTTGAATCCTATCCAAAAGTGTCCTCCTTACAAAAGCATTGCGTTAGTTTCTATTTGTAACAAACGCGATATCGGTAGATGTTGTATTTGTTGAATATTCAGAGGGATTTTTTGAACTCAACCACAAAAATCTGTGTAAACGCTTAGATATTCCACTTCTTGTTTCTCTTTCCTGCGCTTCTCCATCCTCTGTTCACTTTTTATTTGGTTTTATTATTTCATAATAATCCAAATTTTCACTTTTTTTTTTTGTGATCCTGGAATATTCCGTCCACTTTTTGTTTATGTTGGTACTATTTAGGTACAATTGTGTTCCATCTATGAAGAGAATGAGATACTCCCACGTGAATACCAACCATTTTGTAAGAAACTTGACATTAATGAATATGTTTTTTTGTCTGAGACTGCCACGCTTTTTTATGTTGGTGTTTGATCTAATTGTAGCAGACTTTTAACTTATAGGTATGGAGACAAACGAAAAGCTTAGCAGAACGTCATAGAGCACCAGCATTGGTTCTGCGGGGCTTATGTTTATGTTGCTTCTGTGTTTTTTTGAAAATTGAAGCATGTCTGAGTTCACCTTGTCTGTTCGTCCTGTTGATCCTATGAGTCCGCTTCATTATCCAGACCTCCCATCCCTGCTATTACCGTTGATGGTCATATTTTACCCATGCACAGCATATCAAAATGCACATGAGATGTTACCTTCCGAAATTTCGTAGAATTTATTTTGTAGAAAAACCTCATAAATATGGGCTTTAAAGAAAATGTATCCCGCTGACTGAACTGCTGTTGGAAGAATAGGTTCAGTTCGGCGAATAAATTTTAAACTAAGTCTTGGCTGTAATTGAAGAAGAAGTAACTAATCACTATTTATAACCTTTACGTACTTTGTCCCCATTTGGTTCATTATCTCTGTACGATTTATCCATAATTTTTTATTCCCATCTCACCTCCCACCTCAGTGTGCTTACTAAAGGTTTTGTCACACGAATGAAATGCTAGTAGTTGACCAAAGCTAAGTTGATTGAAGTATCCATGTGGACTTAGTGACTTAACCTTCAGAGCAGATGACTATTAGGAATTGAAAACGCTGTGCTGCCATTGGCTTTCGGGCGACGAAACTTTGAATAAGGCCCGATTTAGGATCTGTAGACCCCCTAATAGGCTCAACCTGTGGTGGGAGCTGACTGGGGGGGCGGGGGTTCTAGGGTTTTTGAGGTTTTAGTGAACATGGGCTTGTGAGGTATCGTTTTCCATGTTTTTTTTAAATTTTTTTTTTTAGGGCAAGCAGGCCGAATATGAAGTTGCTTTTGACCAAAAATTGAAGAATTGACGTTGTAACGAAGGTTCAGCTCCCAAAATTCATTTTTTATTATTCAAAAATCTGGGAAATTGTCGGAAATCAATAATACATAACACTAGAAGTAGTATCAACAGGTGACTCAAGACGATTAGATGGCACTATAAATGGTCTAAGATAATTTTTCAACAATAGAAGCCTGATGCGTATTTTTGGGGTGTCAAAATAGGGGGAAGCCATAAAAAATAGCTGTTGTAATTAGTGCGCATGAAAGAAACAATAAATGAACAGCCAGCATTTCTGTAGGTAAGTCCAATAGAATAATAAACTCATGTGACAAGGACTTTGCAGCGTTTTTTATTTAGAAATAGAACACCTGTAATTAGCTTACAAAAACAGTTATGACTATTCACAAGCCTATATAAGGTAAATGTTTATTTTCAAGTCTATATGTATGTATATTATATATTATATGACCGTCCACAGGAAAACGTACCTTAGCTTCCGGAAGCAACTTTTTCAGGAGAACGCAAAAACGAAGTCAGGGTCAAAAAATCGACTTTTCGAGTTATTATCGATTCTTATAGGAAATTTAACGTAGTTTCTGGATCCGTAAGCCGTTTTAGAATCGATTACTATAAATCATCGATAAATCGCAAAAACCAGATAACGTACCTTAGCTTCCCGGGGCCACCTGTACCTCATCTTGTTCAGATGCTTTTTTCGGTTCTTCCACACCTTCTTTTTTTTCGTGTGAAGAAGAAGAAGAAGTTTGCTATCGTGTTGTCAGTTATCAGACCTGTTGATTGTGTGTTTTGTGTTTTGCAAAAAAAATTTTAAATAAAATTTAAAGTACCTATAAAAAAATTTTTGGTGACCCCCCTCCCGTTCTGGTTTTATTATTATGTTCGCAACGAACTAGAAATGTAATAAATCAAGTCGGAATTAAATAAAAAGAAGTCAAAACGACTGGTACCATTCGACACAAAATTCACATTTTTGCAATTGACCCTATCTCAAAAAAAAAAGAAAAAATTAATTTTTTTGGATGGAAATCTACTCTAATACATTCCCAGCAATAGTACTAGTACTAATGAAAAGGAAAAAAAAAATCAAAAACCAGGCTGAAAAGGTGCAAAAACTGCGCCAAAACAGTTTCTAAAACTTTGATTGCGTTTTTCTCAAAAACAGCTTTTTCACAAATCAGAGGTTTAAAAAAATGATAAATTTTCAACGGATTGAGATATCAAAAATCTGAAAACGGCATCGTGTTCAGAAACTTCTCGTCTATCAGGAAATGCAATAAACCCGTTTTCAAAATCCGGAAGCTAAGGCACGTTTTCCTGTGGACGGTCACATATGGATGGTCAACCTGAGTGTAGTGAGTCCTGCATGTCCAGTGTTTGAAGGAGAACCCAGCCCAAGGCTTCCGGTCTCCCACCTACTGCAATCAGACAGGGATGCCCTCCTAGGAGGCGACTGTAAACTCAGTCTGTGTCCTTGGATATGCCCAAGTTCCTGTTACACCTACAGGTGGAGGCGAGTGTTCTAGCTCACTCTACCAACTTAGCAGGTTGGTGCCCGAGTTTTTGGTTTCCCACAAAACTCACATGCCGGAGCCTACCCAATGGACCTCTAAAGTCCATGGGGAAAGCCACATCCGGATCAGTTCCGGTGCTAGGGTGACAACCACGACCACCACGAATCCAACCTCAGCTGGGGGGGCAGACAGGTGGCACTTTGCCGAAGCGACATGCCGGTTGCCTGGGGCTCCCCCCGTCCGTGGTACCAGTTTTGGTGAGTGCAAGATCCCAGTTGCCTGGCTTTGCATCCCAGCCAGGAGCCAGACTGGTCGCAGGCCCGCCATCAGAGAAGGTGACTCTGTAGCTACCACTCTATCCCATATCTGCGAATCCGCAGCCCGAGCAACACAGGAGCATGGGGAAGGGAGACACTAGGACTCCTCTTAGGGCTTTTGATCCCTTCGATTCATGGTCATATGTGTACGACGGCACCCTTAAATGAGTCGTGCAGCTGTACAACGAATGCCGTACAACGTTGTAGTACCATGTGAAAACGAAACGATGCGGGTCTTTGGTCATCTGCACTGCCGCTGCCACCGTGTCTTGTAAATTTCAAGTGCATAGCTTCATTAGTTCGCTAATTGTTAGAATTTTGTGGTTGATCGGGCCCCTAGGCTTGCTCCTATGTAGCATCCATCCCCGCTCTGAATACTTACACAGCTTAGACTACTCAGTGTGGCACAGGGTTCCCAATTCCAATCGGTCATCCGCTCCGACGGGTCGGGTGTCATAATGAAGTGAACTCTTTTACATTTCCTTCGTGTGATCAGGCCACAACATTCCTCCACAGCCATGTCCTACCCGACCACCCAGTTCATCTCTTACCAGGATCGACTCTCATAGTTGACAGTTAAATCAAACCATGAAACAATATTTTGCCCTCCCAGAAGTAGGTATTTGAATATCTTTTTTTTCGCAACTTTGGTGTTGGGTGCAGGAAAATGCCCTTACTGACGGTGAATTCTCTTACGAAGACTGTGAAATCACGGATGAATGTGCCATGTTGCTTAATAGAGATGTCGGCACCAATTTAAGACAAGTTCTCAGAGCAGCCCAGAAAACTGGTAACACACTTTTTTTCTCCTTATTATCATAATATAATCACTAAAATTAATGTTCAAACTTTCTGTAAGCCCTCCCCATCACAGGATTTTTTGTTTTTAATTTTTTTTTGTGAACTAGATTTTTTTTAAGTTTCATTTTTAGTGTTCACCATGTTTTGCTTATTCACATAATTTTTGAATACATGCACTTTGCTTGCTCAACACCTTCATAATGACCTGGTGTGCACATTTTGTGGATATACACTTTGGAAGTAATATTGCATGCTGAATACAAAATATAGATGTTTAGAATAGTTCATAGATAGAATGTGTGTGTTAGTAAGTAGAATAAAATTGTAGGCCATTCCACGTTTGTTCATGCTGCCGTACGTAGTGACGTTGAGATATCCAACACAAATATTGAAATAGAAGTGAGAAATAATTGACATATGATAGATCACCCGGTTTTGGCACAGTAGAAAACGATTTTTCCCTTGTATCCTTGCTCTAAGTATCGTTTCACACAGTGACAATTCTCAGTCGCGGTACCACTGCCATGACAGTGAGATAGTGTGACCTTGCTTAATTAGCCTCGTCTACACGCTGACATTTAACCTGGTGGTCACAGTTGGGAAAATGTTTGATGTAGAATTGTGTTAATTTCGGGAAAAATGAAGTAAAAAATCAATTACTTAATCAAATCACTATTTTCATTTCACGAAATAATATATAAAATACTTCTAAACGGAACGTGGTACTTATGAATTGATCAGACTGAAAACAACAGGTGGCCCTAATCTGATAAGAACTAGTTGGGCCAACCTAACTGGCCATAATATACGTACCAAAAACTGCAAGTTTGCTAAGAGAAGGGAAAATTTCTCCAAGCAAGGGAAATCTCATTCCTAATAATATCCCACAAATTTGTTGCTGCAGTAGTTGCAGTTTGTAATGCAAATTATTAACATTATAGTTGATACAGTGGGATTGTTCAGCGTCAAGCCGTTCGTAAATCTGATAGTGCTGTCATACAGTATACATTGTGAAAGTTGCTGCGACAGTTGCTATTGAGCGGTAGTGATAGTAAACTGTCACCTTGTAAACAAGACTTTAGTTGCTCTAGTCAGCTACTTTCAAACAGCTTTTTAATGGTAAAGTAGCACCTTCTCCCCACCCTTGATTGTTACATATTTCAAAGGTTTACCCATTTTGGGTGGCGTTTGAGATCAAGGGGTTGGGTATTGTTGTCACTTCTGGATAAAATTAGTCTTGTTGGTATGTCAGCTGCTGACTCTCCAAAAACTTGGCATCCTACTCGGGTGACCTATGGACGTCAGATTTTCCGCAACCCTGGCGACATTGTCAGCGCTTGCGAGATACTGCAGTGCTTGGGATCTGCCTGATGACGTTTTCAAGGGCCAGGTTGAACAGGATCGAAGGAACGCAATGTTGCCCAGCTGAGTTGCTTGTGTCAGTTCTGGGGTGACCCAATGGCCGGAGGTTCAGGGCTGTTGCCAGTTGGTGGTTGGGATGATAGATTTGGTCTGTCATTTCGGATCCAACCCAGGGCTGTAGGGTAGGGGTGGCCGATTGTCGATTGCGACAATCGATCGATCGATTGTTACTCCCAATCGAAATGCAATCGATTGTTTTTTCCAACAATCGATAGTTTCGATGGTTTTTGCTACAAAGGAATTGCTCTTGGAATGTTTAATATTTACCCAGCTGCTCATCTATTTTTACGAATGCCAGCTGAACAATGTTTCTAGAAAATTCACAGTTGGGCCTAGAAAATTTATGGCTATTAGTTAAAATTTCCTCACTTTTTTCATGTACGCTCATTCATTTTTTTTTTCATTGTTCATTTATGATTTAATTCAACAATAAATTGTTTACATTGTTCACACTTCATTTTTTCAATCTATGCCAATGACAAATAAATTTCTGTATCACATTACAATTTTCAAAAAATGTATTAAAAATGTTCGATTGTTAATCAATTAATCTATTGTTTCTTGTCGATAGCATCGAAAAAATCGATTGTTTTTTGCTACTATCGACAATCGGCCACCCCTACTGTAGGGGCCTCGTGTGATATGAGCGATACTGGTCCTCTGGACAGCTGACAACGAAGCTAAATGAGCTGTCGGACATTAAACACCCGCCTAAAACCGCTGTTTACTTACCTACTTTTTAAAATTACTTTTGACCAGCCGACGTTCAAAAAACCAATTTTGAATTGTAACCACAGAAGCCAAGATTGAATACTATGCAGTAATCGTGGCAACACTTTGTTTAGATAATAAATTATTGTTTGTAGTAGCTGATGCTCTGTGCATAGTTAGTGTATAGATGTGCATAATTATCATGATCATAAGACTTATCAGTTATCCAATTACCATCATGGATACCCAGTACTACTTGTCCTTTCAGATGTGTTCATCTTGTAGCATTTTTAATGTTCTACCTACACAGTTGAGAGTTGGCTTCTGTGAACTGTAGAACTTTGTCGTTCATTACGTTGTGGTGATTTGGATTTAATCTGAAAATCATTGTATTAAAATTGCTGATTTATTCCATCAAGCCTTGTAGGCTCTCATTTCTTATTACAAGTACATTTCTCTTGATGATTTCACTTCATTCATTGGCTTACATTTCTACGTTCTTGATACCAAAATACGAATATGCATGATGAACAGGTGATATGAATAATAATAGTTTTATCTTTTCATTATTAAGGATAAGAAACGATCTTAGTGTGCATCAGTCAAATTCTAAAATGTCTAATTGTACCTTTTTCCTAATTGTGGTTAGATATGCCTGCAAACAGTATGGAAGGGCAGCCGGGCATCAGCGTTCAGTCGCCTCAAGGCGGGCATATGACTATTGAAAGCCTTGCATTCAGTTCTCCGACTTCTCCAGCATCTTTACAGGTAAGCTTTATGTGTTTTTTGGTGCTCATTGGATAAATGGGTTGGGATTTATGTCACATAATACATACACACAAAAGGTAAGTAGTTGTCTGAAGCATGTTTGAAAGTCTCCACTGGTGTAACTACCAATTTCCAGCAAAAAGTTTTTATAACACCCCCTAAACATTTTTTCTTTTACGTTTCAAGGTGCGTAGATTCCAAAAATGCAACGTCCAACCGCCGTCCGTCGTATTGAGCATAACTAGTTAATTTTCGGTTTAGAAAACTCGTTCTTTTGCACTCAGGCTCCATTTGGGCCCTAGTTGTGTCCCGAAACTTTTCAGCCCGATCGGAATATGCCCAGGGGTGTTATGGGTGTAAAAATAGGATTTTTTCGTTTTCTAGTAAAATGAGCTTTTGAGGTATCTTTTCCATGTTTTTTAGGGTGAGAAGACCGAATATGAAGTTTATTTTGACCAAAGAGTGAAGAATTGAGGTGGTTGTGTCAAAAACCTCGGAAATTGTCTGAAATCACCATAAATTTGTATGATAACACTAGAAAAAATTGTCAACAGGTGATTCAAGACAATTAAATGGCACTGTCAATGATCAAAAATAATTTGGAAAAAAGGGAGCGTAATTCGTGTTTTTGGGAGCCAAAATCGGTGGAAGTCATCAGAAATAGTTAGTTCAAACATTGCACATGAAAGAAACAATAAATGAACAACCAACATTTCTGTAGGTATGTCCAATAGAATAATAAACCCATGTGACAAGGACTTTGCAGCGTTTTCATTATTTACTCAACAATAGTACAATAAATTAATTTTTATCTGTTTTACCCCACGACAGTACAAATAAATTATCAAATATTCATGTACTTATGTAGTTTTTCACATATTATTAATCTCAAATTCGAAAAGAAAACTTGAATGTATTTAAAACGATTCATAGAGAAAATTCTCGTCATTCCTGTAAATTATTCAGTTTCCTTGGCCACTTCATCCCTCGTCCAATACACACCTGTTGAGATGCAAAGGATTTTTCAGGTCCCACAAAGGTTCTTTTCGGAAAACTGCCCTTATAAAATGATCAATGCCCATTTTGAAGGTGTGAATGTAGGTTAAGGCCCTTACTCACCTGCAAAGCCCCTTTGACTCTCAACAAACTAGTCGAGTTCTGCACAGAGTTCTCTACTGCTAGTTAATCCTTCCGCGTCATTACTTACTGTAGTAGAAATATCCATACAAACATATTGTAGGAATGAATTGTTAATTGCCGATTGACCGCTAGATCACTCTACAGTTGCCTATATTCATCTTTTTGTGTTTTTTTTTCTCTTTTTTTTTCAGACAAAAAAGAAATCTCTTCTTCCCACCCAAATTCCATCATCGTCAAGGGCAAGCATCGTTTTTCCCCTTCTTGGCGTCAACCCTTTCATGGGACACCACCGAACGGAGAGTGAAACCAAAGGCATCGGTAAACAATATTTGACCTTGAAGTTTTAACCTGTAACAGTTCTGGCTGTTCTGGATACATTTTTTCTTCCAGTGGAAACGGGATCAGTTTGGGGAAGCCTAATCGATATCCCTTCTTAACCGGTGATAATCTCGCTGGTCTGGAGGGGGGCTATCGAGGTCCACCCCCACTGTTACACTCTGTCACATGGTAGCAGAGCGTGGTTCTGTAGTATGCGCTGAGCACTTCACCATACTCCATCCACTTTTTGTGGTCTTACCAGAAGGATAAGCCCAAAGGTTTCCCAGAAGGATTCCTTGACCAACAACCTGTCGCTTTGATAATACATACATCTATTGGCTTCTAGGGATGGGCGTTTCTGTTCTTTTTGAGAAATGAAACAAAATAGTTCGTTTATTGAATGAAACAGTTTCGGGAAAGCTGTTTCAAAATAACAGCTTCAGCAACAATAACGCTTCAAGAAATGTTGGCTGTCGGCCAAAACAACAAAAACACGAAACTGTTTCCTCGTTTTTCCAGCTTCGATGCTGTATCTCGTAACACAAACGGTTTCTTAACACCCATTTTTTCGTTTTTTTCCCCTTAAAACGAAACTATATCTTCGTTTTTCCTGCTGTGAAGCTGTCGCCAATGGCAACGGTTAATCACCCATCTTTTTTTCCTACAACAGAATTTTTGGTTTATTATTTTCAATAGTGAACCTTTTGGAATGGAACAGACCATGACAATTGGCCTGTTGGAGTATTGGCAACCTTGGGACTCGAAATCGAATCAAGACCTTAACACATTGTTTCATCTGTGGCCGTTCTTTTGAAACAGTTACTTCAGGTTTTGAGAAACTGTTTCGTTGTTTCCTTTCAAGAAACTGTTTCTTCGAAACAGTTTCACGTTTTTTTCCCATCCCTATTAGCTTCCCCACCCCCTTTCCACCCTTTGGAGTGTCAGTATAATTAAAATATACTGAGCGCATTAGAAGTCGATTGATGCCATATCCCAATAGTTGTTCCATCCTAGTGATGGAGTTTGATCACCTAGAGGTTGCCCAGATGAGCACAATTCACTGCACAACAACCTCTGACAACATTATCCGCCAATACTCGTATGTCTCCACCAGTAAAATACTATTGAGGTTACAATGGAGGTTAGTCACCTTGAAGCTGTTCAGATGTCTTTTCCTGAACCAGAACTTCATACTACTTTTCATTCCCCCTTTTCCCTCTCATACTTCTGCTACCCAGAAGTATGTCATGTGGGGAGGAGTGTAACAGTGTGGGCTGTTCTCGATACATTTTTTCTTCCGGTGGAGACGGGATGGGTTTGTGGAAGCCTCGATATCCCTTCTTAACCGGTGATAATCTCGCTGGTCTAGTAGGGGGAATCTCGAGGGTCCACCCCCATGTCACAAACCTCATTAGAGAATTTCGAATGTCCACGAAGGAAAAACTTCTGCCGAGCTTCCTTGTAACCATTTCATGGTCGGAAATGACCCGTTAGTAAATTTTTTGAGCGGGCAAAAACGTGCGCAGAATGTGCGAAAAAGTGAAGAACTGTTTTTTTTTTTAAATGTATTAAATTAGGTACCGTGTGGTACATGATTTTGGGGTGTTTTTCACGATGAACCACGTGGTAATGTCAATTTTCTCGTGACCATCCTATCAAGATAAAAATACCAAAATAACGCGGAAATGTTGGTAAATTTGAAATTTTGATGCTCTCTTCGGATTCAAACAAGCTGTTTTAGTCGCTGTTCTGAGCGTGCCCTAACATGCCTCGTGCACCTGTAGTTCGTCAACCTGCACCAGGTAGGGCTACAGTGGACGACATTTATTAGTGGCAACGAAAGCATTTGTCGATCGATCGTGAAATCGATAAATTTACATCACCACGTGGTTCAGCACGAAAAAAACGCCCCGGAACCCCCAAATCCTGTAGTAATTGGATCAACGTGGTTTTTCGCACATTTTGCATACGTTTTTGTACTCTCAAAAATCTGAGTGACGGGTCGTTTCTTCACAAAGTTTCACGTAGAATCCGAATCTGCAATAAAAAGGGGGGTTCGTTCTCATCAAAATTAGATTTTGGATTTGTTTACTAACCTGCATAAAAAATCATGAGGGGTTACAATTTGAAATTTTTTTCCAACTGGTTTCCTTAAGGGAAATATGGGGGGGTCGGTGGCCACCCTGTATATAATTGTACCATTTGTGAATAAATAATGATGTTTGAGAAAAATTTATGACCAATATTATTGTGAACATTGTCAAAATTATCGGAACGTTTCATTTATTTTCTCAATGGGCTGTAATTGATTTTCCCCCGTGATCTGCAGGGTACTCCACCCTGAAAGAAGACCAAACCAGGAGTTTCGTCATGAACGAATCCAACCCTTCGATCTGCTCCGGCGGGCGGGGCGAGCCAGACGGCCAGGAAAACCCCCAGGTGTCGCTCCACTCGCTCGAAAGGACGTCGTCGCCTCCCAGAGAGGCCAGTGAGGACCTGTACACGTGGATGGCCAAACAGCAGGAGTTCACCGAAGCCAAAAAAGAGAAGGTCGCTCCCCCTCCATTACCTCAAGATCGCGTACTGGTTTGTAACTGCAAAGACAATTTTGAATGTTCCCTTGTCGTTGTGTTCTGGATCTTTCCCTTCCTCATACAAGAGCGTTGTTCAAAATTTGAACGCGAGTATTTATGCACATTTGGCCGAAGTTCGTATAAAACTATTACAAAACTAAAGAATTTTCAAACGCTAGGACCTTAAAGGTGCGGCGACACTGCTCACTTGCGTGCCTGGCCGAACCCATCCTTTGTATTTCAAAGGGGAGCGGCGAGACTGCGACCGGACCTGACTTGACTTGACTTGAGCCAGCCACCGGACTCCGTTCTGATCCGGTCTGGATGGGTTGAGACCTGACTCCGGTCCCCCCACTACCGCGATTTTCAACCCCTCGCACCCCAACGAGCCATCCAAAGCAGCCCCTACTGCCCCAGCTTCTCTTCCTAAAATAGTTTTGAAATTGAAGATCGTTCAACTTGGCGAATAGGGTGTGAAATTCACCTTACTGTGCTCGTTCGGAAACATATGGTGACATCCACGACTCATTCAAAGATAGAAAACTTGATAGAAAACTTGTCACTAGTTCTACTTCTTCATCAGAATCGGATTCTGATTCTGAATCACAAAGAATGGCATCACTTTCGGAGGACATACTCTTGTGACATCTAAGAACAAACTGGACTGGTTGGAGTCCGGTGACTCCGGTCAAGTCAAGTCCGGTGGCAGTGTCGCACCCCCCTCTGGTCACCAGCCCGGTGGCTCCGGTCAAGTCAAGTCAAGTCCGGTGGCAGTGTTGCCGCACCTTAAAACGACAGGCCGGCCATCTGTGTTACAGTCCCCTAACCCTTCATGCCAAAATTCAGCATTCTTCGTTAAGCACGATACCGTGTACAGTGGACAGATAGAAATTAATATATTTGTATAGCTTTATAGAAAAATTATTCATATTCACTCGAATGTCTTCTCTCATCAATTTATCATTGATAGTTACTTCAATCAACTCTCGAACCCACTGATATCTTTGACAGTATATCTTTATAATGTCAGCATAAAGATAATCAATTGAAATAATCAATTTTGACCAATGCGTTCTTGTGTGAATGTGTTCTCATTTTTGTTTACTATACCTTCCCTTTGCGTTTGCTTCGCTGATTCATTTATCCTGGTATTTCGTTGTTGTACCATTTGATTTGCAGTTATTATACCCAGTATTTTTCTTTATTATTTCCATCTTTTTAGTTTCTTATTTGCTCTTCATTATTTCAGCATGGTATTTTATTTTCTTATTTATTTTATGTACATCTTTAATCTTCATGTTGTACATACCTATTTGTTTTGTATTAAGTAAGCGTCCTATAACAATGTAAAGGGATTCTTAGAAAATAGTAATCAACTTATCATAATTTCATGTATTTATTTAAATTATTATTCATTTAAGTTGGTGTTTTTTATTTCATATTTTGATGCGTTTGTACATATATTTCTACTTGCTTTGTAATGAATCAGTCTCCAGTATCGGTGTAGAGGGAATCAAAAGAAAACGAGAATTAATAAATCTATTAAAAATCTCTGTCAGGTTATGGGCTCAGTTTTGGGTGATTGATTTGGGTCTTCTGGCAAACTTCAACATTTTTAATCGATAAAAAACATGTAGACATCGAATCAATGTCAGATAGTTGTCTATCTTCGAATGCTGTTCGGACCAGCTTTCGCTGATAGTAAGGGCTCATAGTTCGAATCGAAAAACGACATTGAAATGAGCGTGGAAATCAAAATGCAATCCGTACATTTTACTACCTCATCTTGCTTGGGGTTAATGAAAATCGTGTCTAATATGAAATTGGGGAAATTATATGGCGGCATTTTGGAAAAAGGTGGTAATGTGTTTCTTTGGGGGGGGGGGGGGGGTATCTGGCTACCACGCTTAGATGGATACTGGAATATAACTTGAAAGTGAAGCAAGAGTATCCATGCAAGGAGACATAGACAAGGTTAAAAAGGGTAACAGGCGACTGTCCCCGAAAAAGTGAAAGGTGCAATTAGCGCCGCTTGGGAAGCGTTTCATCAACCCACCCCAGGTAAATATGCGTATGTAAGAAGCCGGGTGAAAGGACAGGCTATAAGAAGAAGTTGGCGTGGTCAAATGCAAGGCGAGGCAGTTGAACCTAGTGATTGGGCATTGCAATATGGAGGAGACCGTAGTTGTAAAAAACGGGAGTGAAAGAAACGAAACAGTGATTTTTTATTTCAATCGAAAATTTACTTTTCAAAAAGAACTGGCTGGGGGTCGTGTGCAGCTAAGTGGAAGTACAAGTGCAAGGCATACCTCAAAACCGTCGGTACAACAGTGGTGGAATCCAGTAATGTACTCAATCATCTTGGTGCCGAGGACGAAAAAGACATGTGTGCATTGAGAGCTGGTGTCAAAAGGAAAGCGTCTGAAGATGTATCGCTTCGTCCGTCCAAGGTAAAACGACGATTTTCAAAATGAATCACATCATTTAAAAAAATTAAGAAATTGTTAAATTAAAGAAATCGTTGGTGTGTACACAGATCGTAAGAACCGTATTGCAGGAGCAGCCCAGCCCTTTACCTCTATGTTAAGAGAGTTAGCACCCACTTCGGGGGAATTGTCCCATAATCTCTATTATTACGACTTATTAAAGACTTGTCTAGTTTTATTTGCTTGCTGTTCTATCGAACATTACCACGGGGATGAGTTGAGAACAGCAGATTTCTCTACGGGGATGGATCGCCGGTTTCCCGTTAAAAACGAGATGAGGTAAATAATTAAAACGGCGGGGGGGGGGGGGGGGGGGTGGGGGTTCAAAGGAAGCAGCAACAGTGAAGGGACTATAAGTGGACAGTACACCCGGAAGCAATGGATTGCTGTCAGTATGGAGATGGATGGATACCACCATGCTTCGGTGAGCTTGTGTGACACATGAAATAGCCCCCCGCCCTCTCGTGTTCTTCGGATTCTCATTGGTTTATCATTTCCAGTAATGAACCTCCAGAATCGAGTATGAAAACTGTTGAGGCTAAAATTTTAACCCCCCCCCCCCCCCCCCCTCATAATTTGATGGTTTGCTTTTCAAGGTACATAAAACAAAATAAAAAATGAATGCACAATTTCTGTCCGTCCGCCTTATGGGGCACTTTTCTTACCATGATTAATCAAACTGGGGGTCTAGTTGGTCCTCGAATCAATAGTCATCTCTAAAGGGTGAAAAATAGAGGTCAGAATTTTCAAAACGCCGTAGCTAGAAAAATTGCAATAGAACGCTATGGTTTTTAATGGCGTTTTTATATTGATTCCTCATGTTGGATTTTTTTTTAGACTATCCGGAGTTCTGTTCCTCCAGCTGTTCATTCGCAGCAAGGCCCTGAAGTTTGAACTTGAAAGCTTTATCAACATGAATGTGAATCATACGGTATACATAACTCCAGCCCAGATGTCAGGTGGAAACAGCTGATTATAATCATGCGTGGCCGTATTAAATCGAGTTTGTTGTTCCGTGATATTATTTCATTTTACGAGCCAAACGGATCATCCAAATTAGTGAAAATTTGGGAATAAATTGGTTTGTTCGCAGTGACCATCTGAAATGTATCTGGGCGGCAAACATTCGTTACCATGGGGGCCCGTTTGCAGACTCTTTTGTGAGTGTGTAGTATCCATGACCGGCTGTTCGCAGTGTTTTCTGTCTATCCAAAGCCAGTTTTCATGTCGTCATTCCGGTACACAGAAAATCGTGCGGACGATAACTGGCGCTTTACCAAAATGGCATTGGATTCTGGGTGGTTTCTCATGGTTTTCCAGGAGTCAACTGACTTCCAGAAAAAGCCATCGAACGAATCTAATATGTCAAGGGTACTGCTTGGTTCAGCGATCATCTGAATTTCGGAAATGACCTGGTGGGAGGTTCGTGGGGCCGAAATGGAAGGGGGTGGTGGAAAAAGTGCTACTCGTGTTATTGTAACTGCCCACCCAGTAGGAACTCGGGGCCCCTTGGGGTAGCACGAGGGTAGGTATTGACCACAAAAAACAGTAATCTACGCAGGTATCTGCACAGGAAAATAATAAACCGTTGTGTAGTAATTTGCAATTTTTTTTTTCTTGTCTCCTTATACGAAATATTTATTTTCTCCATTACTTCACGTATTATTCACATTCTTTTGAGCCGAAGACTGCTTACCAACATCTTCTGGAAGGCACAATGTGAACCTGCCATCAGCCATCCCTGGCTTGATACGAATGTAAACCTCCCCAACCGTCAACTGATTAGAATGTTACGTTTGTATTGTGTGGTTGTTTTATATCGATCAGAAACTGAATGTCCGCATCTCTGTCCAAATATGCAGGTCGAAGAGAAGAAGAGAGGAAGCGCTGTACCACCCGGTATCCCAGTACCCAATCCCGATTACCTGCTGTTGTCGTCAGGCTACAGCCTTTACCCGATGCACGACTCCCTCCGGCTCCTCGACGCCCATCTCATATTTGAACCGTTGCTGTCCAGTCTTGGCGTCATGCCGACTCAAATGATCAGTAGCTCAGGTGAGTGTGCGTATGATAACTGGAAAAAAAAAAAAATCTGAACCGACACAGCTGAACCGAGTTTTGCAGTGTCCAGAAGCGCCTGGAGTGTCGTCGTTTGGCTGGTTTGTGCAAAACAGTCAAACCTCGAACCAAAAGATTGGTGCTTGTCCGGTTAGTGCAAATCGCATGATTTCAGCAGAACGCTTTGCGCAAACTGTCTACGAGCTCTCTACATAATTCAAAGTTCTACCCAAGAAAAAACCAAACTTCACTCCTTGCTTGTCGGAAATCTATTACCTACCTTTTGAGGTTTTATTGATTTCGCAGTTAATACGGTACCTATTTCAGACACACTTAGGGGTATGCGGAGTATTCGGTATCAGCAAAAACATTCCTGTAATACCTGACTGGTAGGTGTACCTTCAGGGTTTTCCGATTTCACTTATTTTGAACATTAGGTAGGTCACATAATTTTTGGATGAGAGGTTTTTGTCGGTCTATTTCGGTCGGTACCTAAGTAACTGAACCAAAATGTTGAATTCTGACCAACTCTGCCCATTTAGGTATACCTGCTAGGTATTCCAAGCAGAAGACGTCTGCCAATTCGAGTAGGCTGTATAGCTTCCACGCTTGAATCACATGAACGTATAGTTGGGTAGGTTTATTCAGTGAACAGGTTATCCATGCATGGGTTAATGACTATACGACTCAGGTCAGATGGACTAACAGAATTAGTTGGGTTAGAAAAAGAACAAAACGTTATAGATCGCAGTCTTCTCAAAAAATTCTGAAAGTACTTGTCGATACGGATATTTGGATCAAAAAACCTTGATTTTGGTTTATTATTTTCTAAATAATACACCTACGTATTTGGTTCGGAAAATGTTGTTTGGACACCTCAAAATGTTTTCTTTTACGTTTTAAGGTGTGTAGATTCCAAAAATGCAGTGTCCGTGTCATCGACATCTACCTTATTTTTCGGTCTAAAAAAAATCGTTTTTCGCACACAGGCTCCATTTGGGCCCTAGTTGTGTCTGCTATCTCGGCAGCCCGATCGGAAAACACCCAGGGGTGTTATGGGTGAAAAATTGGGTATTTTGAGCTTTTAATGATCTTGGGCTTGTTTGGTGTTGATTTTGGCCTCTGAGCGAGGGATTGAGGTTCTAACAAGTTCTAACTCCCAAAATGCAATATCTGTGGGTAAAAAAAGTATGAAAATGGCTGTACTCACCAGAAATGTGTATAATAACAATGGAAGTAGTACCAACAGGTGAATCAAGACAATTCCGTGACAGTTTCACTGATGGGAAATAATTTGTCAGAAATAGCAACCTAATATTCGGATTTAAAACCGTCAGATGCTTTGTGGATCTCTACACTGAGGGCCCAGTCCTGCTCAGCCAAGAATAATAAACCCATGTGAAAAGCTGCACCATTTTAGTTTTGGCGGTTTGCGCATACCGTCCGCTTTGAATTCAGATTGAGTTATTTCTCATCCACTATTCAGTAGTATAAAGTACTGATTTTTTTGTTTTCAATCTGTCATAAACAGTGGGTATGTATTCTTATAAATTTTACCTGTAGTTTAGTTTAATTTCATTTGTATATTTGCCAGTTTGCCCCTTTTTCCTTCAAGCCTAATCAAGAAGAAACTTCTGTCAATTATTTTTCTACCTCTCTTTTTCTCTGCTCGCCCCCCATTTCCTGCATATTCCTCTCATAAGTTACTGTTAGTAGTACCGATTAGCTTTGTGTAGAAAAATAGAGTCATTTATCTGCATCTATGGGTGATTGTTGAAATATAACAATATAGTATAATTAAAATATACCTACCAACTTGTTAGTGGGGTCGTCCACTGGAAGCGTACTCGAGCGGTGCGGCGCTTTGCTCTACACAAGCGGCAACGAGCGACACGCGCTACAGATCTTACTACATTGAGTTATATGTGGTATCGTCCACTGGAAGCGTGTTCGAGCGGGCGGCTACGGGCGTACACGAGCGGCAGATCCAAAAAAGTTGGATCTGCCGCTCGTAGCTCGTTCAATACCATTGTTTTCAGTATCACATTCCTACCGGTTTTGGTAGGAATTCCACGTAAATAAACATAGGAATCGCTAACAGAGGGTTCATCGGAACACCTACCTACCATTTCACTCGTATCCCTGGTCATTTCGAGTCACATCACGCGCAGGTCCCGTTTTGAGTAGGTGAAAATTACCCTCCGGGCAGAAAATGGATCATAACACTAATAAAACGGATAATAATCGACAAATTTGTTAGAGTCAGCCTCAAGTTAATGGTGAAGGTGGTGAAACTCCCTGAAAGATTCCCTTTTGGAGAGGATCGGGTCCACCCAACATGCTCGTTGATCCAACATCCGTCATCGCAAATGGTTGCTGCTTTCAAGGAAATAAAATTCCTTTGGGTCCATGACGAATAAAATGGAACAATCCCCACTTTTATCGAATACACTTGAAAACAAACTGAAGCCCGACGTGGGAAGGAGCTTGCAGTGGATGACCCCTGTCGCTCGTAGCCGCTTGTTAGGTTGCCGCTTGTGTCGCATGTAGCGCCCCGCCGCGTAAATACGCTTCCAGTGGACGACCACCCTTAATAAGTAGGTACTTTAGTATTTCTGTATCACTTCGGAACCTGCATTCAAGCAGTTATGTAGATTGTGATAAAAATAATATATTTTACATTATTCCTTGCATTATCTGCAGATAATCAAGTTAAGGTGACTAATGGAAGTTTTTCCTTTCAGGGGCGAGGACGAACACTTTGGAATCTTGGGGATCCAACTTGTCTTTGCTTGGTGGCATTGATTCCATGCGAATAGACATCGTTGTCAGTGAACATGGAAAACTCAATGACAAAAAAGGTATAGTTCACAGTTTTCTGATGGTACAGTACACTGTGGAGTTCCAGGGCGTCTTTGCCACGCAAGGGCCTTTCACAGTGCTTGCAAGTGTGGACCAGGCCAGTTTAGGGAAACAACCAACGCCTCCACCCATTTAGTGGCCAGTTTAGGGAGACAACCAAACAACTGGCAATTTTTACAAACAAAAAAATTGTATTTTCAAAACAACATCATCAAGGCCGTAAAGGTTCGTGTAAAGCGTGTAAAAACGTCAAACCATTCACATGGACAACACTAGTTGCGGAGGTAAAGCGGGTAATCGTCGAGTAATAGTCCGTGCTCAAGCCTCCACCTGTGCAGAACCGACATGCAGATCCGTAAACCGCGTAAATATCTGGATTTCTTGATCTTGGACACTCTGGATCAAAAGTCGTCGTGTGTAATGAGTGCAAACCTGATGAGCCAATCAAATTCAATTACGCGTTAGCCTTGCTTGTTTTACATCGATTAGCGTCAATATGACGCGATCACGTATTTTTTTTTATCACGTCATCAATATCACGTCATTTTACTTCCATGTTCCTGTTATATAGGAATGGAAGTATGATGATACCATCAAAAATAGGTGTTCGAGAAAAACATGGGATCTTGTTCAGAAGTGCACAAAACGAGTTCATATATGGTTTTCTGCTTGATGTCCCTCTGTATGTATGTATGTTCAAATGGTCATAACTTCCTCAAAATATGGTTTTTTCCGGATTTTTCTTTTTGGGTTTTGTTCAGCTCGTTAACTCTTAATATGAGATGAGAAAGAGCTTTCTAGGTGGAGAAATGAGGGAGTTATGACGGGTTTTCTAATTTTTCGATTTTCAACGGTAAGTGCCGTAAAAATGGACCAAAATTGTTGCGGTTGGTACCAGAATGTCCGTGTCTGTTGATGTGGAGCTCGATCGCATTTGATCTGGCCAACTGGCAACAAAAATATGTCAATATTTCCAACATTTTCCAGGTTTATTAGCTAAATGACGTTCGTGTGGTGTCAGAAAGTGAGATTTCTATGCAAGTATATTACATTTCCATGCTCCAGTATAATCTCATGATCTACGTGTCAGGCCAACATGAGCAGCCATTCAGGCCACAAACTTCCCCACAACCGCCAAACTTGTCCCCACAGTAATATGAAGAACATGGAAGTATTGTGAGGCAATTTCCAAACCGGAAAGTCTATTAGAATGGACGTCAATGTACAATGTCCCTTGGCACAGACTTTAGAGCACGGTATTCTGGGCTGTGTTCTTCACGATATTCTTTTCATCAGGCCGAAAAAATTGCCAACTACCCTTAAGGTTGTGTAGTTCCAGGGGTGGGACTGGCGGCTGCGATTGGTTGCCATGGACTGCTCCAACGAATTTTCAATGTGTGTGGTTCTGCTGACACGGTGATTCGTGGCCACTGACTGTCACTCCACAGCCCATATCTGACCCACCATGAAACTCTCCACCTCTGACTTGTAGGATTAAATTGCCTCTCAAAATTGAACCAAAGGAATCGCCCCCTCACCTAGTTTACCCCCCCCCCCCCCACCATCAGTCACTGAAAATTAATACCTACTTAATTAGAATAACGAGATGGATAATTTCTGTCATTACGTGTCGACAGAGAAATTCTGGTTGGAAATGCCTCCCGAAACTCCGGCTTTTGTCTGCGAACGGATCAGCCTCGAGCTAGAGCTGTGCAGACTGGCGGACATGACAGTAGTCGAGGACCTGAGCCGCCAGAGGCGTAACATGCTCTACGTTTCTCGAGGACAGTTGAAAAAACACTCGAGCACCATTCTCAACGTCAGCATCGGCATCAGATACATCTCACAGCAGGTACTCCATCCCAGATTCAGATTCTTATTCAAATTTTCATTATGTCATATGCACTTGATACAATTTGTATTAAAGCTTTTCTTAAATGTACTCAAAATCCCAACTCGGTTCTTGGACTAAGGTGCGTGACCCATCCAGGTCTGCTTCTCCAGAACTCGCTGGTTCTTGTTGAAGGGCGTGAATCACTCGGCCACCTCTCTATTGTCCAAAGGAGATTATCACATCCTACACTCTGTCACCTATGTCAACATATCGATCTGCCACCTGTGACTCGGCTCGCTCAGTAGTTGATTTTTCCTTTGTCATGGAGCAGCTGCGATTTGTTCCGTGTTACACAATCCTTGTTTACAAAAATGGGTTTTACATGCCTCTGGTGCATTTCCTCGTCACGGGAAAAGAAAGAAAGTGACAACGTTTCTATGCTGACTCATTTGAAAGACTTGTGTACCAACCATGGTTTCACGGCCTCTCCTACCTTGATCACAGCCTATTTCGAAGTCCATGCACAATGCTGTAAAGACTGTTTTCCCCGAACGTAATCTTCATGGCCGCAGGTTTTACATTTGGCTATGTTCATATAGGAAATTTAAATCTTTAGGGAGATTAGGGAGGGAATATATGTGTAAAGAATCTACAGTACGAAAATTGTCTGATGGTTCTTTGGTTTGCCGTTTTTAGAACCGCATTGAGTGTTGGATGTTTTCTGTGTACTAGTCAGTGAAGCCCCAAACACTGAAGTAGCAGGGGAAATAAATAACTACTTGAGTGTTATTTCAACTGTTATTTTCCCTTTCACTATGGTCGCAGAATGTAGCATTATTTTTCAAGAAATAGGTGACAGAACGTAGCATTTGAAACTTCGGATTAACGGATTATTAGTGGCAGAATGTATATTTCCGCTTGTTGAAATGGCTCATTATTTATCACCTTATTATGCTCATACTAAAAACAGTGATTCTCGCTTGTAATAAAAATTCATATAGTTATCATCGTCTAAAACATAAAGGGTGTCTACACCTACTTCGACAGTTCACAGCTTAAATTTCTGCCTAAAATCATGTCTATTCGCAACATTCATCAAGTATTGGTAAATTTCCTTTCTGAATAGAGATAGTGATTTGTACTTATGATAGGCTCGAAGACTGATGGTGCTTCACTGTAACTACCTGCCTACTGTAGATATGGTTCATCCCTACTATTGCTAGCATACTGTTTTTGTTGCCCCTAGTGAACCTTAAATTGCTAGGGAACACCTGATTATAACCACTGCTGTATGAAATCGAGTTTGTGACCCCCTGATATTAGAGAGTTGTCGCAACGTTTTCCCAAAAACGCAACTCCCAAACGTAACTCGGTTCTAGGGCAACAAACTCAGATGCTAACCATCCAACGAAAGTTCTGTGAGGAAGTTATGTGTTCACATAACTCTGGACGTGGTTGAAGTGGCGTGATAATGATATATAATTTGTCTGTCAAGTTAACATCTTTTCTCTCTAGCTCGTAACATAATTATACATTAATAGTAATTATTGCATTTTGATGGTTTTTTATGAGTTCGAACAATTTCTAGAAGAACATTCGTGCCTTATTCCTGTATAACCGTATGCACGGCACAGTGAGGTAGGGTCGGGAAAAAAACGTGAAACTGTTTCGAAGAACCTGTTTCTTGAAACGATGAAACAGGTTTTTTTCTCAAAACCTAAAACAACTGTTTCAAAATAACGGCCACAGGCGAAACGAACTGTTACTGTCTTGATTCGATTTCGGGTCCCAAGGTTGTCAAGCAGCAGGAAAAACTAAGAAACAGTTTCGTAGTAGAAAAAAAGAAAGAAAAAAAAACGGTGTTATGAAACTGTTTCTGTTGGGACAGACAGCTTCGCAGCAGGAAAAACGAAGAAACAGTTTCGCATTTCTGTTGTTCTGGCCGAGAGCCAGAATTTCTTGAAGCGTTATTTTTGTCGAAGCTGTTATTTTGAAACAGCTTTCCCGAAACTGTTTCATACAATAAACGAACTGTTCCGTTTCATTTCTCAAAAAGAACAGAAACGCTCTTCCATACATGAGGCCTTGGGTCCTTTGTATAATTTTAAATACCCACAATACATGCCGTGCTCATGGCTTTCGTAGGGAAATGCTCAAGATGGATAGGTACACGAAGCAAATGAAGTTCAGGCCTCCAATGTACCTAAAGAGAACACAAACATCGGAAAACCTTCCTGAGGCCGGCTGTTCCTGTCTTTCTACAAAATTCGGGGTGACGCCGTAGCATAGCCATAGAGATCGATTTGGTTATCCATGAAGAATTTTACTTATCGACTTCCGTAGTAGCATTGAGATGCTCAACGCGCATCTTTCCAATAGTTACATGGTGCAGGACAACGCAAGTCTTGAAAATGCTAAAACTTACGTCTCGAAGGTAACACTTGTATTTATGTACCCTCTCCCGATCGTCAGTTTTTGATTATGACAGCGCTGTGTTATTCCTTCTGAAAAACGATGGTTATTTTGGATTTTGTTGGTAAGTGCAAGGTTTGTTGTTCACGGCAAAACGCACCATCCAAGTTAAGATGAAAATCCGGGAATATGTCGAGGGTCCTACTCAGGTTCAGTGACGATCAGGATTAGAAATGACTGGGTAGGTTTTGGATCCAAAACGGCACTTCACAGGGGGCAGTGGAAAAATGCACAGTTATGCCAACTGTAATTGCCCGGGCGGGCCGGCCGGTACTCAATTTTTGGCTTTCCTGGGGGGAGCTCGAGGGTAGTTATTGACCGCAAAACAGTGAACTGCGCTAAAAGGTCACAGTGATCTATCTACACAGGAAAATAATAGACTGTTGTGTATTAATTTGTAGCGAGCATGGTACAAAATCTACCTCATTTTGTTTAGGTTAATTGTTAGTCTCTTACGGGAGGACCACTTGTTTTTCTTGTTCATAGCCGGTTCTGCATACGAGTGAGCCAGTTCCCTGCTGTTTCCCTTTATTATTATTGCCACGTCATCTGCAAAGGCCACAAATCGTGCTTTAATCTCTTACATCTGTCAGTAGTATCAGTACTGTTGGTAGATACGTCTGAATTTGGAATTAACCTTTGCCACTGTCTTCAGGTGAACATGCCTTTGCTGAGGTTGCTCCTCCAGATCAGTAACATGTACCAGAACGTCAAAGAAACCCAGTCTGAACTCAAAGAGCAACAACCTACAGAAAACAAAACCGCTGCAAAAACACCACCAACTCATTCGTCTCGTAAGCTCTCAAAAACTCGCTGAATTGTACCGTACTTTATAATAGTAGCTAAATCACTGCTTGGTTTTTCTTTCTCATTTCAGGATTAGATTTAAGGGAAAGTGTCCCCACTGCTCAAGTTGAAATTGAGAAACCCAAATTTTTCCAACGCCCAAAACTGTCTGATGGCAAACCGGTCGTCTCACCATCTTCTTCTATCAGAGCGCAGTCTCTCGCCAACAGACTTCGTTCGACTAGTAAGAGCGTTAGAGGTGAGTGTGTGAACCATCGAGCTGATAAGAGAACCAGCCCCAATGGCCCCAGCTTTCTTAGACCAAAATCTATTCGAAACTATTATTATTGGGCAATATAGGTAATTAGCTGTGATTGATGCTGTCGGTAGATCATCACCGATGTTCCTACTACCTCCACTATGTAATTGTTCCTATCATAAGAAATAAATTCATTCTTGTCCAAACCGTGTTCTCGTGCAAGTTGCTCGCTAATAAAACCACATCTGCCTCAACAACTGACGCTTTTTCCTTCCTCTGCCTTTAAGATCCACTGTGGGAAGCCACCTGTAAGTAGGTACTGGAACTCACTGCTTTGTCCCAGGGAGTACATCAAATCAGGGATCGATTCTACGACTAATTTCTCCAATCTGTGAAAAGGAGGTCTGTGTCACCATTCGATTCAACGTGAAAAAATAAAAATTCCGTATGTTCTGCAGTTGGAAAGCTGATGAAATGCAAAGGTTTTTGCCGTTCTTGCAAAGGACTTATTATGGTATTATGGTATTTAAGCGGGAAAACAGGTAGGAAAAAAGTCAAGTTTAAAATTTTTGAAGTTCGACCTGATTTTTCACTCATAAAATCCGCTCAAAAAATTGTGGTTTTGCTTCAGGGAGATAGGAAATTTAACACGTTTTCCAACGGTACCTAATGTTTTGAATTTACATTGACAATATGGCGGGAGTTACGGTCATTTCAGTGAAACAAGGTCGGAAAAACAGGAAAAAATCTTGAAAGTGAAAAAAAAACTCGGAAAATAAGCTGACTTAAAATAAGTTAACGGATAATTTTTGTTATCAGCTAGTTGTAGTATCGATCCCTCACCCTGGGGCACGCTGTAGCTTCAAGTTGTAGTCAGCCGTACCATGTAGACACTCCATTTCATACTTGAGAACACAATATTCCCCTCCCGCATCTCTCTCCTTCATGTTATGTATTTTTAAATAATTTTTTTAATTGACAGGTTATATGAACCTATCAGATAACAGTCAGTTGACCTCTCCGATGTCAGTTCTCGACCGGCAAGTGTCTGTGAAGAGCAAAGACGAGACTGTCGTTACTCCAAGGTGTTGGAAGACTGTGTATCATCTGCTCGATTTGTATGCTACTATGCCCCATACAAAAACCATCGCTCACAGGTAAACATTGCATGGATGTTCCTTAAGTACCGACTTTCCAACCTGAGTGGCACTGAACTGAACTTTCATAGCTTTGTTTGTGCAGTCCCTCAGAGCTTGTTCAGAGCAACCCGTGCATTCACAGTAAGGGTGAGGCACAGATTCGCTGTTCGTGCACATCCAGGGCGAGCTCTGAGCCAAGTGGTCCGGTGTTTGTGCTGGCCACGGGGCTCCCTCCGAGCTGCACTGAGCAAGCCCTTCCGTGCCCCACGAGAAGAACAGGGGCAGCTGAGCACTGCTCTTCCACCCTCGACCCGTTCGAGCTGCCCGTGCTCCGAACAAATTCCAGGCTCACCCTGCTCCGAGCGAACGTGTTCAGAGCTCACCCTACACCAAGCGAGTTTGGTTCAAGCGAAAACTGAACTTGCTCAGAGCTAGCCCCAAGGGGACAGCACGAACAAAGCTACTATTTTAATTTTGCCTTCATTTATTGATTAAAACCTTCCCTTACCCCGAATATGAGATGGCGTTTTCTTAAATCATCAATTACTTGGAGTGTACCAAATGTGTAATTAGGGTTGCCAGACGTACTATACTATATTTTAGACCAATGTACTATACAAAATGGCTTGCTATTATGATGCAAATGTAATTAATAATAATAATAATATGTACTTGTAATATTTTGGGAGGGATTGGGGAAGGCTTTGAACGAGCTGTGTATATTCATGATATGGCAGTTCGTTTCCCACTCATTCTTGCTCCATGGCTCCATGTTGTTTTCCACCCAAGTCCTCCATAGCGTCAGCTGGACCCCATATCTAGAAATCAGCAAACTAGCTTCTCCCGTTATTCGGTTTTCTTATTGAACACTGCAGATGACTATCGAAAAGCATACCATATTTTTTCTTGATGTATACTAACTATATTTTTCATATATTTCTCTCATGACCCTAACGTGTGTATTCCAGTTTGCTGGAAATTCTCTATCAACCCTATGTGTAGTAGTACATGTCACCAGGTACATGTCACTTTTTCATTCATAAAACCTCAAGTCTTTCATTGTTTCAGTCGATTCTCTGTTGGTGGGGATCTGTCTGACAGCTTCAGGAAGAAATTGGAAAACAGTGATGCTAAAACTGAAGACGTCGAGAAGGGACGGGACACTCCTAGTGCTATCAATGTCCCACTTATCACCAAAGACCCCAGTAAGTTTCCTCCTCGTCGAACTTTCAACCTGGGCACATACTGGTCTGGGCCTCCTTACGTGGTACATCATACACATGATTTTATTCAAAATCCGACTGTAACCTTTGTGTAGGGATGGCCATTTGTCGATAGTGACCATTAATCGATTGTTTTGATGCCGTCAGTGGTAAACAGTAGATCAATCTATCAACAGTAGAAGATTTTAAAACCATATTTTTACATTTATTGTGCTTATTCTCAAAGGATGTCAGTGTATTTTTCGTTGTTCCTACCTTCAGTCGATTTTGACAAGTATGTATCCTTATGTTTGCGCATCAAATGGTCTCGCATGTTGCTGGTACATATTCAAGCACTTTCTTGCGTAACTTGCACTGAGGTAATGTTCAAGAAAGATTCCTTTTGAATACGACAGTTTTTATATTATTTTGGGGGAGCACAATTTATGTACCTTCGGATTGACACCTTGGTACACAGCTAACTACGAACTTAAAAGTCTTGCTACACGTTTACTGCTTCGTAGAGAGCGTTAGTGTCGCTGGCGCAGTAGGAGGGGTAGTCGGTTACTACCACTTTTCACTGTCTCTGGAAACGAGGTGAGGAGCGCAGCTAGAAAAAGGGATCGTGGGCTATGAAATGTCAAGGCCTCCGTGAATAAAATAATTGAGGAGGGGTAGTTTTCCTCTGATACTGATACATATATACACAAAAACTGAGTTTTATAGACAAGATTTAATATTCATTGTTTACGTGTACCATTTTTATCTTGATCTTTATATAATATAATTATGATCTAAATTTGTATAAAGATCAAATAAAATAAAAATTTTACGACATTTATGGATGATTTAGGCCCACTTTCACCAAAAATTTTAAACGAGTTTAACCTGGAAGAGGTTGCAAATTAACGGATTTTACCGCTCACTGTCTTTCACCAGAGCTCTGTGCGAGTTTAAACTCCTACCGAGGCGGCTTGAGTTTAAACGCCCGAAATCCAGCAAGTTAACGTAGCTAATCTCCGTTAGTCGTGAGATCCCAATATGGCCACCTAGCTTACAGCTGATTTTCGGTTTTGCAGTTATACGGTTGTGAAATGATTGTATTGGTATTTACTCTATACTATGTGTTCCACAATGATATTATAGATACCTTACCTCGTGATTGGAGTCGTCGTAAATCAGAAATCACTTTGGCAATTTACAGTTTATTATTACAGCGGAACAATGGAAGCGAGAATCGACATCAACTGAGCGGTGGTTGTTGTTGTTTTGACGAGTTTATAGTCCCGGCGCGTCATATTTTCCAACTTTTGCTTGTACATTTTAACTAAACTACCTACGTCAGGCAAACTTTAACAGAGTTTGGCTAAACACCGTTAAATAATTTTCTGGTGAAAGTGGGCCTAAATCTTCTTTTTTCTATACCTTTTTGAATACCTTACATAGGTAGGATAATCTTAATTTTGTATACCTCCCAACATATAGTTGGTGTTCTGGACCGTTTTTAGACAAGTACCTACATAATATGGGTTCTGCTTAACTTTATAAATAATGGTTTTCATTTTCCTAAAATCTCTCCTTCACACTAAAGAAAAAATAAAAAAAGTAAAATTTGAAAGTCGATTGTTAATCGATTTATCGAATGTTTTTTGTCGATGCAGTCGATTTTAGGGCAGAATCCTGGCGAGTTCCCATTTGATTCTGAGGAAGATGCGTGGAACGGGTTGATATCACCTGCTTTTTTTTTCTCGTTTCAGATTTGACCAGTGAAAGGACGCGGCTGATAGTTTTCGCTGTAGCAAAAATCCATCGGACGAGGCTTCTGGCAACATTGAGCGGGCTCAAGCTGGAAGCTGAGATGACAAACCTCCACTCGAGTCTGACCGTTCGCAAGAAAACCCGACCGACAGCTATGGAGTGCTCAGTCACCGGTCACGTCGGTCGAACCATGATTGTTCTGTTGGAAGGCGTCCCGCCGAATCAGCAGTGAGTTTCGTGATTTGAACCAGAATATCGGTATCGGTTACCACCTTAATTTCTTGATTAGATACAGTTGATTTAAATTAGCAACTGAAGACTATTAACTTACAGTGAATATTTGGGTATTATTCATCGATTCTACATCGAAAAGAGTGGACTCGAATTTCTGCTTCCCGTCCAATGGGCCTTGTTATGGTCAGACTGGATTTTGTTGAGCTTTTCGCAATTTAATGGGGATGGTTAGGCCAATACTCACGTTTGAGGGCCTATTGTATGGGTTTTCTGACGTATATTACGGTAATGGCCTTTCCTCGTGTCCTAAAAAAGACATTTTTTGGTAAAAATTGTTCTTTTCTGACAAAAAAATTAACTTTTTAACTTTTACTTTTCACTCAAATCCTACTCACAAAAACGTGTGAATTTTCCTTGAAACAAATTTGGCTTATATCTACTGGAACTGATTTCCGATACCCTCTTCCGATACTGATTTCCTTATCGATTCACTTTCAGAAATAAAAGGGCTTTATAATGGCCCTTTTATAGCTTGTTGATGACCAAAGCTGAAAGTCAAGCACAACTCAGCTTCTAAAATATATTTCCTACGTATTCACACTCGTGTTTCTAACTACAAACCTGAAAACTGTTAGTAAGTAGTTTTCACTGTAACGTTTGTAAATTTTATTTTAAAAAACGCTGCAAATCCCTGCACAACGGTTTATTATTTTGTATAGAATACCCTTGTGTTACAGATCACAGCTCTATGTATAGATAACCCGTCTATATAATATGATATGTACTATTCTATACATATCATGTAGATCGCAGACCCTCCGTAGGTTGGTACCTAACCCCGTACTCGTTACTAGGTACCTACCTAAATCACGAGTTAAATGTTGCTAAAATAGTTCTGCCGATGACAAACAGTACCTACCTAACAAAAAGAAACACACATAATGAAGTTCTGAAAAGAAATTGTTGATGAGGAGTGAAAAAAGTTGCAAAAGTACCTACCAACAAACTCCAGCCCCTTCTACGTAGATGGTATAATGAACCGTTGTGTAATAATTTACCGTTGAGTAATGATTTACCGTAGTAATAATTTACCCATCAATAATACTTCAACGTTTGTTCAAGTTTCACTACCTACCAACAAACTCCAAAAGAGCCATCATTTTTCAAATTAAATAATATCACAGAACAACCAACTCGACTTCATACTCCGCCAATATAATCAGGTGATCCCTACCAATGATTTTAGCTCCGCCAAATTTCCTATTGTGGGCGCGTCTCTGGTTACGAGATTTGGTTTGAATTGTATACAATTTCATTCACACTGGAGTCGAAAATGCCTGTCGGTGCAAACTTCGGGGCCTTACTGTGAACGAACGGCTGGACGTACGATGCTCCGGATGGTCTTAAAAAACTCGCAAGTTCAAGAACTATTTAAAACCGTAAAAATATTTACGTAAAAAAATGGTATAGGCGTTTTGAAAATTTCAACCCCTATTTTGAACCCCTTAGAGATGACTCACAGTAACGTCGAGCTTCGAGGACCAACTAGACGCCGAACGGAACCTATAACCCGAATTTCATCAATTTTTTTTCATGGTAACTAAGAAAAGTGGCCCGTACGGCGTACGGCGTACGGCGGACAGACAGAAATATTTTTATTGCAGTTTTGGATTCTACATACCTTGAAACGTAAACCATCAAATTTTGAGGGGGGGTAAGAATTTTTTTTTTCATGCTCGATTCCAATGGTTCATTATTGAAAATAATAAACCAAAATGGGTTTGTACAAACTGACAAACAACACTAGCTGATAGCATTTACATGTGGAGATGAAAAACGGGTACAAGCAGCCTGTCGCGTCACATCTTCTGACAGCTTCTTCAATGTGAAATCCGCTTAAAACCTCTCTGTTTTTGTTCCCAGAACTGTAGTAAAGGTGATGATTGGAAAATCTCAAGCTCTCTTCTCAAGCGTCAATATCCCTGGGAAAGACAAGAATTCGGCGCTTCTGACTGTCGGCTCCATTGCCATCACAATTCCTCAACACCCTGTGGCCCTACATGGGATGATGGCTCGAGGAAGCAAGCACCTGTCATCCACTTTGCAGGTCCTTCATTATATTCATTCATTTTATTTTGTACGTTTTGAAGTTGTGACGTGGCCACTCCACCCCTCGTGGAGCGGAGGGTGAGATAAGCAAGTGGGGGGTCTCCACCTCCCAATTTCATTTGCATCCAAACAAAATTTTTTTCTCATCAATCTAGGTAGATTATGCTATATTGCATCCCCTCATCCCTTGCGGTGCTTAATCCTTAAGACATACAGCAATATCAGACTTCCCTTAATACGTAATATCTTCATAAGCTTTCTTTCGGAGCCTTTATATTATTTGGGATATGTTACAAAACTAGTGCTCAGATCTCCCATCAGGCTTATCACATCACAAAGTTTACAGTAAGTACATTGAAGTTCACAATTTTGTATTATCCAGTTAGATGTAATATACTATTATAGCAGAAACTAATATTGGAATTTCATCAAAATTTCAAAATAATTTTGGTAATTATGTTGGTGTCGCTCGAAGATCATATTGGTAGTATTATGGTTGCACTTTAAAGGAGCCAGCAAGGCATTTTTAGGGATTGGTATTACCTAGCTGTTACAGGTTTTATGGTTGATTTGATGAGTTCGGTTTGATCAGATCACCTCATAATAAAAAAAAAATAGAAAGGAAATTAAACTTAGCGTGTTCGGAAAATGTTCAGTGAACTGAAAATAGCTCATGTTCTCCGAAAGTAGCTAGAAATGAAGCGTAGGTACAAACATAGGCTTGTTCTCAGTGAGTCGGCTAAGTCGGGTTCTCAGTGAAAGAGACTTGATTTTGCATGTATTACCTAATACAGGGATCTCTACAAATTGTTTGATCCCAATAACTCAGCTGTGGAGAAAATGCGACTTGGGTCCTTTAGGCCAAGCACTTGGATGGCACAAAAATTATGCACCTTGGGTGAGGATTGAACTCTGGATCCCCCCCCCCCCCCCGAGATCATAGGTTACCTGCTTTACCACGTATTGAATGATGAGATTGATTAAGTTGGAGGTTTTCCAACTGAATCTCCTGGTAATCATTCGCAGTTAGGGCAAATGTTGACATTTATGTGTGCTTCGACAGGAGCTGAGAGTGACTCGAACGTCCAGTAGGATCGGTCGACCAACTACTATTGATGAAGAGCAACCCAAGCCGACTCACTCCCCGGCCCACAGCCGCACGATACACAATTATTCGTCCTTCGCCAGTGATAGTGCACCACTCCTTCAACCATTCGTCATTCAATTCACTGTAGTCTTACAGGTAGATTTCTTCCGTTATTTTCCCCAGCTTTTCACTCTACGTGTTGTTTCTATCCTAAAAAAATCACGGCTTTTCATGACTTACACGACTAATTTCAGAGTCTAAGTATCACAGCAGCCCTCCTCCCTTCCTTACAAGCCCAGTACAAGATGGAACAAGTCACCAGCAGCGGAGTCACAGCAAGCAAAGTCAAGTTCGTCATCGACCTTCCAAGGCACTCTCTATCATTCTCTACCAAAGTCCAGGCAAGTACACCGCCCAAGACCCCTGTATTCCCCTGTACGAATCCCACTTCATTTACACCCTACGATGCATATTTTATTTAGCTACAACGTGACTCCACCTGTTTTCAGGTCACCGAAGCAAACCTTCCATCTGAGGCGAGCATCGCTCTGCCTCAGGCGCACGTGTCTGCAGAATACATTCAAGACGGAAGCAATGCCGTTGAAGGACAGTTTGGAGGTAGTTTCGTCTCTGATTATGGAAAAAATTTGTTTTGCATTCGCCCGATCCCCTCATTGCACCCGCTGTCGAACCTTTCAATAATAGAAAATGCAAAATACTTCGAACTAATAGTAATTTTTGTTCTCCCTAAGATGGCGTTGTCCTAAGACATGGCAACTATTTGAGCGCTATGGCAGACATTGGAGTGTTTGAGCATTCACTGACCACTGACCTACTAAATCATTTGGTTTTCGTCCAAAAAGTATTTATGAAGGTATGCGTTTTATTGAACTTGCTTTATTATTGCCTTGAAGTTACCAAAAGTGGCAGTTTTAATTCGCACATATTTTGTGTCCTCTCAGGAAGTCAATGAAGTTGTTCAGAAGGTGTATGGTGGAGAAAAACCTGTGCCCCTCTGGGAGGATGACCCTCAGAGTGAAGGAGCAGTCAAGAGGATATTGTTTTCATTGGGAATAAGACTGAAGGTAGGTGGTATTGATGCGGGTTGTTCACAACGTCGAACCTTCCTAGACCGATTAAAAGCTATAGTATTAAAACGCTGTCTTCCCCCACTTTCCATTAGAAGCTACGGAGAGACGTTTGGCAGAAGAATGGGGACTAATTTAAAGTGGGTTAATAGGGCGTAGGGGTAGGCCGGTGTAGGCTTTATTGAGCCAAAAATCGTCAAAAACGCGGCTCAAAACGACAAATAAGATTGCTTTATGAAATCTCTTCCAAATAAAATTTAGTTTCTCGTTTAGGTTAGTTTGCCTAATGAAATTTTGTCTGCCTCTAATATATATATATATATATATATCTTAGTGCGTATATCTTCGATAAGCATGTCCTGTAGCTGCGGAAGTGGTTATCTTCAAATTCACGAATTGTTGGGAAAAGTTGTTTTTGTGTTACTCCAAGCCAGAATAAAATTTTATTTATTTTTTTAATTCAATGCATTTGAAGCGTCTTGGGGTTGCGTTTCAGCGTCAGCGTACTATTGATGAATTTGTGACGGTGGGCAGTTATCGAGTTGTTTGTGCTTTCAATGAAGATGGGTGGTAAGGCTGAAACAATCGATATCCCTTCTTAAATGGTGATTATATCACTAGTCTAGAGGAGGGACTCTTGAGGGTCCACCGTCACGCTCCTCGCACTATGTCACAAAGTTAATAACTGAAGTGGGGGGGGTGTTACATTTTCTTTCTGGCATTTATCTGAATTCATAAACAATGCGATACTTTATTTAAACAAATCGTATGGAAGGAAATAACCTTGAACAGTTGATATTTCATTACATTATCACGTTGAAGTGGAAAAATTATACGGCTAGCCACAGCCTCTTCATCGGGCTTGCAGAAATTGCCAAGGTCGTCCTCATCGTACGCTCCCTCTTTCCTGTGCTATCCGAACTCCAAACGAACTGTGGTAAAACGTTAAACAAGAAATGTAACCACAAGGAAAACTGTACTATAAGCGAGGGTTTCAGGAGGAGACAGGAGAATGAATTTATTCAATTTATTTGGTTGATCAGATCGGTCATCTGAAATCCATAGAGTAACCTACAGCTGATTACAACATCTCTGCCCAAGTTGGTTCGGAGATGGGCTTATTTCGCAGAATTCCATGATTTTCCAGGGTTATTTTATGGTTTAGCCGGTGTTGTATACTACTCGTAGAACAAATTGTGGAGTGTGGGCCTGTTCAACAAATAACCTAACTCATTACCGTTGATCTAGTTAGATAATTTACCATAATATATAGTTCATTCGGGAGGTTACCTGCGGTGTATAAGAAGTTGGAGGCATCTGCGATCATTGGATGAAACATGCTGTACTCACCGAGGGGATTAAAATCTTTTGTTATAGTACAATACAATGCAATTTGGTACAGTATTTAATTAACTGAATGAAATCCAAAATTCGATCTATAATAATAAACGGAATTTTAATTTTTGCAGAGAATTCAACTTACTGCAGTCACTCCAACTAACTGTGCTGTCCGTCTGGAAACTGGGAGTGTCGATCTACAGCTCTCAAATAGAGTTCAGAACGTTTCCGGGCCGGTGCCGCCAAACACAAACATGAAACTGTTTATAAAAGCTACAGTTGATGTCAACCTGTCACTGGGCCAAGTCATCAAGCACGCCTTGTTTGAGGAGGCGGATCCAGAATTCCAACAGTTTGCTTTCTTCAAGACCCGAATTGGTAAGCAATGCTTTGCATCCTTATTATCTTCTTGAGGTACCTACAGAATTGAGTGACCTCCCTCCACTGAATCCCGAGTCCTATTAGGGAAGCACCCAATCCATCAGGCCGAGACCAATTATGCTATTTAGCAAGTGTCTGATCCTAAACGTTGTGGAGAGAGAACAAGAAAGCATCTCCCCTCTCCAGTAGGCTGGTTCCAACTGCAGCCTAAGTCACTCATAATCTTGGTTCACATGGAGACGCAATTCCTTACGGCAATCCGGTACAGAGTCGTTCTGCAGTGCTGCTGGCCAACGCAAAATGGATTATTGCAGTGCAGTGTCATGAATACTATATCAAAATCTCCAGATATTTTCTGCTGTCGGATCCGTTGCTGTATCTGCGCAGAGGTTACTGCGCACACCTCTCCTGTTTGGCTGTTCAGCCATATTGGAATCATTCCGGGTTGATTTTGCCGGTTAGATATTGGTTATGATTCCGCTGCCATGTTAGCGCCTCTGTGGCAAAAATTATGGCGAACGCGTTGCCGTATCGGATTGTCGTCCGGAATCGCATCTCCAGGCAAATTATAGATTTTTACCCGCGAAAAAGTCGTGTCAGGGTATCCCAAACCACTTCAGGCATCCCAAATAAGGGTAACATGAGTTTGCAACGGTTTCTGAGGTGAGCTAACTTGTGAGAGCCAAAAAACCGCGAGTTTTTGGCTTATAACATTTAACTGGTGTATCTTACAGAAAATGCCACTCTTACCAAAATTAAAGAGCATTAAATTCTGCGACTAACGACTTCCTTAACAATTTTTTTTTTTTTCAACTGTTTCATCAGTTCTGTTGGTGTCGGCAGTCACTCTTATTTGGGATGCCCAAAGTGGTTTAAAATCATTTCCAGCTTTACACAATTTTTTTTTGCAGACGGTCTTTTTTTGGTCTAATTTGCCTGGGCTACTAATTTAATTACATTTTTGTATCGCAGGACTGAGAAACGCATTTCAAGGTGAAATGATCGGCGCTGGCAGCGAAGGCAAGGAAGTAATTCTCATAACCCTCCGACGCCCTCTGATTTACATCCAACCAATGGCGGTCGACAAAGCCATTCTCGTGTGGCTCAACTACAAAAACGCTTACGAGTACTGGAACGAGCAGAGGTCTTCTCTGAACAAGGAGGTGCTCACTGCGACGCAGCAGGTCTTTGAAAAGATGCCTTTCGAGAAGCTGACAGGGCCGCCCATACTGGGGACCTTGTTCCTGCAGCTCACTGTTGAAGATATGGGAATATGCATCCCTCTGAATCCACTTCCTCCGGTGAGTGACCATGTTATTGTTCCATTTTAGCTTCTCCCATTCAGCGCCAATGAGGCCCCCTTCACACGAGAAGCCGCAAGATTTCCGACTCCACACAAAACTGGTCATCAAACGTGGGCTTTGGGGTGAACTCTGTGTTTTCACTTCTGTTCGGGGTACGTCTGACTGTTGCGTTTTCACTTCTGTGCTGGGGTGTCATCAAATACTAAATAGTAAATATCTTGTTACAATTTCGATTAACTTGGCAGCACAGATTTAGTTAGATTGGTTGGTGTGTTCACCTGAGGTATATTTTGGTTCTCTCGAGTAAGATATTACTGTTGTTGACTGTTTTAATTTTAATTATATAGCTCTGTCCGTTCCTTACTGCTTTGATTACATTCATATTAATATCCGTAATAAAACAACTTCAAATCTTACAACTTCCATTTCCTCTCCTTCTCTTCCAGCAACCATCGTGGGGCCGCCATCTGTTCGCCGACGATTCCTGTGCTGCTGTCGTCCTTACCCTGGAGTCCACGAGCATATCAGCTTGCAGCTGGGGATCCCTTGTTTGCAAAGGACGCTTCGTAGGTCTTTGCCTCCGATTTGCGGACGACTTCGAGACATCGCTCGACGACTGGAAACCAGACCCCTCGGAAACAGCGATGAATCTCTGTGTCGTCTCTGAAGGGACTTACGAAGTTTGCTCTCGAACTGTTGCAGCTCAAAAAATCGATTCAGGTTTGTGATGTTATTTTGCTTCCTAATTACCAAAAGCAAGGAAGTTCTGAATTCTTGAAAAGAAAAAAACAGATTATATGTTGTGTTGTTGTTCTTCAGAATCAAAATTTCCACTCACATTTTGGGTTTCAGACAGACAAAACAGATGCAAATTTGATTCCGTATCTGTAACCATTCAGTGTGACGGCTATGTCATACCGTGTGAACTATCCGAACGGGCTAAATGAGCTTTGATGAAATTCAGGTGGGACCCCAGATCCCATTTGAATGTCATCAAAATGCAACTGCACCTTTCTCTACATGCACAAACATGAAATTCTTTACACCTTCTAAACCCAGATTCTGTTTAACTGCCGAAAAGCGAATCTTTTTATCCATACCTATCGCAGCAAACGTGTCTGAGCACGTATAATTAGCGCAGCAAGCAGCAGATGGACGTTCCGTGTAATTTTTTAATTTTGTAATTGTGTAATAATTTGAGGAGGGGAGGTACGTTTGCTGCGATAGGTATGGATAAAAGGCATCGCTTTTCGGCAAATGACGCATTCAGCCACAGTTCTGTTGATCCGATTTCGATGGTGGATTGTGTAGTTTAGGTTAGATATGATTATATTATGTAGTTCCGGTTGTTCAAAATCCAGCTGAGGAACCTGCAAATGAGTGACGTAGGAGGGAATGAATGAGGTTCCTAGCAATAACACTTACCCCCTATGAATTTCAATGTGATTGTGAGGAGTTGGTGTTACAGAATTTTAAGCTTGGCGGGTCTGGGCGATCCACAGGCCTCTCCGAACAGTGAAAACTCCCTTACAGTGTTCTGGTCAAAAACTTTTTGAATACCTCAAGATGATCACCTGTCGGACAAGTGGAAGATTCCTAACAGTATTTTCTCTAAAAATCCGCAAAAAACTGCTATGGTCTCAAGATGAGCGCCTTTCCGACCAATGGAAAGTGTCTCCAATTTTTTTGAAAAAAATAAAAATAAATAAAATTGTGAGCGAATCTCAAGCTGCAAATCAGTGTATGGCATTGCACCTTCTGGCATTGCTCTGTATTGCGGATTAGCTGTGCTTGCAATTTTGTGGTGCCTAAGATAAGGTCTGCACATGGGCTAACAATGGAAACTTTGTGGTGCTAATTTCTTCTGTTATATTCAATCAATTTTATTGAAATTTGGGGAGGGGGATTATTATGTATAACAGAGGCGTTCTTTGTATAAAACATTGATCGGTCTCTACACACACGAAATCCTTGTTACACAGGTGTCCTCAGTTCTGTTCTACCTATTTGAATAGCATTTTCTGTCTTCATGCCCTACCTGCGTCTCATATTCTCCCCTGCGAATTCCACAGTGATCGTAGCAGTATCCTCTGTCCATAAAATATAATTGTCACGATTTTTTGTGTGGATACCCTGTCTGATTTCGCCCAAGTTTGACAGGTAGTCAGGGAGTGGTGTACTAATTTACTGATTTTTAGTTGTTTATGCGTTTTCTTCATTAACTGGTTTTTAAATAGGTACCAAGATACCTTCATTTAATCCAAACCTTACGAATTCTCTGCCTCAATGATGAAATTGAGCTCAAAATTCATGTATATTTTCAGAAAACGCCAAATGGTTTTTGAACGTCCAGTGGGCAATGCAAGGAGTGGACATTCATTTGGATGTGAATATCGGCAAGCAGCTTTCTGCTCTTGGTCATACATTGACGACGTTGACCAGCTACCAAGAAGACGACGTTCCCAACCGCAGTTATGACAGTGATGATGGCGACAATGTAGACAACATCGATAGCGCAGCTGTACGTATCATGAACCGATGTATATAGTGGTTTGGTGGGATATAAATGTAGATACACTCCAAATTGCTATGATGGGATATGCTGTCCTACACTCCATTCTGGTTTGGTTGGATATTATGTGTGTGAAAAACTGGTGTGGTGGGATATGTATGCTCCAAACTGGTATGATGGGATCCGTGCACTTCAAACTAGTACAGTGAGGGATATGTTGGTACTCTCTCAAAAAGGTGCCTATGTTGAAGAGTGGTTCACACTTTTTCGACTGTCTAATTTCTTGTGTTTACTGCAGGAAAGTCCCCTGTTGAAGAGATCCAGACCTACGTGTGACAGCTTGCCCATGTTCCTGGACCCGTCGCTCGATGCAAAGAAACGGTCTAAACTCATTGAGAAGGAAATGAACGAGCAGGCGAAAATCATCAACGACTTGAGGACTTTGGGAGCATCTCACAGCACGATCGAACAAGAAACAAAGCGATTGAGAGAGTTGGAAGCTTTGGTGTTCAAAGACTTCAGAAGGTAGTTTATATTCTGATTATTTGGTGAAAAACTCTAGCGCACTGCTCGTACCTCCATGCCAAGAATGACAGTTCCTGTCAGGTCCTGCCAGATTTATTTATGTAGTCTCTAACCCCTCCCCACCCGATCAGGCCATGTGTGGTCTGAAATGGATAGCAGAAAACACCTTTCGAGAGACTACATGAAAAACCCATTGAGCAAGGAAGATATGAATGAGATTTAACAAGAAACAGACATTGCTTCGGTATTAATGATTTTGTCGACGATAAAGGAAAATAAGCAGTACACTTTATGAGAGTAGAAAAATACGAACTTATAGGTATCTATAAAGGACAATCAAAATATTGCTGGCTTTGGGCAAGCCCGTGCTGTCGACAAGAGTCACAACTCAGCACAACAAAACAGAAAAAGCAAATCTCATCCACGATACAGCTCTTTACAATATTGCTGTTACCTGCCGAATTTGTTTGTATATATTACATCGTTCTGTGGGTATTGCCATTGATTACTGCATACCTACTGCAATAATTTATTATTACAGTAATATGTATGTAATAATCAAATTATTACAAACTTACAACTTATTACATGTACAAATGACAAATTATTATTACAAATATGTATTACTACAAATTTGTAATAATTTTTTAATGATTGTAATAATATTTGTAATAATTAATCGTAATTTTTGTAATAATTGCAATAATATTTGTAATAATTACAAATAATTATTACAACTGTACAAATTATAAAAGCATTGCAAATGTAAAAATAATCAAATTATTACAGATGTATGTAATAATTAAATTATTGCATACTGCAATAATTGATTATTACATTGCCATTGATTTATTACATACTGCATGGTGTTGTTGGGCAGATGGTATTTCAACTATCCCACTCTATCTACCCAACTATCTCAACACTTCCATTTTAAAATACAAGCAACCTGAGTACTTGTTTGAAAAATTTTCTTTTATGAGTGATATTCATGAAATATACAAGAAATGCGTGGACATTATTGCAGTTTCCGGTTCATAGAACTGTGTTGTATAATAGCTCTTTCGATGTATCAGCGATTAAGCTTTGTAATGGTAACGCGGAGTTGTTTGATGCGTCACAGAGCGTTCAATTATTCAAAAACAAATTCAAAATCCATTTGTTGAAAAATTATGAATGATAGTCCAAGAGGATCATTGATTTGTTTTTGTGTTCTGTTTTTAATTTACCTATGCTTACATAATGTTAATAAGATTAGTATTGTGTTGGTGAGTAGCCATTTCATTTTTATAAGTATTTATATTTGTTTGTTTTTCTCTATGCCGAATCCAGCTGGAGCTGCAGATTGGTTTATTTCTATGAAAACCATGTACTATAATGTTTTTTTTCTGCCAAAATGGTAGAGAGGGCCTTATGGCACTGATTTTTTGTCATATGTGTAATAAAACAGTCAAACTCTGCTGTTACCAGGGACATGATGCAGAGAATCAGAAGGCAAAGCGTCAGGAAGGGTCTGGCAAGTAAGAAACCAATGATCGCCTCCAAATCCGCCACTTTCCGCTCTCGGTCTTTCATCGTGCCGTCGCCCACTCCGGAGCACCACATCGAAATCGAAAGGTACAGAAGAGGGCGCGGGCAAGACACAAACCCTTACTTTTTACTGCAAACAATCTCATATTTTATGCATGCCTTCATCTTAGCTAGCACTCGTCAAAGTGTTTGATGAACAGGGTTGCCGCCAGTCAGGGAGTGCTTGGCAGTACTGGGAGATTTAAACTCAGTCATAGAACAAGTCATTTTTCAAACATGAAAGAAAAGTGTGGTCACTAGAGCATTTTTACACATTTTTATTTTGCATTCATCAAAGTTACTTGGCGAAAGTATTTCCCTCTGTTGTGTTGGTGTTTACTTAAAATGGGGTATTCCAGTCATTCTTTTTCTCTTTCTCTTGAAAATAGGTACTTTATGTGGTGTTGATGATAGATAGATGGATAGATAAATCGTTTATTTGTATTAGTCGGAGACCGTTACAAGAGTAACAACACTAATGTTATACAGATAGATAAATCTCATTATTTGTATTGGTCGAAGACCGTTACAAGAGTAACAACACTAATTATACAGATAGATAGCTAGACAAATGGTTTATTTGTATTGGTCGGAGACCGTTACAAGAGTAACAGCACTAATTATATAGATAGATAGATAAATCGTTTATTTGTATTCGTTGAAGACCGTTACAAGAGTAACAACACTAATTATATAGATAGATAGGTAGATAAATCGTTTATTTGTATTGGTCGAAGACCGTTACAAGAGTAACAACACTAATTATACAGATAGATAGATAGATAAATCGTTTATTTGTTTTGGTCGGAGACCGTTACAAGAGTAACAACTCTAATTATAATGATAGATAAATCGTTTATTTGTATTGGTCGAAGACCGTTACAAGAGTAACAACACTAATTATACAGATAGATAGCTAGACAAATGGTTTATTTGTATTGGTCGTAGACCGTTACAAGAGTAACAACACTAATTATATAGATAGGTAGATAGATAGATCGTTTATTTGTAAAACATGTCTGTTTGCTGGGAATAAACTCAAAATTTGGGAAACTAATAGAAAGTGGGAGTTCGGAAAAAAGTTGGGAGTGTAATGTATGCCTATCCTAGGCTCAGGAGGATATTGGAATCTAACTTGAAAGTGGAAGCGGTAGTATCCATGCAGGAAGACATGAACTTTAGGATTATTGCCAGATACATACAAAAGCTAGCTAAAAACATTAGGCAGAACTTAGGTAAACAAAATGAAGGTGAATGATGAAGCAGCATCAGGGGACTATTTATGTTGACTGTACGCTTTGAGAAGGAATGGATCAATCTCATTACACCATCACATCTTATTTAGTCCAAGTAAGCTTGTGAGTGATGTAGCCAAGAACACTCTACTCGTATGCTGTCTACACGCCTTCCGCGGTGCTCATATGATACCTGCTTGAATGGTGCTGTCGAGAAAATAATGTATTGTGGGCAGTCGGAAGTATTGTTAACTGCCTGACGGAAGTATTTTGTTAGCTGCAGTAAATTCTGTTCATTTGAAGATAGTCATCATCTTCGTGGGGTTCCCCGTGACAAACCTCAGTTCGCCACCTCAAACTACTCATTTTGGTTTATTATTTTCAATAATGAACCTTTGGAGTCGACCATGGGAAGAAAAAAAAGTAACCCCCTCTACTAAAAATTTCATGGTTTACGTTTCAAGGGACGTAGAATACGAATATCGAATACAAATATTTCCGTCCGTCCGCCGTACATGGATTTTCCTTAGTTCCCATGAACCAAAATTCACGAAATTTGGTATATGGTTCCCGTTTGGGATCTAGTTGGTCCTCGAAGCCTGGCGTTACTGTCGGTCAACTCTAAGGGGTGAAAAATAGGGGTTGAAATGTCCATAGTATCCCTATCTCGGAAAATTTTGAGGTGTGGGTTTCCTAGCATTTTCAAATAGTTCGATTTTTTCTGCATTTTTGAGACCATCCGAAGCATTATACGATGTTGCCATAAAGAGCAGGGTGTATGGAGGCATCAAGTTCAGTTGAGAGTGCAGTTCACAGGACTCCCGGCCAGGTTGGCGCTGTAGCCCAGTGGTTTACGTGACGGACTGTAATGCCACATTTCCCGAGGTCGAAACCCTACCGGGACTCAATATTTTTTCACTCCACTTCAGCACTTTTCCTTCAGAACTTTATTTGTGTTTCTTTTTGCCATTTTTAGCTGTTTTTCATTGACAGAACACCTGATTTAGGTAGGAGGTACCCATTAACGAGTACTGGGATAGGTGCTAAGCTACAGAGGGTCTGTGATCTATACAGACAGCTGTGATCTGTAACAGAAGGGTGTTCTATACAGAGAAATGTTATATGTAACGGAAGGTGGTCTATACTCATGACGTGAATGTTGTCCCGAACTTAACTAACTGAAGTCACGTTTCATTGCTTAGTTGCCTACAAAAGACCTCTATTCGGTAACAAATACACTTTGACTCAGGCATCATGTTTGTACTTTCTTGAGAGGCTTGGACCTTTGACACTGCGGATAGCATACCAGACATCGAGACACACAAGGTAGATAACGACTTCAGCGTTGTAGGCACAGATTCCGGTGTTTAGACAGCATATAAGGGTAGAGTACCTACCTAACCTAATTCCCCAGAACTTTTCGGATACGTATTCCTTATTTGTAGGACTCACTGGAATACCCCTCTCAGCTAGTCTATGTACTCTGTCCTACAAACCTCTTGCACAGTCAGGGAAAAATTTCGATTTGGCGGCAACCCTGTATAAAGAAGCTTGCTCCCACAAACAGAGCTAACCAATCTGCCGTATCTGTCCCACAGCCCGGAGCTTGAAGCTGGTAGTCTTGGAAGTTCTCCAACCACGACCATGTTCCCAAGAGGACATCTCACTTCTTCAACCAGGGTCACATTTAGCAATGACCCTCACACTTTTCCTAGGTGACGAGTTATTTTTATAAATTGGTTGGCGAAAGAAACTTTACGTCTTCATGGAAAGGATTTGATCATGGGGTGTTTACACTGGTTTTGCTTTGCTTCTTCCTATCATTTTCACGTTTTATTAAGTGGGAGTGGGTTTACACAGCAACAGAATCCGCCAAGTTAGTGGGTAGTGTAGCTGTATCTCATCGTTATGATTTGTGTAAACAGCAGGTGCACCAGCTATTTTAATTAAAGCTGGAATTGAGGCATAAATTAAGTGGGAAAGGGAAAGAAGGGAAGTAGCGGCCATTATAGGCTGGAGCTTTTCGTCTGACTGCCCTGCCAGTGTCGCAGACGTGATCAGCTGTTCCCCAGTGAGAGGATCATAATTCGACCTGATCACTTCGCTTTTGGCTACTCATTGCCTCGTCCCCTTGTGTTTGTCGTTTCTGACGACGTGATACCTAAATAGCATCAGACCTCCGCTAAATTAAGTGGGTCTGCAGAAACAACTGTCGCACCATAAGCAGCTTTGTCTCGTCACGTTTGAAAATAAACAAACTGAGAACTCCAAAATCCAAATTAAATATTTATTCCAAGCAGGTATTCTTTCTACTGACGCCTACGCTGGCGCTGGTGGTGGCTTCAAACATTGTCCTGTGTATTTTTTTGGTATACAGGGCTCATCCTCCAAATATAAATTCGTAAGACCCAAAATTATCTGGATTTGGTGGTGCCAACCCAGTGATCTCTGTGACGGTGTCACCGATATTTATCTAGCTCTCGCGTTAGTCCAAGCGATTACCGCTAGATGGCCTGATAATTCACTGTGTGACAAGTCGAGCTTCGTGGGCCGTCAGCTCCTGGTGTCCGTGATCAGAACTGCTGATCTGATAACACTGTTGGTGGCGGGTCGAGGGGGAGCCGAGGGCGAGGGGCGATGGGGACAAGAGAATTTTGGGCAATCAGTTGAACACGTGGCGCGAGACTCAGTAAAAGGACAGTGGTGGGAAATGCTTTGGTTTTGATTTTATGTAGTTGAGTTCTGATCCGAATTTATATTAGTTGTGTAGACACCCGAGTTCCTTGGGTTTCAGTAGTAAATTATAGCAAGGGTGGTATATTATATATTAATGGCCCTTTACACGAGCCGACCAGGCCAGATGAATCCAGTGCTGCTGGCCACGTACCCCCTGACACGCTCTGGTGGGTGGGGGGGCTTTCTTCCCCTTGGGCAGCCGTTTACATGACCGGACCGGACCGTGACCAGACCATTTTTTAAAAAAAATGGTATGTTGTTTAATAGCTAAGTACTAAGAATGTAGAAGAAATCATGAATTTGAAATACATTTTATTGATATTGCTCAGTTGCATGATTTCTACAGAAAGGCAGGCTCATAGCTACAAATACAAACATCACCTACTTACCTAGTAGTTACCATCGAATTCGAGCGGAGAAGGAAAACACATGATGATGAGGGGGCAAAGGGTGGGGAGAATAGGATCGACGGGTGGGGGGACCCTAGAGGAGCGCTTGCACGACAGGGCGGAGGGTCACACTTGCTGCGCTCCCCGGATTCATGCGGCCCGGTCCGCTTGTGTAAATGGCCCTTTAAGTGGGTCAGTCGCAAATTAGGTACTTACCGTTGTGGATTCTAGTTATACATAATTGAGCCACGGCATCCTTCCAGGATTGTATATATAGTGATAACCGAGGGGGTTGGTAAATAAATGGTGAAAATTAGCCCTAAGGCCTTTTGTCTGCTTCCCTGGTGAGCGCTTTGGAACCCGTTCGAGGCCTGCGGCCACAGTCTGTTTTGAAGGTCACTCTTAGGTTGCAGCTACAGCTTCTGCGCATGCACAAAAAATCCTTTCAATTTTTCGTGTGCTCCGATTTCCATAGGTCCTCCTGCAGTACAACTCGTCAATACACCAGCTGATTATAACAGTTATAGGTATTAACGACGTGAGGAAGCTATACTTCCCTCCCACAGAGTTGCTTAGCGACTTATCTAAGCAAAAGTTGGACCGCTGTTGTTATATATTTAAATAGAAAGATTGATTGGAAGATGTTCCATTTAATTTTGACTCAACTCGACCTACGCCGGACTCGTGCTGTGTAAACCTCCTTCACATTTTCCTCTCCACGCATGGCCATTCAGTATTTTACTTGTAATAGCCCAGTTTCGTTTGAATGTTTGAAGAAATATGGCGTAGGTAACCTACTTCATTATTCGTCCTCTAGATAATATGATGGTTTGCAGTGTTACGCTACCCCAACCGCTAAGTAATTGTTGGGAAGATGCACAGAGCCAGAGGTCAGGCCTTATCTTGCAATCCTTAATTGGAAGTTACTGCCACAGCTGTTGATTGGCCCTGATCCTAATAGCTGCATTATGCTAAAACCAAACATGGTCATGCTATATTCTTCTACTATCTTGTACCGATGTTCCCCAACACATGAAATACTGCACATGTGTGTAGAAAACGCATTCATCCCTTCTCCTGTCTTTCTCTCCTATGACAGGAATTTTATTCAGTTAGATGTTCAAGCAATCATCATCCGAAGGGTTTTCAGTTGGCATATTGAACACACTTTTTCAGTTTGTGGCTCATTACATCTGAACGGTGCATCTTACAAAAAATCACTCGTGCCAAAATTAAAGAGCGATCGGCAGTCAAAATTAGGCAAATTTTTCCATTTTGATTGAAAAGTGTGTTATGCTCAGTTTCACACACCTGTGACTAAAAAAAAACGGTTATTCCTAATTAAAAATGTCGTATACCAATAAATTAAAAACTAAAATTTTTAAATTAGATATTTCAGTAGAAATAGGGGTACTTTAAACGCAGAGTTTAATGCTCTACAATTTTTGTTATTTGACATTATTCATTCGGGATAACCGTTTTTTCAGTCACAGGCGCGTGAAACTGAGCATAACACACTTTTCAGAAAAAAAATGGAAAAATTTGCCTAATTTTGACTGCCGATTCTGACCAAACCACTCATCCACATTTAATGTTTAAGGAGGTCATTCGACGCAGAACGTGATGCTCTTTAATTTTGGTACGAGTGAAATTTTCTGTACGATGCACCTTTCAGGTGTTATAAACCAAAACTGAAGAAAAAAACCCAAAATTTCGAGGTTTTTGGGTGCCAACATTTGTCCCGAGGTAGCCTGTTATAAAAATTTTAAAAAAGACAGGACAAAAATAGAATAGTCTATTTCCACGTAAACTAACAAAACTGTAGACCGGTTTCGGTTGTTAAACCACCATCAGTACACAATAGAATGAAACTACTGGAACTTGAGCTCCTATTTAAATACAACTCGAGTAAATGGCAGTGCAATCTCATTGGCTGTTGAGGCCAAGGAAGTGAAAGGGAGGTGGAGCCTGATTGGCTGGAATACAATACAAGTGAAGGGTGGTACATTCTGATTGGAAAGGAGGTAGGAAAAAAGGAAAAGGAAACAAGTTTATAGCCTGTGTTATCATTTGTTTTTACATCTTTGTTCCCATACACAAGTTGAAAAAATGAAAGTTTCTGCACCACCTTTTGCAACATACTGTGCCTTACTGAATCGATTTTTCCACTGATCGGCCTAGTAGGGCTGTACGGTATGGTTTAGCGTATCCCTGAAAACAGCTGCCCTCCTGGTCCAGTGAGTTTTTCACGAGACTTGCGGTGGTCGTGGCTACTTCCATGTTCTCTTTAGTTGCTTTCTATTTTTGTCAGTTTCATTACTTGCCATTAATTTACAAATTAAGTGGGAGATGCATGAAACTATTATAAATCTAGCACAGGTTCTTAGATACATGTCGTGGTAATAAACCCAGTTGGGTACAGAAAAAGCTATTTGTATCAGTGAAAAACTGGTCGATATAGAATACCTGTCTCATTGCTTTGTAACATATCATAATAATGTATGCAGTTTTCACCTAATTGTAGTACTAAGCTGATGGATAACAGCTGTAACTTGTATGCTCGAACCGAATGGTGCTCTGGCATGTCATAAAAGCTTTACACAGTAGTTTTGGTGGGTGCGAGTTTCATTTATTCGGTTAGTTTTATTTCAAAAAGGCCTCGAAGTGGGCAGATATTTCAGCTGTTCACCTGTGACCTGTACTCACCACTGCCGTGGAAATGCAGTCGATATGAACCAAGACTAATTGACTTCAGTAGTAAAACGCGTTTGTTCTGCATTTATAATAAGAGAGCCATCAGTCTCATGGATCATAAATCAGAAATTTTATGATTTTTCCCCCTTAAGTCGTCCTAGTGACGGAGGGAATTCCAAAAGCCGGGAGAAATCAATAAAATTCACTTGGTGTTCGGAATTACCCACCTGGCAACAAATGACACCACCAATTATTGTTAACAAATGTTCAGTAAAATATCTGCGAATAATGATCATGACTGAAAGAAACCCAAGCGTTTTTGTGGCTAAAGGTAGACGTGAACAGGGATTATTTGTACGGCCCTTGGTCTGGTATGAGTTGCAAACTCTATGGCATAACGGCCTAGAGTTGTGACAATGCTTGGTGAATAAGTTCCAATAGAATACTTTTAGTCATATTCTTGTAGCGTGATGCTGTTTCAAGAGCTTTGGAGTGAAAAATTACAAAAACTAGGGTTAACGTGAATATTTCATGGAGTTCTTTTTTTCACCGTTCACTCTTATACGAGTGAAATCTAATACAAGTTCTCCTTGATTGCTGGGTTGGGTGCTGGGATTTATGAAACGCATTGACAAATCCAATAACTGTGGGGTTGGTCTTCAGGCAATCATCACTTCCAAGTGCATCGTCCGAGCTGAGCCTTCCTGTTGACGGGGAGCTGATGGAGTGGCAAGCCGGGCGACACTCCAGTGACAACATCCCCCCTGACATAGAACACGGGTGAGTCGGTGGATTTGAGTATGATGACATGTATTGTGTAGAGCAGAGCCCTATCCTTTCTACGTAGGTGCAAATGGCGGACCGTGGAGCCGTTGTCACCTCACTCCAATTATGGAGTCAACCTGGTTGAGAACAGCTGTTGTTATTTACATGCAATTGCTGAAATATAGGTTTTACTGCTCTTGTCCAAGCCAGCGAGTTGTATCAGGAGCCACCTTTTGGAACCTGGTCGCACAAATGGCGTAGGTAGCAGAAATCGATTTTCGTATTGTAACATTTTAACTCATCTTTATTGTAGAGTCCTCTGGAAATCGTTCACCACTCGTTTTCAAACTGGTAATCTAAATAAAAACTCCAAATCTCCCAATTTTCAGACAAACCAGTGGGAACACTGCTTACAGTAGAATAAGTTTGTTCACAAATAATTCAACTGAAATCTGACCAATACTTGGGATACAGGTTACAAGGTTCTTAAAGAAAAACGGAGTTATTGAAAAAATAGTCTATTTCCACTAATACGCGAAAAACGCAACGAACACTGTTATACCGGTTTAGGTGATCAAACCATCGTCAGTAATAATGTTGTTTTAATATTGTTTGTGATAATATTGTGTATTACTGTCGATGGTTTGATCACCGAAACCGGTATAACAGTATTTGTTGCGTTTCTCGTATATTAGTGGAAATAGACTATTTTTTATAGACTATTTTTTCAATAACTCCGTTTTTCTTTGAAATGGGTTTCCACGATTTCTTCGCGAGTGATTTAGTTCGTACAAGGTTCTTGTATGCCTAAAGACCATATTATTGCACAGCAGTTTTTCTGCATTTTTCCCGCATTTTCGAAATCAAAACTAGTAACAGAAGTAGAATAAAAACCGTGAATGTTGTAGAGGAATAAGTGCTGTACATATCAAATACAACGCATACTGGCAGAACTGACTTGTGCCAGGTTAGGGCTTGAAATATTAGCAGCATGAGTAGCATTATCGCAGTGTAACAGAAGGAAGAAGAAACAGAATAATTAATCAGTCTGTATCACAGAATAACAGAAGGATATCTTTAATTCTCAAAGCTGAAAAATGGAGAAGGTGACAACGAGGTTACCTATAGAGTTGTGAAATGTTAACCTCCCGAGGGTTACGTTTCAGCTTTTTCTTGTGGAAAATGGCGTCGAGGGAAAAATTAAATTTGCCCTAAATATCTCAGTGAGCTTAATATTGCTCTGCCAGGATGCTCACTGTGCTATAGGGAAGAAGTTCACATGAGAAAATGTGGGGAAAATGCGTCCAAATTGAGTTTCTGGATCTTGCAAAATGGCGATGAACACTAGCGAATTCTACAGGTCAAGGAGAGAGTTTACTCTGTATCATACATCATTATCACAAGTAATTTATCACACTTGAACACAGCCTGTTACCTAGCTAGCTCTAGCCTTCACGTTCAGGTTTAAATTGGATGGCGTTATGCAAATACCGGGTAAACAAATACGGGAAAATGCGTTACATTGGGGGTGGCATGGGGTTTTTTCCTGTTGAACCGCGCTGGTGTCTGTCCCCATTTTGCAAAACCCAGAAACTCCTCTGTCTCTAATCAAGAGAACGCTAGACAACGATTTATATTCCATATAATTGTTCTGATTTGCATGGGAATAGGCCTGATGTATGCTCATATATGAATTTGAACATTTTCCCTTATTTTGAACATATATGAATATCACGTTAAAACGGGGAAATCCCCTTACATAACGTCTCTGGAACTGGAGTTGACGTCAATAATACGGGAGATAACAGAAGTCACAACTTCTTGCTCAGAATAAATATACAACCATTTTTTTCCACCTTTTGAGGTACCAAAAACTAAATACTTGAAAAAAAATTATTTTTAGTTTACTTTTCTCCTCTATGAGCGATAGAATCGCTGGACCCAAATCCCAAAACGAGTCTAGAAAAACCTCATTTTGGTAAGAGATGGAGTTACGGTTTGTCCCTCGCCCACCATTCATATATCAAAAGACTCTCGAGAGCTTACACCAGAGCTGCTATCCCCTAATTACCAATCCCTTATCAAATTGGCGATGGTTGACTGGGTCAAAGTAAAGCAGCAGTTCTCCATTGTATCCCCAATACGAAAGGATGGCGTTAGTATCAAACACAAGTCACATGTTGCAAAACTTGTTGGAGTTCTGCTAGTTAGGTATAGAAAATTCATAACCGTTCACACATTCCTAATAATATGTTTAAAAACAATTACCACTCTAACTTGAAAACACGAATCATCCTCTCATCAACCTCACTCTTTTACAGATCATTGCTTCTCGCCGATATTGAAAGCAGTACAACAGGATCCAGTCCGAGTACAGGTCCCGCTCAACAGAAGCCCACAGAGCCAAACATTGATTTCGAGCTGGATGTCAAAGTTTTGATTAACCGAGGGAAATGCGTCCTTCACACCAAGGACATCACCAAAGAAGACGAGTTGAAATTGTGAGTACCGACCTTCTCAGGCGACGATGATCGTTATTCGTTAGTCCTCAATATGTGTATTTAATTATTAATTATAATTTACGAGTTACAACACATTTTTCAAAGGCAATAATCACATACAAGACAATTAAATTAGGTACCTACACAAAAAGAGACTAAAAAACAAAAATATAAGAATAAATGAGAAGGATAATGGTTCTTGCGTAAGTATCAATTGACACTCTGACGAAAGATTTAAATTTAGATAAGGATAAAGAGAAATCTAGTTCAGGACAATTTAACAAATATGCCTTGAATATGGGTTGTGGAACCTCTGTGGAAAATTACAACAAGCTAAAAATACAGATAACATAGTGATGCCTTAGCCTACCACCACTAAATCCTTCGTTTTCGGATTCTTTTCATTTCTTTACTCAATTGGAATTGTGGAGCAGGATGACCAGGATGAAAAAGGAAAGAAGCTGCTCCGGTGGTATGTTCGAGTTCCCACCATCGTCTCCAAGCCTGAGTCGGAAAACCCACAGTAGACATCACAGCTCAACACCGGGCAATCGTTTGAGGCAACTCCAAGCGCCGCCTCTGGGCGACGTAACGATCTTCCACATTCCTGGCCTTGATGTAAAGGTAAATACTGTAGACATTATGAGAGTGATGAGGGTGGTCAGGTGATTATAAATATATAAGATTCCAAAGTTTTCATATCGCACCATCCTAACTACCGCTCTCCCATAAACATAATATTTTCTCAGTTGATACGATTCTGGTGTCGTGACTGCAACTGGTGGCTGCAATACATCGCAGTTGACGGCTCCAGTGTATTTTAAATGTAATTTGTTCTACTGAACTGAGTCTGTGACTACAACCTTTGGTCACTTGTACCGGCTGACTGCGGTAGTGCTGAGGGGACCAGTCAAGTGACTCGAGTCGCTCTGGGGAAGAAATTAAATATAGATTTTTCATTTGCGAATATCTGACGCCAAACCTCAATTTTCTCGGATGTACTGGTACAACTAAAGGAGACTTTAATAGCCAGCTATGTATATGGGGCAGAGGTAACACAAGTGGCTCCTTCCCGTCCCACGGTAGGCCACCAACGATGCAGGTGACCACCACCCATTACATGTGATATTTACGTAGTTTTCACAACCTCTTCAATTTACTTATTATATACATAAAAATGGTATTGTATACGCCATATTACGATGGAAACTTTATGTCATAACCACACCGAGCTAAAGCAACTGGCACAAGATAGAGATGGATGGAGAGCTGCTGCCAACCAATCTTCGGATTGACTACCAAAGAAGAAGAAGAAGAAGATGATATTTTGAAAAATTAAATCATGCTTGGCTGAAATGAAAGAACTCCCAAAACTTTGTTGTATTTGTCTTTAGGTAAAAAATAATCACGTAATCAATTTTAAAATCCTCCCTCACGTCTGTTCTTGAATGAGGTGGATCGGCTGTATCTATCAACCTAGCACCATCTTCTGATCTATGAAATTCTCCTCTTTACATACAGTTATGTAGCAAATACAGCAACGTCCTGCACAGGGGCCATTTTCAAGTAAACTGAATGGTTGGAATCACACCGCATTGCCTTTCAGAACCTCTGTATTCATCGTGTCTTTTTCTCACAAATACTGTCATGCCACCATGTATCATGGGTTCTGGTGGTGGAAGCCTGAGGTTTGAAAGCTAATTTGTTCAAAGATATAAATTCCACATTTTTTCGGAGTGACACATGGACTCGTTTCAGGTCCATTACGAATCGAAAACAGCACCGGAAACTCCCAGCAAAGACAGGAGGCCGCCAGGCGTAGGAACCGGCGGGGTGAAGAAAGCCACACTCTTTGCTTGGGCTACTCTACAAAGCATCCCTGAAGAAACTGTCATTTCTCCTCATATTCTGGAATTCTTGGAGCAGACCCTCGAACCCATTCCTACGAATGACAGCAGAAGCCCCCCACCAACTCAAGCACAAGGTTTGATTTGTTTTTGATAGAAACAGAAATTAAGCAGAAAATGTTTTAGGAGTCAATTTATACGAGTGGGCACTGATAATCGCTGGTTGGGGGTAATAATGCAAAATAGGCTTAGCATGTTTAGTTAAACAGACCTTCCGGTAGCTGCTCCCAGCTTGTGTAATAGGGGAACAACACAGATGCAACATGGCTCATCTTTTCATCATTTTTCTTTTCTATTGCAGGAGGAATGTTTGCCAACAATGGAAACATGGCGAACAATGTTCAGTACTACGCTTCTTTTCCTGTTGACGTTATCGTGTATTTCCACATGCAGCCATCCACCTTCAGATTTTCATGTCTTCCTGTGTCGCGTGTGGAATGCATGTTGAAGCTCCCTTCTCTCGATACGGTATTCTCATCCAAAAGAGCTGATCCTTCTTTACCGTGAGTATCACCCTCATCAGTGTCCCTAATTACTCGTACTAGACAGTTTGTGCAACCGTTTCACAACACACTGCAATAGTGCTGGAAGTGGTGAAAAAATGCGCCTGGCTCGGTTCGTGTTTTTATCATGAAGATCCACACACACACCACAGCAGGGGGGTGGCGCGTGGAAGGAGGGTCAATTGGAGGAGTGTGGGATTACCTGCCAGAGCGCACTTCACGCTCCGGGAAGTGATTTGTTTTGCTTTTGAGTGGTTTTTTGTGTGTATTTGATGGTTTGAGGACAATGGGCTCTTTTTACAGTACATTGCGGTCCAACACGTTGCTTTATGCACCTGCCCCCTCTAACATTAGTGCACTGACCTGTAGACCACTAAGCTGTCTGTAAACACATGTCTCGGAGGATTTGGCAATTGGAATGTCGAATAATAGGGAAATTCCCCAATTTCGATTAAAAATGCAGAAATATGCACAAAACGGCCAAAATATGATAAAATCTCCGAAATCGAACAAAATATGCTATTTAAATTTCAGTTTAACACACGCTAAACGCTTCAGATACTCTCAAAACGGAAAAGTACTTATAAAGATATACACGATAAAAAAAAACATGCAAAATATGCAAATTCCAGTCCCTAAACATCAGTAAAAAACAGTAACGTTATTGTTTGTTACTGACGATGGTTTGATCACCGAAACCAGTATAACAGTTAACATCTCGTATATTAGTGGAAATAGATGACCTTTCGATATCTCCGTTTTTCTCTGAAATGAGTTTCCTCGATTTCATCGTGAGTGATTTAGTCTGTATCAATGCTAACACCCAAACTCACTTAAATATCATTTGCTGTGTACCATGGGCTCTTATGGCCTCTAGCACAATAAAGCTATTTATTATTATTATTATTATTAACTCCACCGTGCAGCGCATGTGAGCACTATGATTTTTTGAGCTGAACAATGCATTTTCGGATTATTTTGGGAATTACGGTCAGTCGGTTTGAATCCCATCACCTCTCGTGGTGAGGCAATAGGTAGGCAAATGATGGGATCAAATTCTGACCTATCACATCCGTGACGCCAGCAGGGCAGTTGGATGTAAAGTCTGGAATGGCTGTTACATTACGATGTGGGAGCAGGAGTCAGTGGAGATAGCTCCTGTGGTCTTCTCTGCCTCCCGGGTGTACCCGTGGCTCTCTGTGAAAGTCTACGGATTCTTGGGTTGCCTGGTGGCCTCCCAAGGTCCTCTCAGGGTGGCAGAAGGCTGTGATAACTGCCTGGTGAAGGAAGTGGTCGCATCAAATTCTGATTCTCCTGAGATGACAGCTGATCTCGTCCATGACGCAGGCATAAAGACCCAGCCTGAAAGGCTGTTTACTTGTTTATATTTAAGTCCACCTTTTCAAGTACTGGTGATCCTCATTGGATTGCTTTTGATTAAATGTTATCAGTAGCTAATGAATTATTCTGTGACATGTTTTTTGAGAAAATTGTCATGTGCTTCATTTGTGGCTCCTAACACAGCACTCTTCTCACACGGGTTTGTTCATTCACCAAACTGAACTGGTATATATGTGAAAGGTGTTCTTGACAGTTACACATAAAAGTGACGATTTTCTACCACAAGGATTTATGCTTATCTTTGCTGCTCATGTTCCTAATGCTTTCGTGGTTTTCAGTACTGCTGGCCCTGGAGCAATGGGTGGAATCAGTGTGACAAGTTGTCTCTCTGATTTTTCGTTACACATATTCCATCCCTACGGTGGCAAGAAATCAGGTACGTACGATCTCCCCAATTATAGTGTAAGGTCCGTGTGCGATGTATTGACTGTGGTTGATGCACTAGCCTTTGAATCTGTGACTGTGGGATAAATAGTTTTGTTGTTGTTGATGGATAGGGGAGTGTTTATCATAATTATGATAATCAGAAAATAATTTATTGTATAATAGGTGTCAAAGAACCACAGTGGAGCCCGTTGCTGATGGATAGGGGGGTGTTTATCATAATTATGATAATCAGAAAATAATTTATTGTATAATAGGTGTCAAAGAACCACAGTGGAGCCCGTTGTCCGACAGTGAACGTAAAGATTCTCTCAGCGTCAATGTGGAGTTTGTGAAATTCCACTTGTCACGGTCTCGTAAAGTCAACATGGAACCCAAAAGCAGTGGTGACCACAGCGCAGTCATTAGATTTTCAAGTGAGTTCTGTTCTGTTTCAACTGTCCATCCCAAATCTTATTTTGTCCTACTTTCTAGCTCGACGGCTGACTCCGTTACTCCCATTACTGCAAGATGAATTATTTAGAACAGATATTCCCACTAACTTCCTTTGTTATTCATATGTAAGTAGGTACAGGAGGCCCATTACGTTCTTTTACTTGAGACGCGAAGTTTGTGTGTCAGTGTGGGAGTTAAGTTGGTGGGGCTGATTGATTTTTATGATCTTAAAGTCAGGGTATCGAGGCAGGACGATCCCAGTGGTCGCCACTATCGATTTGCACAGTTTGAGGTCCTACCGTCCTTGCATCACTAGCTTTGGGACAGCAGTATCCCTTTCCCCTCTTCTTCAGTGATTTCCACCATTCACTGTTGCACATCCTTGGTTTCAAAGAAGAGAATACCGCTGCTGCATTCTTGCGCGTTTTTCCTCGAGTGTCAAACCATTTCTCAACCTCGGCCTCAGATAACGACATGACGTTGTCTGTTTTAGTTTGTATTTGGTGCTTGTTACGTACCAGCATACAAAATTACATCACACCCTTACTCACATAAAGCTCACTAGACACTTTGTTCGGATTATTTCCTATACTGCTTATCTTGAGACCTGCTCTAACGATTTTGATGACCATTTCTTGTACTCTTTGGGGCGAAAATCACGATCTAGCTCAATCACGTCTTCGGGGTGTTCCGGGCCATCCTTAACGACGAAAGTTGTTTACATCTTACCTTAATAAGGAAGGTCCCGAAAGCGGGACAATCTGCGTCCGTCACTGATGGGACGTAGCTCGACGGAAAGAGCTTTTTGCCCTGTTTTGAACGAATCCAAAACGATTTTGTGAGATAAGCCATTCCGATTTTATTGAAGGAAACAGGGTACCTACCTAATAACGCCTTTCCAAAGCTCATTATATTGCTGTTTATTGGTTGCGGTGTCACGTAGGCATTTGATACGTTTCATGGATACCTTCTAGAGCTAATGTTTTTTTGATTATTCAGTATGAGCAAAGCTGGGTAAGCCCATTTGTCTAGATAAAACTCCGATACTTTAATTTTAAAAACGGTTAGCTGGAGCTGCGCCAAAAATGCTTCCTAGGACGGCCACGATGCTTCATATATGCGCATGCTTGTTGTAATGACTGACAGTCACATTGATTGAACCACTTCTCAAGTGTGGCTGATTGTGGCTCGGCTAGTTGCAGTTTGTTGTCAGCCGCACCAGTGGAACCGTACGTACTTTAGCGCATCGCCTCTGTTTGGTTTCCAGTGTCGGTTTGTGTACCTGTAGTGTACCAGTCCTAATATTCGTACCACTGCTGACGAGATTCATACAACCAAAGAGAATAATTCAGCCTAAATGAATGAGTTGGAGTAGAAATCATATCTTTCGCTGAATAATAACGCCCAATTCTGGTCCCTATCTACTGGTTGTCGTAGATTGTTCGAATTTGATGTAACAACACCTACTGATTTATACAATACTAATTTGGTTCACGACGGTTTTACAGCTATTATGGATATCGGCTCAGCTTCCTTCAAGTATGACATGAGGAGACTGACGGAGATCTTGGCTTTCCCCAAGGCGTGGTACAGGCGTAGCATAATGAGGAGGCTGTTCCTTGGAGATCTCAGCAGCACCGCCACCTACAGTGATGGCGACGATTCTGACACTGGCTACGGGTTTGTTCAGTTCAATAAATACAGTAGAAGTTGCTTAGTAGAAAGGAGGTTAAAGGAATAAGTTGGATATAAGGGTAGAAACAGTCAGGTCCCGATTGGCTGTATGTAAACACACAGTGAATTGGCATGTTATAGTGATCAAAAGGTCGGTTAATGATCAGTTTTTGAGTTTTTGGGTGTTAAAAGTCGGCAAAATAGGTCAAAATGGCTGAAATCTCCCAAAAATGGTATATATTCACCAAAAGTGGTACCTATTGAACGATGATCCGCAACAGAATATAACTATTGGTTTTAATGATGATTTCCTCAACAAAAAAAATCAAAATTAGGTCATTTCTGGGGGGTTCACAGTTCGTCAATACCGGTAAAAATGGCTAAAATCACCACAAATATGTTATACTGTAGAAGTCACTTAGAGGTTGGTCACGTATAGTGATTGTTTCCACTCGGTCCCATTTGATCACTATAAGCGGCTTCTACTGTAGGTACTAACATAATCGTAATAAATTTCTCTCTGTTATCGGTAATCAATCAGCCGTTCATGCGCTGAGCTATTATTTATTGTAGAATATCGTCACTTCCACTCCTTCCTATTGAGTCATCCCCTCCATCCTGTACTTCCACAAAAAGAGTGATGAGGGAATGTTTCATAAAAAAATATAAATCATAAATTTATTCTTATAAATCTTATATAAATCATGTTCTTTATTCTTTCATAAATAATATTGCATCAATTGACGATTCTTGAAAACCGCTCGAGGAATATGTGACTGAGATTGGCAGTTTTAAGATTTCCAGCCTACGACTATAATGTCGGAATTACATATGGAACTGCTAGACTCCCATTATTCCTTCTACTACTCACTCGGTTTTATATTCCTTCATTGCAGTGATGGCAGAACTTACAGTGAAAGGAGCCCGATTCTTGCAATGGACCGAGAAAAAATGCTACTGAATCTCAACTCCGACCTGACAATGTCGAGATATCGCCATGGTTTGTGATTGTTTCTCTACATTCATCAATCATCAATCATGTGTTGTATGCCACCAATCTACCGCCGATTCTCTTGTTACAGATCGAACCTCCAGCTCAGATTCTAGTCCAGCAACGATGGACAAAATCCCCAACTCTGCTTGGGAAACGCTCGTCCTCTTCGCTGTGAATTTCAAAAGACTGAATGTACATATGAATATGGGAAACGTGATGGGGAACGTTATGTAAGTTCAACATCTGTACGAGAAAGATACAGATTTTTGTAGATACAGATTTATGTGTTCCTTATTCATAACTCTCCGCCCCCAGCTATGCCACTACGATTTTTGGCAAGTTTTGAAAGTGTGCCATAAAAGGACCATTCGGTCCCTTTTTCAGCGATATCTACTTCTAGTTCCGTCCAAACCCCATAAACTTCTGCACAAGCTTTCGAGTAGAGTTTGGGTAGTTCCTTCTTCGCACTGAAGCGTCCTCAAAAATGTGTCTACTCTGCCTCAAATTAACGATTCCATTATATTCAACAGGTGGCTAACAAAGGATTTCAAATCTGAAGGGCGTTTGTCAATAGGAAGTTCCGGGCACAAAAACATGTACATTGGATTAGGGTTAGCTGGAGCTAGTCTGGATGCCAAAGGTGGAATCGTTGGCGGCTCTATCGATCTCAGCAACATTGACACTTTCAGTAAGTTTGTTTTATACTTTTGACTTGAACAAGGTTGAAAAAGTTTATGGTATAATAATTGATCATTCTTTTATTTAAAATTGAGATAATTTTGTATTCTGATTTTTTTAAACTTCTCAGTAACGATCCGTGAAGACCCAGGAACCGAGCCCAATCACACGGTCGGCCTCAAACTGGCTGCGCTGGAGTGTCGTTTGGACTACATGGGCACCGCCGTGCTCATGGGGCGCGTGAGCAAGCTTGACGTCCAGCTGAAGGACGAATGGAAAACGGGGGTGCAGGATTCGGACGAATTTTGCCCGACCAGAAGGTAAGCCAGACACCAGTTCAGGTCAGTTCTCATTCCACGTCTCGGATGTAGGAACAGTTGTTAGGATGAAGGCCGTGACACATTCGTGTCATATCACCGTGTCAGCTCGTTACGAAATGGCTAAATCGGCCACTCTAATTCATCACATACCATTCACCCGTCACGCTGTATCTACCCAGTGATTAGCTTCACCCCACACTTCAGTCTGCTCATATAAACACGAGACCCCCTTTTATCGTTTGTGGTAGTACTCCAGCATGTAATTATCGGCAGCACAACAATACTGAACACAGGAATACTAACGAGCAGTTAGTATTTCAATACTGATAAAAAAGAATCATTATAATATGTAATGGATGAGGGGTTTAACTACGCCGCCCATACAGCGTAGTTTCCCCCTCTCCATCCTCTAGAAAGGTAGGGAGGCAGTGTGACAGCTGCCCCCGGAGACAATGGTTAGATTATAACGCGTTGCCTCCAGGAGTTGATGATTCGTTTCCGCGAATCAACCGCCCCTTCAGCCGCGTGTCAAAAAGATCGGGAAGAGCCAGCATCCAAGATGGACGGGATTCCCATATACCGTCACACTCCTCCCCTTAAAAACATACTTCTTTGAAGAAGAAGTATGTGAAGTTAGACACGGGACTGAAAGTAGTATGGAGTTCTAATTCAGGAAGATTCATCTGAAAAACTCCAAAGCTGACAGCTTCCATCGTAATGGTACTACTGAGAATTGTTACTGGTGGAGAACTAAGCTCCTATCAATATCACTTGGCGCACTTGGACAAAAAGGAAAGAAAAAAGTAGTTGTCAGAGGTTCTGGTTCAGGAAAGTTCATCTGAACAACCTCTAGGTGACTAACCCCCATCATAAGATGGAACAACTGGAATATAAATGAAAGTAGTTGTCAGAGGTTCCGGTTCAGGAAAGTTCATCTGAACAACCTCTGGGTGATTAACCCCCATCATAAGATGGATCAACTGGGAAAACAAGGGGAAAAATTACAAAAAATAGGCGTTGAACGCCAGGCATAACAGCCTTAAGAATAATATCATGAGGTTTGATATTATTAATAGTAGTAATCATGAGGTTGATTGTAATAATAATAATCATGAGGTTGATTTGATAAAAATAGAAAATCCAATGGCCGAAGTGTATATTGATAAACAAAGGGGTATTAAAAAGAGGATTCCTTCTGGAAAAGCTCTCAAAAAGTGGAGGGGGTACCGAGGATAAAATCCAGCACATACCCACCAACCACGCTCTGCTACGATGTAATGGATGAGGGGTTTAACTACGCCGCCCATACAGCGTAATTTCCCCCTCTCCATCCTCTAAAAAGGTAGGGAGGCAGTGTGACAGCTGCCCCCGGAGACAATGGTTAGATTATAACGCGTTGCCTCCGAGAGTTGATGATTCGTTTCCGCGAATCAACCGCCCCTTCAGCCGCGTGTCAAAAAGATCGGGAAGAGCCAGCATCCAAGATGGACGGGATTCCCATATACCGTCACAAATATAAATATCCTTCGGCATCCTTCAACTATAAATTTCTATCACAGTATTTTGAATTGCTATGTCTGATTGCTGTGCCGTTCCATTGCCAGAGTTTCCTCACTCACTCATATCCTCTGTTTTTGTTGTAGACCTGCAATGATTTTCATGCATGGAGACCTCGGCTGGGACCAGCTGCAAGTCATGATGTCCAAATCCACTACGGTTGATCTCCTCAAAATGCATTACAAACTTGAGGAGTTTTTCACTCAACAGTTCAAGAGCAGTAAACGAGTCTTCTCGTCGCTAGGGAACGAGGGGCCTGGAAGCGCTTACCGTAAGCGACCGACAAGGAAGAAGATATCGACTACCGAAAGCATGGGTGAGGTCCCACAAACTCTGCTCCTGTAGCTTTACCGACATTCGTTCTCTCCCCTGTCTCTGCTGAAGTAGTGGGTCGGCTAACGATGTCTCAGGAACGTCTTCTCAGGAATCAGTGGTATTAGACAGCCCTACTAACAGGAGTACGGAATTACCATAAATAAGTCTTCACGTGACTTACGTTACCAAATTCATCAGACAACAGTACACACCTACACACAATACAATCTTTCAGTGTTCAATCAGAATCGGCTTTATTTGTCATTCACACAAGGTATATGAGAGTGGTCAACATATTTAAACGTACACACTATAACTAGAAATTTATCACAGATCAAGTACTTAGTGAAGTCAAATAGTACACATGATTTATTATAAACAATTTTTGATGAATTTGAAGTAATCATCAAGCGTGTAGGGGACAGTTGGGAGCAACAGTTCTTTGCAAATCTGTTTAAAAATATGTTTTTCTAGTCGTATATACTGTGGCAGAGCATTAAAACTTGATTCCCCACCAGTTTGTTGAATTTTTACTGACTTGGAGGTGGAATGACGGCAGTGCAAGTGAATCACGGTTTTTTGTACTATACGAATGGGACGGGCAGAAGAAATCATTAACGTTTTTATAGACGTATATTAGGCACTTGAGGTCCAAAAATACGTCTTGGCAATCACTCCGATAGGCAATACCTGCAACGGCTCTCACTGCTCTCCTTTGGCTGCTGAAAATCAATTCACTATATGGTGAGTAACCCCAGCAAAGAATGCAATATCGTGCTTTGCTGTGGAGAACCGCGTGATATGCCGACAATACTGCAGATTGTGGGAGTTTCTCTGTGAGTCGACGGAGCAGTTATGCGATGCCATTCAAGGAAGAGGCCAGTTGTTCACAGTGGACTTTCCAGCTCAACTTCGGGCCCACGAGTACTCCTGAAGTCCCAACTTTATCTGGATTATTCTCAATAACCGAAAGATCTCGAAGTCCAAAGACGAGTTGTTCTTTAGACTCACTGACCGCCACCCGATTTCCGAGGAACCAGTCACAGATCTTAGCAACTGATTCCTCGGTCTTCTGCTTCACGTCCATCAAACTGGAATCAGCCGCCAATAGTGTTGAGTCGTCTGCAAAGGGAATTGTGCGATTTGGAGTGAATTGGGGAAGATCGTTAGTGAAAATCAAGAACAACGTGGGACCCAGAACTGGTTTCAAATAAGAATACTGAAATCACAATGCCAAACACCGCAGTGGGCTCTTCCTACTGGTGCTAGTGATGACGTCAATATTGTCAGGTGTATTTTTTGAGGATTAACTGAGTCACCCTCTAAATTCCACTCTTAAGATCCATAATCAGCTAGTTTTGCATTCAGGTTGCCATTGCTGGTTCTGCTGTATTGTGACGGTGTGGCACCAAAACCTTAAACATCAAAAGTTCAAATCCGATTTTGGTGAAATTATATGAAGGGTTTTGAGACTATTTAGGGGACATCCCGCACCTACCTTCAACATTTCTACTCATCAACTGTTGATTCTTACGATGATGTGCTTGGCACATAAACGAACGTTTAGTCCAATCTGGTGAAAGAGATATGGTAACATCTCGGGCCTGTGCTTATGCCCACCCTCCAAATTTCAGTGAATTTCTGATCGAAAAACAGGCAATAGGCCTTTTGACATTGTGTAGTATTACTAAACATTACATAACTACTGTATGTGACAATAGAACATCAATGCCAATGAACTGGTCGGTACCCATCAGTACATATACAGGGTGTCCCAGTTAAGATGGTCCGACAAAAAATGTCTCTTAGCAATTTTTCGAAAAACGCTTTGTTTTTTGAGTTATTCCACTTTTAAGATTTTTTAGTTTCTTTCCACATTGTTTCAGTAATATGGCTATAACTCCCTCAAATATTGACTTAAAGTTAAAAAAAGGGGTACCATTGGAAAGAGCATTAAATTTCCTATAAGATGATGCCCCACTCATGTTTCCAACTGGGGAGTTGGTTTGTTTTTTCGAGCCCAAACTTGAAATTTTGTTTTTCCCTCATAAGTGATGCGAATTTCACTAAGGATTTTCACCTAAATCGTAGGGAGCAAAATCGATGCGGACCAAAGGAAAAACATCTTCAGATTCTTAGCTTTTCAACGATATATCATTTTTTGTGTTTACCATAGTTATTTGAGGAGAAAATGGCATCTGAATGCGAAAATCGTGAAATTTAAAAAGGATTCTGCACGCTACATGTCCCCCCCCCCCCCCCTCCTCATGCTAATAACAAGAGAAGTTGACTTCATTTTACTCGCTGAATCGAATAGTGACTATTCGATTAAATGAGGGGGCGTTCTGTGATTATAAATTATCAAGCCACAAATTACTCTTAATTATGTTGCACACCTCTACCCCTTGGTATTTGGTGGTGACATGTCGCCCTTCTGCTCCAACTCACTTAATTACTCGAAAAATTGTGAAAGATGTGTTCGTTTGTGTACATTTCAGCGAATGTGAATAACCTTTGGCACTCGTAGTTAGAACAAACACTAGCATTTAGATTGATAGTGAGTCCAAGTTCGACGTATTCCATCTTGCAAGACAGAATGCTAATCAGTTCACCATATATGCATTCTCACGATGCCAAACGTTAGTTACTATTTAAGTTCTATTTAATAAGTTACATAATGATATTTTTGTGACGATGATACAGGTAAATAATTGGAAGAGATTCGACACTATTCGATTCAGCGAGTAGAATGAAGTCAACTTCTCTTGTTATTAGCATGAGGAGGGGGGGACATGTAGCGTGCAGAATCCTTTTTAAATTTCACGATTTTCGCATTCAGATGCCATTTTCTCCTCAAATAACTAACACAAAAAATTATATATCGTTGGAAAGCTAAGAATCTGAAGATGTTTTTCCTTTGGTCCGCATCGATTTTGCTCCCTACGATTTAGGTGAAAATCCTTAGTGAAATTCGCATCACTTATGAGGGAAAAACAAAATTTCAAGTTTGGGCTCGAAAAAAACAAACCAACCCCCAGTTTGGAAACATGAGTGGGGCATCATCTTATAGGAAATTTAATGCTCTTTCCAATGGTACCCTTGTTTTTACTTTAAGTCAATATTTGAGGGAGTTATAGCCATATTACTGAAAAAATGTGGAAAGAAACTAAAAAATCTTAAAAGTGGAATAACTCAAAAAACAAAGCGTTTTTCGAAAAATTGCTAAGAGACATTTTTTGTCGGAAATCGATCGTAGAATTGAACCCTGAAGTTTGGACCATCTTAACTGGGACACCCTGTATAGTAGTTCCTATATTGGTAGTATAAACATTCACTTCTACAGTTCTTGTATTTGTCCTCGTTTTATTTCAGCTGGTTGGGCCCAAGAAGCCAGGCATCACAGGCATTGGCAGAGAGCCTTAGGGCAAGCGGCCATTCTAAATCTCGCCTCCAACTCAGACAATTCGGCTGTCCTGGGTGGAACCTTGGACCTGCATGGTACCAATATCTCGCTCGCCTGTTTCCATGGAATCAATTTCAAGTCAAAATCTTGGGCATTGTTCTCATTGAAAGAACCGATGATATCGTTTGCGACTGAGTCTCAGAGGGTGCCAAATAGTGAAAGTAAGCTTATCCATATTTAGTTTTCATATTTAGCGTATTAATGTAGAAGACCAGAACACCAATGTAGAAGGTATCTGTAATTGGTACAGAACTGATGAACTTGAGCTCAAATGTGAAAGCTGCCTGTATCCATGCTCTTGTGCTGCGCTCCGTACAGTCATGTGGATGTCTTGGTTGCAGGTAGTCAGATCGATTCCCACATCGTACAGACTTTGACGTTCAGCCTTGGGATGATACAACAAGGGACGGCACAACATGACAGCATGGCCACCGTCTGCAAGGTCTCACGGAATGTCGTGTTTCCCCCTCAGTTCAGATCGCTACAAGAGTGGTTCCATTACGCGTTTTCATGTAGTGAAGATGACGGTAAGCAGGGTTATCCAGATCGTTTTTTTTTTCTTTTAGAGACCTTCAAGCTGGGTTGACATGGACCGGAATATTTACCGTACGGAATGGCCAGGAAGTCTGGAAAAGCGGTGGAGGGGAGAGTGGAACTGAGGAACAGCGTTCATATGGGGCACCTTTCCGGACAACCAGAATGCATTGCTCCGGTTTCACTACACCATACATGAATAATGATATAACCACAGTGTATAATATGATCCATTTCAGACTTCCCGCACGGCATGTCCGGAAAATATCTAAAAATTTTGACCACAGATACCGGATATCTTGTGCATGTCGCACTCTTTCCAACTATCAGCTTTCCACATACCTTCCAGTCCATGTGAACCAGGCATGAGTGATACTAGTGCAAGCATTGGGTTTGAAGGCTAGTGAAGATGAGGCGCCCCAAACAAAAGCTGTCGCCATTCCATTATGTCAGCTTGTGTTGGGGATTAAAAATGAAAGTTTAAGCAGAGGACCAGGGTATGGGCAAAATATGAAATGGTTAAAGGAAAATTCGGTAGGTGTGCGGAATGGTGAAGATTATGAAGGATGCTGTACCTTGAGGGCGATGTTGCGATGCTTGGATGGGCCCATCTGATGAAGAAAAAGCTCTTGTTGATGACAACAATCCAGCGGATTGAGGTGATGCAGGGATTTGTGTGTGGGAATTGTTCTACCTAATGAGGAATTTACCTAAATGAGAATGAACCAGAGGCAACCTTACTAAAATTTTCCGTGAATGTGTACGTAATTTAAATAAAGGAAAAGGATATTTTAAATAATCCACTGGTATGAGAGTTCTTGGGGGATATGATCAATTAATGCTGATCGAAAGTAGACCGCATAAGGGTAAGGTATGAGGGAAATGCATCTATCATTAGGAATCGGAAGACATGAGACTGACTCAGTGTAGGAGAGGTATCTATGCAAAGTTGAATGTTCCTTCCCCGTGAGTTCCAGGCGGAACAGTGGAGCTTGCTCTGACTAGCGGCCTTCTCTGCTCCTGGACTCCTTAGTCGAGTAACGAATACCCACAGTATACCGTTACAAGTTGAATGGTTTGGTTTTTCTTGAGCCAATAACTAGCTCCTGCATTGCAGGCCTGGGACAATGGATCTCATGCGTCAGCATTGTTAAGTACGAGTAGGTTGCGATTGAACACTGCGGTGGAAATACCGACTGAGTGAAGACCGATTTCACCAAGTTATTCATCTTGGTAAAATCGGGTCTGACAGTATGAACAGGTTCTTTCTAGTTACAGTTGTAGCTATTCATTCCACTGATGTTCCATTATTAGATGCTCAATTATTGAATGACATCTACATTACTTGGGACTATGGTTGGATCCTTGGTGGTGTGTTTAGAAAAGACTTGCGCATACTTTATATATTTTCCAAAAGAACAATAATGTATAATGTTGGAACGTTCCAGCTGTAACGGTTCATTGAATATTTTTTTCACTGTTCCAACCAGTTTTATCCTTGGATGATATTTCACATAGCTGATCCAGCTGCAGCACTCCATCTCTACAGACTATACAGCACTGCTAACCAACAGCATTATGTGAATGTTTCTTCTCTGTATTCAGTTTGACAACTTTGTTTGTTCAGTCCTCTGAAAAAGTTATATATTTTTATTAAATGTACGATAATTCCAGCTGTCGATCGTTTTCCCTGCGTCGAGAGAGACACAGAACGGACTGAGCAGACGAATCGTGTGAGATCGACACCAAAGTCTCCAGACCCCAAACACACGAGGGAAGTGATTTTCGCTCTTCCTTCTCTACAAACACATTTGAAGACTGAACACTTACAAGCTCCTGGAACTCCTATCGTGTCAAATGGTGTGTTATTCATAATTTGATAGGTTGCCTTCGTTATTTGCATTACGTTTTCGATTTAAACGTGGAATTGGGTGTACCTAATCTATTGTTTCGATTGTATCCCTTTACAGACGAAAAACCAGTGGTGCAATGCAGTTTTGTGACGGAGTTCGAAGATCATATATTCGTTACAGTGGATGCTGAAGCTTTCTTCTTCTTACATGACTTGATAACATCATATTTGAGAGAAAAAGATCGTGTGGTGAGTATTTTTTATCAATAAGGCCAATATACAGATAAATTAGATATTATTTATAAACAATAGTGGTGGGGTTTTTGGTTCGTTTGATAGATTCAGTGGGCAATTTTCGTGGGTTACAAATTCTCTTTTTTTCCATTTGGCATTAGCGAGTAGCCATAGCCATGAAAAGTTTTATTCAGAATAAATTTTTACAAATCTTCTGTCTTATTAAAATAATTTCATTTACAAATTCTCATTGTTTTGGCCAAATTCAACAACAGAAATTAATAATTATTGACCACATAATGAGGTAGGTGTTTATGTCGGAAAGTATAGGCAGAAAACGAGTGAGAAATTCGAATTTCCGAGGTTCCCGCTAGAAATGACGTATCAGGTAAATCGCCAAGTAGTTAAACTAAAATCCCGCTTAGAGCGCTAGTGCATCACTTTAAACTATGTACAGAACCGCAGTGGGTGGATGGATGCAACCACAAATTTATAAATAGATTTAAAAAACATGTCCACAAACCAAGGGGAGGTTCACAAAAGGTCACATCAAAGGTTTCGAAGGTTTGTTGGCGTTTCTAATGTTGGGTGGTTGGCAGCATTGAGAATCTTTGCCTTCGAAGCTTCTCCACGCCTCCTCGGTCCAACAGCCAATCAGATGTCAACAGATCCGATACTTCATTTGTTGCCACATTTTTACTTAAAAGGTCCAAGAATTCAGAATATTTTTTTACCAAAAAAATATTTGATGAAAATTCCCCATTCTAGTAGATCCCATACATATGTAAGTATACACTCATGAAATTCATGCATTGAGCAGATGGGGTGCGGACAAGCTGCTCGTGCTCAAAGCCCCTTACCAGACAGTCTGAAGGCCGAGAGCTCTGTGAGTGACACAGCCAGTGGAGGTTCGGACACCGGAGAAGATGAGAAAATGAAGAAGAAAGCTTTCGACCCAACTGATGTCTTCAACTTGGACTGGCGCGCGTTCCACTGTAAAACATGGCACCTCGAACCTACTGTGAGGTAGGTACAAGCTTTTCCAATATTCTACTGGAGACTTCATAGGAGATGAGCTGAAAGCGTGATTCAGTCGACTCTCTCGGTAAACTGAAAAAAACCTAGGTGCGTTTAGATAGATAATTGGATTAGATAGGTGCGCTCGGTAATTTGAAGCAGGCTGAGTTCTATTCCGCGAGAACTATAAATTGGAGTGAAAGGCCACTTCCGTTAATTTTGAAGAGTGGTGGAATGAAAATCAATTTCACAAGGCCTGTTTGGACTCGCTGTAACAGAAGAAAATTACTGATTACTTCCAATTGTTATTTTATTGATTATTGTTTCCTTTTTTCCGTTTAAAAAATAAATTAATAAATAGACAGTTCTTCAGCTCTCGTTAATTTGTAATTTCCCTTGGCTCATCTCGGCAAATAGAACCCCCAGTAATTTAAACTTTTATTGAAGTCCTCAGAACTTGAACTTACCAAGAGTCGACTGTACAGATTCTCTGAGCTCATCGCACAGAGTGAGCATGGTGGTTGCTAACAGCTGTGTTAGTAGCTTTGTTCATGTTCTCCTCCAGTTCTTGTTCAGTTCATAAACACATGCGCATTGAGCAAGGCGCAGAAAGTGGGCTCAAACGTCCATAACCTTATCCACAATTTCACGTTTATTCCAGAACTGAACATGGAGTGAACTTGCTCCATGTAACTGGTTTACAAAACAGGGCAATTACAATTTACCAAATTAGCTGATCAGTTGTAAATAACGAAATATTGTGAAATTAAATGAGGTGTACCCCTGAATTCTGTTTATATTTTTAATTGTAAGTCGGTAGGTTCCCTTTTAAGAATCTTGAGACCAACCGCACTCTCCTACGATGAATAGTTCTTTTTCTATGAGCTTTCAAAATGACGTCACAGGGCAAGGGGGTACCGCCTAGACGGGAGGGGTGCAATGACGTCACTTGTGAAAACTTCGAAAGCTCGTAGAAAAAGATGTAGGATTCATCATAGGAGATTGCAGTTGGTCTCAAAATCCTTAAAATCGAACCTAATTTCATTTAAAAATGGGAAAGTAATATAAACGGAATTCATGGATACTCCGCATCCCCTGCAACCAAAAAGATTGGTAATATGGCCAAGAACATGGCAACCACATGAAGAAATGAGAAAATAGAAGCTGACTTCCTTTTTTTTTCTCTCTTGAAACTTTAAACCTAGTTGGATTCTCCTCTGCTAGAAGCGGTGCTGCCAGCTAACCTTTCCCAGATTGTTACTTATTGTGTTTCACTTATTGTGTTTCAGGTTATTATCATGGGGTGGCAAACGCATTGAGCCCTACGGAGTTGACTACATCCTTCAGAAACTTGGCTTCTCCCACGCTCGCACGACGATACCCAAATGGGTTCAGAGGGGATTCATGGACCCTCTCGACAAAGTTCTGTCCGTTCTTGCCTACCGCATGCTCCAGATCGCTTCGGAACAAGCGACTCGTAATAAGCGATGATTCCCTAACATTTGAAACCTACGTTTCATTAGCAGTTACCCACCTTCCATTTCCTACAGAAAGTAGCCTTTAATTTCAAAGGAAAAACTGTATTATATTGTAAATGTCGTTACTATTAAGTATTCTCTGCCATGTTATACTAAATGTGATATTATGTACCCACGAGATTTTTAGAATGTTGTGCTATTTTATTTCTCTCCAATATGTTGATATTCTCTGTAATGGTCTTCAAATGCCCATTCTGTGGCTGTATTGCCCGCACTGTAGCACTGAAATACGACTGTTAGTATAGTAGCGTTAAGCATAACCCACCTTCTTACCTATTGTTTTGTAGATTGTTTTTTCTCTGTTGTGGAAATGTACATGGGTTGACTAAATAAAATCTTGATACCCGTATTTTGAGTAAAGTTAATTATCCTAGTAACCAGCAAGGGCTGCTGATTTCTGTAATTTGTTCCGTCAGGAATAAATTGACTAAAAAAAGAAGAATGCAATTTAAATGAACTGTAAAAGAACGCAATGTAAATAAATTTAAGACAAAAAAACAAAAGGTTGAAAAATATAGAAAAGATAGAAAAAATAAAGAAACATATAAGAAAAATATAGAAAGATAGGGAAAGAGAGAAGATACAAAAAGATTTAAAAAAATATAGAAAAAGAAAATGAAAAGAAGTACCACATTCAAATCAGTTTCAGACCATACTGAATCCAAATCCCTGGGGGAAAAAAACCATAGCTGTGTGTGTGTGTGTTTGTTTGTGTGTTTGTGCCAGAATGTTGTGTGCGTTCCAGGCCGCGATGTTGGAACAGTTCATTGACATAATCTAAGTTTATAGAGAAAACTTCAATTCTCCGTGTGGTTGGAACACAGTTTTTCAGCGCACTGGATTGTGCGTGCGCAGAAATCATTGAAAAAAAAACTCGTGTCCGCTGGAACAAAGCTTATTTCAACTGCTTCTTTGCATGTTGCTGTTGCCATTATCCATGCCGGACATAGGATGAGGACACAAGTTTTATCAACATTTTCTTCCAACATCCAAGCCCTATGTACCAAGCGTTTGTTTTCCTTATCTTACCTGCCCTTTTTATTGAAAACGTGAAGAATGAACTTTATCTGTCATGAAGTACCTAACATAGTACCAACATCCATCAAAAAAAACCTACCTACCTACAACATCACCTCTCGTTTTTGATGAACAACGCTAACAGGTCGTTAGGATAGGTCCTTTACCAAGCCTATGAATTGAAGAACGTAAATTACTAAGTATAGTATATTACATTTTACTATATCTGTATAAAAATTCTACTGCAGAAAATCATCTGGGCGGAAGTGGCTCCAACAAACAATGGTCCATGATTTCACTACTAATTGCTTCTCCCGTCAAATTGCCAAAATAAATTGTTTCCTCATCTCTTCATCCTGTGGGAACCGGTATCCGTTTATATTGTTGCATTTATAAACACAACAGATGGACATGAATGCTGATTAGTAAAAAAGTAGGTAAGCTACCTGTTGAAAGTGAAGCAGGGTTCACATGGGGTGAGGAAATTGGTAATGCGGACTGTGTAAAAGGATGGAGGAGTGCGGAGAGTCCACCATTTCGGAGGGTCCCGTTCACACGATGGAATGGAAATGCGTAATGCAGAGGGCCAGAGAAAGATAGGCAGATGATAAAACATGGTGGAAGGTTACAGAGGCTGCGTGGTGGCCCACTGAGCAGATGCGGGCTTGCTTAATTGTGGAAGGATATTTCTTGAGAGTATTTGGTACAATCCACGCCAAGAGCCAAGCTGCGTAAAGACACCTCCCTCTTTACCAACAGCCAAACTTTACGCAGCAGTCCGCATTAGGCGTTTCTGCGTCCATGTGAACCCTGCCTGATGTGACACCGGAAGGCGTCATAACATTGGCTTGAGCAGCTGTGCTCAGTACTGACCTCAATGGCACCCCTAGCGGCCAAGCTAGCCTCATTGTTTGTAATAACACTGCTGGCGATGAAAGGCAAAACAACACAGATCAGAGCAATAATGTGTTGCAGCTTGCTACACATACCCATGATGCTCCTGGCAGTCCATTTAGAGAAAGATATTACGTAGGTCATCCCGCCCATGCTGAGTTCCCAAAGCAGGAGACAGACCTGATCGGCAATTTGGGGATTGGGACTGACTTGGGCAGATTAGGTCAATAAAACAACTGGAAAGGAAATCACGACCAGTGAGAGCTCAGTCGTATACCAACTCAGTTAGGTTCAACAGGAGGTAGGTACTTAGCAGAAAATGAAGACGAATGGGAGGATGGACAGACACATCGAGGAAACTGGGACACAAGAAGGGGGGATTCGCAATCGTCATGAGAAATATGAAAAATCAAAGGCCCAGGAGCAGGAGGCCTTTACTGACAGATTTTTGTCCTAACTGACAGAAAGTTCCAGTTGATTGTCGTTTTTTGATACGTAAGTACCTATTACCTACATAAATCATGTAAACATACATTCCCACCTTTAAACATGATTTTATGCCTTCTTCTTTCGTTTAGTAAGTACCCACAAACTGTGATGAGAGGTGTGGTGGTTTAGGTTAGAGGCGAGGTGAGGTGAGTGAATGGAGAGAAGGCATCGGACCTAACGCCTCTGGTTCACCTTTAACTGAAGTCAGGGAGGTTTCCACCACTAAGACGTTAGGAGGATATGCCCAGTGGTTATCACCATTCTGGGATCTTTTCGGGTCTTTGGATGTGTGCCCAGCGGTTACCACTCTGGGTAGTTTTAAGGCTAGCGTCCACTGGAGACGGGCCGCATCGGGGCGGGTCTCATCGCAAAATAGATGGTGCGTCGACTGGGGGTGACGGGGCGGGGCGCATTGCATCGGAAAAATTGAGCGGGAACGAGAAAAAAGGTGGGATTTTGAATCGGTTTCGTGCTCATTCTGCTGTTCCGTGTTTTGTTTTTTTGTGTCGTTCTACCATGGATTCTTCTGACGAAGAACTTCTATTAATGCTGGCATTAAATGAAGATAATGCGAAAAGAAAACAGCGGAAAAGGAAGCACCGCTATTGGGTCCACGACATCTGTTTGAAGAGAAGAGTGTTCGGGGAGTACCATTCTTTATTTGCGGATTTGTGGGACGACGGGACCAAGTTTTTTCAGTATTTCCGCATGTCGTACGAAAAGTACGCTGAACTTCTCCAGATGCCACCACCACCACCACCAAACTATTCTATTCTATTCGATGGCTCTATGTTTTACCTATGTTTTTACACCTCCGGATTCTCTCAAAATATATATTATCTTATTTCAAGTCATTCAGTGTACATTTAATTCCAAGTTACCACATGTTGTTGCTACTATTTGCGTGTACCGACGACACCCATGAAGACAATGAAAGAAAATAATTAAACCGAGAATAAAATTAATGAAAAAAAACAATCACCCATGTTTATTAGATTCCCTCCTCGATGTCAAATCTGAAATCCGTCTGCCTATCGTCCACTGGAGACGGGCAGCATCGGGGGGGGGGCGGGCCGGGACCCCTCGCACAGCCGCAAAAATCCGCTTGGGGGGCGAATGAAATATGCGATGAGGCCCGCCCCGATGCGGCCCGCCTGCAGTGGACGCACCTCCATGCAAACAGTCACGATCGAAATGCCCGCTTTTTGCGATGAGGCCCGCCCCGATGCGGCCCGTCTCCAGTGGACACTAGCCTTTACCTACCCTGTTAACACCAGTCTGGGATCTTTTAGGTATAGGAGAGAGAGGAGGCGTGAGCGAGGAGGAGAGAGATAAGCCATCGACTTAAGGAGAGCGTAGAATGAAGTAGTAGGCGAAGGAGGCGAGTTTTTATAGTCCTGGGACTATTCTCCCTCCATCCTCCACGCTAGTTGGAGGATGGTGGGGATCCCTTCCCTTCCAGCTATCTGCGCCTGGTCACGTCCGCCACTTCATTCCCTGGTTTATTTGCAAGATCTTAATAAAAGTTTACATGGAGTGATGTTCTGGGAGGATATCACGACAAGAGGTATTCAGGATCATTTCTTGAAATCCTATTTTCCCGTTTTTTGTTTTTCTTTTTTTACTATTGGCAACGAAAGAACTTAATATTCATTTTTGGAAAAAAATCGCCTATTTTTGAAGCACTACATCTCCGGAACTATAAGACCTACACTGCTGCCGTTGGGTTTAAATTGTTGTGAATTTAATGAACTTTAAAAATGGTAGTGGCGATCAATCTCGAAAATGCATAGTTTAGGATTTATGAGGCAAATACTACCTAAACAAGTCCGAAAACTTCGCAGTTCATTACGTATCGTAAGAGTGGAAAATTGAGGTTCTAACGAAGTTTCAACCTTAAATTTATGTTAAAATTTGGTCTAAAGTCGTCGTTCTTCCGCACACAGCTTGGGTCTCCATGTGGGTCCTAGTTGCACTCCAAAGCTCGGCAGCCCTATCAAAATACACCCAGGGGCGTTAGGGTGAAAAATGGGTGTAAAAATAGGGGGTTTCGAGGGTTTTTTAATGTTTTAGTGAACATGAGCTTGCGAGGTATCGTTTTACATGTTTTTTAGGGCGATAAGACCGAATATGAAGTTGATTTTGACCAAAGAGTGAAGAATTGAGGTCGAACGAAGGTTCAGCTCCCAAAATTCATTTTTTATTAGTCAAAAACCCGGGAAATTGTCTGAAATCACCATAATTTTGTATAATAGCACTATAAGTAGTATCAACAGGTGAATCAAGACAGTTAAATGGCACTATCAATGATCAAAGATGATTTGTCTAAAACAGGAGCTTATTTCGTTGTTTTTGGGGGCCAAAATTGGTGGAAACAATCAACAATAGCTATTTTTCAATCATATTGGTGGTGGTCATATTGGTGGAAACAAATCCATTTCCAGCATTTCTGTAGGTATGTTCGATAGAATAATAAACCCATGTGACAAGGGACTTTTCAGGGTTTTTGGAATCTACTCACCTTGAAATGTAAATGAAAATACGGCATACGGCGGACAGACAGAAATATTTTTATTGCAGTTTTGGATTCTGCATACCTTGAAACGTAAACCATCAAATTTTGAGGGGGGGGGGGGGGGGGGGGGGGTAAGAATTTTTTTTTTCATGCTCGATTCCAATGGTTCATTATTGAAAATAATAAACCAAAATGTTGAGGGGGGTGTTATGAAATTTTTTTTGCTGAGCGAATGCAAAGGTGTATTATTCGCAGAATAATAAATCAACACCAGAACTACGTATATCTTTGCGATATTAGCTTTTGGTTTATTATTTTCAATAATGAGCCTTCGGAATCGGCCATGAAAAAAAAATTACCCCCCCCCCCCCCCCCCGCCAACACAAAATTTTAAGGACAAGCTGCTTATTCCTTAGTTTCCAGGAACCAAAATTCACTAAATTTGGTATATGGGTCCCACTTGGGCTCTGGTTGGTCCTCGAAGCTCGGCGTTACTGTCACTCAACTCTAAGGGGTGAAAAATAGGGGATGAAATGTCGTAAGTACATCCTATCTCGGAAAATTTTATTTTGAGGTGTGGGCTTTTTTCGCATTTCTGAACAGTTTGATTTTTCTGAAGTTTTGAGACCATTCGGAGAATTCTACGATGTTGCCATAAAATCTGCTGTACAACTGCCACAAGGAGCAGGGTGTATGCAGGCATCAAGCTGTGCTGAGGGCGCAGATCACTGCTCTCTCAGCCAGCTGTGCAATGTAGCGCAGTGGTATAACTGGGAGACTGTAACGCCAAAGTACCCAGAGATCGAAACCCTGCAGAGACCGGATATTTTTTCACTCCACATCAACAATTTCCCTTCAGAACTTCATTTGTGTTTCTTTTCGCCTTTTTAGCTACTGTTTGCCAATGACAGAATTATTTTAGAAACATTTAACACGTGATTTAGGTAGGTACCTAGTAACCAACAGGGGGTTAGATGCTAAGCTACGGAGGGCCTGTGATCTATACAGAAGGGTTATCTATACAGAGAGCTGTGATCTGTTACAAAAGGGTATTCTATACAAAATAATAAACCGTTGTGTAGGGATTTGCAGCGTTTTTTTGTTTAACGTTTTGACTAGCATACCTTGGTAGGCACCGATTTTTCTCTCCCAACAACATGAAAGATCCTAATAGTCTTGATAGCCTCACCTCCTCCTGTTCCTGCCACACATTCAGAATTTTCATTTCATAATGTTGAGGTTGATGATGTTATGGGTGCATTCGGCAAGGTGACTTCAAATGCTGTTGGTCCTGACGGTATTTAGAATTTAGAATTTCTTTATTTCCACAGTTAAGGGCTCAAGGCCCCATATTACAACTGTACACACAAGTGACATATATTTATAACAATTGCAGATGGCAGTACAATAGTAAAATAACTTCTTTTTTTTTAATATTACAAAAAATACAATAAGAAAAAGTAAACATAATGATAACTTGTTAAACCCGTTGGATTCTGGAGAGGAACCACAAGAGAAGGACAGAGAATTCAGAGTGGAAAGAAGAAAGAGAATGAATGGACTGGGAAAGCATGATAGGGAAAGTGGGAGAGAAAGAAAGAAAAGGAAAAAAGAAATTGTAGCTACTGATCTCCAAGGAACCGGTGGACAGCCGTACCGAACAACCCCAGGGTGTGCAGCCCCCGAATCCGAGCCGGCAAGGCGTTCCAGGACCCAACACCCTCAAAGAGCTACCAAAAATTTTGTTAGAGGTGCGTATCTGCTTCAGGCAAAGCGAGCGGACCGATAGACCCATCTCATAAAACTGGCGAAGATAGGTAGGTGTGCAGAATTGTCTGTAATGCACCAGCTTGAAAATAAATTTCAGATATTGCACTTTCAGGTAACATGCGATTCCACATCCGACCAACTTATTCATATGAGCAGAAACATGGGATCTAGGTTTTAAATTATACGCGTATCGAATGTAACAGTTGAAGGCAACCTCTAGTTTTCTTCTGTTGGTGGAGTTGATGGAGTTTATGTAGAGTATAGAGCCGTAGGTAAAGAGAGGAATCAGTAAAGCTTTAGCTAATTAGGGTTTTAATTTTTCGGGTGTAAAATTAGAAAATCTTTTCAGCTTGTATAAGGCACCGTAGACTTTTTGGCAGGTAGATGTTATTTCGCTCGTCCAGCTCATATCTTCGTCAAAAATGACTCCCAGGTTTTTGACTCGTTTGCTGTAGGGCACTTCGCAGTTGTTCAGGTATAGTTTGGGTAAATTATCGGTGTCTAAAGGGGAGGTGGAGAATATTATAGCTTGAGTTTTAGCTGGGTTTAAACTGAGGCGGTTTGCTCTAGACCAATCAGATACATTGTGTAATGTGTTATTAATCGACTCAATAGTTGCTGGGATGTCCGACAAAGAGCATGATGTGTACAATTGAATGCCGTCAGCATATTGTTGATAGAGATGGCCATGCAAGCAAGTATCCACATCATTGGCATAGATTGAGAAAAATAAGGGCCCCAGTATCGAACCTTGGGGTACTCCCCTTGCAATAGGTAAAGAACGTGACAGAGATTTACCGACACGTACCCTTTGGACGTGGTATACCACGTTCTTTTATCATGCTTCTCCTTCCTGCCGTTCGCACTCATATCACGTCTCTCTTCAATTTCATTTTCACGTCATCATCCTATCCTTCATCTTGGAAGTCTGCTATTGTGAAACCCCTGTCCAAAATTCCCAAACCATCGAAACTGTCGGATTTTAGACCCATTAGTATTTTGCCATTCTTAGCAAAGTATTTGAGCACCTCATCCTCTTCCAACTTAATTCATTCTTAACAAGTAATTTATTGTTAATTTCTTTTCAGTCGGGGTTTCGAAACAATTACAGCTGTGAAACTGCTCTTCTTCGAGTAGCTGAGGACTACAGGTCTGCCATTGAAAGCTCTAAGTGCATTATCATGGTACTTCTGGATTTTCGCAACGCCTTCGGCTCTGTACCTCATGAGATCCTTGCTAATAAATTAAAGATCAACTTCGGCATTTCACCAACTGCTTGCAGACTCATTTCTTCATATCTCTCCTCTAGAAATCAAGAAGTAGCCAGTGGTAGTCAGATTTCCGAGTCCTTGTCAGTTTCTGCGGGTGTTCCACAGGGTTCCGTTCTGGGACCCGTCCTTTTTTCCTGCTTTATAAACGATCTGCCATCAGTTCTTCGTTTTAGCCAACACCACTTGTTTGCTGACAATTTCCAAATATACATATCATCAGAAAAAGACGAAATCATCAATTCCATCAGTCAAATAAATACTGATTTATCTTCAGTTTGCAAGTGGGCTGCCAAAAATGGTATTAGTATCAATCCCGAGAAATCCCAAGCAATCCTGATCCACAACAATGATTGTTGATGGTATAGTTATCCCCTACTCCCCTGTTGTACGCAATCTGGGTCTCTATATAAATAAAACTTTAACTTGGGATGAGCATGTTGGACAAACATGTCGTCACGTTTATGGTAGTCTTTACCCACTAAAACGACTATCGAATTTCACTCCACCCTCTTTGAAATGGAAATTGGTAAACTCCCTTGTTTCACCACACTTCCTTTACTGTTCCACAATTTTTTCCTCCTCACTTAACACATTCAGTGTGGAACAATGATGAGAAATCGTCCAACCAACCTGATTTGAGTTCTTGCGGTGAATCACATCATCTGGGATTGTAGACGTAGGAAAATGCGTTCTTAGATGTCAAAATATCATAGTTTCGTAATTAGAGCGCAATTTACCTCCGTCCCGGATCTGGGACGGTCGCACGGCTGGAGAGTTCATGTGTTGTTCAAGTGGGGCTCCCTGATCCACCAACCTCTATCGCGGTGGAATTTTCTGTGAGTAAACTCCTTTTTTGGAGTCTCGCATTCAGTGGAGGAAGACATGAAGAACCACATGCACTTGTGAAGATTCAGGAACAAACTAAAAACGTACACAACATGGCACAGGACGACAGAAAACTTTGAACCCGAATATCTCGAAACTTTTATATAGGAAACTGAGGTTATGTTTACCCTTCAGAGACCTTCCAGCCCCCCTTCACATGAAAAACCCGACGATAGGAGCAGTGCGGGAACCTTGCACAGCCCGAATACTTCACAATAGAAGGTGGCTCGGATCCGGGACGGCTGCATGGCTGGTGAATACGCTGGCATCCCGGGTCCGGGACAGCCGCACTGAATGTGTTAAAGCCTGTAATTTGAAAAAGTTGATGGTAGCACATAATTCCTGTGTAAGGTATATTTATAATATTAAGAGGCGCCATCCCATCGGTAATTTCTATTTATTTGGCATTAATCTTCAAAATTACTTTAATTTGCGCATCCCCCTTATCTTTCGTCATTAACTCATCTCCCCTTCTCCAACCGCTCCCGGGCCATCATGATCATGAGACATCACTCCTCACTTTTTGGTAAATCCTTCCAAATTGCAGGTGCACGGCTGTGGAATTCCCTCCCTTCGGTCGGTCCCCACCCTTGGACGGTTCAAATCCCTTTCGTCTGTCTTGTACAAATCAGCAGAGTAGCGCTTCCTTCTTCTTCTCTTTTTATTCTCCTTCCTCTTATTCTTCTTTTTTTCCCCTTCATTTCTTTCATCCTACCTGTAATATAGGTAACTATAATTTCCAGTATTTTAACTTCTCTTCGTTTTGCATTATTGTGTAACTTTTCATTTATGTTATTTGCTGTGTACCATGGGCCCTCGTGGCCCCCAACACAAATAAAGCCGTTTTATTATTATTATTATTATATTATTATATAGTAAAGAGGATCTAAACCCTGTATGGTATGTCCTGCGCTACTGCTCCAACCTCCGCGCAGAGCGCTAGTGTCACCGCTGATAACAAATGATAATAATATATTATCACAGGTAGCTACTGTGAGATAAGTCTCTAGGAAGGAATCTGGAGCGCCTCATGCAGCCTTCAAGACAACTCAGAATCCTTCACGTTTTCTCACATTGTGGGGTACAATTCAATGAGGTAGCGGACGAACTCTGCGGAGCAGCGGCAAGGGGGGATTCCCCTGTGCAGGGCTTTACGTGCCGGAGAGACGTTGTTCGGGTTTTGCGGGCGGAGGCGGAGAGGAACTGGCGGGCGAGGTTTTTGGCTGGGTCTGGGTCGGGATCATGGACCCGTTCAGTCTGGGGGGCTCGTGACCCATTGTCTGAGCCATGGTTTGCGTCGGCGAGGGCATTGGATCGTTTGACAATTAGGGACACCAACCGATTACTCCTGGGAAAAACAGTGAACAATCAATCCCTATGCCTGATGAAACTGACTGATTCCCCGGTTTGTACTCTGTGTGACTCTGGAGAAGTCCAGGACCTCCGTCACCTTATAATGAACTGCCCTAAAACTAGGGGAGCAATTTATGACTGCGTACAGACACAGACAGAGGATCTGGTCGACGAGGAGACGATCTGGGGATACCTGAGGAAGGGGCTGGGGAATGTGGAACGGCTGGTGGACTTCAGGAGGGAACTGGTAGTGTGGGGAGCTCCGATCTGATGACTATGACAGCACTGCGGAATCGCGTGAGACAGAGAAAAGAACCATACCTATGACCACACATCACTCGTGATACGGTCACTATCAGAGAAAGAAGAAGAAGAAGAGATAAGTCTCTACGCTTATCCCTTGTTCCGTATTTCTCCTTTAAAACATAATCACGATGTTGAAATGCGACCAGCGCGAAAAAACGTCTGAGAAGGCCGAAACGTTTCGCAAACATAAGTAGTAGGTAGGTACCGCAACCGCAACCATCCAGTTAGGCCTCCTGCCACTGTACTGTCCTGCAATTTCCATAGCAGAGTCTGTGTTATTTATGTATCAATGTTTGTGGTTTATGCAACACATGCCAAAATGTTCACAGTATTCTACCTATTAAGTACATCGATCTTGCCAATATTCTACGAAGTTTAAACAATTTCAAGTTTTATCCATTTCTAGCGATCCATTCTCATCTGATTTTTATTTTCCCGAGAGAAACAATTTTCATCTCGTTTGGAAGGTAAAATCTCGTCTGAAATAATGTTTCTTCAAAAGGTGGCGGGCGGGATCAATATAAAAACCACAGTCATGCAGCACGGCTATAAGAGCGAATTTTCGAAGTTTTCGGCATCTTCCTCCTCCGCCTAAAATTTTCTGAAAATTAATTTTCGGCCAATGTTTTCCCAACTTGATACCATACAAAATTAAAACAGGAGTAGTTTTACGCAAAGTAAAATTTGGTGTGGAAGGAGGGGGAGGGGGAAATCAAAAATGTTTTGAATACCAGAAGAGTAGGTATTGGGTACGTAACAAATTTTTTGTTCCATTTTTTGCCGAGTAACACCTCGGTTTGTAGATTTTCCAACGCTGAACACGATGGTGAAGTCAGAATTGCGATATCCCATTCCGTTATCAGATTAGAGCAGACGAACCAGGAAGAACATCTCAAGAAATAACCACGTTCCTTCATCTTCAAAGTGCTCCAGTTTGAGAACGGAATGAGATATCGCAATTCTGATTCCACCATCGTGTTCAGCGTACAAAAACCTTTAAAATGAGGTGTCACTTGTCAGACTTTTTCATTTTGGGAATTTATGGGTAATTTCCCCCCCCCCCCTAAAACCCCCCAAAACTCCCCCTTAGAGTGACCCGATTTTGCCCATCTTCGAACTTAGCCTGTCGATTGCCAAGACAGATTTTTCGTGCAAATTTGAACTTTTTATCTCAATTCTTTCGAGAGTTATCGTCTGGAATGACACATACATATATAAATATATATATAAATATATATATATATATAAATACAGGACTTTTTTTCACATGACCCCCGGCGTTAATATAATTTTTGGTGTCTTTCGGCAGGGAATTCAGGATGGTCTGAAACGGATTTTGGTATAAAAATCTTTCGGAAATTCGAGTTTTAAAAATTTTGGACCGAGAACAATAGCTTCCTTTTCTTCGAAAATTCGCTAAAATGAACAAAAAACTCAAATAATGAAAGAAGGAAGAAATTTATTTTAAAGACCGCGGGAACAAGAACAAGGGAAATTTATTATTATAAGCCCTAGGAAGCGTTAGTATCATGGGGCATACCGGACAGGGTCTTGATCCTCCCTTGATACTGAAGTCACCTACATAATTGGCTCACTAGCAACTGCATTTCTATGCCAACAGCGCTACTAGCTTGTTTACGTTTAGTTCTCCTACTATAGTTCAATTTCACTAAAACATGAATTTCGATCATCAACTAAATTTGCCCTCACCTCAAACGAATGTGGCCCTAACTGGATGTGAGCCGGCGCTACTCGATCTCTCCTCGAAGTATTATCAGCTCTTCAGTAAAGTTTTACGTTCAACATTGGGCTGCAAACATTGATCGTAAGCTCTTCAAAATGTGTAGTGTACAATACAGTTTCGGGAAATGAATTTCAATAAGGCCCACTTAGCCCATCTGTACCCAATTCTGCATTTTGAGAAACCATCAGATTAACCAAGATAATTATTGCTTTTCTATTCCTCCAGCTTTATTGTGACCTTTCTTGGAGGAAGGTGGAGTTGTGTGCTCCTTATTTTTGTTTTAAACTGATAATAGGGTTTCGCCAATTTAAAAAAAAAATACTCAGAACTCATGGAAAAATAGTAGTTTGAAGCCTATTTTAAAAAATAAGAGTTTTAAATGAGGGTGACTGAAAGTAAATACCTTGAAACGGAAACCATCAAATTTTGGGGGTTAACTTTTTTTTTTCATGCTCGATTCCAAAGGTTCATTATTGAAAATAATAAACCAAAATGCGGCAAAATGACGTATTTCGAGGAGAAGTGGCAACTTGTCCAACCTGAAATAGGGCTGAACTCTGCATAACATGGCCTAATCAAATTTTTGTCTATTAACATCTGGCTTTTGGTCCAAGGAGGCGGAGTGAAGCAGGGTTCACATCCATCCGGAGCCGCCTGGAAATACGGATAGGGGAAGCTAGTGAAAAGCAGTGGAGGGGATGGAGGGGAATCGCCGAAGTTGGGAAGGCGTTCATAACCATCCGGAATTTTGGCTGTCCGGAACAGCTGTTTCCCGCGCTTTCTCCCACAACTATTCTTTCCCGAATTTTGTTCTCCCCCCCCCCCCCCCCACCAACTCTATTAAAATCTCGTTGTTCATAATAATTAGCACAACAATTTCGAGTAAAAACACAAGTGAACAAATCCACAACAAGTGAACAAACGAGCACAAGCTAACAACTCGTTTCCCGTGCTTCCTCCCACAGCTGTTTCAGTTCCCGACGCCATTCCGTATGCGCAGTAGTGAACTGCGCAGATGCGGAGCGGAAAATATCTGAAAAATCTGATGCGTACAGTTGGCTTCAAAAGTGCTTCTCCGGAAAGAATATTCCCCCCTCCCCAGCTGATGTCCAACCAATCAGCTGCTCGTACGCACTTTCCGGATGGATGTGAACCCTGCTTGAAGCCTCAAAGACAGAGGTTCTCAATGCTGCCAACAACCCAACATTAGAAATGGCAAACTTTCCTGCCAACCTTCAAGAACCTTTGCTGTGACTTTCCCCTAGGTCTGATTTTGAGTACGTGGTTTTTAAATGTATTTATAAATCTGCGGTTCCATCCATCCACTGCGGTTCTGTTGCCATTCAATGTGATGCACTAGCCCTCTAAGTGGGATTTTGAGTTGTAATACTTGGCAATTTACCTGATACGTCATTTCTAGTGGGAACTCGGAAATTCAAATTATTATTCTTGTTCGCTATTTAACAGAATTTTACCAAAGGAGAATTTGTAACCCATGAAAATTGACTATTCCTGTATGAGCAGGTCCGGCACAAAACGGACTTACTGACAAATCAGGATGTTGGGTAGGTATCAACAAAAAACGTTTTTCAAGTCAATTTTTAAAGCTACCTTTTTTCCTTCTAAATTCCCATATTTCTAAGTAGATTTGTCGGTTTTGCACAGAAGTGGCTGGAGAAAGTCAGTTCTGCACCAGTTGTTTGGACAGACAGTCCTGGAATGTTCTATCCAAGCCACGCCCCTTTTTGTGCGCTTGAACAGTGCCAGAACTGGTCCTGGATCAAGAGTAGGCTGTTTGGACGGAGTCCAGGACCAGTTCTAACAGTCCTGTATTTTTTTTAGGACTACTGATCTTGCACATGCACACTCGATGCTTGTACCTTCAGCTTATGTGGAAGGTTACAATGCTTCAGGTCATTCATTCGGAACCATCAGGACACGTTTGGTGAGACACAGTTCTGGACGGTTCTGTCCCGTCACAGAACGCAGTTCCATCCTGGACTGGTCCAGGTCTGTCTGCCTGAACAAACCCTAGGTTTCGTCCAACCCATTAGTAACATAACCTCCTGTAATGACTTCTTCCACTTAAGTCTCCGAAATCATCCAAAAAGTCAAAAGCCTGTTTTTTGCCTCTTAAACAAACCTTTATTTAACCTTGTCGAGCGGCAACACCGATGCTGCTCTGATTGGAGGAAGTCGATTTTGACCCCAACATACCATTGGCTAAAGTCGGTTTTCCTCTGGCGTCCTATTTTCAGACGTAAATTTTACCCCTTTTAAGTGGGTTTTGTACTGCATTTCATGGTATAATAGGTAGCCCTCAACATGCAGATCGATATACAGTCAAAAACTCAATTGGGGACCTTCTCTTATATGGACCTTCTCTTATAAAGAAAACCTGTTTACTTTGTAATCAGCTACTACTACCCAGCCATATGATTATTCACCACTCGTCACCTTGGTTACAGCTTCAGTTCGCATTTATTCTGTTCATTCTTGATTCTGAACCTTTCCAGGATTTTGTTACTAAAACCCTCAATTTTCGGTAAAACCCTCCAGTTATCCGCAGGGCCTCTATTTTCTTCTCAGGTCATCATAATATTTGTGACCGCATCCGTCGATGCTCCCATTGGAAGCGTGAGATCGCGTCACAAAGCCAAACCAATGACAGCGTCGCGTATCCCGGACATAGACTTGGAGAACTGGATGGGGAATCTTCCTCAGGACGTGAAGAACAAATCTCTCACGTGGCTCAGCATTCCTGGTAGCTACGTTTTATTTCTTCTCAATGAAATATAATTCGAGCCAAGCAAATTCGAGGTTCTCCCCTTGAAAACTCAAAGTTCAGTATAAACTCAACCTGTCTCATGATAGCAAATTGTATTTAGCTAAGGCTAAATCTCTGAATCAGATATTATGAGTGATAAATTACTCGCAGTCGATCTGCATAAATAATCTAAGAGCGTGGGCTTTTGTAGGGAGTCACAATTCAGGAACTTGCGATCTGTCAAGCGAAGCAGGGAACGATGCATTCTGCCTCAATATTCCCATTTTCGCCAGACCTTGGGCGACTTGTCAGCGCTTCCCCATCATGTACCAACTTGAGCATGGAATCAGGTAGGACGCAAAAATACTTACAGTTTCATAGTAGAAAATTTCGCTGACGACTGCGAACCTGTGAGGCATTTCAACGAGAAGAATTTCTGAAAAATGAGTAGTTGCTGCGTTGAAACGGGGTGCCAAATGTAGACGACCACACGACATCTAATCGGTATTAGATATTACTGTAGACTTTTCTTTAATTCTTATTGCTTGTTTATGTAGGCTTTTCTTATTGCTTGTTTATGGATATTGTTGTCATAAGTGTGTTTTCACATGATAGGAGTCAATTTCCACCCACTGGCATTCATATGGTTTACCTATTGATGGTTTTCTGAGATCCAGCCAGCCATCAACCGCGTCATCTCTCTACCCACTAGCTCGGTTCTACTCAGGTTGTTTTGCCTGCTGGCTAAATCCACTGTACGAGTATTTGTACCAAGCCTAGTCGTCAACACCCAAACCTTGGATTTTTGGTCTTATTAATGAAAATATTCCTCTGGTGACGAGGGGCATACGTTCATTTCAGGGGGCGTATTCACTAAAAGAGATAGTGAAAAGAGGTTACCTATTTTGAAAATCTCCTGAGAGAGATAGCCTCCCTCGGCACTCCTCGAAGAGACAATCTCTTCCAATGTCTCCGGGTCCGTCTATTTTATTGAATAGCCCCCGTGGCCTACCTCAACCCGTACTTAGACGTTTTTACTCATGAATCGATAAAATGTATACATTTTTATGACTTACCTTTAAGAGATAAAAAAACACACATCAAAATGACCGATGTGGTAGCAAATGAACGAAGTATGATACATGATATCACTATCAAACAAACGAAAAATGAGAAAGAGGCTCTCTGTTTAGGGAAAGAAACCTAATTAGATGTCTTTCTGAAAGAGCTTGACAATGCCAAGATGGCCGCCAACTCTCTCTTTTAGAAGTTATTGAATAACCCTGTCATGGATACTATAAAATCTCTTTACAAAACAGAGTCGGACCGAAAAGAGATGACTCTTTTCCTTAGTTATAGGCCCCCAGGTTTCAACCTGCAGACACAACACTGAAAGCATTAGAATCAGTTTCTCGATGAGGTTTGTTCTCAAGGCTCAAAACTGCTCCCATAATAGGACTGTTCATTTTATAACATCCACGACTGGTTAAAGTTTTATACTTGCACTGCGGGAGAAAAGTTTGGCGCAGTTAGAAATCAAGACTAAAATCCAACTCTGCCATGGTTACGGTTATGCATTCTACCAGGAGGGTAACTTAAATTTACCTCAACCTCCTATGATCAACTTCTGTGATTCCTGTTCCCCAGATATTTGGACTTCCGACTTGACTTCGATTCCACCAAAGATCGATTCTTCATAACGCACTTCCTCAGGTCGAAATCCTCGCCCAAAACATGTTTGGAGAGCGTCAAGATCTTCCTGGAGGAGCATCCTATGGAGGTGGTGATAATAGATTTCCAACACTTTTACCAGTAAGCTTCTAATTATGACTGATCAACATCATTTATCTTATTCTTTTACTCTCTGTGCGGGTGTCACGCACTAGGTCAGCTAATATGTGGTAATCTGTACTGTGGCAGAGACGTTCATGTGGTACTGGGACTGTATGTAGAGAGCTGGAAACTGGAAGCTAAATCACAGTCCGCTCTTTCGTTGGTTGTACTGCAATAATAGAAAATTCGCTCATCCTATCACTGTGAGAGTAATATAGCTTTGTTCGCTGTGGCGAAAAAGCCACTTGCAAACCACTTGAAAGTCTCTTGGGCGTTCGCAGTGGATTTCCCGATTCTTCTTTACCTTTATAGTATCCACATCGCTCTGTTCGCAGTGTTCTTCTGACCGCTTGGTTTCAAGACGCCAGATTGGTCAGAGGATTTTTTGGCTTAACATTTAATAATGATGACATCCATTACCTCCGGTCAGCAATAGCAAATCAGATCATTTGATTACCAGATTCAAATGTTGGCTTTGTTTGAGCTTCTCAGTTATACAGTTTCGAATCTTGTACTTTTCGTTTGGCTCTCATTCGGTTTCGAAAATCAGTTTTTATTTAAAATATAAAAAACAGAACACTTAACTACAAATTTCATTTTAGATAGGATGAATTTAATTGCAAATTTGAGAAATAAGGTGAGCTAGAGCTGCTGACGCCAAAAAATGAAATCCATCACCCAATCACCCCAGATCACCGAATAGGAAAAAACGAAGAAGTTTGCAGTGCTGAAATCACCGTGCTGCTAGAAATCCAATCCAGCCCAACCAGGTGCAGTGCTCATGTTCAAGTGGTTTCCAAGTTTGAATCGGTCACGCAAGCGCACTGAGCTGTTCCTCAACCGGTTTACTAGTTGTTTGCAAGTAGGTTGGTTCCCTAATCCGTAAAACCCACAGCAAACAAACTTACTCAACAAAATCTACAAAGCTCAACATCCATTAAGCGTTTCGTGAACAAACATGGATTTTGAATTCCAAAATGGTAGTTTAGACGATAGAGTTGCAGAACGAGTTAGAAATTGTAGCACTATGTCAACCTAGTTGCAAAGGTACTTAGTGAGATAAGGACAATTCGATGTTCCATCCAACTGTCACTCAAAATAGATCACTGTTCTCAGTTTCAGTGACTCTCTGAAAGACCAGTTCCTGGCTGGAGTTCTCGAACTCTTTGGATCGATGGTCTGCCCTGTGCCTGACCGTAGTCACCCCCTCACACTCGCCTACATGCAAGAGAATGGATTTCAGGTACTTCGACTGATAACGATGCTGCACCTCGTTTGTTCCCTCATCAATATCTGACATGTTCCCATCTTCTTCAGGTGGTTCTTATCAACAGGTACAAGGCCTGCAAGTCTTGCCACACTCCCAGAAACCTCTTTTTTGTTCCAAGAGACTTCCCCACGTACTGGCCTGACACTGACAATGCCACGGAAGTCATCGACAAAGCGAATATGGCCAGTCGGCGCCAACACAGCTTTGGATATATTACTCAGGTAGCCTTCCTGATTTTTTTTTCAGGTGAACTTTATAGCACCAATAGCATTGCTGTTTGGCTGATATTTATATAATCCATTTGCCATTCAAGTTATTTCTCAAGAACTCATTTGGTTAGATGTGATGGGCTCCTCCATTTCCCAGGTGCCCTCCAAAATTTTTCCATATAGGCACACAATCCATGAAAATTCAATGTGAAATTTATTGCGTTCCACTTATTTTTATGCCATTTATGAATAGCCACCGCATTCAGCTCTCTGAAAAGATTGTTGGCTAGACTGAAACGTCAACAGTGGAGGGGGGGCTCCCTCAAGTTGCAAAGCAGGATATCTCCTACTTCACCATCTCTTGCTTCGTTCAATATTATTTGTATTTACATTTTTTTTTAATTCTATTTTTCTTATTGCTTCCGAGACTACCAAGATAATGGAAGCTTGTTTTCACTTTTGAAAAAAAATGTTGTCTCCAATATCAAAGTTTTCACTAGAGTTTTTGGATTTTTGGTTAATTATTTTTCAATAATGGACCTTCGGAATCGACCAATCTCTCCTCAAAATTTCATGGTTTACAATTTCAAGGGACACAGAATAGGAATATCGAATACAAATATTTCAACTTGAGCTACTCAATTTCTCGCTAATCAACGATTTTACTCAAATTCGGTGGGTAGTTTGGGTGTAGCTCTCAGATCGTCACCTACGAATTGCAGAACGATCGGCTCATTGGCCACTCTAATCTGTACTGAGTTATTTATCATATCTACGTTTACAAGCCATTTAACTTGGCAGACTTTTTTTTTAAATTTCAGTTGGTTCTGACACTTCAAGGAGCAAAGAACTTCGTCTACCTTGACCTGAAGAACTTCTACAGATCACGTATGTACAGGAAAGCCATGTCCTGGCTTTACAACATAACTGGCGGCTCCCAGCCCAACATAATCATCACTGATTTTATAGACTTCCACGTAAGTACTGATGTTTGCTGTTGGATTCAAGCCTTTGCTGTAACGAGAGCCTAATACAGAGGCAGTGCTCTGCTCAATTTGGTTTCAGAACTTCTCGTTTCCAATGGCTGTTATTAAATTGAACTATTTGAAAGAAGGGGAGACCCTCGCAAGACTAGAACAGCCTCATGTCCATGTTGAGCCGTAAGTCTTCCTCAAATTCTCCCAAATCAGTGTGTTGCTTATCGTGTTGAGTTAATCGTGCTATGTTCTTCTACCACTGTAAAACGAGCTGGAAAAGTTGAATATTGGACTTGAGAGTGCGAGTTAGTTTGTAGACGTTAGCTTAGTATGCTCAGCTTAGTAGCAGCATCAGCCTTAGGCAGGCTGCAGTAGGCTTAGGCGTTGTAGCTTAGTATGTATGTTCCAAGCAACACTGCAAATGTTTTTGAACTAGCTGCGGGGGTCTAAGAGTCTCTAACATTTGAGGGTAATAGGAGGATAGCAGAATACTGTCACCATGATACAGTCTAGGAGATGGCGCATAAGGATGCTGACCAAGATGATGACGGTTTTAAAGGGATTTTAAAGATGCAGAGGGGTTTCTGCAGACTCGGTACAATCCAGCATGTCAACATTAACAACGACTTCTGCACAAGCGCAGTTCCACCATCCCATACACTACAGTCAATGTATCACTATTATTGGTTGCTGAGTAACTGAATCATTTGACGACCATATATGAGCGAATTTTCAAAGTGGGCGTCTTAGTTATTTTTGGTGTCCCCATTCTATACCATGTTAGGTAAATTTATATACATTTTTAGCGGTTTGTGGAGATTGTTGACCTTCCAGAAAGTTAAATTTTACAAGCTTTTCGTTTGAAAAATTGTTTGGGGCTGTTGAAATAACCCCAACGCCCCTCATCCCAAACTAGGGCAGTGAGGCAACAGGCAGCCACGAGGGAAATGATCAGATCAAATTCCGATCCTCCTGAAGCCATAATCAGTCAACATGGCACCCGGCTGGGGTGGATCCGGTTGACTATTTTTTTTTTTAACGCTACTGGAACCAATTGTGCGTTGCTTCCAACAGCCCGATAAAAATCACGGATGCAGGTTACGACTTGAGAGGACAGCCAATCATGTCAGGCAGTTGGACAAAGCCTCAGCCTGAAAATGCTGTCTACTCTTACCTGGACTCTATCTACTCAAAATGTGGTAGCGCTGCTAGTGCTGGTGCTACCTGTTGTTAGTTATTGTTGAGTTTTGTGTGGTGGAGTTTTTGGACACATTCTGCACAGAGCAATCAATATTTTGCCAAAACTCACAAATCCACATCAAAGCAAACTGGTAGACATTTGGTTTGTTCAAAGAGACAGTACTGGACGAGTCCAGGATGGAATTGCGTTCTGAACGTTCGTTTGGACAGACAGCCCTGGACCGTTCTGGACTGTTGTATCCAAGCACCGCCCTTTATGTGTGTTTTGACAGGGCCAGAACTGGTCCTGGAAATAGAGTTGGCTGTTCGGACAGACAGTCTAGGACAATTCCAGACTAGTTCCAACAGTCCTCGATTTTTCGAAGACAGTTGATCCTGCACATGTGAACTCAATGCTTCTACCTCCAGCTTATGTGGATGGGCTTAGCTGGATGGTTCAGATTGCAGCCACATCCTAGACTGTCTGTCCAATCAAACTACGAAAATGAGCGGATAGAACCTTCCAGGATTGCGTCCAGAACTGTGTCCGTCCAAACACACACTGATGATTGCAAACAAATAACATGAAGCCTTGTAACCTTCCACATAAGCTGAAGGGTTGAGTGTACATGTACAGTATCAACAGTCCACAAAAATCCAGGACTAGTCCCGAACGATCTTGGACTGTCTGTCCGAACAGTCAGCTCTCAATCCAGGATCAGTTCTGGCACTGTCCGAACACACGAAATGAGGTGTGGATTTGATTGAACATTCCAGAGCTGTCTGCACGAACGGAACTTTTGACATTAAGGAGGATCTTGAGATGGTCTTCCTCAGGTAATGCGATATGTGTTCCAGGAAATCGTTAAGTCCCATCCGTATTGTCCAACCCAGACTCAGGTGGAATAAAATGAGGCCAGTAGTGAAGGTAAAACTCAAGCCCACATCTTACTATCAGATTGCAATACAACCAGAATCACTGTTGATTATTTAGGTAGGTAGGTATTAAAATTAATAACGTTATTGGTAGGTAATTACGTACAGGGGTGTTGCGTCCATAAGGCCACTGCTCCGGCACCCAAAAACACTGTATGGGTATAGGTAAGTTAGAAAAAACTCCATTGTTCAGTTGACATTTGAATTTCCCTCCCTACACTGTACCTAGAATTTTTCACAAAGTTCAACAGGGACTCGCCCGATTTCTCTGGCTATGGATTGGAAATTCTATGGATATTCAATATTATAGTAGAGCATCCATGGTGTGCTCCATAGACCAAGCATGCTATCTGAATAAAGTGACAGTAATTGATGTCCTGCAATCGAAACCTAGGCTCTTGATACTGGCAGGTCCTGGGACCTGGTGTCGCCATGGCAACTGAGAAAAGTGGCCCATCCGTGCATGCACAGTAGAGTAAAAATGTTGCTTGCCACACCCACATTGGGCCCAGTCCCCAAAATCTGATTTCTACTCCAAAATCGTTAGTTTTCACAATCGATTTGAGCCCTTCGATTCAATTTGTAGTTGTTGTTGTGCGAAGAAACACTCTTCATGCCAACAGTGGTGGTTAGAGGTTGCGTTTTTTTCTTCTTAGGCATTCGATTCGTCATCTCCATATGAGATGCTTCTTCATCTTCTGATTTGTTTTTGTTGTGAATTATATTAGCTTTCTCTGTTTGTCAGTTTTTAATTTTTTGCGTCAAATTGAGCGCGTTTTGCGTTCGGTCCGGTTCTGATGACAGGTTTGTATTTGTGGTACCTACATGCATTTTGTTCTGTTTGCTGTTTGTGGTCTTGTGGATTGATCGCGTCCTAATACACTTATGACTACCTAGCGTCAAGTCAATAGCTTCTCCATTCAAGTAGGTACCGGCCGACAGGTCATTGTTTTGTTATATTTTAGTTTACTATATTTTTATAACACATGAATTCGGTGGCTAATTTGCAGTAGAAATTGTGGACGTTTTCGTACGACGATAGATTGATATTGAAAGAGAATTTTTGCTGAATATCAATAATTGAATAAGGGAAAGGTGTTGTTGCCTCGAGGTGTTTTGTAGACAAATCTCTTGGTTTTGTGTTCTGGTTTGATGCCCCACCGTTTTCAGAGCCCACGCACCGCTACTGATTACGTATTAGATTTAAATTTGAAGGAAGCAGTCTTTGAATGTGTCAAGCAGTTTTTTCCCCCTTTACCAAACCTTCTATTTCTGTTTTAGGGTGGAAATTGAACAGCACGATTCCCCCGAGTAAGTACCTGTCTTCATTGCTCTCAATATTGAATATTATGTAATTTGTGACAGTTATTTTAACTTACTTACTTACTTACTTACTAAATAGCTCTACAGCCCGGGGTGGACTTTGGCCTGCCTAACAGTGGTCTGCCATTCAGATCTGTTCTGCGCTCTCTGCTTCCAGTTTCGTATACCAAGCTTTTTTAGGTCCCCCTCGACATCTTGGAGCCAGCGAGTCCTTGGTCGTCCCATTCGACGAGTCCCCATCATCCTCGCATGCAATATGCTATTTGGCATTCGCGTCGGCATCCGCTCCACGTGACCGAGCCAGTCAATCCGCCGAGCCTTAATGAACTGGACGATGTCCTCCTGCTGGTAAAGGTGCTGGAGCTCATCATTGGTCCGGATCCTCCACTCTCCATCAACACACACTGCCCCAAAAATCTTTCTTAATATTTTTCGCTCAAATACACGGAGTTTATTGGCGGCAACAGTACTTATTACCCATGTTTCGGCACCATAGGTAACTATTGGGCGAATCAGTGTACGGTACAGCCGAACCTTGGTTGTTCTGGAGAGAAGAGTGGATCGGAGGAGCTTAAGATTGGCATAGTACGCTCTGTTTCCAGCCATGATCCTTTTTTCAATTTCATCCATCATTCTGGCTTTGTCGTTGAGATCTACTCCAAGATACGGGAATGTTTGGACCTTCTGGAATACGCAATCATCGAGTTTCAAATCCTGCGTGGACTCAGGCTCACCTTGGCGGGACATTTGCATATATTTCGTCTTGTCGACATTTATTTTCAGACCCATTTCCTCTCCCTTGCTCTTAATTTGGTGAAACATCTCCTCAAGGGATTGCATGTTTCTGGCGACCAAGCAGATATCATCCGCGTACGCGCATATCTGCTTGGATTTGCTCACTATGTTGCCTTGTACATTCATTTTCTCTATCACATAGTGAAGGGCGAGGTTGAAGAGGGTGGTGGAGAGGGCATCCCCTTGCCGAACCCCTGAACTAACCGGGAATTCTCGGCTCATCTCCCCGTTCACAAGAACTTTTGCACGGCTCCCTGCCAGCGTCATATCTATCAGTCTTATTATTTTCTCGGGTATTCGCTGTTCCTTCAGTGCCGCCAGCAGTCGACTCCTACTCACCCGGTCGAACGCTTGACGGAAGTCAATGAAGAGCAGGTGCAGACCGATGTTGAACTCCCAGCATTTCTCCATCGTTTGTCTCATGACGAATATTTGATCTGCTGTCCCACGTCCTCGCCTGAAGCCACCCTGGTAATCTCCCAGGATGCGTTCAGCGTATACGTTCAGACGTTTCACCAAAATGTTGGAAAATATCCTATAAGCGACAGCCAAGAGCGAAATCCCCCGATAATTTTCGCACCTGAGCTTGTCCCCTTTCTTGAATATTGGGCAAATTACGCTTGAACACCATTCGTCAGGCATACATTCAGAGTCCCAAATCCTCAACACTAATGTATGGAGTTCATTGTGGAGGCACTCTCCACCATGCTTAAAGAACTCAGCGACAAGCTGGTCTTCGCCTGGGGCCTTATTATTCTTCAGTCGGCCCACAGACTCCTTTACCTCGTCGGTTGTAGGGGGAGATATTAATTCTTGATTGCCTACAGCATTGGATTCTTCTGGTGGGTCATCTTCAGCGTTACCTTGTGGTTCACCTGATAGCAGTTGACCAAAGTGCTCAGCCCATCTATCCATTACTTCTTGGCTGTCCTCTATCACAGTACCATCTCTGTTCTTACATCCATTTGACCGTGGTCGGAAACCACTATTCATTCTTTTCACAGCTCCGTAAAACTTTCTTGACTCATTACTCTCTCTTAATTCCTCTATCTGTTCCACTTCTCGTCTCAGGTACCCTCTTCTCTTTAGTCTAATAACCCTTCTGGCTAGAGACCGGCTTTGTTTGTACTTTGCTGTATTATGTCTTGTGGGGCATTGGATCATGGCAAGTCTATTCTCGTTTCGTAATCTTAGTACTTCTCTGCATTCATCATCGAACCATTCTTTATTTCTTCTCCTCCCTTCCTCACCTATCACAAGCTTGGCCAGCGAAGAAACACTCTTCATGCCAACAGTGGTGGTTAGAGGTTGCGTTTTTTTCTTCTTAGGCATTCGATTCGTCATCTCCATATGAGATGCTTCTTCATCTTCTGATTTGTTTTTGTTGTGAATTATATTAGCTTTCTCTGTTTGTCAGTTTTTAATTTTTTGCGTCAAATTGAGCGCGTTTTGCGTTCGGTCCGGTTCTGATGACAGGTTTGTATTTGTGGTACCTACATGCATTTTTTTCTGTTTGCTGTTTGTGGTCTTGTGGATTGATCGCGTCCTAATACACTTATGACTACCTAGCGTCAAGTCAATAGCTTCTCCATTCAAGTAGGTACCGGCCGACAGGTCATTGTTTTGTTATATTTTAGTTTACTATATTTTTATAACACATGAATTCGGTGGCTAATTTGCAGTAGAAATTGTGGACGTTTTCGTACGACGATAGATTGATATTGAAAGAGAATTTTTGCTGAATATCAATAATTGAATAAGGGAAAGGTGTTGTTGCCTCGAGGTGTTTTGTAGACAAATCTCTTGGTTTTGTGTTCTGGTTTGATGCCCCACCGTTTTCAGAGCCCACGCACCGCTACTGATTACGTATTAGATTTAAATTTGAAGGAAGCAGTCTTTGAATGTGTCAAGCAGTTTTTTCCCCCTTTACCAAACCTTCTATTTCTGTTTTAGGGTGGAAATTGAACAGCACGATTCCCCCGAGTAAGTACCTGTCTTCATTGCTCTCAATATTGAATATTATGTAATTTGTGACAGTTATTTTAACTGTCGCTTCCAAGCTCATTGGGTACCTACACGTATATTACCAGACTTGACATTCAGCACTTACACCAAGTTATACTACAGTACCTTTACAACGTTCGGTACACAACTGATTCTCTACTTAATTCGAGTCACGGAGAGACCAGCTCGCTAGTAGGATCTCTCAGACCAGTCTCTATATCACAATTACCATCCCCCCCACCAGTCTTCCTATAAAAATATGGAACAGTTCAACAAATAAAAAGGGTACTGCGTTATTAAAATAAAAAATAATAATGCAGGGTTTGAACCCAGGATCTTCAATTTAGTTTCAGCTGGAGCTTTCCCTCTGCCACCACTGATATGTAATTGTGACTGGAGGTGTAGAGTATCAGTTTTGCACTGTAACAGTATTTGGTGCCCACCACTTTGAGGCTTAAACACATCTACTTACTTTTACGTAGATTGACGTTTATAACGTGTACGGAAGGAAATGAACTGGTACAGACAGACAAGGAACCAAATGTGTTGACTGAAACGTAGAAATCAAGTTGAACTTTGAATTTCGGAGTTCCACTTTGTAGAAATCCTTGTCGTAATATTTTGTCATTGCTATTTACAGCATCGGGAATCCTTCGGTAAATAAACAACAGAAGCGAACCAAACTCATCTCTTGCTGCTCTTAGTTTACCTACCTAATTTAAATTTCGTTCAGCTAATCGTAACTTCAAGTCGTGATATTAGGTAGGCAGACACTAATTTTAATATCTTAAGCTTAATGCGGAATACCCGTGGTTCTGGAATTGCTTGCTTTTTGTGTTGTTTCTTGATGGGAAAAATCGAATCCGTCGACGGGATCGCATATATTTCTTTAGTTTCCAAGATTATGTGGAAAACGGCAATTACGTCGTTGCCGCTATTTCTTCCTCAATGCTACAGCTTTGCAGCACAGACACTGCACACTCTCGGGCAGTATTATCGATGTCGCAGCTCACCACAAGTCGTAGATTATATGCAAGCTGTATCCACAGAAAGGCGGCAATGACGTAATCACAAATTCCACATTTAATTAAAAATTAACACCTTGTACGTCTTGTCCATATGAGAAATATGTACCACATCACCTCAGTGTCTATTATCAAATAAAAACATAGAAAAAATACGTGGGTATTCCCCATTGTATGTTCCAATCGTAGACGTGTCTCAACTAGTAGGCCTAAACCTAGTTATCAACTGGAGAATGGGAAGTTATCATGTACATGTATCCACAAACGTAACTGTACCACTTTTGAACAATAGACGTTAGACAGGATGAGTCCTTGAACCTTGACCACCGAGATCCCTATGGATACTATAATGACTTTTCACTTTTACACATGCACCAGCCGTGACGTAGATGTAGGACCCGCGCTTTTTCAACATCCAACATCTTTATTTCGCATTTCATTAGACGTCCTTTTCAGTTATTTGAACTAATATCCGAAAATCGTCTTATTTTTAGACTCATTTGGAATATCCCATTAGGTACAATTCTTGGAAAACCAGTGCAAGGAAACCTCCCTATGAAAAGTAAAGAAGCAAATGTAGCACCATCGCATTCGATTGGACTGTTTCCTTTGCCAGAAATCTGTTCTTACTGGTGCATAGTCTACGTTAGCCCCTAAGCAATATCGTTTCCCAGCAGCGTGAGCACTTTTCCAGTCTCCCATGATTTTGTGATATATTCGTACTCAGTGAGCTCATGCTTTAACATCCTCCGTTATATTCGCCTCACTCTATTGTTGCGAATTTCCTATGTTCTGTGATTAGGTACCCAAATGGGTACAAGACTATTCCGGAATTATTTGTTATATATAAAAACCGCTTGTGATAATCTAATATACTGGTGGATGAATTGCCATTGTAACATGTGCTCATCAAAAATATATTTACCTAGAAAACGTAGGTTGAATCTAGATAATAGTCATGAGCTTGAGGTCCAGCTTGCCTAGTATAGAATAAACAACTGCACCAAAATCATAGATACCTGTTATGTGATTTTTTCCTAATAACAAATGCATTAAAGTAATGTAGACGTAGGTTTTATGTGAACTCCACCTACTGAATTGAATATTTCTGTACTTAAGTGAATATAAATTGTATTTAGAAATCTACCTATATCGATTTACCCCCTCAATTTGTCCTACCTGAGATACCTACATCGGTAGCTGGTAATAAGTACATGACGTGAAGGAAGTGGAAGATTTACGAGTATAAATGAATGAAAACTGTTGAAAACATTCAGCCCCTTCAACTGATCGGTAGGCTTCATGCAGTGTTCAAGTGCAGCGACGGGTTGCATAATTCACACTGAACCTCCTGCGTTCCTCACATCTATGATCTGAAATCCAAAGCTTTGGTATGTGCAAGGGTCACGAAAGCGGTTTACATTATTTTTTTAATTAAACTAGATTCCACCCTACGAACTCTAACACCAACCGCACTGTCCTAGGATATGTAGTTCGTTTTCTATGATTTTTCGAAATTTCAATCAATTCTGACGTCACAGTGGGCAGGAGGGCAATGGTGTCAGAAATGGTTGAAAATTTGAAAAACCACAGAACTACCTACAGTAGGAAAGTGCGGTTGGTGTCAAAGTTCTTAGTATGGGATCAACTTTAATTTAAAATAATAAAATTAATGAAGGTGCACATAGATACCCCATTTAATTTTGAATCTCCAAATGTACCGACATTTCAATTAGGCAGCGGTTCGAATTTTACTGACGATTTCCATATCATGATCTAATCTCTACATAAATACAGAACAAGTTCCTTGAACATTATTATTATAATGCAATTTAGACGAAGGACACAATGATTTAGAATCTTATCGACAACTTGGGATCATTATCCTCTTACGTAGGGTTACCAGACATACCTTTTTCGTCCCATAATTTCGTATATATTCCATTTTCATTTTATAGCCAAATATTCTCTTTTTTCATAGCCCATGAGGTTAGCTAGGAACATGGAAGTAGGGTCCTACTTCCGTGGCTAGAAGGGAAGGCCAATGTTCTAGTTATTTTTGAGTGATATTTGAGACTAATTTGAGGTTTACCTACCGCTTTACTCTGGTTAGAAGTAAGTACTTTGTTACTTGAAACTGTAATTAGAAAAGACTTAACGTTACCTCTATGCAAACCGTAGGTACCTACTTGTTGTGAATTGTGTCTGACAAATGGAATTCGAAGAAGGTTTTTTCTTCTAGTTGTTGCCTTGAACAGCGTACCTACCTAGTGTTCTTTATTCCTTTGGTCCATTTGAACTATTACTAAAACGCTTGTTCCACTGGTCAGTTCACTTGAAATGTAGTTACGTATATAAAATTCCACAATGCCAACAACAAAACTGAGTGAAACAAGTTGACTGACCTAATAAAATCTTATTTGTATTATCAAAATCAATTCAGTTGGATGATTTCATGTACCAATTCATAAAACGACCAAACATGACCACTTTTTAGGTGTATATAAATCTTTTTTTTAACCAAGGATATACTCTGGTATATCCTTGGTTAAACGAAGGGGGAATCTGGTTAAAGGGATATACTCTGGTATATCCTTGGTTAAAGGAAGGGGGAATCTGGTTAAAGGGATATACTCTGGTATATCCTTGGTTAAAGGAAGGGGGAATCTGGTTAAAGGGATATACTCTGGTATATCCTTGGTTAAACGAAGGGGGAATCTGGTTGAAGGGATATACTCTGGTATATCCTTGGTTAAACGAAGGGGGAATCTGGTTAAAGGGATATACTCTGGTATATCCTTGGTTAAAGGAAGGGGGAATCTGGTTGAAGGGATATACTCCGGTATATCCTTGGTTAAAGGAAGGGGGAATCTGGTTAAAGGGATAATACTCTGGTATATCCTTGGTTAAAGGGATATACTCCGGTATATCCTTGGTTAAAGGGATATACTCCGGTATATCCTTGGTTAAAGGGATATACTCTGGTATATCCTTGGTTAAAGGAAGGGGGAATCTGGTTAAAGGGATAATACTCTGGTATATCCTTGGTTAAAGGGGTATACTCTGGTATATCCTTGGTTAAAGGAAGGGGGAATCTGGTTAAAGGGATAATACTCTGGTATATCCTTGGTTAAAGGGGTATACTCCGGTATATCCTTGGTTAAAGGGATATACTCCGGTATATCCTTGGTTAAAGGGATATACTCTGGTATATCCTTGGTTAAAGGAAGGGGGAATCTGGTTAAAGGGATAATACTCTGGTATATCCTTGGTTAAAGGGGTAAACTCTGGTATATCCTTGGTTAAAGGAAGGGGGAATCTGGTTAAAGGGATAATACTCTGGTATATCCTTGGTTAAAGGGGTATACTCTGGTATATCCTTGGTTAAAGGAAGGGGGAATCTGGTTAAAGGGATAATACTCTGGTATATCCTTGGTTAAAGGGGTATACTCTGGTATATCCTTGGTTAAAGGAAGGGGGAATCTGGTTAAAGGGATAATACTCTGGTATATCCTTGGTTAAAGGGATATACTCCGGTATATCCTTGGTTAAAGGAAGGGGGAATCTGGTTGAAGGGATATACTCCGGTATATCCTTGGTTAAAGGAAGGAGGAATCTGGTTAAAGGGATATACTCGTACTCTGGTATATCCTTGGTTAAAGGGATATACTCTGGTATATCATTGGTTAAAGGGATATACTTTGGTATATCCTTGGTTAAAGGGATATACTCTGGTATATCCTTGGTTAAAGGGATATACTCTGGTATATCCTTGGTTAAAGGGATATACTCTGGTATATCCTTGGTTAAAGGGATATACTCCGGTATATCCTTGGTTAAAGGAAGGGGGAATCTGGTTGAAGGGATATACTCCGGTATATCCTTGGTTAAAGGAAGGAGGAATCTGGTTAAAGAGATATACTCTGGTATATCCTTGGTTAAAGGGATATACTCTGGTATATCACTGGTTAAAGGGATATACTTTGGTATACCCTTGGTTAAAGGGATATACTCTGGTATATCCTTGGTTAAAGGGATATACTCTGGTATATCCTTGGTTTAAGGGATATACTCTGGTATATCCTTGGTTAAAGGAAGGGCGAATCTGGTTAAAGGGATATACTCCGGTATATCCTTGGTTAAAGGAAGGGGGAATCCGGTTAAAGGGATATACTCTGGTATATCCTTGGTTAAAGGAAGGGGGAATCTGGTTAAAGGGATATACTCTGGTATATCCTTGGTTAAAGGAAGGGGAATCTGGTTAAAGGGATATACTCTGGATATCCTTGGTTAAAGGAAGGGGAATTTGGTAAACCAACTCTTACTGCCAGAAACTAGTGGCCATTCCCGATACCTTAACTCAGATCATTTTCAACTTTTGACGTCCTCTGCTAAGTTTTGAAGAGCGAGTGGAGCGACAAGTCCCCGAAACTAAGCATCCACTGATCTATTTAGATGGGGACCAGTGTCACCAGAGGGGGACCAGATTTAGATGGGGACCAGAGGCTAATCTCATACATATTATTGTCAGATTTCAAGATTTCCCTATGGACGGTAAAATCGAACCAATCAAGAAATACAATTTTGGGGTTAACTCTTGTAGTAGGTTAGATGATAGTTTCATGATGTTGAAAGTGGAGGCAAATATTAACACCCTTACTGAAAATATGAATTTGGAATCTCTAAATTTGCCAAAAAACTTTCAGCATCGAAACTACTACGAGGGACGGAATTCCATCTCATTCGACTCAAAATCCGATTTTCAAGATTTATTTTGAGGCTTTCTCTGAAGAAGGGGGATAAAAAAAACTATGAAAAATATGATGTTGCAGCTAAATAATTGTGTAAGGCCCATTTAGGCACTCATAAAATATGGTGTATTCGTGATGAGCGTAACATTTCTGTAAATTGATTGTGTGGTCACCATCTCCCTCAGCGACCTACGACAACAACGTATGCGTGGACACTTTGAAGATCGAAGAAATCAAAGGCAACTTGCTATGCATGGATAATTATTAGGTATATTATTATCTACGTACAGGCACCTAAATCTACCAAATTAATGATTCCATCATGTTAGAACCCGTCTCCGATTGGGTACACTAGGTGCTGTTATGAACTCAGAGACCCTTAAATCGTGCCGTTGAAGGATCCCCTCTTTCATAATAGGTACAATAGAAGAAGAAGAAGAAGAAGAAGAAAAACATGCCTTCATTTATAAGAATACAATAAACCTATTCAAAGAAGCATGCAATAATCATGACCATACAAGGACCGTCTGATGAGTTCACTTACATCGAGTATGAGAAATTATTAATGGGTGGCGTGAATAAAAACAAGTAATTAAGTACTTATGAGCTTTAACTTGTTTACTAAGTCTTGCCTCGCAAGTACTAGTAAATGCTTAAGATTGGGGTGAATAAAAAGAAGACTACTCGCGAGGTTTACCTCGCTGGAAATTGTGCTATACTTGGAAATGTTATGAATCATGATCGGTGGTGCTGTCAGTAAGCCCAATTCAGTCTGTGTCAATAATTTGTAAACGTTTCTGTTCTCCCGGTCCAAAGATGATGCCTTGTGTTCTTCAACATTTCCTGTTTCCTGGCCATTGAAGTCTTCTGCAAAATCATATGGGTCGTTGAGGTGCTTGGAAACGGATGGTGGACGGCGCCTAATACATCATTTTTGTATGTTCCTCGTGTACATCCTGATTCGGCTGGCGAGTATTGGGACTCGGTTTTAATTGCCCAAAAACGCGTTCTATGACTACTCAGTCCTTGGTGTGTTATGCAGCATCTTGTACTGGATCTCAGGCTCGGTATGTGGTTGCCTGAAAGGACAATCACGGGGAAATACCCAGCCACCCAGTAAATAAGCTCTTCCGTTAAAATCCCGAAGGACACGGTTAACAAAACTTTTGCGCCAGATTCTACTATCGTGCACACTTCCTGGCCACGTAAAACTATACATGGTGAATTTATGTGTGTTTAAAATTCACCATGAGAGGTGGAGGTGATTTTGATGTTGGAAATTGAATTTAAATGCATGCTGGGATTTGGTATGGTGCGGTTAAGGGCGGACCTCCACCGATCTTTTATAAGGTTTTGCCAGTTCTGGTTAAGGGTGAAACCTCCACCATGTTCTGGTAAATTGTGTGAAGTTAAGGGCGAACCTCCACCGATCTTTTAGAGTTGAATAGGAGAGAGAGGAGGTGAGGAGTGAGAGAGAATAGTCATCGACTAGAGGAGAGCGTAGAATGGCGAAAATGGCGCAGGATCCGGGGTTATATAGACCCAGAAGCCACCACCAGGATGGTGGGGTTCCAGGTTGTGCACCGGATCCTGCGTCCCTTGCCCCACTCGTACTGTTTATTTGCCGGTATCTTAATTTAGCGTCTTAATATTAGCGAGAACTTGTTCTTGGTGGTTGTAGTTCCGGGAGGGACTCACAACACTATATGCTAGTATTTTTTTCTTACGCATCGCTAGTTTTTAGTTTCAATGTGTGTGCAAACTACTGCACCTATCACAGACGGAATTATACACTTCGACTGCCACGGATCTTTAGCTGCTCTGCGGCAGAAAGAGCTCTGTGAGGTTACTACGGCGTTCTGAAAATGTCAACCCCAATTTTGAACCCCTTAGAGATGACTGACAGTAACGCCGAGCTTCGAGGACCAACTAAACCCCGAACGGAACCTATAACCCGAATTTCATCAATTTTGTTTCATGGTAACTAAGGAAAGTGGCCAGACGGCGGACAGACAGAAATTTTTTTTAATTGCATTTTCGGATTCTACATACCTTGAAACGTAAACCATCAAATTTTGAGGGGGTTAGCTTTTTTTTTCATGCTCGAAGGGTATTAATCGCTGGGGATGTTCAAGCGGCTCCTCAGACGTGGGTGTCAGTGTACTGCGGTATAATGATTTTTTAGGGTATGTTAACGCTTCCAAATCTAAGGAGTTATTTCATTTGGCCGAACTTGCCTACTTTCAGGATACAATTTCAGCGAACGAATATCCACCAGCTGAGACATACCTACATACTTACCAATCTAAAACTAAAACCAGCACGTCGCGTAGGTTATTTTTAAACTTTAAAAAGAAGAAGAAAAGTCAACTGAGTAATCTGCAAAAATACATCAAAATACCCTGAAACACGAAAGGTTCCCTGTGACTAACCTTACGAAAATTCAAGAGTTTACTTTATAGGGGAAGTATTTTCTCGTTATTATTCACACTGAAATGAAGTAGGTATTACCTCGACTTCTAACGCTATACTTGACGAACGAGTGTTTACTCGTCCTCAGTGTTTTTACTCGACGAGTGTTTACTCGGAACAAGTAAAGCCTTCTTTTTATTCACTCCTTCGCGAGTGTTCACTCAAAATTCGGCGACTATAAGCATTCACTCGTTTTTATTCACGTGTCCCAATAACAGCTAAACCTGCTAATGCTATAGAAAGCTAAACCTATAGAAAATAAGAAATGACACGCCAACTAATTAACCGACCAAGTTAAACTGGTCCACAAACTGCTTCACAGATTAACCTTTAAAATTATGAAAACTAAAATTTTTCATCAAAATATTTCGTAAATTAAAATTCGCCTTGTTCAGTTTAAATTGTACTCCTTCATTGTTCTGAATCTCAAGTCCCATGCCACCTGTCGCAAATGCGAAATTATTTAATCAATTTTTATTTTCGGCAGTCTAAATTTCTTACCTTCAACAGCACATACTTAAAATTTGGTAACAAAAATTATTAGAGCTAAAAAACATATGTATTTACGAATCTAACGATTTTAATTTCAATAAAAGTTTAGTTGTTTGCACGAGATCCAAAGAATAAGTAATTATTTCTTATAGTAAGAGATATAGAGTTAAAAATTGCTTTTGCAATAATTGGTAGCAGAGCGTGGTTCACGTGCAACAAATTGAGAATATGAGTAATAACAACGAGGACCTGTTACTCGTAGCAAAGGGAAGACTTTCGGAATTCGTTCGCGAAAAGGAGAATGAGCTGGCAGACGAAGATAACATTCCAGACCTACAACACCTGAAATTATATGCCCAGCAAGTTGAGCGGCTAAAGCAAGTTTTAGTAAGAGCTATAGATCAAGCGGAAAGTAGCAGTAGCCGAAATAGTCGGGCTGCTATCAATAGAGAAAGAACTAATTGCCACAATCTTCTCATGGACACCGAAATGTTCCAGGCACAAATTGATGTAAAGATTCAAAGTGATCCAAATTCGCAGATTTCGATTCCAACCCTTCACGCTCCCCATTCATCAACTAACTTACCTAAAATCAAGATAGAGAAGTTTGACGGAAACCTTTTCAAATTTACTGAATTCTGGCAAATTTTCGAAGCAAACATTGACAAGAATCCTCATTTTACACCGGCTGAAAAAATCAATTATTTATCCACCTATCTCTCTGGGAAGGCCAAGGATTGTGTGGCAGGGTATGCTTTGACCGGCGAAAATTATCAAACGGTGGTGAACAAGTTAAAAAACAGATTTGGAGACACTCAAGTTCTGGTGACGTCCCATTATCAAGAACTTCAGTCCCTACCGAAAGCCACACGATACTCGACAAGCCTTAGAACAACATACGACAGCATAGAGAAACATTTAAGGTCTTTGCAAAATTTAGGAGAAGACATACAACAAAAATATTTCATAACAACCATCCTTTCGAAATTTCCACCAGACATCCAGATGAAAATTGAGAAGAAAAGACTAAAAGGGGAGTTGAATGTAGAAGGAATTTTGGGAATAATAAATAATCACATTACCGCCTTGGAGAGAGTATACACAAGTCCACGAGAGAACACAAGTCGTAAGAACGATCCAACTACCACCACTCATGCACTCATAGGCTCGGAGAGTTCTTACAAGAATAAAAGGTGTTTTTATTGCAGAGAAGGCCATTACAGCGATGAATGCTGCAAATTCAAAACCCTCGAAGAAAGGACAAATGAAGTCAAGAATTGCTGTCGTGTTTGCTTCGGAAAGAGTCACAAATCGAAGGACTGCCGACAAAACAAGCCTTGCTTCCACTGCAAAAAGAAGATGATGCACCATCGGAGTCTCTGCCCAACTCTTTTTAGGGATGATGAGAAGAAGCAGCACGAGCAGGAGAGGAGCAGCGAGGAAGCTGGATTACTAGCAGGGACCGAAAACGTCCTGATGAAAACTCTGTCAGCTGGCCTCTACAACCCAGATGAAGGATGTACACGCTCAGTAAGAGTTAGAGCCCTACTTGATTCAGGTAGCTATCGTAGCTATATAACCGAGAGCGTACGTAAACGACTAAAATTAAAATTACTAGGAAGAGAAATTTTATCAGTATATGTGTTTGGGAAGACAATGCTGAGGAGTTCATGCTTGATTATTATTCATGCGCTCATATGTTAATTATTTTATTCATTGCTACTATGACACTATCGTTCAAAACTTCTCATGAAAATCCGAATGTTCAGATTCATGTTCAATTGTGTTGAATAAAACCTTATACGAAAGGTTTTCTATCATTTCAATTTATTCAACACAATTCTTCGAAAATGGAACGTTACCTGAAGCCAGATCGTTTCGGAGCCGACCCACATGATACAGTGGCCTCCAAAGAATGGACTTACTGGTTAACGACTTTCGAAAATTTCGTCACTACTATTGAGGACGATCGCGTTGAAGAACTTCCAGACAAAGGTAAGCTGAAGTTGTTGATCAATCACGTTTCACGCTCCGTATACGAGTTTATAGCTGACTGTGCCACTTACACTGATGCAATTAGGGTTCTGAATGGTATTTATGTAAAACCTATTAATGAAATATTTGCACGTCATAAATTAGCGACACGAAAGCAACAGCCAGGAGAAACAATCGACCAGTACGTTCATGAGCTGCTGACTATGAGCAAGGAATGTGAATTCAAAGCAGTCACTGCTGAGAAACACCGCAGTAGTTACGTTAGGGATTCATTCATTCGCGGCTTAGCATCTGCCAATATTCGCTTGAGGCTATTAGAGAAAACGGAACTCAATTTAACCGAGGCCTTAGAGATAGCGCGAGCGTTGGAATCTGCTGTCAAACAATCTACATCTTATAATTCTGAATCCGATGCCGTCTTGAATGCTACTGAAACAATTGTTGTTAATTACCCTGAAAATTCACAGGATAACTCTACAGTAGCTGCACTTAGTGGGAACTCAAGGAAAAAGTGCTATTTCTGTGGGCAGGCTTGGCATCGCTCCAGACAAGTGTCCTGCGCTGAAAGAAACCTGCGACAATTGTGGTAAGAAAGGACACTACGCGTCCGTCTGCAAATCTCCCAAGTCCGTCGCAAGGTTCAAATCCGCGGCCACTACCATTGCGACTTCGATAGCAGCATCAAGCTCTTCACTTGAACAGGCCACCGTACTCATAAAGGTAAACAATATCTCAACTCAAGCCTTAATAGACACAGGGAGCTCCGACACCTTTATTTCAGAAAAATTCTACACTTGCAATAGGAACAAGTTCAAACTCTACCCAACAAGTTGCAGCGTATCGATGGCATCTACGTCGCTGAATACGAGAATCACTTACTATACGTTTGCGACAATGGACATGCAAGGGCACCACTACAGAAATGTCAAATTGAGTGTTTTGCCAAACCTATGTGCGAATGTAGTTGTAGGCCACGATGTTTTGGACCTACACTCCGAATTGCATTTCTCTCTTGGTGGATCTAAGCCACCGTTGACTATTTGCTACTTGGCCCCTGCTAAGATTGAACCTCCTCCTCTTTTCGAATACCTATCTGGTGATGTTAAACCAATAGCAACTAAGTCACGAAAACACTCTGCGGAAGACGAAGAGTTCATTAGTAAAGAAATTGGAAAACTTCTTGATGACAACATCATTGAGGAGAGCCGATCACCCTGGCGGGCTCAGGCTTTTGTAGTAAAAAGCGAAAATCACAAAAAAAGGATGGTGATAGATTATTCACAGACCATAAATAGGTACACGTTTCTAGACGCCTATCCTATCCCGAACATAGAGGCAATCGTTGAGAAGGTAGCCCGGAACTCTTACTTTAGTACAATAGATTTGCGAAGTGCCTATCATCAGGTACCGTTGCGACCTCAGGACAGACCATATACAGCTTTTGAGGCGGGCGGTAGGCTCTTCCAATTCCGCAGACTCGCTTTTGGCCTTACTGATGGAGTTCCTGCTTTTCAGCGTGTGATTGATGAAGTTATTTCTAGGGAAAAGTTGACTAAAACGTACGCCTACCTCGATGACGTGACCATATGTGGTAAGGACAAAGGCGAGCATGACCAGAATTTGGCTAGATTCATGCAGGCTGTTGAAAAGTACGGTCTTACGATCAATGAGGGGAAAAGCCATTTTTCGTTAACCTCAATAACATTATTGGGCTATAAAATAGAAAATCATCAGATATCCCCAGACCCTGAGCGTTTGAAGCCATTGCTAACACTTCCACCCCCAAGCGATGGAAAAGCACTTCAACGAACATTAGGAATGTTTGCACACTATGCAAAATGGGTGCATAACTATACTGACAAAGCCAAGCGACTTTTTGAGACGAAATCCTTCCCAATTTCGGAAAAAGCTACGTCTGATTTTGAATCATTAAAGGAAGAAATTTCTAGAGCCGTTGTACGTACAATTGACCCCGATATTCCCTTTTTAGTGGAAACGGACGCTAGTGATTTCTCCATTTCTGGAGTCCTCTCACAGTCGGGTCAACCAGTGGCTTTCTTTTCGAGAAAGTTGACGGACTGTGAGCATAAGCACGCAGCAGTAGAAAAAGAGGCCCTTGCTATAATCGAAGCAATACGGAAATGGAGACACTTTCTATTAGGCCGACACTTTAAAATAATTACAGACCAACGATCAGTCATGTTCATGTTCAATTCGGCCCATAAATCGAAAATTAAAAATGAAAAAATTCAACGATGGAGGCTGGAGCTCTCCTGCTTCAATTTCGAAATCGTCTACCGCCCAGGTAGGGACAACCAGGTTGCTGACACATTTTCCAGAGTGTGCAATGCGGTTCAATGTGATACACTGTACACACTTCATAGTCAACTGTGTCACCCAGGCGTTGCAAGGATGGCACACTGGGTTAGAACCCATAATCTTCCTTTCTCAGTAGAAGAGGTACGGAAAATGACGTCATCGTGCCCTTCATGTGCGGAAATTAAGCCGAGGTATTACAAAGGCAACTCCAGTCCGTTGATAAAAGCAACACATCCTTTCGAAAGACTGAGCATGGACTTCAAAGGGCCATTACCATCTACTTCACGCAATAAATATTTATTAACGATAATAGATGAGTATTCAAGATTCCCGTATGCCTATCCTTGCTCCGACATGAGTTCGGCAACAGTTATTAATTGCTTAACTGATTTGTTCACCGTCTTCGGTCTTCCAGCGTATGTGCACTCGGACAGGGGTCCAGCATTTATTTCTGGGGAGCTGCGGACATTTCTACACTCGAAAGGTGTTGCCACGTCTATGTCTAGCCCTTACAATCCGACCGGAAACGGCCAGATTGAGAGAGAAAATGGGACAATTTGGCGAACTATCCTACTGGCGCTTAAATCAAACAACTTGGATGTAAGGGACTGGGAAATGGTTTTGAAGGACGCTTTACACTCAATAAGATCGTTACTCTGTACAGCTACGAATGAAACTCCGCACGAGCGTATGTTCTCCCATCAGCGCAGGTCCTCGAATGGAAGTTCACTGCCTTCGTGGTTGATACCTCCCGGAAAAGTTTTGATGAAGAAATACGTCCGGCAAAGCAAGTATGACCCTTCAGTGGAGGAAGTGGACCTGATTCACGTGAATCCCGATTATGCCAAGGTAAAACTTAAGGATGGACGCGAGACTACTGTTTCGCTGAAACACCTGGCACCAAGAGGAGATAAAAAAGACGAAGAGCATCCCACTGAAGAAGAGGAATCAACCGAACTCACTCCCGAAACGCCAGCACAAACGCCAGAGCAAACCCCAGATCCTCCGACATCCGAAACAAGGCCTGAAGAACAACCTTCAGTCCAACCTATTGTTGAGCCACGACGATCAACAAGAACCAGAAAAACCCCCGACAAATACCAGGACTTTGTTCTTTCATGAGGGGAAGAATGTGGAGTTCATGCTTGATTATTATTCATGCGCTCATATGTTAATTATTTTATTCATTGCTACTATGACACTATCGTTCAAAACTTCTCATGAAAATCCGAATGTTCAGATTCATGTTCAATTGTGTTGAATAAAACCTTATACGAAAGGTTTTCTATCATTTCAAATGCCTACGCAACTTCCAGTATCAATAGCAGAATTGGGTATGATATTCAACGATGGAAACGTTACCAAGATTACTGTGAGCGTGGTACCCCAAATATCTGGAAAGCTTTTCAGTGCAGTAGGAATTTCCAAGGGAAAGCTCCAAGATTTATTAGGGGTCAACTACTGTAAGATATCCGATCAAGACACTGAAAAGCCTATTGAAATGCTTATAGGAAATGATTATTACGAAGACGTTGTAGGAGAACGGAAAATGATAAAACCCGGATTGTACATATTAGACACAAAATTTGGTAATGTTCTCACCGGAAGATACCAGCGACAATCCGTATGTGACGAGACGTTGTGCTTCCTAACGTATTCAGTCAATTGCAAAACCCCGTCTTACTCGAATAGCATCCAATGGCTAGAACCAGACAAATTGCCCCTTGATGATTCTGAGTGTCGGGATGAAATTAGAAATATGTGGTCACTCGACACGATAGGAATTAGAGAAGATCCTTACGATAACGAAGATGATCTGGCCGTTCAAAACTTTTATGACAACATAACGTATGAAAAGGGTCGTTATGTAGTTTCTTGGCCTTGGAGGACATATCCACCCCCGAATTTGTCATCAGGTTGGAGCTTAGCCATGGGTAGATTAAAATCGTTGGTGAATCGAATCCAAAACACTCAAATTATGGAAAAATATGATGCCATTTTTCAAGAACAATTGAAGAATGAAATAATAGAGAAGATTGATTCAACTTTTCAAAATTCAGTAGTTCATTACTTACCCCATCACCCTGTTATAACGCCTCAAAAAACTACAACCAAGATTCGCGTCGTATTTGACGGATCAGCAAAAACTAGACGGAGTGAGAAAAGTCTGAACGAGTCCCTATATAGAGGAAAAGTTTTGCTAGAGGATTTGGTAGGAATTCTCCTCAGATTCCGCACTTACAAGTACATTTTGACTGCAGATGTCGAAAAGGCTTTTCTTCAAGTCGGATTGCACCCTAGAGATAGAGATGTCACAAGGTTCATTTGGTTGAAGGATATTACCAAGCCCTTGACTGACTCCAATATTCAGACTTTTCGGTTTCAGAGGGTCCTATTCGGGGTGACTTCTAGTCCTTTTTTGATGAGCGCAGTAATCAAACACCATCTAAACCAATATCAATCAAAAATAGCCGAAAAACTTAACAATAACTTCTATATGGATAATCTAGTCGTTGGATGTCACGAAAAGAAAGAATGTTTGTCAATTTATCAAGAATCAAAATCAATAATGAAACTTGCCGGAATGAATTTGAGAGAATGGTACACTAACGAGCCTTCTTTGAATTTGGAATTAGATAAAATTGAAAACAGCCAGGTACCCGAGAAAATCATCAAAATTTTGGGGATCACTTGGAATGTACGTCGAGATATCATGCACATCAACATTAAACAACCTGGAAAATGGGAGCAAGTCACTAAACGCCAAGTCACTAGTATGGTTAGTTCTTGCTACGATCCTATGGGCCTTTTGAGTCCTGTGATTTTGCCTGCAAAACTGTTCGTGAGACGTTTATGGGAATTGAAATATGAATGGGATGATCCTTTGAATCAGGAAGACATAAACAACTGGCATTCTCTTCAGCTTTCACTGAATAAGCTAAGCAGCATAGAAATACCTAGATATGTGGGTCGCCCTACTAATGACGCAGAATTGCACTGTTTTACAGATGCTTCTCAACAAGCATTTGCCTGTTCAGTGTATTTGAGATTTCCCAATGAGAATGACATTTGTTCTTATCTTATGTTTGCCAAGCTGAGACTCGCACCACCGAAATTTACAATTCCTCGGTTGGAATTGTGTGGGGTACTAATTGGGATGAGAGCACTGCAATTTGTAAAGAAACAATTCGATTTTACGATCCGGAAACATTTCTTATGGACCGATTCCAAATGTGTAATTTTTTGGATTCGCTCAAACAAAATTCTACCAAGATTTATTGAGAATCGAGTTAAAGAGATTAGAAAACTATTTCATCAGAATCAAGTAGAATGTCGTTATGTACCTTCTGAACAAAATCCTGCCGATTTGGCAACTAGAGGGAAAGCTCATGACGAGTTGGATTCTTTCTGGTGGGAAGGACCGAAGTGGTTGAAACAAGATTCAACATATTGGCCAAATTGCCAATTAGACCAAGAAAACGTAGACGTTAAAATAGCAAAAGAAAATTTGGAATTTGAGAAGATATCAATTCTAACCGCAATGGATAACTCTCGTTACCTTTCTCCATTTGTCCAGTTTCCATTTGAATTGAAAATTGAGCACTTTCGTACACTAGGAAAATTGCTTCGTGTTACTGCATGGGCAGTTCGGTACGTAGAGAAATCCAGAAAATTGTCAATCATCAAAGGAAGATTTGTTATTTCGTCCGAAATTAAGAAAGCTCGAATAATGTGGTGCAAATCCGTCCAGATCAACCACTTCCATCAAGTTGTCCAAGATATGAGGAATTCCAAGCCTTCTAGTCTCCAAATGAAATTGGGTTTGTGGTTTGATTCGGAAAATGTTATTCGCTGCAAAGGGCGAGTCAATAGTCCTGAATTAAAATTTGACGAAAACTTTCCGGTCCTACTACCTCGAAAAGACCTTTTTACTGAATTGGTTGTTATGGAAATTCATAAAATTTGTGGACATGCGGGAGTTTCACACACCCTCGCTGAATTACGTCGATCCTATTGGATTATCAGAGGCCGAAGTGCAGTGAAATCCGTTTTGCAGAAATGTTTGATCTGCAAGAAATGGGATGGAGGAGCATACGAATATCCAAATATGCCACCCCTTCCTTTGTCGCGGGTAACCCGCTCATTTGCGTTTGCGCACACAGGAGCCGATTATTTGGGACCACTCTTCGTGAAAGTTGCGCAAGATAAGCAGGTAAAAAAGGAGAAGGTATGGATCTGCCTCTTCACCTGTCTTTCCACCCGAGCTTTACATCTGGAAGTGGTGAACAATTTGACTGCCACTGAATTTATGATGGCTCTTAGGAGATTTGTTGCTCGAAGGGGAAGCCCAAAACATTTGATAACTGATAATGCCACCCACTTCAAATTAGTGCAAGCCGTGATAAGTGTAATCGCCCCAGAGATCGAATGGCAATTCATACCTGAACTATCTCCGTGGCAAGGAGGATTTTATGAAAGGCTCGTCGCTTCAGTCAAGAAATGCTTGAGAAAGGCAATATGCCGTGCAACTCTCTCTCTTACACAGTTGGTCACCTTAGTTGCCGAAACAGAAGCAATCTTGAATTCGCGTCCTTTGGTGACGGTAGGAGATGACATCAATGACAATGACATCTTAACTCCAGCACACTTTCTGAACGTACGGGAGAATTCAGGAGAACTCAACAAGGTAGACATTGAGTTGACTGCAGAACTAACCAACAGTCCTCGTGTTCATCTTCTTCAAACATGGAAGAAGGGACTAAATTACCTAAATACCTTCTGGAATACGTGGAAGAGGGAGTATCTTCTGAATCTGAGGGAGAGAAACGACCGAAGAATACCTCAGTCCAAAGGTACTGTGAAGAGAGCCGCCAACGTCGGAGACATCGTACAAATTGGCTCTGACACTCCTAGAGGGACCTGGCGACTGGCAAGGATCACCAATCTGATGCCAAGCAAGGATGGTCGAACTCGGAATGCCCTGCTTAGATTGACAAACGGTCAGAAGATTCGGAGGCCAATCACGCGCTTGTACCCCCTGGAAGTCCAGAATGAGGACACTCGCCAAGATATTTGAGTTCTTTGCCTCGGGAATGTCGCAAATGCGAAATTATTTAATCAATTTTTATTTTCGGCAGTCTAAATTTCTTACCTTCAACAGCACATACTTAAAATTTGGTAACAAAAATTATTAGAGCTAAAAAACATATGTATTTACGAACCTAACGATTTTAATTTCAATAAAAGTTTAGTTGTTTGCACGAGATCCAAAGAATAAGTAATTATTTCTTATAGTAAGAGATATAGAGTTAAAAATTGCTTTTGCAATACCACCTTCCAACATCTTACCACAATAATTGGCTCTCCTGTTTTGATCTGCCCTAGGTAATCCTTCCAATCTATTTCTGCTTTCCCCAAAAAACGAATAACTGCACACAGAGCTCTGCATCTGCAAATGAAACTGAACCCATTTCCTACTAGGCCACTACTACACAGGCCTGATTTTCCCATAATAGTACAGTACATGATACATATAATAATATTATATGTATCACCGAACAACAAAGTGTGAGGGAAGCAAAAAGGCAAGAAAAGAAAGGGGAACAAACCAAAAAACAAGTGAATAAACAACGAGATGAAGATAAAGAAAACCACAGTCATGCAGCATGGCTATAAGAGCGAATTTTCGAAGTTTTCGGCATCTTCCTCCTCCGCCTAAAATTTTCTGAAAATTAATTTTCGGCCGATGTTTTCCCAACTTGATACCATACAAAATTAAAACAGGAGTAGTTTTACGCAAAGTAAAATTTGGGGTGGAAGGAGGGGGAGGGGAAATCAAAAATGTTTTGAATACCAGAAGAGTAGGTAGGTATTGGATACGTAACAAATTTTTTGTTCCATTTTTTGCCGAGTAACACCTCGGTTTGTAGATTTTCCAACGCTGAACACGATGGTGAAGTCAGAATTGCGATATCCCATTCCGTTATCAGATTAGAGCAGACGAACCAGGAAGAACATCTCAAGAAATAACCACGTTCCTTCATCTTCAAGGTGCTCCAGTTTGAGAATGGAATGAGATATCGCAATTCTGATTTCACCATCGTGTTCAGCGTACAAAAACCTTTAAAATGAGGTGTCACTTGTCAGACTTTTTCATTTTGGGAATTTATGGGTAATTTCCCCCTCTAAAACTCCCCAAAACTCCCCCTTAGAGTGACCCGATTTTGCCCATCTTCGAACTTAGCCTGTCGATTGCCAAGACAGATTTTTCGTGCAAATTTGAACTTTTTATCTCAATTCTTTCGAGAGTTATCGTCTGGAATGACACATACATATATAAATATATAAATATATATATAAATATATAAATATATATACATATAATTTTTGGTGTCTTTCGGCAGTGAATTCAGGATGGCCTGAAACGGATTTTGGTATAAAAATCTTTCGGAAATTCGAGTTTTAAAAATTTTGGACCGAGAACAATAGCTTCCTTTTCTTCGAAAATTCGCTAAAACGGTAAAGGAGGGAGAAAAAGGTGCAGCACGAAATAAAAAACACGTATTCATGAACAATAATTTATTGGTGGGCTTGTCACCCAAATTTTTGTAACCATTTCTTAATTTTTATTAAGCCATGAAGCATTAAAATGCTTTAAAAAACATTGTTTCTAGATTTTTTATTTTAGTCAACTTGCTTGTAAAGCATTTTGAGCTGCTTAGGTTCAGTTCACCTCACTTAGCAGTATTTGGTTTTCACTTTCTCGCTTTATTCCGCATTTTTGAAAATGAAAAAATGAATAAGATTGGATTTTGTTTTGTAAAACTGTTAATTGACTGAAATTGTGAATAAAAAGACTGCAATTTTTTTAATTAAGCTGGAAGAACCCCATAGTTAACCGACTTGCAATGTTATGTAAGTACCTAAGTACTACAATAAAAGGTTCTTTTTTCACCAGTTTCATTACTTTACTCACCCCCGCCACTAAACCTAAAAAAAGCTTAAAAACACCAACATAGTGAGTGGTATCATGAGCTATCTTCAGGATTTCCCAAATTCCATCAGGTGCTATCTTCGTTGTTATAGCGGTTATCATGAGCTATCTTCAGGATTTCCCAAATTCCATCATGTGCTATCTTCGTTGTTATAGCGGTTATCATGAGCTATCTTCAGGATTTCCCAAATTCCATCAGGTGCTATCTTCGTTGTTATAGCGGTTATCATGAGCTATCTTCAGGATTTCCCAAATTCCATCATGTGCTATCTTCGTTGTTATAGCGGTTATCATGAGCTATCTTCAGGATTTCCCAAATTCCATCATGTGCTATCTTCGTTGTTATAGCGGTTATCATGAGCTATCTTCAGGATTTCCCAAATTCCATCATGTGCTATCTTCGTTGTTATAGCGGTTATCATGAGCTATCTTCAGGATTTCCCAAATTCCATCATGTGCTACTTATCTTCGTTGTTATAGCGGTTATCATGAGCTATCTTCGAAATTTCAAAAATTATCCCCTGCTACCTAATGCATTTTCTTCGTTTTTTCAGTTTTTAACAAATCTATGATTCTTTACTGATTGTAATCACTTAATTACCACAAAAATGCCAAAAAAAGCATTCAAGTCAAAAGTAGCCCCTCCAACCGGTTTTTTTGTCTCTCCTGTAAAGTTGCAAAAAGTAAGATAGCACATGATAGATCTTAACCCTCGATACGTAAACAGGGCATGGAAGAGGGACACATGTAGACTCGTTTCATATCAGCTTCGAATGGACCGTCGTATGGATTTTCTAAAACTGACTTCCACCTCCAGGTACCTAGTGAGACCCATTGTAAACTCGGTTTCCGAGTTCTCTTGACCGGCAACAAAAGGCCTTTTTGAGCTGACCGAAACGAAGATACCGCTGTTAAGATCTATTCTACGCCTACACAACGCTGGACGCCGTTCCCCAGGAGCTAAGTCAATAAGAGAACCGTCCAATCTCCTAATGTTCTCGAAAAAAAAGGGACAAAACGCTCAGTGGAAGACAACAATAGGGAGTTATAGCGCCTACGCATCTGCCTCATTGTTCACGTCATCAGCGGACCGTAAACACGGTTTTGAAGCAGTTTAACCCCTCAACATACCTACACAATAGTCAAAAACCACTTACCTCGAGGAGTCTCTTGACGCGGAAAGGCAAACTACTAGGTCCTTTTCACTGTGATTGACAAATTGAGCAGGTAATAACTTCATAATTTGTACAAAGGACGTTTGGTTCTTTTAACAATGGTCCGACAAAAACAGCGTTCTTCCCCAGTCACATAAATTCCACGATACGATTCTGCGAAACTCGAGTTGCTTGGTCCATTTTCTGCGCTCCTTTTGATCTCCTTGTATAAAAGTCGCGGTATCAAAGTTCTTATTCACAATTTGTAGCTAGTTTCTAATGTGGCCTTGGTAGTGGATAGAAGTAGGGTGACCCAGAAAGGGTCGACGAGAAAGGGACACACACAGGTACATATATTTAATAGGATTTTGCTTCCTTACTACCGTCAGGTTGAGAAGCCTTGGATTAGTGAATTGAGTTTAAAAAAATTATGTCCTCCAAAATTAAAAGTTCCACAACCATTTTGCGTTTCAGACATCGAAGAACATTTTCGGTTCCGTGTCTGTCTGTCTGGTCAATTCCTTGTAACGCCCATAACTACCAGAAATAATGGTCGAAATGGGCTGAGGTTTGGAGGGTAGGTGTGGATTGGGTCACAGATGCTCCCATACCAAAATAATTGAAAGAGTACTGTAACATTCATGTGCAGACTGTTGTGTTATCAAAAACACCGAAAACTAAAAAACCTCCACAACGAGAGGTGTTATCAGCAACTGACTGTCTGTTATTGACAACAGTTATTCTTGGACAACCAACAGCCTGTTGTCGTTTTCTGAAAATAGCAATAACGCCCACCCCTGCAACCAACGATTCAGTAACGTGAAGTGCACAGGGGAAGTGAATGGTAGTCAAGGCAAAGACACGCGAAATGATGTCACGCTCGGGGAGTGGGAGGAGTCAGCTGTAGCAGGCGTTTTGGCGGGCTCTCAGAAATTCAAATTTCATTTATTTTTATAAAATCGCTGGTGCGTCTGATTTTTTTTTCACCACGTCTTCAAATTCAATGCAATTTCGATTTCCGCAATAAAACAAACTGTGCAAGTTCCTGATTATCACAGTTGTGGAGTAGACGCACCTACGCTTCCTCCCACCCATCCAAGTTTGTTCCTCTCACTTATTATGATTTCACTGACCCTCAAAGAACGAGAAGAATTTTTTAACACATGGTATTTTTGTAACTATTTTCGACTAATTAACAGTAAACTGTAGAACTAATAAACAGTAGAAGGCTGGAACGTAAGTATTTACGTAACTGACTAACTAAAATCGTGTTGCGCCTCAAGATCCCACAGTAGTTTGGACCGGTAATTGAGGTGGGAGTTGGCACCTTGCATAGCAATCGAATTGTCTTATCTTCATGGACACACGTACGCTTCATCACAGGTAACATACCTACACCAGCCAGACATCCTGAGGTTTTCTAAGGAAAACTGGGCAACAGGTTGTTTTCAAATTCAGCTGGCACTCGAGCGATTATCAGTGTCGCTCCTCTGGAATATCTATCGGATGAAACACCTCTGGGACCAAGTTCTCAGAAAGTGGCCAGGGCTCTTTTGCCCTCGACCACAAGGCAAGATGAAGGTGGATATACTGAAATTGATGCCAGTATGACTTGAGTCCTAAAACTAATCGTTAACCAAGTCGAAGTCTGCCTATTATATTCAATAATTTAAAAAAAATATTATTACCCTTAAACTCCCCCGCTTGTTGTTTCGCTCATTATGCCCCTGTTAATTTACTGTGACTCTTCTTCAGCGCTTCTCTTGACAGTTTTTCATCACGCCGCCTTGGATTTGCTTATAACAGCTGAGTGCGAGATGCCTTTGAACTCGCGACCACTCTTCCGACTTCAAATCCAAATATTCACTTCTTTCTTCTTCATGTGCCGTGTCCTCTTCCCCGGACGTTGGCAATCACAAATTCACTGGTCTTGACTTATTATTATTGTTACTATTATCTTTTTTTTTCTCAGCGAACAAAGCTGGAATATTGTGGTGGAGGTACGGGCGGACCAAGCGCACTCCCCCAATTTTTATAACAATTGAACAGGTAGAAGCAGACAGTTAACCATGTCAAAAACTGCCGCACTATTCTTGTTGTGTTCAATATCACAGCTTCTGCATCAGGTAGCACATGTCTCTGGTGATCCCAAGGGTATTCAAACTCTGGACCAGGGCTGTGGGAACAACTCCAGTGTTCAGCAGCCCATTGCTATTCGGGACTGCTATGATAACTAACTATGTAATTTACTATATGTCATTATCAGAGACCTTCAAAATGTGGCACTTTCTTAAAAAGAAATGTGGCACCACGAAATTTGGCAATGTGGCACTTGGTTTGGCCGCATGTGGCATTTTTTCCAGCCAATGTGGCATTTATTTTTTCAACTTTCCACCCCTCCCAACCGTAAAAAGGGATGTTAAACCATTAAATCATGCAATTTATAGCTTATAAACGACTGTATTATGAAGGTAAACTAATTAAAATATATTTACATGTATTTACAAAGTTTAAATTCAATGGCATTCGCAGGTTCAGATTCAAATTCAGTGGCATTTGAAGGTCTCTGGTGATTCACCAATGTCCTTGCGAATATCCTCCAAGTTCTAGAAAATGCTGCAAATCCCTGCACAACGATTATTTTGTACAGAATACCCTCCTGTTACAGATCACAGCTCCCTGTATAGATAACCCTTCTATATAACATATGTACTATTCTACACCCTCCGTAGGTTAGTACCTAACCCCGTACTCGTTACTAGGTACCTACCTAAACCGTTGTGTAATAATTTACATGTATAGGTTCCCCTTCTACGGAGATAGAATAACGAACCGTTGTGTAATAATTTGCCCATCAATAATACTTCAACGGTTGTTCAAGTTGCAAAAGTACCTATCAACAAAATCCAGCCCCTTCTGGGTAGATGAGCCGTTGTGTAATAATTTACCGTTGTGTAATAATTTGCCATTGTGTAATAATTTGCCCATCAATAATACTTCAACGGTTGTTCAAGTTGCAAAAGTACCTATCAACAAAATCCAGCCCCTTCTGGGTAGATGAGCCGTTGTGTAATAATTTACCGTTGTGTAATAATTTATCGTGGTGTCAAAATTTACCGTTGTGTAATAATTCACCATTGTGTAATAATTCACCGTTGTGTAATAATTTACCCATCAATAATACTTCAACGTTTGTTCAAGTTTCAGAAGTACCTACCAACTAAATCCAACTCACTTATCAAATGAAACAATATCGCAGAACAAACAACTCGACTTCATACAGCCATCCTTGATTATAATCAGATGCTCCGTAGTTATGATATCTACACCGGATTTATACCGTTTGATTCACGATCGTGTTGACGAAGCTTTTTGGTGCTCACGAACGGCTGGACGTACGATGCTCCGGGTGGCCTCAAAAAATTGTTTAGCTCAAGACAAATTTAATAACGTAAAAAAAACACAATACCCTTCAATCGAAAGTTTTCGAGATACGGCGTTCCGAAAATTTCAACCCCTATTTTGAACCCCTTAGAGATGACTGACAGTAACGTCGATCTTCGAGGACCAACTAGACCCCGAACGGAACCTATAACCCGAATTTCATCAATTTTCTTTCATGGTAACTAAGAAAAGTGGCCCGTACGGCGTACGGCGGACAGACAGAAATATTTTTATTGCAGTTTTGGATTCTACATACCTTGAAACGTAAACCATCAAATTCTGAGGGGGGGTAAGAATTTTTTTTTTCTTGCTCGATTCCAATGGTTCATTATTGAAAATAATAAACCAAAAAATTAGAATAATTATTATTATTAGATAAATTTCAAATAGGTACCAATAATTAGAGAATATCAAAATTAAACGTTGGTTTCACACAGCTGAGGTACGATTCGTCGTAGAGTGCTCACGCTTGGCAATTTGACGCTACAATATTTGTGGAAAACGTCAGGCAGGGCACCGTTCTCCAGTTTGTGCAAGGGAATTCCTTCTTTAAGAAAAGCCAGGATGACATCTTTCGAAAATTCCTGGACCTCAGGCTTTTCCATTGACACCACGTCTTTAAGGAGCTGCTGCAGTTTCCGATCAGTACTCGGAGCCCTCGCTCTTGCCTGGTGCACCTCGCTTTTCTTGTGAAGTCGAATTGGCACTTCTTCTTAAAATCGCACTGTAAAATAAATACAAGAAAAACGTTCAATCAGTACCAGTACTTCGGAATAAAGAGGAAAGAAAATTACGAAATTATGTCGGTTTACAGTGGGGGATTTATGGCTTGTAATCAACGTGAAGAAATGACTTTGAAACAAAAATCTTGCTCTAGCTTCAATGCAATGAATTTGAGAAAAGTTAACTGTATACAGTTACCTATAGGTAAACTACGTAGAAGAAGAGTTTCTCAAGGGAAACTTGATAGAAAACTTACCATTTTTGTGATTCGTGCTATATCTTCCAATCTTCAACGGAAAAATTGCTGTCACCAAGAATCCACTTCCTATACAGGGTCACGTTTGAACTAGAATCTCTAGGCATATTGAAGATTGAAGAAAATCGAAAATGAGCGCGATGTTTACAGTAACAAACTTCAGCTTGGTATGAAGGACGTGGGGAAGGGAAATGGTATATGTACGAGGTAGAGAATGATGAGTATGTACACATGTACTCCCGAATACAATCCTGCACAGGACTTTCTAATCCGGATCATCAGGAACAATGGGCGAAGACCTGTGGCGAGCTCGAGCTAAGTGCTCTTCACCCTCTAGTCCCACTAATCCTGATCCCTTAAAAAAAAAAACTCAAAATTCCTTAAAACTTGGCTCGAAAGAGGCAAAATGTGTCATTTTCCCAGAAACAAAAAAAATGTGGCATTTTACCGAAAAATGGCCCGAATGTGGCATTTCAGTGTGGCGCCGAGGCAATGTGGCATTTGAAGGTCTCTGGTCATTATTTTTATTATTATTATTATTATTATTATTATTATTATTATTATTTGGTGGTCATCACCCGTGGGGGGTAAAAATTGCCACGGGGTGACGCGAGTGGGGGGCCCAAGAGCCTATTCCCACCCGCAAGTGCATGTGGAGGGCTCAGTGGTCGGGCATAATAGCCTCCCCCAAAAACTCCCTCACCAGGCTACACGAGGCAATCAGCACGGCCTTCTGCATGTCCTCGTAAAGTCCACCGGGCAACACAAGAATCCTCAAACTTTCATGGAGTTTCTTGGGTATCACCCCGGTGGCAGACAAGACCACGGGAACGATCCGTACCACCTCCTGCTCCCACATCGTCCTTATCTCGTTAGCAAGGGATAAATACTTATTTACCTTCTCCCTGTGCTTGGCTTCGAGGTTTGATGTGAGAGGTACAGAGATGTCAATTAGGTAGGTCGTTCCCTCCGCCTTGTTCACAAGGACAATATCAGGCCGGCGCGCGGTGATTGGCAGATCGGTCGGTAGCTCCTTGTCCCAATACATCTTGTAATTTTCATTCTCCAAGTACCTGACTGGCTCATACTGGAAGTAGCGCGTCCTGTCCTGAACGAGAGCGTGCTTTAAGGCCAGCTCTTGATGGACTATACGCGCCACCATGTTGTGCCTATACAGGTACTTGGTGGGAGCAAGGGCCGGGCAACCCGCCAGGACGTGATCTATTGTCTCACCAGTGGCTCGACAAATGCGACACACGTCCTGTACTCCAGCTTGCCGGATGATATACTTTCGGTAGTTGCGGGTTGCCACGACCTGGTCCTGTATGGCGATCATGAACCCTTCGGTTTCGACATACAGGGAACCAGTCACCAACCATCTGCAAGAGGCAGAGCTGTCGACAGCGGGGGACAGGAGCTGTGAGCGGAATCGCCCATGCAGCTCCTTCGCTCCCCAGGCCTCACCTTTGGCCACATCTTCAACCACTTTCCCAAGAGGGTCAGCATTGGGCAAGCACAGACTGAGGGGGGTAATGCCCTCCTCCACCTGACAAACTGCGTTCGCAATGGGGCTGACGGTAACACGACCAAGAAAGTACTCCCGAAGCCCGCCCGCCTGCCGATAGCAGAGGTTGGAGATGTCAGGGAATCCCCGACCCCCAACACCGCGTGGAAGCGTGACTCTCTCAACTGCCGACTTGGGGTGATGAGCCCGGAAGGCAGTCGATTGAGTCCTGACTAGGCGGTCCAGGGAAGCAAGCTCCGAGTCGCGCCACCTCACAACCCCAAACGAGTATGTCAGCAGGGAGGCTGCATAGATGTGAATGGCCCTGACCATGTTGCGGGAGTTGAGACCTGACTTGAGAAGTGCCCGAAGTCTCGAGCGAAACCTCTCAGTCAGAGTCCGCTTGATGGAACCATGGTCAAGGCCGGCAGCCTCTGCGTACCCTAAGTACTTGTAACACTGACCCTCCTCCAGGGAATCGATTGAGGAGGCGGATGATCGAAGCAAAAATGGCTCAACCTCCGCAAACTGGCCATGCTTGAGGGTGCTCAGCCTGCATTTATCGACTCCAAACCTCGTATGGATGTCTGTACTAAACTCCTCAGTCAGACGCAGAAGGTAATCCAACTGACGCCTGGTAGAGGCAAACAGCTTCAGATCATCCATATAGAGCAAGTGGCTAACTATTGTGAGACGGTCTCGTCCACCTTGGAAGTACTTCAGCTTCCAGCCCACTTGACTCCTCTGGAGGCTACGGGAAAGGGGGTTCAGCGCAACACAGAACAGCAGGGCGCTCAAAGAGTCCCCCTGAAATATGCTGGTATTATTATTATTATTATTATTATTATTATTATTATTGATCTTTATTGCCATAAGTACCGGAGTACAATGGTAGGGCACAAGCAAAGTACAGTAAGAAGTAGTACTCTGCACAAAATACACTGGAGTGACAACAATTATCACAGTTAAGTAATATCTTGTTCAGTAATATCACAGTTGCAAGCAAAAGTTGGATTGAAAGCAAAAGTTGTATTAAAACCTTCTGTTATAAACTGAGGCTAAATAATGGTTTTCAAGGCTGTCTGGGGGAATGCTCCAATGTACTGGAAGTTATGGCAGGGTGTTATCACCTAGATCATAATTATTATGCTATAAGGATTCCTACTGATCATTGCACTAGGTCCTACATAATTTCGTTTGCAGTTGCGGGAGCGAGACTGTGGAATATGCTACCTACACCGGTTCGGATCTCTCTGCCCTCCAACTTGGGCGTTTCAGGAGTGCGGCTCGTAAGCCCATATTGGATCTGATGGCTCCAATATCCGATATTTTATATCCCTTAATAATTTCAATTATTTTTCGTTGTATTCTCCCTTCTGTACCTATTCTATGTTGTATTCACTTTTACTTTTTTCCCTTTCTTACTTGTAAAATACATTGTATATATCCTAGAGTTTTTCTTGTAACTTGATGAACGCTACGAGAGTCGAAGTCCTAATATACAATAAAAATGTTTTCCTAATTCTATTTCTTATTCCGTAATAAATTATCATGCTCTGGAGAATAAATTAGGAATTATACGTCGGAATCTCAAAATCTGTAGTAGGTAAATCTGCACAACCATATGGAAGTACCTAGGTACTTGTTTGCGGTGAGTCAGACTTCAATAAATGCATTTTTGTGTAGAAAAAAAATCTCAAACTATTAGCGAAAAAATTAGGTACCTACAAGGTTTTGTAGATTTAAAATCAAAATTCTCAATGGAGTTTGATGAAAAGAGCTACGAATTTTCAAGCTGCCATTAAATTTTAGGCCGTTGTTTACTTTGTCAACAAACCCCTACCTCACACAATTTTTTTAAACAAGAAAAACTAGTTTTCTCACGAGGAAAATTGATTTAAAATGAACAAAAACGTCTAAAAGACTTCTAAAAACCACAGTCATGCAGCATGGCTATAAGAGCGAATTTTCGAAGAAATAACTGATTTTATGTAAAACTGTTTTATCTCAAGAAATAACCACGTTCCTTCATCTTCAAAGTGCTCCAGTTTGAGAACGGAATGAGATATCGCAATTCTGATTTCACCATCGTGTTCAGCGTACAAAATCCTTTAAAATGAGGTGTCACTTGTCAGACTGTTTCATTTTTGGAATTTATGGGTAATTTTCCCCCCCTAAAACTCCCCAAAACTCCCCCTTAGAGTGACCCGATTCTGCCCATCTACGAACTTAGCCTGTCGATTGCCAAGACAGATTTTTCGTGCAAATTTGAACTTTTTATCTCAATTCTGTCGAGTTATCGTCTGGAATGACACATACATATATAAATATATAAATATATAAATATATATATATACATATAATTTTTGGTGTCTTTCGGCAGTGAATTCAGGATGGTCTGAAACGGATTTTGGTATAAAAATCTTTCGGAAATTCGAGTTTTAAAAATTTTGGACCGAGAACAATAGCTTCCTTTTCTTCGAAAATTCGCTAAAACGGGAGCACTGTTTTAATTATACAGCCCCTCTGGATCTTGCACTGTAAAACAGAATTGAAGCTCATGAGTTGATGGGGTTCATGAAAAGTAACAGGATCAAGAATAATTTTGGGACTATCTAATGTTAACAATATGCTGCTGTTGGTATTTTATCATTTTTTTTTCAATGCTAAAAATGAACTATTATCGCAGAATACAGCGTTCGCCATAACTTCAATATCTCCAGCATCGTTATATCCAACTGTACATTACAATAAATATTCATCATCAACGTCTTAAACACTATAGAGACGGTCGTAAAGGTACTTCTAGCTCAATACCTATTTTTATCTATCGACGTTAGATACGACTAGTTTGAATTGATTAGCATGATTAGGTTCTAATAATTGTCAGTTATCAAGAGTCTGAATTCTTCTGGTTTGGTTCATTTAGTGACATCATATCCTTTCAGTTTCCATATTAGTTTCCTGCGAAGAGGCGGAAAAGGTTCAGAGGGGCAACCGAAGTTTAACTGGGATAGGAATGTTGTAAGTACCTAGTTCAAAAATATTTTTCTACTGTTTACGTTAAGTACTTATCAGTGACTGTATTGTCAGCCAAGGTGAAGGGGAGCAAGAAGAACTCACATTGCCAACCATTATTCGACGTTTCGGGCCGAAATTTGGCCTAAACTCAGGCAAAACCTCTGAGCAACCCATGAATGTAATCAAAAATACACTGCCAAGGTGATGGCACAGGAGCTTCCTCGTCACAATCAGAGTGACCCATTATAAAATAGAACAGACTCGGAAGCAAAATAACATAACATTACATTACATAACATTACATAACGTGAAATATACATATTACATAACATAACATAACATAACATTGCATAACATTACATGAAATATACATATTACATAACATGACGTCCATAATACATTACATCCATTATACATAATTGCGAAAGTTATGCGTGTTTGAAGAATTTCACGTTAGCGCATGCGCAGGGCGAACCGCTGGCTCTGTCATGTTGAAATTTATATGGGACCTCAATGGGCCCTACCCGCTTAATCCCTGAGAATTACATTGAAATTGGGTGAAATCTTTGGTTACTACGGCTGTAACAAGGAAATTGAATCTATTTCACGCCAGCGCATGCGCAGAGCGCACCGAGGGTCCGATCATGCTGAAATTCATACTGGAACTCACTAGGCCTTGTCCAAACAACCCTTGAAAATTTGAGCGAAATTGAATCAAAATTGTGAGAGTTATGCGTGTTTGTTGAATTTAACGTTAGCGCATGCGCAGGGCGTACCGCTGGATCAATCATGTTGAAATTTGTATGGGACCTCAAGGGGCCTTATCCGCACCATCCCTCAAAATTTGAGCTGAATCAATTCAAAATCGTGGAAGTTATGGCTGTAACAAGGAAATGCGGACAGACAGACTCACAGACCCACAGACCGACAGACACGGAACCAAATTTGTTCAGCAGGCTTTGAAACGCAAAATGCAAGTGGAAATTTTGATTTCTGAAGACAAAAATTTTTTGGCTCACGAAAGTGAACACAAGGCTTCCGCTGCTTCGCAGACTCGGAAGCAATAAGTTAGGCACAGTCACAGGAAGAAAAGTGAAAATAAATAAATACCTGGAAGTCGTAGAGAACAACAGAATCTAGTCCACCAGGAACCATTACCAACCAAGAAGTCCACCAACCAATAAATAAAACCCATCAACCAGGAACCATTACCAACCAACTAGTCCACCAGAAAACATTACCAACCAAAAATAAAAAAAATAAAATAAATAAATAAAATACAGAAGAGAGCTGTCAAGCTACACAAACCAAATGTGTCAATAAATGTAGGAAAAACCTGAAGTTGAATAGCTAAATCAGAGAAAGAAACCTACGTACATTCATCGTAAAGGTGGCAACAACAAGCTATGGCTGACCCCGACAATATAATTACTGACAAGCCAAAATATGCAGCCGACAATAAATTTCAATTATAACAGCATACGTAAGTAGTACCTACCCAATATGCCTATTTAAAAAATAAGCTCGTTAATAGCTAGTTTTGTTAGATACCTATTCTGTGGATGCCACCATACATCACATTTTATTTACCATTAAAATTCATTACCAGTAAATTCCATTACCAGGGTGAAATTGGGGACAGATTTCAACGAATATTTTCTGAATTGTTAGATCCCGACCACCTACTCAAACGTAGTCCTACTCAAAAAACGGTGGCCACATAAAAGTGTCGCTGGAGGATTTCGGTCTGGTTTATTGGGAATAACCATTATGAATAAGTAACCTCAGTTCAATCGAAGTATAATATAATTATTATATTATAGTACACGGAGTTTGGGTCTACTTAAAGATATAATTCCAGGGAAAATTAATTATCATGGTGAAAAATACCATTTTCTACCATTTCGAGAGCCATAAATTAATGCAGCATCTCGAAATGGCCACCCACCAGTTCACATGCTGGGTTCAGTACATCAGTACTATGTAGCACACGAAGTTTGACTGGAAGATATGATTTTTGAGAAAACAAATAATTTTAATGCAATTTTAACGTGAAAAGAAAGATTTATCACCATTTCAAGTTCCATAAATGCAGTATACCGAAATGGCAGCCCACCATATTCACATATGGTGTTCAGTGTATAAGTGCTATGTAGCACACAAAGTGTGACTCAATTAGAAAATAAGCTTTTTGAGAATAATCAATTTTAATAAAATGCTAACGGAATATAAAAATTTATCACCATTTCAAATTCCATAAAAAATGCAGTTTACCGAAATGGCCACTCACCAAAACCATGTGTTTTCAGTACACCAGTAATTTCGAGGTAATAAAATTAACGTTTTATATCATTTCAAGATCCACAAATCCATAAATCGAAATAGCCACCCACAAATTGGCTATTTCGATTTATGGATGACTCAATTTTTAACTTCTAGCAGTCGAAATTCTGTATTTTCTAAATCATTAGTAGGTTTTATGTATGATTCTATTTCGATATTTTTTATATCAGAATATTCATATCTTCAATATCACTGATGTCCAATTGCCTTAATAGTTAATATAGGATTATTAATTTCGTCTATTAAGTAAAGAATCTTAAGGGAAGGAAGGGCAATGAATAGAAGGGTAATGGCAGGTAGCATCGTTCATAGTAATTCGATGTTTTCTCTTTCGAGTAGGAATCGGTTGATTAATTTGTTATTGAATGTTCTAATTATGATATATAAAATTATGATGGTAATTATAGATAAAATTATTAGGTATAGTATGATCATGAAAGAATATCAATTGTTCTATTAAGGGTGAATTTCTGTCTTGAAATTCACGCAGTGTTCAGTAAATCAGTATTAGTAGCATACGAAGTTTGACTAAATTAAAAACTATAATTTTTGAGAAAAATCAATGATAATGAAATTTTAACGTGAACAGAAAGATTTGCCATCATTTCAACTTCCATAAATGCAGTATATCGGAACGGCCAGCCACCAAATTCACGTACTGCGTTCAGTACATAGTACCATGTTGTACAAGAAGTTTGACTCAATTAAAATACATACTTTTTGAGAAAATTCCGTTTTAAGTACATTTCAAGGTGATTATATCCACGTTTTCTATCGAGATCCATAAATTGAGTACCATATCGAAATGGCCACCCACCAGATACACACTGTGTAAAAACAAAGTTTACTCAATTAAAAGTTATGCTTTAAAAAAATCAATTTAAATAAAAATTTAACGTGAAAACAAAGATTCATTCCCATTTATGCTACTTTTGTTACCACCCACTAAATATACAATTTGCGTTAAGTACATCAGTACCTACTATGTAACATACGAAGTTTGGACTCAATTAAAGAATCCAGGTCCTTTTAAAGTAAATACTATTTTAAGAACCTTTCGAGGCGATAACGTTTTCTATCACTTCGAGATCCATAAATGCAGTATATCGAAATGGCAACCCACAAAATTCTCAATCTGTGTTAAGTACATCTGTACTAAGCAGGTAGTTAAGTGTCCTCCATGAATTTCATTACGATTGGAATTGCACAGTTTTATTGCTAATTTTAAATTTTATAGCTCAACTACACTTGCGCAAATGTGAAATCCCCGTCTCTCGAACCGCTAAGTGTTTAAAAAAAAGCAATACTAATTATCCAAAGAACTGCATGATCGACCAGAACTTTTTTGTTGATAGGTAGGTGAAGTCGTTTCTCTCTCCCATCAGTTCAAAGAAACGAGAAAGCTACGATGTGCCTTTTCACTTGATTATACTGGTCACAAAATCGACACATCGAGCTCAAAATGATAATGTTCTCTCTCTCATCCATCAAGGACGGCGAACTGTGAAATCTTCCTCTTCGACCGAAGTGCCCTAATCAATCCCCAACTCATTTTTGTGGATGTAGAATAATAATATCGATAATAATAATACCTAGAAGAATGGTTTGCATGAAAACTGGCAAGATGGCGAAGTGGTAAATCGCTGATTTAGGACGCTGACCACCCAAAATCGGCTGGTTAGTTTTGATTGCCGATTTGTCTCTTTTGATCACTGATTTATGTTAAACGAGGGTGGTGAAACCCGACATCGGTGTTCAAAACCTTCGGTTCAATAAGTAAACGTTGATTAAAATCTTCGGTGAAATCTGCCCTTAATTGAGTCAAACTCCGTTTACTGCATCCTACTAACGAATTGACGTTATTCGTAATGATTATTCTCAAGAAACCATACCAAAATCCTCCAGCGACACTTTTTTGCGGACAGACGCGGGCGGCAACATTTGAGTAGGTGGTCGGGATCTAGCTATTACGAGAAGAAAAACGGAGTTATTGAAAAATAGTCTATTTCCACTAATACACGAAAAACGCAAAAAACACTGTTATACCGGTTTCAGTTATTCAGTTATTCATTCAGTTATTGTGTGTTACTGACGATGGTTTGATCACCGAAACCGGTATAACAGTGTTTTTTGCGTTTTTCGTGTATTAGTGGAAATAGACTATTTTTCAATAACTCCGTTTTTCTATGAAATGGGTTTCCACGATTTCGTCGCGAGTGATTTAGTTCGTATTAACGAGAAGCGTCGCTGGAATCTGTCGCTAATTTCACGCTGGTATTTTACTTTTCCTTCCGAATCTACCAAAGTAGCGGGAGCCTTGTGGTCATCTTTAGGAAGGGAGAAGAAATACACTGCCAAGGTGATGGCACAGGAGCTTCCTCGTCACAATCAGAGTGACCCATTATAAAATACACTGCCAAGGTGATGGCACAGGAGCTTCCTCGTCACAATCAGAGTGACCCATTATAAAATAGAACAGACTCGGAAGCAAAATAACATAACATTACATTACATTACATAACATTACATAACGTTAAATATACATATTACATAACATTACATTACATAACATAACATTACATAACATTACATGAAATATACATATTATACATAACATGACTTCCATAATACATTACGTCCATTATACATAACTAGCCTGACCGCTCGCTTCGCTCGCTATCCGAGATTCACTGTACGCAGTATCGTGGAACCAACAAACGACGGAAAAATCCCATACCCTACCGGGTATTTGTGCCCAATTTTATCAAAATCCGTCAAGCCATTCAGGAGTTGACCATGGTCGACCATATTTCCGCTATGGTCAGGGAATTAAAAATGCGCCTACGTTCAACTTGGGAGGCTACCGGATATTGGTGCCAAATTTGGTCGATATCCGTTGAGCAATTCGGGATTCGACCATGGAGGGGCCCATGGATGCGCTAAGGTCGACCGCGGGGGTAGTCCGAAGGGTCGATCGTAGATAGAATTTCACGTAGATTACGAATACGCGATAAAAAATAGGGGTTACCATTTCAATTAACGAAGTGGACCATGGTCGACCATAGTTCCGCTATGGTCAGGGAATTAAAAATGCGACGTTGCACAACTTGGGAGCCTACTGGATATTCGTGCCAAATTTGGTCGATATCCGTTGAGCAATTCGGGATTCGACCATGGAGGGGCCCATGGATGCGCTATGGTCGACCGCGGGGGTAGTCCGAAGGGTCGATCGTAGATAGAATTTCACGTAGATTACGAATACGCGATAAAAAATAGGGGTTACCATTTCAATTAACGAAGTTGACCATGGTCGACCATAGTTCCGCTATGGTCAGGGAATTAAAAATGCGACGTTGCACAACTTGGGAGCCTACTGGATATTCGTGCCAAATTTGGTCGATATCCATCAAGCCATTCAGGAGTTGACCATGGTCGACCATAGTTCCGCTATGGTCAGGGAATTAAAAATGCGACGTTGCACAACTTGGGAGCCTACTGGATATTCGTGCCAAATTTGGTCGATATCCGTCAAGCCATTCAGGAGTTGACCATGGTCGACCATAGTTCCGCTATGGTCAGGGAATTGAAAATGCGACGTTGCACAACTTGGGAGCCTACTGGATATTCGTGCCAAATTTGGTCGATATCCGTCGAGCCGTTTGGCCGTGCATAGAAGGACAGACAGACAGACAGAGCGCATGCGCAGGGCGGACCGCTGGCTCTATCATGTTGAAATTTATATGGGACCTCAATGGGCCCTACCCGCTTAATCCCTGAGAATTACATTGAAATTGGGTGAAATCTTTGGTTACTACGGCTGTAACAAGGAAATTGAATCTATTTCACGCCAGCGCATGCGCAGAGCGCACCGAGGGTCCGATCATGCTGAAATTCATACTGGAACTCACTAGGCCTTGTCCAAACAACCCTTGAAAATTTGAGCGAAATTGAATCAAAATTGTGAAAGTTATGCGTGTTTGTTGAATTTAACGTTAGCGCATGCGCAGGGCGTACCGCTGGATCAATCATGTTGAAATTTGTATGGGACCTCAAGGGGCCTTATCCGCACCATCCCTCAAAATTTGAGCTGAATCAATTCAAAATCGTGGAAGTTATGGCTGTAACAAGGAAATGCGGACAGACTCACAGACTCACAGACTCACAGACTCACAGACTCACAGATTCACAGACTCACAGACTCACAGACTCACAGACTCACAGACCGACAGACACGGAACCAAATTTGTTCAGTAGGCTTTGAAACGCAAAATGCAAGTGGAAATTTTGATTTCTGAAGACAAAAATTTTTTGGCTCACGAAAGTGAACACAAGGCTTCCGCTGCTTCGCAGACTCGGAAGCAATAGAACAGACTCGGAAGCAAAATAACATTACATTACATTACATTACATAACGTGAAATATACATATTACATAACATTACATAACATTGCATAACATTACATGAAATATACATATTACATAACATGACGTCCATAATACATTACGTCCATTATACATAATTGCGAAAGTTATGCGTGTTTGAAGAATTTCACGTTAGCGCATGCGCAGGGCGAACCGCTGGCTCTATCATGTTGAAATTTATATGGGACCTCAATGGGCCCTACCCGCTTAATCCCTGAGAATTACATTGAAATTGGGTGAAATCTTTGGTTACTACGGCTGTAACAAGGAAATTGAATCTATTTCACGCCAGCGCATGCGCAGAGCGCACCGAGGGTCCGATCATGCTGAAATTCATACTGGAACTCACTAGGCCTTGTCCAAACAACCCTTGAAAATTTGAGCGAAATTGAATCAAAATTGTGAGAGTTATGCGTGTTTGTTGAATTTAACGTTAGCGCATGCGCAGGGCGTACCGCTGGATCAATCATGTTGAAATTTGTATGGGACCTCAAGGGGCCTTATGCGCACCATCCCTCAAAATTTGAGCTGAATCAATTCAAAATCGTGGAAGTTATGGCTGTAACAAGGAAATGCGGACAGACTCACAGACTCACGGACCCACAGACCGACAGACACGGAACCAAATTTGTTCAGCAGGCTTTGAAACGCAAAATGCAAGTGGAAATTTTGATTTCTGAAGACAAAAATTTTTTGGCTCACGAAAGTGAACACAAGGCTTCCGCTGCTTCGCAGACTCGGAAGCAAAAATATTCAGACCTAGGTAGGTACCTGAACGAATTTGGTTCCATATCTGTCCGTCTTTGAGAACCGCAAATCCTGAAAAAGAGAACGAGTAATGAGCTGAGATTTTGAGGGAAGGTGGGGGTTGGTCCTGTGATGGTTCCCTGTGAACATCATCAGAATCGCCCAAAAACTTTTTCTGCCCGTGAGTAATCGTTGAATCCTTCCCACGTCGTACGACGATTATAGGAAATTTGGAGGTTTATTGCTTGTTAATCCACTGATTATGGTATCTTCAATATAATCAGGTGAAGAGGCATATCATTGATTTCTGGGAGGTTTGAACTGACCTATCAACCTACCTATCAACAACAAAAATTCTAGTCGATCATGCAGCTCTTCGGATAATTAATATTACAATTTTTTTTAAACACTTTTAGCGGTTCAAAAGATAGGGATTTCGCATTTGCACAAGCGTTAACATTTAAAATTAGCAATAAAATCCTAATGCAATTCCAATCGCAATGAAATTTATCGAGGACAATCAACTAGGTACCTGCTTAGCACAGATGCACTAAACCGGCACAACAGTTCCTTTTGTTTTTAGTGGAAAAACTCCTTACTGCCTTATGCTGAATGGTACACAATTTCATTGCGATGATTCAGTTTGTCTGGAGGGTTTAGAATTCAGTAAGCCAAGGGTCACCTCGGCCTGTGAATAGCGCTTGGTAGTAAGGTTGGTGTGAATTGGTTCCAATATGAACCCATAAATACAAAATTCATCCAAATCGGACAGTAGTATTCATCTGCGCATGCGCAATCGTGAAATACTTGATATGCTTATAACAAGTAACTATAATGAACTATGGTCAGAATGAGTTGAAAATAGGAGAGCTGTGGACATTCTCATAAAATATAATAAGAATCAGACAGGAGCTTGAAAAACGTAAAATCCTTGTTACGCCTATATCTAGGTGTGCGAAAGAGTGGTCGGAAAAAGCTGAAACTTGACGGTTACAAGCTGGTTGGGTCTCATAATGAATTCCATTTAAATCGAATGGTATCATCTGCGTATGCGATAAATTCTACTCCTTGCAACGCCTCAACTCTGGTTCCAATCAGCCAATTAAATCATGAAATCCACATGAAATTAATCGCGCAAGTGCCTACCGATATAAGAATTCCATAAAAATCAGACTACAATAAATTATCGTCGTTTTCTGTTTTCTATTTTTAAAAAAAACCTCTGATCTGATTTTATGAATGGATTCGAATATTCTATACAGCTCTTTGTGTATAAACACGTACTTAGTTTGCAATAATAGCCACTGCTATCAAGGTGGTTACAAGCCAGCTATGTACCTACTTGGCAAACTCTTCTCAGTGTTGGTACAAAATCGGCGTATACTAAGTCAAAAACGCTGTAAATTATTACACAAAGGTTTATTATTTACCTGTACAGATGCCCCTTCTGCGTAGATCACTGTTTTCTATCGTCAACACCCTCGTGTTCCCCCCAGGAAAGCCCTAAATCGAGTACTAGAGCCAGCCCCGGAATTAAAGTTTCCTATAAATGCGCGGGAGTAAGATAAGTCAATAATTAATTATTTTGTAGTTATTCATGAAGCATAAGGCAAATAATAAACCGTTGTGTGAGGGGCATACCCCTTCTACGTAGATGGCATAATGAACCGTTGTGCAATAATTTACCTTTGAGTAATAATTTGCCCATCAATAATAATACTTCAACGGTTGTTTAAGTTGCAAAAGTACCTACCAACAAACTCCAGCCTCTTCTACGTAGATGGCATAATGAACCGTTGTGTAATTTATCGTTGTGGAATAATACTTCAACGTTTGTTCAAGTTTCACTACCTATCAACAAACTCCAAAAACGCTGCAAATCCCTGCACAACGGTTTATTATTTTGTATAGAATACCCTTCTGTTACAGATCACAGCTCTATGTATAGATAATCCGTCTATATAATTTATGATATGTACTACTCTATACATATAATGTAGATCGCAGACCCTCCGTAGGTTAGTACCTAACCCCGTACACGTTACTAGGCACCTACCTAAATCACGAGTTAAATGTTGCTAAAATAATTCTGCCGATGACAAACAGTACCTAACAAAAAGAAACACACACAATGAAGTTCTGAAAAGAAATTGTTGATGAGGAGTGAAAAAAGTTGCAAAAGTACCTACCAACAAACTCCAACCCCTTCTACGTAGATGGTATAATGAACCGTTGTGTAATAATTTACCGTTGAGTAATGATTTACCGTAGTAATAATTTACCCATCAATAATACTTCAACGTTTGTTCAAGTTTCACTACCTACCAACAAACTCCAACAGAGCCATCATTTTTCAAATGAAATAATATCACAGAACAACCAACTCGACTTCATACTCCGCCAATATAATCAGGTGATCCCTACCAATGATTGGCCGTATTCACAAATTCCTATTGTGGGCGCGTCTCTGGTTACGAGATTTGGTTTGAATTGTATACAATTTCATTCACACTGGAGTCGAAAATGCCTGTCGGTGCAAACTTCGGGGCCTTACTGTGAACGAACGGCTGGACGTACGACGCTCCGGATGGTCTTAAAAAACTCGCAAGTTCAAGAACTATTTAAAACCGTAAAAATATTCACGTAAAAAAATGGTATAGGCGTTTTGAAAATTTCAACCCCTATTTTGAACCCCTTAGAGATGACTCACAGTAACGTCGAGCTTCGAGGACCAACTAGACAGCGAACGGAACCTATAACCCGAATTTCATCAATTTTCTTTCATGGTAACTAAGAAAAGTGGCCCGTACGGCGTACGGCGTACGGCGTACGGCGGACAGACAGAAATATTTTTATTGCAGTTTTGGATTCTACATACCTTGAAACGTAAACCATCAAATTTTGAGGGGGGGTAAGAATTTTTTTTTTCATGCTCGATTCCAATGGTTCATTATTGAAAATAATAAACCAAAAAGCCATCATTTTTAGCGAATTTTCGAAGAAAAGGAAGCTATTGTTCTCGGTCCAAAATTTTTAAAACTCGAATTTCCGAAAGATTTTTATACCAAAATCCGTTTCAGACCATCCTGAATTCCCTGCCGAAAGACACCAAAAATTATATGTATATATATGTATATATATATATATATTTATATATTTATGTATTTATATATTAATTGCTATGCAATTTTAACGCCGGGGGTCATCTGAAAAAAATGTCCTGTCACAATATCCTGTCACAAAAACGCGTCACGCAAAGAGGAATGTGATGAAGATGAGCACAAAGAGGAATGTGATAAAGATGAGCACAAAGAGGAACGTGATAAAGATGAGCACAAAGAGGAATGTGACAAAGATGAGCACAAAGAGGAATGTGATAAAGATGAGCACAAAGAGGAATGTGATAAAGAATTGGTGGTGTGGGGGGGTGTTGGTGGTGTGGGGGGGGGGGGGGGGTAAATTGCATAGCAAATTCTCCTTTGTTATACGAAGTATAAGAACACATCCTTCGGGGGTGAGGAACGGCGAAGCCGTTCCGAGGGGGCGGAGCCCCCTTTGGGGGTCCAGGGGGCTTGCCCCCTGGCGAGGCCCGAAGGGCCGAGTTTATATATATATTTATATATGTATGTGTCATTCCAGACGATAAATCTCGAAAGAATTGAGATAAAAAGTTCAAATTTGCACGAAAAATCTGTCTTGGCAATCGACAGGCTAAGTTCGAAGATGGGCAGAATCGGGTCACCCTAAGGGGGAGTTTTGGGGAGTTTTAGGGGGGGGAAATTACCCATAAATTCCCAAAATGAAAAAGTCTGACAAGTGACACCTCATTTTAAAGGTTTTTGTACGCTGAACACGATGGTGAAATCAGAATTGCGATATCTCATTCCATTCAAACTGCTCAAACTGGAGCACTTTGAAGATGAAGGAACGTGGTTATTTCTTGAGATGTTCTTCCTGGTTCGTCTGCTCTAATCTGATAACGGAATGGGATATCGCAATTCTGACTTCACCATCGTGTTCAGCGTTGGAAAATCTACAAACCGAGGTGTTACTCGGCAAAAAATGGAACAAAAAATTTGTTACGTATCCAATACCTACTCTTCTGGTATTCAAAACATTTTTGATTTCCCCCTCCCCCTCCTTCCACCCCAAATTTTACTTTGCGTAAAACTACTCCTGTTTCAATTTTGTATGGTATCAAGTTGGGAAAACATTGGCCGAAAATTAATTTTCAGAAAATTTTAGGCGGAGGAGGAAGATGCCGAAAACTTCGAAAATTCGCTCTTATAGACATGCTGCATGACTGTGGTTTTTTTCAAATGCAATAAGCACAGAACAACCAACTCGACTTCATACTCCGTGAATATAACCAGGTGCTCCCTAGCAATGATTATCTCGGGCCATTCCCGATTGTTAGCGTGTCCACAGTGATGATATGTGGGCTGAATGCATACAATTGCATTCACCCTCCTGTTAAAAAAGCCTGTCGGTGCAAACTTCTGGGCCTCACTGTGAACGAACGGCTGGAAGTACGATGCTCCGGGTGGTCTTAAAAAACTCCCAAGTTCGAGAACTGTTTAAAACCGTAAAAAAAAATCGAGATAACGGCGTCCTGGAGATTTCAACCCCTATTTTTCACCCCTTAGAGATGACTGACGTTAACTCCGAGCTTCGAGGACCAACTAGACCCCAAATGGGACTTATAAACCGAATTTCGCCAATTTTGGTTCATGGTAACTAAGAAAAGTGCTCAGTACGGCGTACGGCGGACGGACAGAAATTTCGTTATAGCATTTTCGGATTCTACATACCTTGAAACAGAAACCATCAAATTTTTAGGGGGGTTAAAAAAATTTTTTTCATGTCGATTCCAAAGGTTCATTACTGCAAATAATAAACCAAAAGTGACCAAATCCTAATTTTGTGAAAGCCGATCGCCCGTCATAAATTATGGTTCTTGTTCGGATGTTCAACAAACAGCTCTTCTTTGAACAGCCACTGACATCAACAACTAAATCCAATCGCTATCCTCATATTTCATTTGGAGCTTTGTCGTCATGAATACGTTAGCTCACCGTCACAATATTTACTACGTCGCTGTAAAGAGATACTGTTATTCTTCGTACCCCCAATCCCCCTCAATAACTTGAGGAAACCGTGAAAAAAAACTCCGTCCCACTCCGCTCGACTTCCGTCCAAACCGAAATATCGACTTTTCGGAATATGACAGTACAGAAAAAAAAACGCCTGTCGGGAGTTTCCATGTTTTGTTGGAGAGTTACTCGGTAGAGTTATCTTTGAATAACCGACCCTTTTCTGGTAGATTTGATTTCTCCTTCATCTCCTTTCGTAAACACAATAACTTCCCAACGCTGTCCCGTCCGGCCAATAGAGGAGTTTTCTCTTGAAAATCTCCTCTGATGGGATTATGAAGAGGGAGGCTGGTGAGGACCACAAACAGTAGGCGGTCCTCGCCATTGTCCTTCTGTATACCAACAGAAGTCCTATTATAATAATTGTTAGGTCGCTCCTGATCCTATTAGAATCGGTCGGATTCACTAATGCCACCCACATGGGCCTCTCGAGTATTTCATTCTCGACTCCGGGATTTCGAACTTGTTCCTCGACCAACAAACACATTGGGGGGCTTACTGTTACTACCAGGACCCAGTGACCACGGAAGTTTTCCAAGAGCCGTTCGCTTTGAAGTGATTGGAGGCCACCTGGACTGAATTCACAGGTACCTACCACTGTACAACCACCTACTACATATTGAAACGAAGCATCAAAAACATGAGCAAACCCTCTGTAACGAAGTAAACAAATTCAAGAAGAGATAAATATCATTAGTAGGAACGTTCCGATACATTCGATACTGACGAGCGGAGTGAAATTTGAACTAATTTATTTTAAAAAACGCTGCAAATTATTACACAGTTTATTATTTACCTGTATAGATGCCCCATCTGCGTAGATCACTGTTTTCTGTGATCAATACCCTCGTGCTCCCCCCAGGAAAGCCCTAAATCGAGTACTGGAGCCGGCTCCGGAATTAAAGTTTCCTACAAATGCGCGGGATGCAATAATTAATTTATGTAGTTATTCATGAATCATAAGGCAAATAATAAACTATTATGCAATAATTTACCTGTATAGGTGCAATTCTAAGTAGACAGTACAATGAACCGTTGTGTAATAATTTACCGTTGTGTAATAATTTGCCCATCAATAATACTTCAACGGTTGTTCAAGTTGCAAAAGTACCTATCAACAAAATCCAGCCCCTTCTACTTAGATGGTATAATTAACAGTTGTGTAATAATTTAACGTTGTGCAGTAATTTACCGTTATGTAACAATTTACCCATTAATAAAATACTTCAACGTTTGTTCAAGTTTCAAAACTACCTACGAACAAAAACCAATAGATCCATCAATTTTCAAATGAAATAATATCGCAGAACAACCAACTCGACTTGATACAGCCATCCTTGATTATAATCAGGTGCTCCCTAGTGATGATATCCGGGCCGGATTTATACAGTTTGATTCACGATCGTGTTGACGAAGCTTTTCGGTGCAAACGAATGGCTAGTCGTACAATGTTCCGGGTGGTCTCAAAAAATTCTTTAGTTCAAGATCAATTTAAAAAATGAGAAGCATGTGACGCAGCTTGTAGTATTTTGGCAAACAAACAGAATAATTTGAGATTACCAACTGGGGTGTCGGGTTTTAATGTTGTGAATGTACCGCAAAAAAGCGTTGTTGGTTCCGTTTTTGTGTGTCAACGTGTCTGTCTGTCTGCAAAAAGATAAAATAAAAAAATAAAATAAATAAAAATATTTAATAAATAAAAATCCGAACTAGCGGGAATTTGGAGGATTTGTTCGTGTCGGTCCACATATGAATTGGTCCCATATGAATTTCATCAAACACTCCTGCAACTTTCTTAACCATGAAATTCTTTAATACATTATACAAGAATCATACCATAGATGCGCGGAAGATCTATTGCTGTTTTATTCAATTTGTTCTAGATCGTTTCAGCAGGTTTTCGTATGAAATTTTTTCCTTAGAAAAATTTTTTTCCTTAGTGAAATTTTTTCCTTAGAAAATTTTTTCCTTAGAAAAAGTTTTTTCCTTAGTGAAATTTTTTCCTTAGAAAATTTTTTTCTTAGAAAAATGTTTTTCCTTAGTGAAATTTTTTCCTTAGAAATTTTTTCCTTAGAAATTTTTTCCTTAGTGAATTTTTTCCTTAGAAAAATACCTACATTAGACCTTGGGTGAGGCTAAAAGAAAATTATGCCTCTTCGCGCCTATCCGAAAAAAATTGCTCAAAAATTTCAAGACAACAGGTCAATCAGCTGTCGATTGATTCATTTTCGAAGTGTATTTCGCTCGCTTTCATAAATCCACCAGTGAAGAAATACTACTTAACGGAATCCCATTGCTTGTCTAAGGAAATCGAATGAATCAAATGGCAGCCGTTGATTTTTCAAGGATTTTATTCGTGTTCGTCACCCACTGAACATGAATGTTTCAATGCTCAGGCAAGCAATTTGGTCATTACGCCTCAAGTTTCTTAGACCGGTTGTACGGGTTGTATTCATATCAAACAAATATTATAAATCAAATTAGGCTCGTTGGAGGAATCACCATCATACAGGAGATGTGCCCGAGAAGTATTCGTATTTCTTTCTTCCCACCTTTTGTCTGTCTAAAATCTTTCTTATTGGCGCCATTTTGACTTCCCTCGCTCCCTCTTCGACAGTCTCGCACTTCATTTGACTTCTTTGCCTCAAGAAGTGTTCTGTTGGCGTCCGCTCGATTGAGCCCCTTCGCCTCGATTGTTCCCGACAACAATTCGGTTGTTAGCCGAGCAAATAGCTCACAGCTGCTGCGGTCCCTCGCCTCTTCATCCCTCCAGTTATCCTGAACCCGACCTCATAAAAGTCTCTTTATTTTCCATTCCGATTCGCCCCCTCAGTCACACCTTTTGTTGCTCCTCCGCTCAGAAGACTTTTCACCCATTATTTTGTATCTTTATAGTTGCTGTCGAAGGCTCTGAAACCCTGTTCATTGTTGAACTTCAACGAACGCGAACAGAACTCAAAAAGCTCCTTCACGATGAACGTAGTTTTCAAATTTTCTTATTCAATATTATCGGTATTATTTGTTGAATTGGTGAAGAATGATTTTTTGATAATGGTAATTTTGATTAGTATCAATAGTCATCTGCTACTGACAGACACCTTGGTAGACCTGCAGGCAGAATGAACGTATATGTTTATGTACTCGTATAGCGAATTTCTTGGAGCTACATAAAGGAAAACGCTGCAAATCTGTAAATAATTTTATCTCATTCTATAATCTGTCCAGGACTGATTAGGTAGGTATAATCTTCTTCATGATTACTATTATTAATGTGAACGGTGAACTCAATCTTAATCAGTGCCGTGAGTGCAGTAGTGGGGATACGCGTCACAAGCGTCAGCTCCTACATGATTCGCCAGTCCCTCTTCTGATGCTCATCATAACGATCTCATCGATTTTTCTCAACCATCCATCTTATATCTTACCTCGACGCCATCTTGACCAAGTGGCATTTCATCCAGGTCTTCAGTATCCTGCGATTTTCAATCAATCACCAACGGAATAATGCAAGTACTTACCTTCCTGAAGGATCACTGGCTCGCCATACTCCGCAGCAATAACATTTTTTTATTAATTTTATTTTCGAAACAGCACGAGACTTGGGTGGCAGCTCTATCAACTCTATCATCTCGATCATTTCTATCTTCTCTACTCAACTCTAGCACTCCAGGTCAATCCCTATACCCAGCTCAAGGGTTCTTCTGGACTTCCCGACTTCTACAGGACTTCAAGGGTCCAGCTGGCCTCCACTTGGATTTAAAGCGGCCCCTAGACGTGCAATATTACTGTGCAAATCGGGTTGCACAATATATTGATGGGAGCCCCTAGACGCTCAATGTTATTGCACAATTTTTTCGTTTGTGCAAAAAGTTGTACCGTGTGAAGGCGACATTGACGGTTGTGCAATATATTGCGCAATGTCACACTCAGACGTACAACCACATTGTGCAAACAGTACCCATCAGGTCAACATGTCAACATTATAAGTGACAGTGAATTGTGTTGCGTGATGATTGCTGTGGCTGCAAGTGCAAGAAAAAAGAAGAAAGGCTCTCAGAAAGGGAGAAAATGGGCCAAGCAATGGTTTACTGATAGGGACAAGTCAAGTACACTCACGAAAAATTACTCAATGAACTGAGAGTGATTGAACCAAATGATTTCCGAGTCTCAATGAATTCGACAATAAATTGTTCTTTATTGTTCTTATCACTTATCACTCATGATGGCGCGTAGTTGACGGGACGAGTTGACTGTTGATACTACCAGGCACGGCCGGAGGAGTGTTGCGCAATGTTGCCCTCAGACGGCTCAATCTTTTCCAGTTTGTGCAATATATTTTCAACTTTTTGAAAATCACGCAATAAATTGCACAATCTTTCAATTTCGCCCTCACACGATCAATTATATTGCACAAACCAGAATATTGCGCAATAATATTGCACGTCTAGGGGCCGCTTAAGATGCGGCGACACTGCCACCGGACTTGACTTGACTTGACCGGAGCCACCGGACTGGTGGCCGGAGGGGGCTGCGACACTGCCACCGGACTTGACCGGAGTCACAGGACTCTGACCGGTCCAGTTTGTTCTTAGACGTCATAAGAGTATTTCCTCCGAAATGGAAGCCATTCTTTGTGATTTAGAATCAGAATCCGATAATGATGAAGAATACTAGTGACAAGTTTTCTATCTTTGAATGAGTCGTGGATGTCACCATATGTTTCCGAACGAGCACAGTACGGTGAATTTCACACCCTATTCGCCAAATTGAACATCGTTCAATTTTAGGATGAGAAAAGAGCAGTGGGGGCTGCGTTGGATGGCTCGTTGGGGTGTGAGGGGTTGAAAATCGTGGTAGAGGGGCGGAGTCAGGTCTCAACCCATCCAGACAGGATCAAGGTGCGGCGACACTGCCACCGGACTTGACTTGACTTGACCGGAGCCACCGGACTGGCGACCGGAGGGAGGCGCGACACCGCCAACGGACTTGACTTGACCGGAGTCACCGGACTCCAACCAGTCCAGTTTGTTTTTAGACGTCACAAGATTATGCCCTCCGAAATTGATGCCATTCTTTGTGATTTAGAATCAGAATCCGATTCTGATGAAGAATACTAGTGACAAGTTTTCTATCTTTGAATGAGTCGTGGATGTCACCATATGTTTCCGAACGAGCACAGTACGGTGAATTTCACACCCTATTCGCCAAATTGAACGATGTTCAATTTCAAAACTATTTTAGGATGAGAAAAGAGCAGTGGGGGCTGCGTTGGATGGCTCGTTGGGGTGTGAGGGGTTGAAAATCGCGGTAGAGGGGCGGAGTCAGGTCTCAACCCATCCAGACAGGATCAGAACGGAGTCCGGTGGGTGGCTCAAGTCAGGTCAAGTCAGGTCCGGTCGCAGTCTCGCCGCTCCCCTTTGAAATGCAAAGGATGGGTTCAGTCAAGTCAAGTCCGGTGGCAGTGTCGCCGCACCTTTACTGTCACCCACCAGAGCACAATTTTCTACCAACGGGACTCACTGGTCAGAGCATTCCAATGATACCTACCTACCTCATAAGGCACTTGATTGTCATCGATCTATCGAATATTACATACTTAAATTTAATCATTTCAAGGAGCTCCTTCATAGGTAGGATTTTTCGAAACTATTTATTCTGTTGAAAATCCTTTTTATTGCTGTGTTAATTGTTCACACAACGAGTTCACAGACAAGATAATATTTTTAGTTAACATCATATATAAACAAAAGAACCAAACGATGCCAGGTGACAGTATCACGAGGAGACACCAACATATTCGAATTAAATTCAACTTTGAGATAAGTATATCGGTATATCCCTTGTTCCCGGAAACCCATACTTATTGCTCAAACATAATCAACAATCAAGAAAGTTGATTATATCATTCTATAATCAACTTTCTGTACCAACCAATCCTTATACAACCATATACTATCGGTCGGAAGTTGTAGAACCGAGGAACGCAAAATTGGGACAAACCACTATTGTGCCACCACGAATGTTCCTACTGCTAGGATCAGTGGTTAGCCGAGAAAAAATCAAGTGCGCAGCTCGCTGGGCCGAATAACCTTTGTTATGTCGCATTAACGGATTAGACATGTATTATGCACACACGAAGAAATACATCAATCCCCTAATACAATGGAAACGGATGTTTTTCGTAAACATGTACAAACATGAACAAACACCTGTTGACGTTAGGAGTAGCACCACCATTATATTGTTTTTCTCTAGTCCTTGTAACTTCTTGAGATATAGAAGATTTATGCTACAGAAGACAGATCTTATGTTATAGAAGACCGAAATTCTAATCCGTGACGGCAGCACTGTCTGTAATGCGACTCCTCCCCTCAGCACAAGTTCTCTTAGTGGGGAGTAGGTACATCGATTTTGTTTTTGTTTCTGAATTTAGCCGAAATTATACATTCTGTACTATGTACTTGTGTGTAAAATGCGATTTAAAAGAGTATATATGTATTCCGTCTAGGCCATTGTTCTGTATGCATATACTTGAGACGCCCATAAATGTAAGAAAGGAAGAGAAAGATGGTTGCGGATTGGACCCAAATTTATCCCATCATGATTTCACCAAAATCCACGTGTGTGTAGCCAAAATCGGCTGCGCTTGTGTAAAGGGTTTCCTGAAAACCCTGTACACCGGAATTGGCTCACTGGTGAGTTCATGAAAAATCCCAACCAAGTTCCGGGCAATCCCAAAGATTACCCGAAGATTTTCATAGGTAGGTACTGAACCCCCAAGCACTCACTTGCTTATGTGTAACGAATTCACTATATCGTATACTATACAGCAAGAATCGTCTCTAACGCGAATTGAAATAAAAGCACATTTATCCAGGTGGATTGCTGGACACATTAACCTCCGAGGAAACGAATTTGCAGCAGATTTGTAGTAGCGGAGAGGCTGAGGATGCTTATCATTTGATAGGTAGATGCAATGCTCTGAATACGGTTTGGAAGTGTTTCTTGGGTTCTGTCCAATTGGGTTGGAAGGCTTACATGCAATTGATAAAGATGGGAGAGAAGGCTCGTTGGCTACTGTTCGGTCGCCTGGTTCCTGAGAACAGCGACTATGAAAGAGTACGGCCTGGGGTGATTATCATCTGTCAATTTATTGTCATTTGTCATCACATTATAGTATGCGAATTGTATGTTACAGTATAGCCTACCTATTATGTACATCCAAATATTCTTGCAATAATTATTTGGAAAAGAGAAAACCCCCATCCATAACAAGAAGAAAAAGTCCGTCTGAGAAAAGATGATAATTATTGTAAATTGAATTGAATATTGTTTTAAAAAAATGGAAAAAAGTATATATATTTGTCGAATCACGTCATGATCCTCCCAGACCATCATACCTTGTATACCATAAGATTGTTCAAGCTAATAAACGCAACAGGTGAGGTGGCCTACGTGAGCTCAGGCGCATAGACCCACTCACTCCCCACTAGTCCTCCGGATTAGAGTAGAGTGGAGTGGGCACTATATAAACTCGCCAGCTACGCCTGTCACCTCATTCTACGCTCTCCTTAAGTCGCCGACTTATCTCTCTCTCTCTTCTCTCATGCCTCCTTACCTTCTATCACAAAAGAACCCAGACTGGTGGAACCAGCATCGGTGATAACCAGCATTGGTGGAACCACTGGGCATACTCCCTCTTGTACCTTTAGTGGTGGTAACCTCCTGCCCACTATAGGTGTAACCTTTTAGGTGCTAGATCCAGCAACCTTCTCTCCTCCATTCTCACTCACCGCTCCTCGCCTCACCTCACCTCGCCTCTCAACCTAGCCACCACAAATCAAATAAAGTACTATTCATTATAATTTTGTGGTAAACTCCATCAGACGGCCCTCCATGGCCATGATTATTAAGCATGTCAATGATTATTTCATTCGTATTTTATGATTTTTTAAATAGGTAAAGCAGGTTTTTCATTAATCCATTCATGGACACCTTCTCGATACTAAGACAGTGGGTAGTTCTCGAGTCGTTTGTGTTTCCAGTGAAGATGAGGGCGGTCAGGCTCAAACCTCATCGCTATCTCTTCTGGTGATAATATCGCTAGTCTAGAAGGGGGACTCTCGATGATCAACCGTCACTCTTCTCACTCTGTCACAACACCTATACTACACTTCTAAATCACACACCGAAACGAACGCTTCTAAAGACCACGGATAGATCTTTTTCAACTTCCAAGGCTCCGAAATGGTCAAGGGTAGATCAACCCATCAGGAAAACTCATCAACATCAACAAACTAGATTCACTAAGAAACCGTTAAATTGCTACTATCAAATCGCCTAACCAAATTAATGTTTGAGGTTGTTATTCAACGCAGAATTTAATGCTCTTCCATTTTGGCCGCGTGAAATTTTTTGTAAGATGCACCTTCAGATATTATAAGCCAAAAACTGAAGAAAGTTCCAATATTTCGAGGTTTTCTGGCTTCCAAAAGTTTAGCCCATTTCAGAAACCGTCGCAAACTCATATTAATCTTATTAAGGATGCTCAGAGTGGTTTATAGTCATTTCCATCTTTACATGACTGTTTTGCAGGCACAAGTCTAATTTGCCTGGGCTATTATAGGTAACCAGCATAATAGTTTTCCAACTGGTTTTCCTATAATATGATGTACCACGAGTAATTCAGCTAGTAGAGACTGTTTATGCTACGGTTGACGGTCACATGGGATGGTCTAGGAACAGAACTACCTCGTAATTCCAACTACCATCATCATTATTGTGGTCTCGAAATCATTATTTTTGTCTCGATAATTTTATGAGAATTAATAACCGTGGTTCAGGGCCAGGAGGGGGCCTATTCAATAAGCGAAAGTGATAAATCGTGTAATATCCTCGTTCATCCGCAACCACATCAGTAATTTTGTTCGTGTGTTTTAGCGAATTTTCGAAGAAAAGGAAGCTATTGTTCTCGGTCCAAAATTTTTAAAACTCGAATTTCCGAATGATTTTTATACCAAAATCCGTTTCAGACCATCCTGAATTCCCTGCCGAAAGACACCAAAAATTATATGTATATTAATTGCAACGCAATTCTTAGCCCGACCCCCAACTAGTTGTTTTGTCACACTTTTTTGTCCCGCGATACCGTGTTAGGGATTTCGGAATAGCAAAAAAAAGAGTGTTTGTCAATGGTATCCAATTCGAGTCCGAAATAGCAAAAAAAGAGTGTATTCACGCTATGAAGCTGTAATTTGGTATTTCGGACTCGAATTGCGTTGCAAATTCCTCGTTCTATACAAAGTATAGAAGATAAGAGATTGGGGGTCCAGGGGGCTTGCCCCCTGGCGAGGCGCGGAGCGCCGAGTATATATATATTTATATATATATATATATTTATAAATTTATATATTTATATATTTATATATATATTTATATATGTATGTGTCATTCCAGACGATAACTCTCGAAAGAATTGAGATAAAAAGTTCAAATTTGCACGAAAAATCTGTCTTGGCAATCGACAGGCTAAGTTCGAAGATGGGCAGAATCGGGTCACCCTAAGGGGGTGTTTTGGGGAGTTTTAGGGGGGGAAAATTACCCATAAATTCCCAAAATGAAAAAGTCTGACAAGTGACACCTCATTTTAAAGGTTTTTGTACGCTGAACACGATGGTGAAATCAGAATTGCGATATCTCATTCCATTCTCAAACTGGAGCACTTTGAAGATGAAGGAACGTGGTTATTTCTTGAGATGTTCTTCCTGGTTCGTCTGCTCTAATCTGATAACGGAATGGGATATCGCAATTCTGACTTCACCATCGTGTTCAGCGTTGGAAAATCTACAAACCGAGGTGTTACTCGGCAAAAAATGGAACAAAAAATTTGTTACGTACCCAATACCTACTCTTCTGGTATTCAAAACATTTTTGATTTCCCCCTCCCCCTCCTTCCACCCCAAATTTTACTTTGCGTAAAACTACTCCTGTTTTAATTTTGTATGGTATCAAGTTGGGAAAACATTGGCCGAAAATTAATTTTCAGAAAATTTTAGGCGGAGGAGGAAGATGCCGAAAACTTCGAAAATTCGCTCTTATAGCCATGCTGCATGACTGTGGTTTTTTTTTTTTTTTCATCATTTCATAAAGGTAAGTCAATTTTCATTAAAAATATATACATATTATTGATTCATGAGTAAAAACGTACAAGTACGGGTTGAGGTAGGTAGGTACCCATTGAATAGGTATTACTAAGAAATGCGTTCATTATTAAGGAATTGAACTCCCCCGGGCACAAACATCACGCACTTCATGGATAATATGGGATTTTCATGCATTAGGATCCATATCTCTTTCTCAAAGTCACTGGAGCTATTCTGTAAAATAGACGAACCCCGGAGACATTGGAAGAGACTGTCTCCCGAGGGAGACTGTCCTGGGAGATTTTCAAAATAGATAATCTCTTTCCACTATCTATTTTAGTGAATAGGCCCCCTGGTCTTCTTCTTATCTGATTGTGAGAAACTGTTCGTCGCTCGCAGAAAGTATATCTGGGTTATGAAATTTGAAAATCGATTGTGCCGACCTGAACCTCGCATTAAGGAAATTGTAGTTTCACGCCTTCGAAAAAAAATCTCCCCTAAGTACGACCTCAGTGGCTCCAAATACTCACAATCGGTAGTTTCTATCGACCCTCATCTCAGGGTTTTTCTCTACCCGCAGCACTTAAGTCTGCCGGGACTTAGCGCCAGTACGGGCCGTAAACGGCGGGCCTAAATAAGCCGAGGGTACTTATCCTTCCGGGCCCTAAATAAGCATCACCTTCCGTCGGGTACCAAAGTGGCCCTTCCATGCGGCCACGTTCTCAAACAAGGCTCAATCAAGCGGTTACTATCAGCTTTCATGAGATGTGTTTTCAAGTTTCAGACCTTCTTCATTATCGAGGGCTTGATATAGAATTTCCCTTCAAATTACACTGAGAGCGTGCAGGGCCGCCTGTTTCGCGATGTAGATAACCCCTGCTTACCGGTACTTTTAACAGCGCCTTCGATCGAACAGGCCTCGTTGTTGAGCTTTACGTCACAGCTAAATCTGAGTCTTGATAAGTGATTATCAGTGGGTGAAACGGGACTTTCCAGTTGATTGGAAAGTCAATAAACATTGGGCCAGAGGTGTTGGAGTAGTAAGAGTTTACACCATTTTGGTTTATTATTTTCAATAATGAACCATTGGATGGAACCGAGCATGGAAAAAAAAAAAAAAAAAAAAAAATTCTAACCCCCCTCAAAATTTGATGGTTTACGTTTCAAGGTATGTAGCATCCGAAAATGCAATAAAAAAATTTCTGTCTGTCCGCCGTACGCCGTACGGGCCACTTTTCTTAGTACATGAACAAAAACTGATGAAATTTGGTTTATATGTCCCGTTCGGGGTCTAGTTGGTCCTCGAAACTCGGCGTTACTGTAAGTCATTTCTGAGAGGTTAAAAAAAGGGGTTGAAATTTTCAGAACGCCGTAGCTCGAAAACTTTCGATAGAAGAGTATGGTTTTTTTACGTTATTGAATTGGTCTTGAGCTAAACAATTTTTTGAGACCACTCGGAGCTTTGCACGTCCACCAGTTCGTGTGCACCAAAAAGCTTCGTCAACACGATCGTGAATCAAACGGTATAAATCCGACCCGGATATCATCACTAGGGAGCACCTGATTATAATCAAGGATGGCTGTATGAAGTCGAGTTGGTTGTTCTGCGATATTATTTCATTTGATAAGTGATGGACTATTGGATTTTGCTGGTAGGTACTTGTGAAACTTGAACAAACTTTGAAGTATTATTGATGGGTAATTTATTACACAACGGCATATTATTACACAATGGTAAATTATTACATCACGGTAAATTATTACACAACGGTAAATTATTACAGAACGGTAAATTATTACACAAAGGTTCATCTACCAAGAAGGGGCTGGATTTTGTTGATCGGTACTTTTGCAACTTGAACAACCGTTGAAGTATTATTGATTGGCAAGTTATTACACAACGGTTTATTATACTTAACCACGAGGGTAGGTACTGACCTCAGAAAACAGTGATCTACGCAGAAGGGGCATCAATTTCACTCCACATCAACAATTTTCATCAGAACCATTATTTGCGTTTCATTTTGCCATTTTAGTCGCTGTCCCATGAATTGTGCTCATCTGATCTCAAGGTGATCAACCTTCATCTTTAGGACGGAACAACTGCTGGGACTTTTAAATCGGGACACGGCATTAATCGCCATCAAATGAGCTCAATATACAGGGTGTCCCATAATTAGTGATCCAAACTTGGGATCTTCTACAACTAATTTGCGACAACTTTTGTGCTATACAATTTTTTCCGAAACCCCCATCAATCCCCCACCTTTAAATGTTTTTAGTGTTTTAGACCTTGAGTCATAAAAATGGCGGTAACTCCCTCAAGTTACGACGTAAATTCAAATTTGAGGATACCATTAGAAAGAGCGTTGAATTTTCTTTCTTCTCAATACATAATCGAAATTTTTTACCAGAGCCGAGCGAGTAAAAAATAACGCCAAACTGAAAATTTTGTCAACTGCAACTTTTTTGTTGAACTTGATAGTATTTTTGAACGCTATTTTTACCCATACCCAATCTTTCTTCTCTTCGGAAAAAACATCTGTATTTCAACAGCTTTCCAACGGTGTGCTAAAATTTATTTTTATCTACACAATTGTTTGAGAAAACGGCGTTCGAATGAGGAAAAACTGCTGTTGAGCAAAATCGAGGGTTTTGCACGAATAATGATATTTTCAGGACTTTGAGAGGTATGGGGTGTGTCTGGTCGGCATTCCATTTTTTTTTTTAAGCTGAATCGAATGGTGACACTCCCGAGCCTCTCCAACGTAATTAAAACTGTTCTCCCTATCTCTTGAAACAGGTGTACCATCCTGCCTACCTGATACCAAATCTACACATCATCACGAGATTCGAGACGCTACCTCATCTGTGTTGCGACGAGCTCGCATGTGTCGTCAACAAGGAGGTGGTCACTTTGAGGACCTGCTGTAAAAATACACGCAATAATTCCGAAGCATAATTCTTCATTTCCCTTAGGTCGATGAGGTTTAGATTTGGTACCAGGTAGGTACACCTATTTCAATAGATCGGGAGAACAGTTTTAATTACGCTGGAGAGGCTCGGGAGTGTCACCATTCGATTCAGCGTAAAAAAATAATGGAATGCCGACCAGATACACCCCACACCTCTCCAAGTCCTGAAAATATCATTATTCGTGCAAAACCCTTGATTTTGCTCAACAGCATCACGTTTTCCCTCATTCGAACGCCGTTTTCTCAAAACATTATGTAGATAAAGATAAATTTGAGCACACCGTTGGATAGCTGTTGAATTGCAGATGTTTTTTCCGAAGAGAGGAACGATTGGGTATGGGTAAAAATGGCGTTCAAAAATAGCATCAAGTTCAACAAAAAAGTTGCAGTTGACAAAATTTTCAGTTTGGCGTGATTTTTTACTCACTCAGCTCTCGTAAAAATGTTCGATTATGTATTGAGAAGAAAGAAAATTCAACGCTATTTCTAATGGTATCCTCAAATTTCAATTTTCGTCGTAACTTGAGGGAGTTGCGGCCATTTTTATGAAAATTTAAAGGTGAAAAATTCGGATTTGATGGGGGTTTCGGAAAAAATGTTACAGCAGAAATTTGTTGCAAATTAGTTGTAGAAGACCCCTGAAGTTTGGATCATTAATTCTGGGACACCCTGTATGTAGTTATACTGAGATCTAAAGGGAAATAGGTGGGGGGAGGGGAAAACAATACATGTATGCATTATAAAAGGGTCAGGATGTTTGCAAAGGAATCCTTCTGTAAACCTTTGGGTACCTTCCTTCTGGAAAGCCCACAAAAAGTGGATATGGTGAATTACTCAGCGCATACTAACAAACCACGCTCTGCTACCATGTGACAAGAGTCTCACAATGGACCCTCGACTCCTCCCCTCTAGACCAGTGAGATTATCACCGGTTAAGAAGGGATATCGATTAGGCTTCCACCAAAACGACCCCATCCTCACCGGAACAACAAACGACTCGAGAATAGCCACTGTCACAAACTGAAGAAATAAGTCGGTTTAAAATTTCCTAGATTAGGACGGATTTATACCTATCCCTAGTACTACTCTTACGCTCTTTATAATTCGTCAGTAATACTTCAAAATTATCACGATTGTTTTTGTTGCAGCTCAGTTCCTCATCTAACGTTCTTTACCTATCCTCTTCACTTCCTCCTAGTGAAGGCCTTCACTATCGATCCCTTTCACCATAACAGTAAATCACAATCCTTTCACAAATCACGATCCTTTCACTTTTTGAATGTATTTATAACCTCACCTCTCTCTAGTGTTAAGGTTTCATGATTCCACTGCGTTCGTGGCACAAAATAATCGAGGAGGGTTCTGTATTTCCAATATCTACATTTCTATCGTTCCCATACAGTAGTGGTGCGTGGGCTCTGAAAATAGTGGGCCACCAAACCGGAACACAAATTAACAGCTTTTTCTACAAAATACATGTAAATATTTTCCAACAGTGGAGTCTTCTTATGAGAAATGGGTGGATTTTAATCAACCACAGCTCTTAGCAAGTCAGAATGCTAAGTCAGAATGCAGAGTGTTCACAATAGTTCTGACCAGTACCCGGGATTACCAGAAGCTAAAAGTTCTATAGCTTCATACTGACTAATACTCAGCAAAGGCCTATTTCTTCCTAAACTTAATCATCACTCTATCCTCGTAGGAAAACGTCGAAAATTTTCGACTGTAAGTTAGCCACCGAATTCATGTGGTACAAAAATACAGAAGCAAATAAACTAAACAACCACTAAAAACAACGAACTAGACTAAAATACAACTAAGTAATGACCCGCCGGCCAGTACCTACTTGGATGGAGAATCAGACTAGAAGCCAGGTACTTATCTGTGTATGTTGACGTCGATCAATCCACAATACCACAGACAGGACACAACGCACTTAATTATCGCAAATCCAAATCTGTCCTGGGAACTCGAATGGGAACATACAAAATTCGAAACGTAAGCAGAAAATTTAAAACTCAACATAGGAACAGAACGGCGGCGAAAGTGATAAGAACATGGAATAAAGGGCTCCCTCTGTTCCATGATAAGAATTTTTAGAGATAACAACATGAATTGAAACAATCCAATCGATTGTGAACACAAACGGTTTTTGGATGGAAATGTTGGCCTCGGGCCCAAAATGGGCGGAGCTAACCAAATTTTTACTCGACTGAGCTTGCGCGGACGCGCCACTTTTCTCCGTTGCCATAGTAACACCCCGTCCCTGGACCTGCCAGTTTCAGAAGCGTAGGTTTCGATTGCAAGACATCGATTACTGTGGCTATATTCCGATAAAATGCTCAAATATCCATAGCCAGTGATCTCTGTCTTCTTCTTCTTCCCAGTTACTTGTCTTGGCCGCAGCCATGCCAGACACAGGTTGGGACAGAGAGAGAGAACTCTGTCGAGTCGCTGTTGAACTACGTGAAAAATGCTAGGTACAGTATACGGAAGGAAATTCGAATGCCAACTGAACAAATGGTTGGCATTTTTTTGGAGTTTTTTGTGTTTCTGGATGCCGGGGCAGTGGCTGAAGTGGCCTTATGGACGCAACGCCTCTGTTCCCATATACTTCCAATATCTCACCGGTCTGTCTATGCCATAATATCATTGCTGAAATCGCTATCGGCAGATGTTCTTTTCGGGAAATATAATCAACCGTCAACTGAAGCGATTCAAGGGAAATTCAAAGGCTAATCACCGGCGGGGTCGAGACCCTGCTGGTACGAGGCCGATCGAAATCATACGTTATCCTCTGATGATCGCCGAAAAAAACCCCTCTCAAATAATGGCGAGTAGATTGGAGTATCCGGCTCAATTTCGAAATCACTTACCGCACAGGTCTAATTGGAGCTGAATTTATCGTTATGGCCGACATTTCGTCGGATCGATTACATCTCGCCTCAAAAGGAGGTAAAATGCGATGGGAGGGAGAGAACTCCGTGCGAAGCGGTGAAAGCTGCAAGCCAAGAGTTTCATTAATCTTCGGCATTATAAATATTTTAAAAGGTGTGATCCATCAGCCCGATAAAACAAGGGAATTCCTCGGCAAAAATGGTACGGATAACGTTATTATTTGATTCATACTTTAAAAAAAAGTAGCCCGATAGTAAGGGGACTGCACGGCATCAAATCGGTCGTTCAAAGTCTGATGGAAAGAGTAGCCCGTCCGGAAATTCGTTTCCTTAGATATGCAAATATGAAATTCAACAGCAAATAGCAAACAACCAATTAGTTAACATGAACGACAAATTATTTAAATTATCAAAAAAATTATAATTGAGTTGTAGGAAAAGCAATCAGATCGTGTTGTGGAGTGGAAACGAAATGTTTTACATTAGTAGAATGCAAAAAAGATGCAATCGCCAACATGCTGCGTAACCATCTGTCCGTCTATCGGATACAGCTCCCCAGGGTTCTACCCAAAAAATATATTGTAAGTCTCATATACAGGGTGTAACATGAGTGATGCAAAACCTCTCTCCCACGTGTTCTACATCTAATTTCCGACCAAAAGTGTCCTATAACATTTTGTTTACTCCGCTTAAAACCCCACTTTTTTCACTTTCAAGATTTTTTCGAGTTTCCGACCTCGTCTCACTGAAGCAGATATAATTTCCTTAATTTAAAAAATAAATTCAAATTTAGAGATACCGTTGGAAAGATCGTTAAATTTTCTGTTGAGGACTTGAGGAGTGAGAATGGAGTTTGAAAAGTGAATTTTGTCAAAATCTTAAAATCGTCTGTTTTTTCAAACGCTTGGTGATCCTATTAATTCTTGTAGCAGAATGGTGAAGGTGTCAGCTTTCCAACGGACTAATCAAAACTTTTTTTTAAATTGATTTCAAGAGAGAAAATGAGGTCTGAATACGAAAAAACGTGTTGTTTCCGGCTAAATCGTGGGTTTTTCATGAAAAGTGTACCTATTGTGAAGTAGTGAGTCAACTATGGGGTAATTTTCAAATCGAATGGTGGCACCCTCACAACATCTCCCAGTAAGTATTTGGACGTTATTTTCATTTTAGTCCAAGGGTGATGGCATTACAAAGAATGGAACTATGGAAGTTAAGCGAAGAGGATTGAAAGATCCGTGAGACGACTGTTGTTTGTGTACATCTACGAATGATTGGGATGAGTTCTTATCTTTTTCGCTGCCACCTATGGACCCTTCCACAAACGAACCGGTCTCTGTATTCGCCAAAACGGAGGGCATTTTGAGGAAATAAAGGATTGAACAGAGTCCCGCTTAACTTCCATAGTTCCATTCTTTTTAATGCCAACACCCTTGGACTAAAATGAAAATAACTACCAAATACTTACTGGGAGATGATGTGAGGGTGTCACCGTTCGATTTGAAAATTACCCCATAGTTGACTCACTACTTCACAAAAGGTACATTTTTCATGAAAAACCCACATTTCGCCGGAAACAACACTTTTTTCGTATTCAAACCTCATTTTCTCTCTTGAAATCAATTCCAAAAAACGTTTTGATTAGTCCGTTGGAAAGCTGAAGTTTTGGCGCATTTTTTAGCTTACATTCACCATTCTGCTACAAGAATTAATAAGATCACCAAGCGTTTGAAAAAACAGACGATTTTAAGATTTTGACCAAATTCACTTTTCAAACTCCATTTTCACTCCTCAAATCCTCCTAAAAATTTTTTGTTAGGCATTAGAGAGACAGGAAATTTAACGATCTTTCCAGCGGTATCTCTAAATTTGAATTTACTTTTTAAATTAACGAAATTATAGCTGCTTTAGTGAGACGAGGTCAAAAACTCGAAAAAAATCTTAGAAGTGAAAAAAGTGGGGTTTTAAGCGGAGTAAAAAAAAATGTTATAGGACACTTTTGGTCGGAAATTAGATATAGAACAAGTGGGAGAGAGGTTTTGCATCACTCATGTTACACCCTGTATAACTCAGGTTCCTTTCACTCCAGGTTCAGCTTGTCTCTTAGATACAGACTTGTCTTCGCAAAAATGTGGCAGACAGGAAAAAGTAGCAAAGATTTTTACTGATTGCAAATTTTAATAATGAACTACCAACATAAGATCAAACAACTGCAGCCGAAAATTTGCGATTGGAGCCTATTTTGACAGGGTAGGGTACTTGGAAATAACTGCTACAATTGGAATGTACCGCATTTCGCCATTCATAATTTAATTTAATCTTTATTTTTAAAGGCTGATATCTACACAGAGCACACACACTGCACCAAGCACAACTCCACCAGGACAAAGACAGGAACCAAAACTACGGGAACCAAAAAATTTAAAGCTATAACAAACATTTCAACATACTGTTTACCAATGACATCACATAGAATATGACAAATAACTTAAATGAGAACAAAGTAGGTACTTGAAGAGTCAGAAGCTCAAGAGAAGATATGTCATCAATACTACCTACAGCTTAAATTATTATTTTGCAAGGTGGATGAAGTATTTATGACAAACCTTCTCTTCGGCCCCTGAATGTGATAAGTACTTACTTCGGTGTAGGTAGGAGCCTTCAAGTTGTACCTAAATAAATTATTAGGTTTGTAGGTTTAGAGTTTTCTATCTTTGTGGTGAGGATTGGTTATGATGAGTGGTTTGTCGACCTGTGTAATGTTACTTAATGTACAATGCCCAAGATGGTGATGGTGGTGGTTTTTTTCCGTTTGTATAGGCCCTGATGATGGGAATGTATATTCCGAGAGCTCGGTGGTAGAGGTGTATTTTCAGTTCTGACCCTGCTCCAGATATTCGTTAAATTTCAACCCCCTTTTAAATTGACGTCAAAATGGTTGTGAATCAGACGGTATTTACAATATTGCAGTGCAGCCCAGTTGTCATGCGTGCTAAGAAAAGCTTGCTGAAAAAACAGTTGTAGTTTTACGACAGAGAAAGTTATTTGTTGTTCTGAAGTAGTTCGTGAGTACAAGGTAATTTCGAATATTTTATTGGTGTTCACGACCAACAGAAATCATCGGGTCCACAGTGACTCACGAAACTGCGGAACTTTACCGAAAATGTATTGAAGTCCCCAGTGAGCCCGTTCCAAACTACCGCACACATATAGTCATAAACTATTGTTTTTCGTGGGAAACATTTGCACATGCGCCCGCAAATCTTGCAGATTAATTTATCAATCAATTCTTTGTGCGACCTACTGGAGGCCAACCCGCTATCACACTCAAAAGGTAGATAGATGGATTTTATTAGATGTCTATGGATTATATACGTTGGGCTGTGAGTCGTAAACCAGTCGAGGCCCTGGGGGAACAATGTTTCCATTTGTCACAAAAAGTATTTGCTAGTGCTCCTGTGCTGCTTATCATGTGTTGATGTTTATGATAAGAGGAGACCTTCACATATAGCTGAGAGAGCAACTCATCAGGGACAAGCAGGGATCACCTCACTTATGTCTTTTGGTTTATTATTTTCAATAATTTTAATATTTTCAAGTATGAAAAAAAAGAAAAAAGTAACCCCCCCCCCCCCCCCCATTTTTGATGGTTTCTTCAAGGTAAGTAGAATTCGAAAAGGGAATAAAAAAAATTCTGTCCGTCTGCCGTACTTCACACCTGTGTTTTCCTTAGCTACCACGAACCAAAATTAATGAAATTTGCAGTGTAGGTCCCATTTGGGGTTTGGGGTCTAAGAGTTGATCCGCGAAGCTTCACGTTACTGTATGTCATCTTGAAGGGGTGAAAAAGATTTCCCGAACGCCGTAGCTCGAAAATTTTCAATAGAACGGTATGGTTTAAGGTTTTTTCCAACGTTTTCAAATTTATTGATCTGGAATTTTTTGAGACCACCGGGAGCATTGTACGACCAGCCATTCGTTTGCACCGAAAAGCTTCGACAACAACATCGTGAATGCAAAGGTATACATCCAGCCCAGATATCACTGCTAGGGAGCACCTGATTATAATCACACATGGTTGTATGAAATAGAGTTGGTTGTTCCAGGATATTACTTCATTTGAAGAATGATAGTTATCAGGACAAACGTTATGCTTCATAAATAACAACAAATAATTGATAGAATTCTTGATTTCACCGCATATTTTGCGTAAGTGATTGCTCGGCCGGCTCCAGTACTCGATTTAGGGTTTCCCTGGGGGGGGGGGGGGGGGGGGGCACGAAGGTAGGTATTGACCACAGAAAACCGCGATCTACGCTGAAAGGGCATCTATACAGGTATATAATAAACCTTAGTATAATAATTTGCAGCGTTTTTAAATGAGCATACTCAGGGATTATACACAATTTTGACCTGTACAGAAAGGGTTATCTAGGGGAAATAATGTCTGGTGTTGGATGACTTCGCAGCGTTTTTTCAGTTACCCGCTCTCTACGATATAATGGCGCCATAAACATGAAAACGCTGCAAATCCCTGCACAACGGTTTATTATTTTGTACAGAATACCCTTCTGTTACAGATCACAGCTCTCTGTATAGATAATCCGTCTATATAATATAATATGTAATATTCTACACATATTATGTAGATCGCGGACTCTCCGTAGGATTGTACCTAACCCCGTACTCGTTACTAGTTACCTACCTCAACCGTTGTGTAATAATTTACCTGTATAGGTTCCCCTTCTACGTAGATAGAATAATGAACCGTTGTGTAATAATTTCCCCATCAATAATACTTCACCGGTTGTTCAAGTTGCAAAAGTACCTATCAACAAAATCCAGCCCCTTCTTGGCAGATGAGCCGTTGTGTAATAATTTACCGTTGTGTAATAATTTACCGTGGTGTAATAATTTACCGTTGTGTAACAATTTACCTTTGTGTAATAATTTACCGTTGTGTAATAATTTGCCATTGTGTAATAATTTACCCATCAATAATACTTCAACAGTTGTTCAAGTTGCAAAAGTACCTATCAACAAAATCCAGCCCCTTCTGGGTAGTTGAGCCGTTGTGTAATTATTTACCGTTGTGTAATAATTTGCCGTGGTGTCATAATTTACCGTTGTGAAATAATTCACCGTTGTGTAATAATTTGCCATTGTTTAATAATTTACCCATCAATAATACTTCAACGTTTGTTTAAGTTTCAGAAGTACCTACCAACAAAATCCAATAGTCCATCACTTGCCAAATGAAATAATTATCGTAGAACAAACAACTCGACTTCATACAGCCATCCTTGATTACAATCAGGTGCTCCTTAGTGATGATGTCCCGGCCGGATTATTACCGTTTGATTCACGATCGTGTTGACGAAGCTTTTTGGTGCACACGAACGGCTGGACGTACAGTGCTCCGGGTGGTCTTAAAAAATTGTTTAGCTCAAGGCAAATTTAATATCGTAAAAAAAAACCATACCCTTCAATCTAAAGTTTTCGAGCTACGGCGTTCTGAAAATTTCAACCCCTATTTTGAACCCCTTAGAGATGACTGACAGTAACGTCGAGCTTCGAGGACCAACTAGACCCCGAACGGAACCTATAACCCGAATTTCATCAATTTTCTTTCATGGTAACTATGAAAAGTGGCCCGTACGGCGTACGGCGGACAGACAGAAATATTTTTATTGCAGTTTCGGATTCTACATACCTTGAAACGTAAACCATCAAATTTTGAGGGGGGGTAAGAATTTGTTTTTTCTTGCTCGATTCCAATGGTTCATTATTGAAAATAATAAACCAAAGCCATCGGTTGCGTGTTTGGATCAATTTCCCGCCCGCCTGTCAACCCCCAAGTCGACTGCTAGGAATGATGAACCCCGAAAAAAATTCAGATGGAGGAAAAATACGGGAGATTTCAAGACCGAACATAAATCCGCTCCTTCATTCGAAACATGAAGCGAAAACTGTCGAAACGACGTCGATATAGAAAAGCAAAAGGAAAACGAAGGGCGATTAGGAAGAGCGTTAAAGTAATCGGGACGGCAGTGAATCAAAGTTGAAGGTCATTAGCACCCGATCGGGTAGCACCTTCGTCCTATTTAAATATTTATAAACGATCTTTCGAGAAGGTCCCAACTTATTATTTCAATAACTCTCCTAGAGGGGCCTAAAGTGGTTTGGGAGGTGTCTGCTCTTCCTCCGTCTTCGAGTTATAATATTCCTCGAGTCGAGATAATTATGCCCGTTCCCAGATTCCCGAAGGCCTCTCGTTGTTTGAATAGATTTATGTGAAGGGAGTCGTAACTCATGTGGGGAAAAATGAGGGAGAAAAAAAACAAAACAAGGACTGCCGTGTTCGGGATAGCCGGACCGGTCGATATGCGGAGGAACTGTGTGTGAAAATGTGGGTGTATGAGATGTTCAATGTTTTGTACGTAACATCACTACAAGTCGGGGAACATTCGGATGTTGTAGATCAAAATTTCTCACGAGCCTTGCGGCCTCGTATGAATGAGGACTTGTGGAGAACGAGCTGCTCGTGAGGTGAAACTTAATGATTGAGTCGTGAAACAACGTTCTATGGCTCTGCACTGCAGTAGTAAGGTGCATTCAGAGATAAGCTACTAAACAAATCCGTATGAAAAATCCTAGGAGCACTCTCCGAGATAGGTATCCCACAAATAACCTACTGGAGGAAGACGGAGAGGCAAACACCTGCACATTTAAGACGAAAGGTTCTGAACAAATTTCAATGCTGTAAATATCTACGCTGTATCATCTTCATCTACAGATATGAAGGACATGGACTCCAGTTTAGAATCAAACTTCATCTGTTCGACATGGAGTTGTTGAGCTTCTTCGTAGTACGAACCAGCTAAGATGTAATTTATGTATTTTCTCTCATGCATCTGCTCATATATATATATATATATATATATTTACATCCTGCTATCATAGTGGCATCCGCACATAACGCGTTATTGTGGCACCCTTGCAATCCAATAATATATATCGAATTTTTAAGGCGTATACTGGTCCATTACATTGATAGAAAGTGATGGGTGTAATTTTTTTCTTGAAATTGCAAACAGAAATGAAATCCCATAATGCTATCATTATGGCATCTTTTCATTCTTAGATCAATATGGCACCCGAAGTATACATTATCCGAATTCACATCATTGCAGAACCCACTTGTGTATACATTGAACATAGTGCTATCAATATGGCACCATGCGCTGTTGCCAAATCTCTAGTGGGGAAAGCATTTAACCTGGTAGTGTAGAATCGTGGCCCGGGGTGACCATGTAGATCTTAGTAACCCCAAAGTTGGCGGCAACTGGTCCTCGTCTCAGGTGGGCACCAATGCAAGCTTTTCAAAGCTTGTGCTTACTCGACCAGCGATTAGCTCTTCACCTCTCATAGTAATCATGCGAAGTCTACAGGGACTAAAGATTGAGTAAGGTCCGAGTAAAAAGTTCCCCCCGGGATATACCCATTGAGGTAAAATTCTGGGTTATAAAAGACATTTAATTTAATTGTTGGAATCCATCTCTACAGTACCCAATACGGTCGATTTTTCAACTCCCACATATCCCCTACCTATTTCTGGATGGATAAACTTGCAGCAAGGAAATTAATTGAGCTGTGTATGTATTAAAACGTCACTGTTTCATTGGAGTAAACATTTGTATACGTACCTATAAGGAACATCCTAGGCCAATAAAATTAGGATTTTTCCAGGAATTAATTGACGAAAAATCGGAAATCGTTTTAGTACCTTCAGATGATGCTAAATAAAAGTTTAATACCTTCAGTTGATGCTAAGTAAAAGAATCTGCGTTTGCACGGTCACAGGTAGTGAGCTTAAATTTTGAGAGCAAAAACACCGACATTTTGGCACTTTCTAACTTTTTTAGTTAGGTATATCTTCCAAACCGTACATCCTACCTTCCACCACTAGAACTAAAGATCATTAAATTTGGCATCGAATCACATGGTAGCTAAGAAAAGTGCTAAATACATCGTACAGCGGACGGACAGAAATTTATTTATTGCATTTTCGGATACTACATACCTTGAAATGGAAACTTTCAAAGTTTAATTATTTTATTTTTTCGTCCTCGATTCCAAAGGTTCATTATTCATAATAATAAACCCAAATTAATGAAATTCGGTTTGTGGGTCCTATTTGGGGTCTGAATGGTACATGGAGCTCTGCTGTAAGGGGAGAAAAAAACGCTGCAAAGTCCTTGTCGCATGGTTTTATTATTCTATTGGACATACCCACAGAAATGTTGGCTGTTCATTTATTGTTTCTTTCATGTGAAATAATTTAAATAGATAAGTATTTCTGATTGTTTTCACCAATTCATATTCGGTCTTCTCGTTCCCAAAAACATGGAAAACGATACCTCAAAAGCTCATTTTACTAACATGTTACTAAAACACAAAAAGTACCTATTTTTGTGCACATTTTCACCCATAACACTCCTCGGTATATTCCGATCGGGCTGAAAAGTTTCGGGACACAACTAGGGCCTAAATTTTCAGGGCTCCGTTATTTCAGGGCTCGTTTTTAAATTGATCTCGAACTTTAGGAATTTTTTGAGACCACCTGGAGTATGTACAGCCGTTTGTTCACATTATGGCCCTGAAGTTTGCACCGAAAACCTTCGTCAGTATGATCGTGAATGAAATGGTATGCATCCATCACGGATGGCTGTATGAAGTCGAGTTGGTTGTTCCAAGATATTATTTGATCGGAAGAATTATTGTTATTTATTATTTTTCTAATTGGTAGGTACCTACTTTTGTAGCTTAACACACGCTTCATGAATATCAACAAATAATTTATTAATCACAGCATTCTTGAATCCACTGCATATTTATGAAACTGTAACTGCCCGGCCGGCTCCAGTACTCGATTTAGTGCTTTCCTGGGGGTCCAAGAGGGTAGGTATTGACCACAGAAAACAGTGATTTAAATTATACACCGTTCTGTAATAAGTTGCAGCGATTTTGTTCTTCCTTCTATTGAATAAGTTACTACTATTTTTTCGGGTTATTATTTTCAATAAAGAGCCTTTGGAATCGAGCATTAAAACAATTGTTTTGAAAGCGTTTCAAGGTACCTACATAGAATCCGAAAATGGTAAGAAAAAAGCTGCAAATTACTACACAACGGTTTATGACTTACCGGTACAGAAACACCTACGTTAAAGACCACTGAATTCTGTGGTCAAAACCTACCCTCATGCGTCTCCCAGGAAAGCCCTGATCGCCTAATGGATCCAAATGGGCCATTTCAGTTGATAAAATGGGACCTCTACCAAAAGTGTAAGGTGTATTTTTCGAATTAATTTTTTCAACTTGTATGAGATGAATTTCTTGAGTCTAATGACCTGATCTGGTCTTATTCGGAAATGGCGTATGTTCAAAATGTGAATAAAAAAGGGGGAAATCTGACCACATTTTCTTTATCAATATAAATTTCAAGTGGGAAGAAATGTGCCGGCTGAATTCGGGTGGGAACGTTCGGCAAATTCCGAAGTTTTAAATTTAGGAATCTAAATCTTACAATCACGTTTGCGTGTTGCGTCTTATTGCCGTACGTCAGAGATGCCTCAGACTTGCGAACATTTCGGGGTATGTCTGTACTGCGCTGCAAGCCGCAATCTTGGGTATTTTGGCTTGAAACTTTGAGGCTAGCCTCATTCGGCCTTCCAAATTTTCTATTGGTGCCACCATGTTACCAGTGGTACCATCTATAAGAAAAATGTGTTAAGGCCTCCAGAATTTTCTGTGTAGTTTTGGTGCCACCATGGTACCAGGGAACGACGCCTGTCATCTCTGTCATCTGTCAGAAAATGTGTGTTTGGTATAGTTTTTCATGTTTTCCGGCGTAGTGAATCGAATACGATTACTTTCAACGCTCTGCCAATCATCCTTACAGCAACTGCTAAATATTAAGCCATAAACCGCTCCGAAAAATATATATTATTGAGCATGGTTTATAGGCAGTGAGCTTATTTTCAAAATTGCGAAATGCGTCTGGTCAGTGGGCCCACTAGTATTATCTGATGTTGCATCATATCCTGAATTGAAAGGCACTTGTCTGCCAACTGAACTAGTAGGTTCAGCAGACAAATTTAAAAATGTCAAGTCTATTTGGCAACCAACTTCTGACTTATTTTACCGCGTTTGTTTTCTGTTTCTTAATTCTACACTATATCCTGAACTCAAAGACACTTGTATGTCAACTGTCAAGGCCGCATAGGCTCGGGAGACAAATATTGAAATTTTAAATTTTGGAAACAAACATCTGACTCATAAGACTATTGTATTCCCAAATTTAAATCACACAATTTTAGCGATTGTCTCCTTGATTTGTTGACTATTACTGCAAATGCGAGTCGCGCCGAAACGGCAAACGTTTGATTTCGAATGGCACCTGTTGGAATCATTGGGAAATGTGGCAACAGTACAAGTTCTCCTTTAAATGTTTCTTTTAATATTCTAGCTTCGATGGTATTGTTCATCATATTTTTCAATGAAAGCCTGGTACCTTAGCAAAGTCATGCTGAATTCATTGAGGACCCCTGTTGGTTTATTAGTGGTGGGGGGGGGGGGGGGGGGGGTGTAAAAATAGGAGTTTTCCAGTGTTTGAGGTTTTGGTGAACATGAGCTTGCGAGGTATCGTTTTCCATGTTTTTCAGAGCACGAAGACCGAATATGAAGTTGATTCTCCCAAAGACCAAAGAGTGAAGAATTGAAATTGTACCTAACGTTCAGCTCCCCGGATTCATTTTTTATGGGTCAGAAACCAGGAACATTGTCTGAAATCACCATAAATTTGTATAATAACACAAAAAGTAGTATCAACAGGTGAATCAAGACAGTTAAATGGCACTATAATTGATCAAAGATAATTTGTAAAAAAAAAACGTGTTTTTGAGAAACAATAAATGAGCAGCCAACATTTCTGTAGGTAAGTCCAGAAGAATAATAAACCCATGCGACAAGGACTTTGCAGCGTTCCTATATTGAAATATTCAATTCACAATTTTGGTTTATTATTTTCAATAATGAACCATTGGAATCGAGCATGAAAAAAAAAATTCTTACCCCCCCCTCAAAATTTGATGGTTTACGTTTCAAGGTATGTAGAATCCAAAACTGCAATAAAAATATTTCTGTCTGTCCGCCGTACGCCGTACGGGCCACTTTCCTTAGTTACCATGAAAAAAAATTGATGAAATTCGGGTTATAGGTTCCGTTCGGGGTCTTGTTGGTCCTCGAAGCTCGACGTTACTGTCAGTCATCTCTAAGGGGTTCAAAATAGGGGTTGAAATTTTCAAAACGCCTATACCTTTTTTTACGTGAATCTTTTTACGGTTTTAAATAGTCCTTGAAGTTACGAGTTTTTTAAGACCATCCGGAGCACCGTACGTCCAGCCGTTCGTTCACAGTAAGGCCCCGAAGTTTGCACCGACAGGCATTTTCGACTCCAGTGTGAATGAAATGTATACAACAGACGAAATCTCGTCACCAGGGACGCGCCGATTTGATTTTTGGGGTACCTAAGAGGTCGAGTTGGTTGTTCTGTGATATTATTTCATTTGAAAAATGATGTGCGTTTCTTTTTGTTAGGTACTGTTTGCAATCGACAGAATTATTTTAGCAACATTTACCTCGTGATTTAGGTAGGTACCTATTAACGAGTACGGGGTTAGGTACTAACCTACGGAGGGTGTGCGATCCGGCTGGATTTTGTTGATAGGTACTTTTGCAACTTGAACAACCGATCAAGTATTATTGATGGGTAAATTATTACACAATGACAAATTATTACACAATGGCAAATTATTACACAACGGCTCATCTACCCAGAAGGGGCTGGATTTTGTTGATAGGTACTTTTGCAACTTGAACAACCGTTGAAGTATTATTGATGGGTAAATTATTACATAATGGCAAATTTTTACACAACGACAAATTATTACACAACGGTAAATTATTACACAACGGTAAATTATTACACCACAGTAAATTATTACACAACGGCTAATCTACCAAGAAGGGGCTGGATTTTGTTGATAGGTACTTTTGCAACTTGAACAACAGTTGAAGTATTATTGATGGGCAAATTATTACACAACGGTTCATTATTCTATCTCTGTAGAAGTGGAACCTATACAGGTAAATTATTACACAACGGTTTAGGGAGGTACCTAGTAATGAGTACGGGGTTAGGAACTAACCTACGGAGGTCCGTGATCTACATAATATGTGTAGAATAGTACATATGTGATATAGAAGGGTTATCTATACGGAGACCTGTGATCTGTAACAGGAGGGTATTCTGTACAAAATAATAAACCGTTGTGCAGGGATTTGCAGCGTTTTTTTTTTTTTTTTTGGTTGAAAAGAAATTGCTGCATGAAACCGAGTTGGTTGTTCCGCAATATTATTTCGTTTCTTGGAAGATGGTGTTTTCGATTTGGTCGATAGGTACATACTTTAGCAACTTGAACAAAAATTTGGTTCGATGTATGTCTATCGGTCTGCGTCCGCAAACCCTTGTCACACGCATAATATCCTCAGATTGAATCCGATTTTGGCAACATTTGCCAAAAGGCTGGGCTCCCCATCCGCTCGGATATGGGGCATCCTTATAGGAAAATAATAAACCGTTGTTTAATAATTTGCAGAGTTTTTACGTTTCTTCCCGCCAGGTCCTTTTCCTTAATATGCGGTAGAGTCGAAAATTATATCTACAGTTATTTGCTGTAATGCATGAAGCATAATGTGTAGTTTAAAAATAGTAGAACGAAAATTCCTACGCCTAGTTTGAAGAACCGTTCCTAAAAATGCCATCGAAATCGGGCGGTCAAAGAATGATGGAATACGACTGTATAACCGACTTTGTACTAACCTAGCTTCTACGAATACTTCTACAAATAGGGAAAAAAGAAGTCGTGAGTTTTTCAAAATTAATAGGTAACGCTTTATTAATAGGTAAGGCTTCCGTACTTGTCCTCAGACAGCAACATGAACAAACACAGGTTAATGAGAAATCATGTACCTCGATTTTGCGTCTGCGCAAGCACAGTGGTCGTACTAATGATCCGAGCGATTTGAAATTCATACGGGACGATCTAGGACCTACACCACCCCAACTATCACTGAATTTGAACAAAATCGGGCCGCCACCGCCGGTAACGCCGAGCTTCGCGGAACAAAAAAAGACCCTCATTGGAACCTACCAACCAAATTTCATTAATTTTGGTTTGTGGTAACAAAGAAAAGTGTCTGGTACGGCGCGGCGTACAGCGGACGGGCAGAAATTATTGTTTAATCTATTTTCGGATTCTACGTGTCTTGAAACGAAACCGTCAAATTTTGAGGGGGCTAAACTTTTTTCTTTTCCCTCATGTTTGATGCCAAAGATGGACTTCATTAAGATGATTCATGTAAGATGGACCGTTCAGGTAAATCTTATAGATAGGTAAGGCTAAAAACTGGAAAAAGTCCTACAATTTTGAGGTTTTTTGGCAGACAAAAGTTGTCCTAAACTCAAAAACGATTATTCGAAATGAAAAGTGTTATATAGGTAACTAAAGTTGTAGAGCACCAAATTCATAGGGGACGACCTAGGAGCTACACCACCCCAACTATCTACTGAATTTGAACAAAAGCGGACCACCGCCGGTAACGCTGAGCTTCGCGGATCAAAAAGACCACAACTGGAACCTACCAACCAAATTTAATTAATTTTGGTTTATGGTAACAGCGCAGCGTACTGAGGACGGACAGAAATTATTGGTTCATATATTTTTGGATTCTACATGTCTTGAAACGTAACCATAAAATTTTTAGGGGGCTACCCCCACCCCCCCCCACCCCTCCAACCATGTTCGATGCCAAATATGGACTTCAAAATATTTAATTGAAATATTAAAGTTTAGATCAATTAAAATTTTAAATTGCAATTTTAATAAAACATATGGGTGCTTTGAACGCAGAATTGAATGATGTACAACTTTAGTTATATGATATGTTTCATTTGGAATACCCATTTTTAGTTGCAGGCGTGTGAAACACACTTTTCAGTCAAAATGGAAAAAAATTTCCGAGTTTAGACCGTCAATACAGCCAAACGGCTGAACCAAATTTGATGTTTAAGACAATCATTCTAAGTAGAATTTAATGCTCTTTAATTTTTGTCCGAGTGAAATTGTCTGTAAGAATTATCGTTTGGATTTTATAAGCCCAAAACTGCACGAAGTGCCAATATTTCACGGTTGTATGATGTACCAGTCAACAAGCATGCCACATTTCAAATTTTTAGGATTTTTTTCCCGCTGGTACCTTTTTTTCTTTTCTAATTTGACTGGGCTAAATGAGTTGATACTCCAAAAGTGCTCTTCTGACAAGCCCCCATGGCCCTACAGCCCACGAGGGGCTTGGGCTGGTCGACTGATTCTCTGATAACAGTGTTGCCAAATCTCCGGAGGTCGCAATGATAGGTCTTCGTCAATTTTATGATATACTGTGTATATTCTCGACTGGCACCAGCGCTGCGTTTGGAAAAACCGGGAACTATCGCCGTATAATTGTTATCCATCTTGCTATGTTTGTGGCACCCATGTGACAATTTTCAAATCAATATATCTGACTCCTCTAATCGATTTACCCCCTTCTGTGTATCGATAGTTGTTGATAATTGATACCTGCAGCACTTCCGAAGTGTTTCAATTTTTTTCTTCTATTAACCTCCAAACTACGTAGGGATTTCAAAGTGGCACCCTTATACGGATGTCGCATGCACACGGGTGCCACTTTAAATGCAAGTTTTCTGTGTGTGGTAGCCACAATGATACCAGGATGTATATATATATATATATATATATATATATATATATATATATATATATATATATATATATATATATATATATATATCTTGTTTCAAAGGCACACTGATTAGACTGAAAGTTGTGACAGAGTGCGAGGAGAGTGACGGTGGTCCCTCTGAGAGTCCTCCCCCCCCACCCACTATTCCAGCGACATTTTACCAGAAGATATATCGATTAGGCTTCCCCAAACGACCCTTTCTTCACCGAACCAAAAAACTACTCGAGAACAGCCACGTCGTCACATTCCTCCCCCACATGACATACTTCTGGGTTGCACAAGTATGAAACGGAAAAGGGGGAATGAAAAGTAGTATGAATTTCTGGTTCAGGAAAGGACATCTGAACAACTTCAAGGTGACCAACCTCCATCGTAATGGTACTACCTCAATAATATTTACTGGTGGAGAACAAAGCTCCTACATACGAGTATTGGAGAAGAAAAAATGTTGTCAGAGGTTGATGTCCAGTGAATTGTGCACATTTGGGCAATCTCTAGGTGATCAACCTTCATCGTTATGACGGAACAACTATTGGGACTTGTAAATTGGGACATGGCATTGCTCGCCGTCAAATGAGCTCAATATATTTCAATTATATTGACACTCTGAAGTGGTGAAAGGGGGGTGGGGAAGCCATAGCTGCATGTATTGTCAAAGGGACTGGATGACACCTCAAATTAAATTTTCCGAGATATGGATACTCTGGATATGTCAACACCTATTTTTCACCCCTTGACAATAACGTCGAGCTTCGACGACCAACTAGAGCCCAAACGGGACCCATATATACCAAATTTCGTGAATTCTGGTACATGGGTACTAAGAAAAAAGCCGCGGACGGCCTACGGTGGATGGACGGAAATATTTTTATTCGTGTGGTGGTTTAGGTATAGGTGAGAGGCGAGATGTGATGAGGTGAGGTGAGTTGATGGAGGTAAGGCATCGGACCTAACGCCTCTGGTTACCACCTATAAGGTGTCCACCGCTAAGACGTCAGGTGCCCAGAAGTAGGCGACATTCTGGGATCTTTTCGAGGTGCTTGGATGTGTGCCCAGTGGTTACCACCTCTGGTAGTTTTACCTACCCGGTTAACACCACTCTGGCATCTTTCAGATATAGGAGAGAGAGGAGGAGCGAGCGAGGAGAGAGAAGTCATCGACTTAAGGAGAGCGTAGAATGAGTTGGAAGGTGAAGGAGCCGAGTTCATATAGTCCTGGGACTATCTCCCTCCATCCTCCATACTAGTGGAGGATGGTGGGGATCCCCTCCAGGTTCCTCAGGCCTCCTGCATCTGCCGCTCCATTCCCTGGTTTATTTGTGAGATCTTCAAGTTTTACATGGAGTGGTTTTGGGAGGATACCACGACAATTCGATATTCGTATTCTACGTCCCTTGAAACGTAAACCATAAAATTTTGAGGATGGGGGGGTAAAAAGAGGATTTTGAGGGGGTTTTCATGGTCGATTCCGAAGGAAACCTAATAAATAAACCAAAAGGGAAGCGATTGATGGTAGCCAACAGCTTCAAGATTCGGTTCCATCAAGTGTTACCTAACGACGTTCAAGTGTGGGCGTGTGTCGTTTAAATCGTCTAAATGTTTCTAGAGAACTAGCACCTAGTGATAAAAATCATAGACTCCTCTACTCATAACCACGAATCTAGTGATTTACGTCGTCAGCATTTGAACAACACATTAAAGAGAAAAGCAGCCGAAGATTTACGTGAAACGCCAACCAGGATTATTCATAGATACGTTCGACTCAGGAGGACCAGGGCAGGCTGAGCACCAGCGAATTTTAAGCCAAAATGGGGAAAAACATGTCCCATGCCCGCCGCTTACGAAGCTCCCAGTCACGTTAGATGAGCCGCGCTACGGTTTATCGAAGTACGATAAGATGAAAACCAACAAAAACGATATGCCTTAGTTAATAACACACATTTTTAATCACACCAGCATGATGGGATGGGTATCGATATATCGGGAATATTAATACTTTCCCAAAAAAAATCGAAATATCGATATCGGACAAGCTCCATATATATAACAATATCTATATTTCTGTCCCGATTTTTTTTTTTTTTTTTTGGCAAGCGTAAACAACTTTTTTTAACGTGTTTTTTGTAGATAAAAAAGGTGAAAAAAATAAAAACATCTGACCATCCACCCAACTATGTGGAAGAAAAATCATGGATACTATGAAAAACTGGCTGAATCCCCTCGCTCGAGGAAGCTAGCCGATCAAACTTTCTTGCCTTGTACTTTCCATGGGAGTTCTTCCATGTGATATTTGCCCAACTTCCATGACAACAAAAACTGAGTACACAACACTGTCAACATGGAAGAAAAATTTCCATCTGCTTAATTATGATCGATCGTATTTTTCTGGGTCAATTCCAAGTTGGTATTGATATGCTGGTCACTTCATTAAAAGTTCACTTTAATAAATTTTTTTTAAATATCAGTAGACCAATATATCGATATTTTTACGTCGATATATTGGACTATCGATAGTTTGAACGAAAAAGAATATCGATAGTTTTTACTTCGATACCCATCCCTACCAATATCCCGAGCTGACAGTCCTAAGTCTGTGCAAAGTGAGAAGGAAAATGTGTGAGCCAAGGAGAAACTCGATGGGGAGGGGGGGGGGGGGGGGAGGCTGCGCTAGGTCGGTACGTAACTCGGCAAACTATCGTTTCGGTATCCATCGATTCCTGTATTTTCCAGCACATCCAGCCTCACAACCATTGTCTGTGAAAAGCTGAAAATCATTTAGTCAAAACGCCATCACTTATCAGAGAGCATCATTCGTATATAGCATTTCCAAGCAAATTCAAAGTTTTCCCAAAACAAATCCCAGGTTTTCCAAAACAAATTCAAAGTTTTCCCAAAACAACCCAGGTTTTCCAAAACAAATTCAAAGTTTTCCGAAAACAAATCCCAGGTTTTCCAAAACAAATTCAAAGTTTTCCCAAAACAAATCCCAGGTTTTCCAAAACAAATTCAAAGTTTTCCCAAAACAAATCCCAGGTTTTCCAAAACAAATTCAAAGTTTTCCCAAAACAACCCAGGTTTCCCAAAACAAATTCAAAGTTTTCCCAAAACAAATCCCAGGTTTTCCAAAACAAATTCAAAGTTTTCCCAAAACAACCCAGGTTTCCCAAAACAAATTCAAAGTTTTCCCAAAACAAATCCCAGGTTTTCCAAAACAAATTCAAAGTTTTCCCAAAACAAATCCCAAGTTTTCCAAAACAAATTCAAAGTTTTCCCAAAACAAATCCCAGGTTTTCCAAAACAAATTCAAAGTTTTCCCAAAACAAATCCCAGGTTTTCCAAAACAAATTCAAAGTTTTCCCAAAACAAATCCCAGGTTTTCCAAAACAAATTCAAAGTTTTCCCAAAACAAATCCCAGGTTTTCCAAAACAAATTTAAAGTTTTCCCAAAACAAATCTCAGGTTTTCCAAAACAAATTCAAAGTTTTCCCAAAACAAATCCCAGGTTTTCCAAAACAAATTCAAAGTTTTCCCAAAACAAATCCCAGGTTTTCCAAAACAAATTCAAAGTTTTCCCAAAACAAATCCCAGGTTTTCCAAAACAAATTCAAAGTTTTCCCAAAACAAATCCCAGGTTTTCCAAAACAAATTCAAAGTTTTCCCAAAACAAATCCCAGGTTTTCCAAAACAAATTCAAAGTTTTCCCAAAACAAATCCCAGATTTTCCAAAACAAATTCAAAGTTTTCCCAAAACAAATCCCAGGTTTTCCAAAACAAATTTAAAGTTTTCCCAAAACAAATCTCAGGTTTTCCAAAACAAATTCAAAGTTTTCCCAAAACAAATCCCGGGTTTTACAAAACAAATTTAAAGTTTTCCGATTCGTATTCAAGATTTTTCGTTGGAAAAATCAAATTCATTCCCATGTAAACTTCAATTTCAAGAGAAAGTCATTCAATAGTTGCTGACATTGACCATAGCAAATCAACCAAGTTTTTCAAACTCATTTTACGGGCATATCAACCATGCTACGGAAACTAATTCCATAAAAAAATGTTCAAGGCATCAAATCAGTTAAACAAACTCGCTTGATTGTGTAGCTATGTGACTGCTCACCAACTTTCAACAAATTTCAGTTGAAAGTGTGGACTGAAATGACTTTAATATTTGAAAATAAAAACCATGTTTGACACAAATGAAACGCTGATCTGAGGAACATTTAATTGGAAATGACAAAAAACCTTGAATTTGACTGGGAAAACCTTGAATTTGTTTGGGACAACCTTAAATTTGACCTGGAAATGCTACACATATATCGGGGTGAGTGGAGTTATAATTTTGGCGGATCGTGAAGTTGTTTGGAAATTGAGCTGTTCCGGTGGCCGCGAGGGTGGAACAGGTCGTGAGCCGTTTTTTTCCCTCGAAATCGGTGGGCGGTCTCTTGGAGAAAAGAAATTTGCATAGCTACAGCGAGGAAGGTAAGAGGGGGCAACTACGTTCGTGATGGCCGAGGAAGTTGTAATGAGCGTAATAACCACCGGTTATTCGGAAAGAGAATTTATTATCACAACCGCTGTTGGTTTTACCACTCAATAATAAGGCCAGGTGAAGTAGTGAGCGGTGGTTCGATACTGCTGGATAGAGATGTCGAAAGCCGAATCATTATCGTCAACTTCCCACAGCTGTTGTGTAATACAGCAAAAATTGGTCTGTTTGACTTTGAACCTTTGACAGTGGGCTAGAATGCGTTATTAGCGCTCGCGCGCACAAATAATAACTTTAAACAAAATAAAAATGCGTAGAGTCTTGATTCCCCTCACAGTATCCACTCCCATAATATTGTTGTAAGATTTAACCAAATGAACAAAGGGAACGTTGAGCTGGGCAGCGCCAAGGGGAAAGCAGCTGAAGGGTCTCTTTCATCAACCGCCATCGCTCCCCAACGGTCATAACGGCCGATTGTGGACGGGGGACGGGTGGAAGTCACTATATAAACAGCCCTTCTGGCCCAGCTCCTCATTCGACCGACCGATCCTCGACTTACGACTTATCTCTCGACCTCGCTCTCCGACCCTTCCTCACATCTGCTGTGGTGAAAACCGCGGGGTGCTCTCCTCCTTCCAGGTATCTGCTGTGTAAAAACAACCGCGGGATACCTCCTTCTCTTCTGGCACCTGCTGTGGTGAAAACCGCGGGGTGCCAACCTCCAACTTCCAGGCGTCTGCTGTGGTGAAAACCACGGGATGCCTCCTTCTCCCCTAAAGCCTGCTGAGGTGAAAACCGCGGGACACCTCCATCTCCTCTACTACCTGCTGTGGTGAAACTCCCACATCCGAAGCGCCTGCTGTGGTGAAAACCACGGGGAGCCAATACCTATAGCGCCTGCTGTGGTGAATACCGCGGGGCGTTAGTAAAAGACTCCAACGGAGCACATCCTTCCTCATCCATCTTCTTCCGCCTTCACCCAACTTCTCACTCCACCTTTCCACCTTTCATCCAACTCTCACCCTCCATGTCGTGAGCGCCACAAACCCGCTCACGACACGTAGGTATTTATCATTACATTAAATAATCATATTGGAGTTCTTAAGTTACGTATTTTCGTTTGCAGAGTCAACTTAAACCCGATTGCCCCAGCTGCTAAAACTATTGGTTTCTGATACACTCGTATAATAAAATGTACGCCAAAATAGCGTAAATGTGTGATTTTACAGGGCAGCGTTTGGGATCTTTTCCCACATCTGTTGAGTTGTTTGGAAATCGGGATCAATGAAAACCAGCTTGAATAGATTCAATCAGTGCACTTTAAAATAAACCTGCTGTCGAAAATCTTGCTTCTGGATGTTGTAGGGTTCGGTAGGGATCACTACTCTAGCTAGTTCAGGATGTGCCTTACCTGCACCAAAATATAACGGGACAACTCGAAGTTTTTTTTCTGTTACCTACGTAACTTCCCGTGGAAAACTAAATTTCCATGTGTCCTATGCATACATTCTTCTCCAAGAGTTCTTTTCGGCATCCATTAGCAGAATATACATTTAATTCAGCGCAAGAAAATCTGCAATGACCTTCTTCAGGTATTTTAAATGTGATCTCAGCAAAATTGTCATTATGTGGTCAATAAGGGTCAATTTCCGTTATTGAACAGAATTTGGACAAAAAGAAGAGAATTTGTAACCCACGAAAATTGCCCATTTTCCTCATATTAGTAGAAAAATATTGAAACAATTCCACGACAGCCTGGGTTATGTATCAAAGCGGGGTATGGGTGAGTGGCTGAACACTGAGTTTTTATAAACAATGAGGATAAACATGACTGTTTATATTTTTTAATGGAATTAAATTCCATTCTATGAATTTTGACAGCAACCGGACTCTCCTACGATAAACAGCTCTATGAGCTTTCAAAGTTTCGGCAACAAGTGACGTCACACTGGGAATGGGGGCCCCGCCCCGGCAGGAGGGGTGCAATGACGTCACTTGCTGTCAAACCTTTGAAAGCTCACAGAAAAAGAACTATTCATCGTAGGAGAGCTCGGTTGGTCTCAAAATTATTAGAATGGAAACTACTTTTATTTAAAAATCGAAAACTAATATGAACAGAAGTCATGGATACTCCTCATTGGTCTACAAACACATCAATGAGGGAAAGTAATTGATTCTGGTTCCAATATCTTTATATGCGCCGGTGTAGATATTTGAACTATACCCAGAACCAGAATGAAATCTGAATTAATACCGGGTAAATGCACAACCTTCATATACATACATTTAGTCGGCACATGACAATATTTGGATCTTCAGACACACTCCAAATTTTGTCCAAGAAGTCCGAAATGGCAAAAATTGAGTAGATATTCCCATATTGGAATACAACAATATCTTTCCTTCCAATAATGACCACGCCAGTGCGAGGCTTCAAGGTTGATGGATTCGGAAGAAATGAAATAGACGCGAGTGACGTCGGGAGTTTTCGGATTCGTAGGTTCGTCGATTTCGTTAGGAAAATTTCAATTTGGTAAAATTGTTTCAGGGTGTGCGAGTTGGTGGTTATTCTCGCTTGTGTGTCCCAGTTGGATGGCAACCAGAAGAATGTGGTGATGGGCAAAGAATCTTACGACTACAGCCGGCCCAACGACAGAAATGAAGAGTCAGTGTCGCTTGAGGGTGAGTGACCGTGAAAAATGATTTTTCTCTCGTTTTCAAATGTGACGTCTCATGACAAAAGTATCAACAGCATCTAAACAACCACAGAACTGACCACCAACGACCAGTATCCACTTTATTGTACTTTGAAATCCGGAAGACAGCCTTGTGATGGGCGGTTCAAAACTTTCGTGGCTTTCATCTTGATTCAATTTTTAGCGATTTTCGACCAACAAAAATTCAAAAGGATGCAAAAAACCACTTCAATTGGATGTTTCTGAGGAATGGCGTTCTGGAAATTTCGACCTCTACTTTGCACCCGTCGAAAGTCGGAATTGCTCATAATTTAGCCAATGTGCACTGTCTGGAGTGACACATTTATACACAGGCACATGTATAGTCATGTAGACTGAACTGTTTTGCTGAACTATGAGGGTAGTTATACAGTGACATAGGTATGTAGAATAATGTCACAAACATGAAGAGGACAAGAACGATTGAGAACATACTGCGTTTAGAATACTTGGATAAGATAATGCTGATAATGCTGATAAGATCATCAATTGGAACCTTCCAACCTCACCTGCCACCTTACCTACCAACTTCATTCAAAATGCCAACAATTAACTTGATTTTAAAATTCAGATTTACTTGAGAATATCGATTAAGAACAAATCAATATGGATTTGAAACATCATTAAAAAAAAATAAACATTTAAATACATAATATTATGAGCATTTAATTACAAAACCTTTACACTGTTCAGAATACGAGAAGATTATGAAATTTGGCAGCTGATGTGGGTTGAATGCCGCAACTTTTACCTTAGAGGGAAAGCACCTGCTGTGGTTCATGCTTGCGGGGTGCTAGCAAAAGACTCCTAAGGAGCAGCCAATACTCGCTGTGGTTCATGCTTGCGGGGTATTGGCAGTAGGTCCCCTCTTTCCAAAAAGACTCCTTAGGACCTACTAATACCTGCTGTGGTACATGCTCGCGGGTTGCTAGCAAAAGACTCCTAAGGAGCAGCCAATACTCGCTGTGGTTCATGCTCGCGGGGTATTGGTAGTAGGTCCCCTCTTTCCAAAAAGACTCCTTGGGACCTACTAATACCTGCTGCGGTACATGCTCGCGGGGTGCTAGCAAAAGACTCCTAAGGAGCAGCCAATACTCGCTGTGGTTCATGCTCGCGGGGTATTGGCAGTAGGTCCCCTCTTTCCAAAAAGACTCCTTAGGACCTACTAATACCTGCTGTGGTACATGCTCGCGGGTTGCTAGCAAAAGACTCCTAAGGAGCAGCCAATACTCGCTGTGGTTCATGCTCGCGGGGTATTGGCAGTAGGTCCCCTCTTTCCAAAAAGACTCCTTGGGACCTACTAATACCTGCTGCGGTACATGCTCGCGGGGTGCTAGCAAAAGACTCCTAAGGAGCAGCCAATACTCACTGGGGTTCATGCTCGCGAGATGCTAGCAAAAGGTCTCCGTCTTTCATCTAACACCTGCTGTGGTTCACGCTCGCAGGGTGCTAGCGAAAGACTCCTAAGGAGCAGCCAATACTCACTGTGGTTCATGCTCGCGGGGTATTGGCAGTAGGTCCCCTCTTTCCAAAAAGACTCCTTAGGAGCTACTAATACCTGCTGTGGTTCATGCTCGCGGGATGCTAGCGAAAGACTCCTAAGGAGCAGCCAATACTCACTGTGGTTCATGCTTGCGGGGTATTGGTAGTAGGTGCCCTCTTTCCAAAAAGACTCCTTAGGACCTACTAATACCTGCTGCGGTACATGCTCGCGGGGTGCTAGCAAAAGACTCCTAAGGGGCAGCCAATACCTGCTGTGGTTCATGCTTGCGGGCATTAGTATTAGGTCCCCGTCTTTCATCTAACACCTGCTGTGGTTCACGCTCGCAGGGTGCTAGCGAAAGACTCCTAAGGAGCAGCCAATACTCACTGTGGTTCATGCTCGCGGGGTATTGGCAGTAGGTCCCCTCTTTCCAAAAAGACTCCTTAGGAGCTACTAACACCTGCTGTGGTTCATCCTCCCGAGGTATTAGTATTAGGTCCCCTTCTTTCATCTAGCACCTGCTGTGGTTCATGCTCGCGGGGTGCTAGCAAAAGACTCCTAAGGGGCAGCCAATACCTGCTGTGGTTCATGCTTGCGGGCATTAGTATTAGGTCCCCGTCTTTCATCTAACACCTGCTGTGGTTCACGCTCGCAGGGTGCTAGCGAAAGACTCCTAAGGAGCAGCCAATACTCACTGTGGTTCATGCTCGCGGGGTATTGGCAGTAGGTCCCCTCTTTCCAAAAAGACTCCTTAGGAGCTACTAATACCTGCTGTGGTTCATGCTCGCGGGATGCTAGCGAAAGACTCCTAAGGAGCAGCCAATACTCACTGTGGTTCATGCTTGCGGGGTATTGGTAGTAGGTGCCCTCTTTCCAAAAAGACTCCTTAGGAGCTACTAACACCTGCTGTGGTTCATCCTCCGGAGGTATTAGTATTAGGACCCCTTCTTTCATCTAGCACCTGCTGTGGTTCATGCTCACAGGGTGCTAGCAAAAGACTCCAAAGGAGCAGCCAATACTCACTGTGTTTCATGCTTGCGGGGTATTGGTAGTAGGTGCCCTCTTTCCAAAAAGACTCCTTAGGAGCAACTAATACCTGCCGTGGTTCATGTTCGCGGGGTATTAGTAGTAGGTTCCTCCCGGCCCTACAGTAGGAGAAAATTTCAACCAGCGCCTTCGCGATCGCCTTGGATCACAGTGGTGACCCCAAAACTTTCCTCACCCCACTTTGGTGATATACGCACACACCCGCGCATCACCACAGAGGGCTATTGTGCAAATTATTCTGCCGTGGAGCTCAATTCGTGTGGGGCGACATGAAACGGCGTTCCCCGACAAATTACATGATAACCCTCCAAATCAAGTGAGGGGGTCGCAAGATGAAAATTCTCTGTTGGGATGGAAGGCGAGTCAAGAAGCATAAAAAAACCGCCGCTCCTCTCGAGTTTCAAGGCTAATAACCCGGGGGGGGGGGGTGTTGGAGGAGGTTGCCGCTGGGCTGTAAAAGCATTATATCCGATTGTGTGGAAAACGGGAGAAATAAGACACGGAATGGTGCAAAGGATGTACAGGGGCGTAAGTTGTAAATAAAGCGAGCGAGGGTCGAAGCTTAGTTAGTGATGCTCGCCGGGGCCGCTGGGAGCGCTGTAAATTCAGCCTTCCACCCTCATAATGCAGCGCTATAATAAGATAAATCTACTACGTGTTCCGAATATTTTCGGGATGAGGTCTGTCGAGGGTGGTTTTAGGGGTTGAAGGGAACGAATGCGTCCAACTGGGCGGGAGTAGGTGAATAAACTGTGTACCTACTTGGATGGGATGATAAGTTTGGACTCATTGTCTGTGAGGTAGTGCTAGCTGGACTTGGAAGTGCATTCAAATTTCCAACGGAGGTGAAGCAAATTACTGAGATTTCAAACGAAGTCTTGGAGCATGCCCATATTGCCCATATGACGAATTTACAAATTCAACTACCCTTCAATATACTATATTACCCAACACTTTCCAAGGCTTTTAACCATAATTATTTTAAATTAATTTCTTTATGGCGTTCTTTACATTACTGTTAGGTACCTAACTATTTAAATTATCATTTTTGTTTTAAAAGGACCACCTATTTTTGTCAATTTTACGGCCTTTATTATATGAAGTTCAATTTATTTTTGATCCAGACTTGAACTAGGTACCTCAAAATCGTCTTATCATCTTGGCTCCCCATCTTGTACCATTTCTGGTGATTTTTAGCCACAAATTCATCAAAACTGTTAAGGGATGGCGACTTGAAACAGAAAATACCACCTACCTACTTACTTTATTCACACAAAACTGTTTAGAAGATGGTGAATCGAGGCAGAAACAGAGTAGGTATGTGTTTCAATATTAAAAAAAAAAATTGTTTCTCTAAATTGGACACAAGAGTTGAGTTTTCTTTTTTTCTTCAAAATTGAATCAAAATTGAAATAAATTCAGTACCTAAAACTGATATAAATGGGAGAACATAATATATATACAATAAACCGGTTTGAACAACAAATTTGAGTAGGAACAACGACACATTAGAGTATTTTTTAGTACTAATACTTGTTAAAAATACATATTGTTATTCGGAAATAGTAAAAAAATGTGAATTAAACAGCAATGTCAGGCTGCCCGGCTGGCGTTAACACTCTCGGCTACCGGCTCATGCATTATGAATTATGGTGCAAAAAGGTACAACCGATAATCAACCTTCTTCGTCTTGTGCGAAACGTGGCATAACCAGGTGGAATTTAATGAATGCAATCCTGTTTACTATTACTGTTAGTTTTGTACTCAGTAGTCACTATCTAGTCACTTGTGCTGCTTGTTTTGCTCTCAGTAGTCAGTAGGTAAATACCTACTCATTATATTACTGATAGCTATGGTCAGCAGTAAATATTACATTACTGCAAGCTGAGATGAGCACTAAATACTCATTATATTACTTGGCGGGTGGGATTGGGACAGCGACTGCGGTCTGTCGGTTCGAATCCCAACGCCCCTCGACACAACCTACGGCGGTGAGGTAGCCATTATTAGTGAAACGGTCGGATCAAGTACTGATCCTCCTGAGAGGACAGCAGAAAACGTCCGCGACACGGGCAGGGCAGTTGGACGTAAAGAACTACCATGAAAAGGCTCTTTTATTATTATTTATGGCTCAACTAATTTACTTTACTCTTCTCATTATACTGCTCGTTTTATACTCAGTATGATCAGTACTCTCTGGGACTATTTTCACTAAGTATAGGCAGTACATACCTAGCCACTTTTGCTGTTTGTTTTAACTCAGTATTCAGTAGGTACGTAAAGAACCGGGCTGAAATGGCTGATTTTGAATTATTTTTTGTTCAACTATTATACTGTACTCTCATTCTCTGCTCGTTTTACTGCTCGTTTCACTAGTCATACTCTTCTAATTTTACTGCTTGTTTTATTACTCGTTAATTTTTACTACTCATTTTACTAGGTACTTGTTTTACTACTCGTACTCTTCTCATTATACTGCTCGTTTTATACTCAGTAATCAGCACTATCTGGGGACTATTTGCACTCAGTAGGCAGTGATCACCAAGTCACTTGTGCTATTTGTTTGAAGTCAATAGTCAGTAGCTACGTAAAGAACCGGCCTGAAATGGCTTATTTTTTCTTTCACTGCTTTACTTTACTCTTCATATTGCTCTAGTTCTGTACTCAGTAATCAGTACTATCTGGGGACTATTGGCACTCAGTAGGCAGTGAACACCAAGTCACTTGTGCTATTTGTTTGAAGTCACTAGTCAGTGGGTACGCAAAGAACTGGCCTGAAATGGCTTATTTTTTCTTTCACTGCTTTACTTTACTCTTCATATTGCTCTAGTTCTGTACTCAGTAATCAGTACTATCTGGGGACTATTGGCACTCAGTAGGCAGTGATCACCAAGTCACTTGTGCTGTTTGATTGAACTCAATAGTCAGTAGCTACGTAAAGAACCGGCCTGAAATGGCTTATTTTTTCTTTCCCTACTTTACTTTACTCTTCATATTGCTCTAGTTCTGTACTCAGTAATCAGCACTATCTGTGGACCATTTGCACTCAGTAGGCAGTGATCACCAAGTCACTTGTGCTGTTTGTTTGAAGTCACTAGTCAGTGGGTAAGCAAAGAACCGGCCTGAAATGGCTTATTTTTTCTTTCACTACTTTACTTTACTCTTCATATTGCTCTAGTTCTGTACTCAGTAATCAGTACTATCTGGGGACCATTTGCACTCAGTAGGCAGTGAACACCAAGTCACTTGTGCTGTTTGTTTGAAGTCAATAGTCAGTAGCTACGTAAAGAACCGGCTTGAAATGGCTTATTTTTTCTTTCACTGCTTTACTTTACTCTTCATATTGCTCTAGTTCTGTACTCAGTAATCAGTACTATCTGGGGACTATTGGCACTCAGTAGGCAGTGATCACCAAGTCACTTGTGCTGTTTGTTTGAAGTCACTAGTCAGTGGGTAAGCAAAGAACCGGCCTGAAATGGCTTACTTTTTCTTTCAATACTTTAATTTACTCTTCATATTGCTCTAGTTCTGTACTCAGTAATCAGTACTATCTGTGGACTATTTGCACTAAGTAGGTAGTGAACACCAAGTCACTTGTGCTGTTTGTTTGAAGTCAATAGTCAGTAGCTACGTAAAGAACCGGCCTGAAATGGCTTACTTTTTCTTTCAATACTTTAATTTACTCTTCATATTGCTCTAGTTCTGTACTCAGTAATCAGTACTATCTGTGGACTATTTGCACTAAGTAGGTAGTGAACACCAAGTCACTTGTGCTGTTTGATTGAACTCAATAGTCAGTAGCTACGTAAAGAACCGGCCTGAAATGGCTTACTTTTTCTTTCAATACTTTAATTTACTCTTCTTATTGCTCTAGTTCTGTACTCAGTAATCAGTACTATCTGTGGACTATTTGCACTAAGTAGGCAGTGAACACCAAGTCACTTGTGCTGTTTGTTTGAAGTCAATAGTCAGTAGCTACGTAAAGAACCGGCTTGAAATGGCTTATTTTTTCTTTCCCTACTTTACTTTACTCTTCATATTGCTCTAGTTCTGTACTCAGTAATCAGTACTATCTGGGGACTATTTGCACTCAGTAGGCAGTGAACACCAAGTCACTTGTGCTGTTTGTTTGAAGTCAATAGTCAGTGGGTAAGCAAAGAACCGGCCTGAAATGGCTTATTTTTTCTTTCACTACTTTACATTACTCTTCATATTGCTCTAGTTCTGTACTCAGTAATCAGTACTATCTGGGGACTATTTGCACTCAGTAGGCAGTGAACACCAAGTCACTTGTGCTGTTTGTTTGAAGTCAATAGTCAGTGGGTAAGCAAAGAACCGGCCTGAAATGGCTTATTTTTTCTTTCACTACTTTACATTACTCTTCATATTGCTCTAGTTCTGTACTCAGTAATCAGTACTATCTGGGGACTATTTGCACTCAGTAGGCAGTGAACACCAAGTCACTTGTGCTGTTTGTTTGAAGTCACTAGTCAGTGGGTAAGCAAAGAACCGGCCTGAAATGGCTTATTTTTTCTTTCCCTACTTTAATTTACTCTTCATATTGCTCTAGTTCTGTACTCAGTAATCAGTACTATCTGGGGACTATTTGCACTCAGTAGGCAGTGAACACCAAGTCACTTGTGCTGTTTGTTTGAAGTCAATAGTCAGTAGCTACGTAAAGAACCGGCCTGAAATGGCTTATTTTTTCTTTCACTACTTTACTTTACTCTTCATATTGCTCTAGTTCTGTACTCAGTAATCAGTACTATCTGGGGACTATTTGCACTCAGTAGGCAGTGAACACCAAGTCACTTGTGCTGTTTGTTTGAAGTCACTAGTCAGTGGGTAAGCAAAGAACCGGCCTGAAATGGCTTATTTTTTCATTCACTACTTTACTTTACTCTTCATATTGCTCTAGTTCTGTACTCAGTAATCAGTACTATCTGGGGACTATTTGCACTCAGTAGGCAGTGAACACCAAGTCACTTGTGCTGTTTGTTTGAAGTCACTAGTCAGTGGGTAAGCAAAGAACCGGCCTGAAATGGCTTATTTTTCCTTTCACTACTTTACTTTACTCTTCATATTGCTCTAGTTCTGTACTCAGTAATCAGTACTATCTGGGGACTATTTGCACTCAGTAGGCAGTGAACACCAAGTCACTTGTGCTATTTGTTTGAAGTCACTAGTCAGTGGGTAAGCAAAGAACCGGCCTGAAATGGCTTATTTTTTCTTTCACTACTTTACTTTACTCTTCATATTGCTCTAGTTCTGTACTCAGTAATCAGCACTATCTGGGGACTATTTGCACTCAGTAGGCAGTGATCACCAAGTCACTTGTGCTGTTTGTTTGAAGTCACTAGTCAGTGGGTAAGCAAAGAACCGGCCTGAAATGGCTTATTTTTTCTTTCACTACTTTACTTTACTCTTCATATTGCTCTAGTTCTGTACTCAGTAATCAGCACTATCTGGGGACTATTTGCACTCAGTAGGCAGTGATCACCAAGTCACTTGTGCTGTTTGTTTGAAGTCACTAGTCAGTGGGTAAGCAAAGAACCGGCCTGAAATGGCTTATTTTTTCTTTCACTACTTTACTTTACTCTTCATATTGCTCTAGTTCTGTACTCAGTAATCAGTACTATCTGGGGACCATTTGGACTCAGTAGGCAGTGATCACCAAGTCACTTGTGCTGTTTGTTTGAAGTCACTAGTCAGTGGGTAAGCAAAGAACCGGCCTGAAATGGCTTATTTTTTCTTACACTACTTTACTTTACTCTTCATATTGCTCTAGTTCTGTACTCAGTAATCAGTACTATCTGGGGACCATTTGCACTCAGTAGGCAGTGAACACCAAGTCACTTGTGCTGTTTGTTTGAAGTCACTAGTCAGTGGGTACGTAAAGAACCGGCCTGAAATGGCTTATTTTTTCTTTCACTACTTTACTTTACTCTTCATATTGCTCTAGTTCTGTACTCAGTAATCAGTACTATCTGGGGACTATTTGCACTCATTAGGCAGTGAACACCAAGTCACTTGTGCTGTTTGTTTGAAGTCACTAGTCAGTGGGTACGTAAAGAACCGGCCTGAAATGGCTTATTTTTTCTTTCACTACTTTACTTTACTCTTCATATTGCTCTAGTTCTGTACTCAGTAATCAGTACTATCTGGAAACTATTTCCACTCATTAGGCAGTGAACACCAAGTCACTTGTGCTGTTAGTTTGAAGTCCCTAGTCAGTGGGTACGTAAAGAACCGGCCTGAAATGGCTTATTTTTTCTTTCACTACTTTACTTTACTCTTCATATTGCTCTACTTCTGTACTCAGTAATCAGTACTATCTGGAGACTATTTCCACTCATTAGGCAGTGAACACCAAGTCACTTGTGCTGTTTGTTTGAAGTCACTAGTCAGTGGGTACGTAAAGAACCGGCCTGAAATGGCTTATTTTTTCTTTCACTACTTTACTCTTCATATTGCTCTAGTTCTGTACTCAGTAATCAGTACTATCTGGGGACTATTTGCACTCAGTAGGCAGTGAACACCAAGTCACTTGTGCTGTTTGTTTGAAGTCCCTAGTCAGTGGGTACGTAAAGAACCGGCCTGAAATGGCTTACTTTTCCTTTCACTACTTTACTTTACTCTTCATATTGCTCTAGTTCTGTACTCAGTAATAATTACTATCTGGGGACTATTTGCACTAGTAGGCAGTAAACACGAAGCCACTTGTGCTGTTTGTTTGAACTGAATAGTCAGTAGGTACGTAAAGAACCGGCTTGAAATGGCTACTTTAGTAATATTTTTTTTTTAACTACTTTACTCTTCTGTTCTTTAATTTACCCAGTAATCAGTACTATCTGTGGACTATTTGCACTCAGTAGGCAGTAATCACCAAGTCACTTGTGCTGTTTGTTCGAACTCAGTAGTCAGTAGGTACGTAAAGTATCGGCCTAAAATGGCTACTTTAGTAATATTTTTTGTTTAGCTACTTTACTCTTCTCATTGCTCTAGTTTTGTGCTCAGTAATGAGTACTATCTGTGGACTATTTGCACTCGATAGGCAGGAAATGCTAAGTCACTAGTGCTATTTGTCTGAACTCAGCATACCTACTCTCCAGTGCTGCTGTCAAACTCCTTTGACGACTGGGTAGGCCCACGGATTCATTCGTATCGGTCTACAGCTGTCCAGTCGAGACGTTTCAATGAAGAAATACCAGTGATGGATTGCGATGGGGTCAGAGGGGGGGTAGTCACCCACATCCACAGGTGTTGCCTCGGTAGCTTCACCTCACCTCGGTCACACCTGAACGTCGTTATCCACCTCCGAGAACAATGTTAATCGTCCCGCGGAGGACTCGAAACCCCGATCGCCTCCCAATGAAGAGGATTCCGATGCAGGGAGCGTGCCCTGCAGGGAAACGCCCGATCAAGATAACCCCCTCTCTGACCATCATCTTATGAACACTCTGTTGAATATGTCCGGGACCCAGCGAGATGTGTGCAAGTGGACACCAATAAAAAAAATTGTCTCCTTTTTGGCGGCGCGAGATGGGCTGTGGCCAATTGGATTCCAACTTGGCCGCAACGACCTTTTTGCTCAGTGGTTCTCTCGTTTTCTACCTCCTCGCAAACAACCTCCGTTTCTTCTATCCTTTCGACTCGGCCATAATAAATTCAGGTTTTAGGGAATTTTCGAAGAGGCAACACGCTGTTGCGATGGGTACCTGGTTTTTAGAAGAACTTAATTCCAACAGAGCATCCAAACAAGTTCAGTCTGTGTGGGTAGAAATCACAATCAACTAACGTACAACTACCAAATGTGGTACGACGACATGAAACATGGAACACTATTTCAATAGTCACAAACACTAATTCCTATGAGTTGAGTTTCCGGGGTTCAAATATCCTACGCTTTGCTAAAAAGGCTGAGATCACCATACGTTCACTAAAAGAACAGAACGGTGAATCGAGACATCAAAAGATATTATATTTCTTTAACTATTTGAAAATCTTTTGGTTTGTTATTTTCAATAATGAACCTTTGGAATCGAGCATGAAAAAAAAGTTTAACCCCCGCCTCAAAATTTGATAGTTTACGTTTCAAGGTATGCAGAACCCGAAAATGCAAAAACAGTTCTGTCTGTCCGCCGTTCGCCGTGACCATGAACCAAAATTGACGAAATTTGGTTTGTAGGTACCGTTTGGGGTCTAGTTGGTCCTCGAAGCTCGGCGTTACTGTCAATCATCTAACGCCGAGCCGATTTTCAGAGCGCCGTAGCTCGTAAACTTTCGATAAAAGGGTATGGTTTTTTTACGTTTTTAAATTGACCTTGAACTAACGAATTTTTTTAGACCACTCGGAGCACTGCACGACCAGCCGTTCGTGTGCACCGAAAAGCTTCGTCAACATGATCGTGAATCAAACGGTATAAATCCGGCCCAGATATCAACGCTGATTACAATCAAGGATGGCTGTATGAAGTCGAGGTGGTTGTTCTGCGATATTATTCCATTTGAAAAATGATGGATCTTTTGGATTTTTTTGATAGGTACTTTTGCAACAAACGTTGGAGTATTATTGGGTAAATTATTACACAACGGTAAATTATTACACAACGGTAAATTATTACACAACGGTAAATTATTACACAAAGGTAAATTATTACACAGCGGTAAATTATTACAAAACAGTAAATTATTACAAAACGGTTTATTATTTACTTTATGCTTCATGAATAAATACAAATAATTAGTGATTAATTATTGAATCCCGCGCATTTTTATGAAACTTTAATTCCCGGGCTGTCTCTAGTACTCCGTTTAGGGCTTTCCTGGTGGAGTTCGAGGGTACTGACCACAGAACACAGTGATCTACGCAGATGGGGCATCTATACAGGTAAATAATAAACCGTTGTGTAATAATTTGCAGCTTTTTTTCTCAGTTCTCAGAAGTTCTGTTCTCAGAAGTTGGGTCAAATTTTAGTGTTAGGGGGATCAAAAACAGTTTAAAATAATTATAGCTAAAAACCGCCCACATTGAAAATCCGAAACTGTAGAAATTACTCAAAATTAATACTAATCCAGTGAAATTAATAAAAATGAAGAAAGTGTTAATTTGAAACAAAAAATAATTTGGAATAACGGAAACGTTTGGGGGCACAAGAGTGTTCAAATTCGTAGACCAAACCATGGACAATGATCGGCAGTTAAGTGAGTAGGTACGTTACCTACTTTGAAAATTTGCTCCAAATATGCTGCACGACAGGAAATTTCCGTCAATTCTGGTCTCATCAAAACGACGCAAAAACCGAACAAAACCCATTTTTGCCGATTTGCTAGAAAATGCGTTTTGTGCGATTAGGCTTGTCAACTTCTGAAGGAAATAGTTTCTTCAGCAAATCACGAGGTGCTTTGGTACCTCCTATGATAAATTTCGTTCAAACGTTGAATCAGATCACGATTGAACGACGAAATTCCGAATTCATCCAAGCTTGAATAGAAGCTCGCTTGGTGGTTCCCTCTGACCACACTGAAAGATTCATTTGAATGATAATGATCTTAAAAGGGGTCGAGGTATAATTATCTCCCTGTCAACATAATGTGAAAACGAGCCGGTGGAGGGCCACAAAAAAAAAGGTGTATGATAGCTCTCAACTTGTCGTACAAGATCATTTGAAACGAACCCAAAATCCCCGTTGGGGATCGGTGGTGGGAAGTGCCAATGTGGAAGAATTTAATAGCCTGGTGTCGGGTTCCAGGTCTTTCCCCGATGTGTCCCGAGGGCCTGTGGAGGTTGCGTGAGTCATTTTGAAGCCATTCAATTGAGAACGGAAAACTATTTCCATGTGAAACGATGAGGACGACTACTCTGGGGAAACCAGGCAGTGAAAGGCCGCTTTGACTGCGTCTATTTTGTGGAAAACGCTGCAAATCCTTGCACAACGGTTTATTATTTTGTACAGAATACCCTCCTGTTACAGATCACAGGTCTCTGTATAGATAACCCGTCTATATAATATAATATTATGTACTATTCTATACATATTATGTAGATCGCAGACCCTCCTTAGGTTAGTACCTAACCCCGTACTCGTTACTAGGTACCTACCTAAATCACGAGTTGAATGTTGCTAAAATAATTCTGCCGATGACAAACAGTACCTAACAAAAAGAAACAACACATAATGAAGTTCTGAAAAGAAATTGTTGATGAGGAGTGAAAAAAGTTGCAAAAGTACCTACCAACAAACTCCAGCCCCTTCTACGTAGATGGTATAATGAACCGTTGTGTAATAATTTACCGTTGAGTAATTATTGAGTAATTATATGAGTAATTTACCATCGTGTAGTAATAATTTACCTAACGTTTGTTCAAGTTTCACTACCTATCAACAAACTCCAGAACAGCCATCATTTTTCAAATTAAATAATATCACAGAACAACCAACTCGACTTCATACTCCGCCAATATAATAAGGTGGCCCCTAGCAATGATTTTATCGCCGGCTAATTTCCTATTGTCCCGGCGTCCTATTGTGTGGGCGTCCCGGGTAACGAGATTTGGTTTGAATGTATACAATTATTTCATTCACACTGGAGTCGAAAATGCCTATCGGTGCAAACTTCGGGGCCTTACCGTGAACGAACGGCTGGACGTACGATGCTCCGGGTGGTCTTAAAAAACTCGTAAGTTCAAGAACTATTTAAAACCGTAAAAATATTCACCTAAAAAAAATGTATAGGCGTTTTGAAAATGTCAACCCCTATTTTGAACCCCTTAGAGATGACTGACAGTAACGTCGAGCTTCGAGGACCAACTAGACCCCGAACGGAACCTATAACCCGAATTTCATCAATTTCTTTCATGGTAACTAAGAAAAGTGGCCCGTACGGCGTACGGCGGACAGACAGAAATATTTTTATTGCAGTTTTGGATTCTACATACCTTGAAACGTAAACCATCAAATTTTGAGGGGGGGTAAGAATTTTTTTTTTTTCATGCTCGATTCCAATGGTTCATTATTGAAAATAATAAACCAAAAGGTCACTGATCACATTGGGGAAACATCGCAGAGACCGATAATGTGCGCGATATCAGTTGTCATTCACGTGAAGCTCAGTGCGGTGTTTCCATTCAACATAAATCGTCGACGTCGACCACGTGGGAGCGAGAAACACAGTCGCCCACGTGGGGTTCGCCAGGACCCCACTCACATTTTTGGCACTGGCGCCTTATTAGTGCATGGGACTAGCGTCAGAACATCATGCAATCAATTTGGAGGTGTACAGTGTTGAACACCAAACTGGTAAGTATTTTATTGACACCATAAGGAAATATAAATCCAGTAAACTTTTTAGGCATATAAACTCAAAGTAAGCCCACTTTATTTGAATAAAAGGAAGAACTTCAGCTCACACGGAACGAATCTCCAACTTTTTCGAAAATCGCTTTTTCAGAGGAACAAAAAACAACTAACACTACTTACTATACCAAAGTAAAACTTGAATTTACACACTAAAATCGCACTTGGAAAAATCAGATAAGAGAACCTGAATGGCACAGATTGACTTCGAAAATAGAAATAGAAAGAAACCATAAAAATACATAATGAAAACTGCCATCACAGAATCAGTCTTCTTCAGATCCACTTTGCGAATCTTCTTCGTCACAGATCAAACATGATCGGCTCAGTATTTCATGTTCATTGCAAATTGGACGGTAACATTTGGCGCATGTGTAGTTGGATTTCCTATCCTTCGATCTGTCGCACATGTGGCATCTCATTTTCTTGGGGGGTGGCGGACCAGAGACTGGGTTAGTGGTACATTCTGTTCCGAGGATCATCCCAATTTCCTGACGTAGAGATTTCATAATCCTCACATTAGCCTGCCTCCTTCTCATATGAGGCTCAGCCAAGCTGTATGCAAGATTTTTCAAAATATCTTGTCGAGACAATCCATTTTCTGCTACCATGATTATCCATGATTCATGATGATGTTACGTCTATGTAAGCTCAAAATATCGAAAATCTAAGAGACAAAATGTGCGAATGTAACGAAAATTTTTTTTTCACGGAAGCCCACGTGGGGTCCGCTCAGACCCCAACAACGTTTTTCAACAACAAAGAATCAATTCAACAGGTTGACTGACCTGGAGGACCAGTGGTCGACGTTGGGTTAACAGTCGGCGCGAAAAGACGTTAATTATAAATAATTTCATGTATACCGAACACCAAACTATGAAAGACCACTCTATAAGAGAAACCAGTAATTCAGAGTTTTCAGATTTAAGAGGTAGTACATACAACCGCCGGAAGAAAGCATCACACAATTGCGTGATTTGGCAGATTCCGAGGAAGAACCTAAATTCTGTTACATGACTCCGGGCGGCATACCTATGTTTACGAATCGTTCCAATATCGCATTACTGGCTGGTAGAGAGCACGTCATAGCAGATGGAACATTTAGCACAACTGTATTCCATCCATGTGAATATAACATGGGTTTCATGTTCCTGTGATTTACGTTTTTTTGCTGTAGAAAACAAAGAAAGGAAACACACATCAAGTTGTGGACGAACGTGAAAACATAAATTCTATCACTGGCAAAAAAGAATTTTGGCTTCACCATTTTTCACGTCGACTTCGAGAAGGCCCACAGCGCAATTGCAGAATGTTTCCCAGACGCAACAATCTTCGGATGCACGTTTCATCTTCATCAAGCTTGGTATCGTAGACTTCAACAAAACAAAAAAACAGTATATTTGTGGTGAATGATTCGGATGCCTGGGAATGGGCGAGGTTGCGATGGAACGTGAGGTATCGAATGACGTGCTTGGAAGGTTTCCACGACACCGGTTATACCTGAAGGCTTCACCAGGCAGGTTACGCCACTCTACGAGCTCTTTTGTGGAGGAGGCGCTCGGAAGGTTCCACCACGAGGACGGTTATACCATAAAGGTGCGGCGACACTGCCACCGGACTTGAGGGGAGCGGCGAGACTGCGACCCGGACCTGACTTGACTTGACTTGAGCCACCCACCGGACTCCGGTCTGGATGGGTTGAGACCTGACTCCGCCCCTCTACAGCGATTTTCAACCCCTCGCACCTCCTCGAGCCATCCAAAGCAGCCCCCGTTGCTCTTTTCTCATCCTAAAATAGTTTTGAAATTGATCATCGTTCAATTTGGCGAGTAGGGTGTGAAATTCACTGTTTTGTGCTTGTTCGGAGACAAATGGTGACATCCACGACTAATTCAAAGAAAGAAAACTTGTCACTAGTTCTATTTCTTCATCAGAATCGGATTCTGATTGTAAATAACAAAGAATGGCTTCCATTTCGGAGCACATACTCTTGTGCGTCTAAGAACAAACTGGACTGGATGGAGTCCGGTGACTCCGGTCAAGTCAAGTCCGGTGGCAGTGTCGCACCCCCATCCGGTGGCTCCGGTTAAGTCAAGTCAAGTCTGGTGGCAGTGTCGCCACAGCTTAAAGGCCTCACCTGGGCAGGTTACACCACTACGAGGTCTTTTCGGGGGAGATGGAAGGTAGGGAGAGAGAGAGAAGTCATGGACTTGGGGGGGGGGGGGGGGGGGGGTGACTGCATAGGCATAGAATGAAGAAGCCTGGGCAGGAGCACGGGTTTTATAGGGATTGTACCACCCTCCTCCGGCCATCCGACAGTCGTTCGAGACCTTTGGCGGGAGCCGGCTGTGAACCTTCCCCGTGTCACGTAGACCCCTTCCTTCTACTTGGTTTATTGAGTGTAATCTGATCGCACAGGTTTGAGTGGTACAGGTGAATACCACGACAATATTTATCCTGCATTTTGAGCTCATTTTTCGTTTCCCCGAACTCTATATATCTGTGCTGAGGTGTTTCCCCAAAATAGTCGTCTTACTTCCCCAAAGTAGTCGTGTTTTTAGCAAGTTTCCGGCGGTTATTCGCCGTGTAAATTATTACACAACGGCAAATTATTACACAACGGTAAATTAGTACAGAACGGTAAATTAATACACAACGGTTCACCTACCAAGAAGGGGCTGGATTTTGTTGATCGGTACTTTTGCAACTTGAACAAATGTTGAAGTATTATTGATGGGCAAATTATTACACAAAGGTTCATTATTACTGTCTACGTAGAAGGGGCACCTATCCAGGTAAATTATAACACAACGGTTTATTATTTGCCTTATGCTTCATGAATAACTATACATAATAAATGATTGAATTATTGAATCCCGCGCATTCGTAGGAAACTTTAATTCTGGAGCCGGCTCCAGTACTCGATTTAGGGCTTTCCTGGGGGGAGCTCGAGGGTATTGACCACAGAAAACAGTGATCTACGCAGAAGGGGCATCTATACAGGTGAATAATAAACCTTTGTGTAATAATTTGCAGCGTTTCTTATTTGTTTTTCAAACCTTCATACATCATAATATTGTATGAAGCATTACACGAGGGTGCCAGGTATGCAATGATATTGGGGGGGAAAACGCAAGGGTTTTTCTCCTCAGAAAAACGCTGTTCCAGAGAGATTATTAATGACTCCATGCATGGGATGATTAGTGATCTTCTCCAAAACTCGCTAGGAGCCTGCGCTGGTGGATTCGGGCGATTTTTCTGACGATTTATGACTCGCGGCGTATTGAAATCCGCACGTGGTTATAACACTTCAATACCAACAACCGCATTTCCACGGTGTTTTCTCATGATGTCTGTGATTTTGTCGAATGTAATTTGAAAAGTGAAGCAAGTACCTTCACAATTTTTTTACAATTTATTTACAATTACGACCGGTTGGTTAGAGGAGCGCCGATTATTTTGCTATGAAACAGACGCAATTATAACTTTCTAGCCGAGCAATTATACACGTAGGCCTATAATTTTTCGGGGCCTCACCCTACCCCTACCCCACTGTGGCTACGTCTATATTATAGTAGGATTACAATTGGAACAGCTAATATTCAGAGTGGTCCCAGTGTTGACAAAGCTTCTGCTTCTACCACCAATACCACCGCCTAGGGTCCGTCAATCAATTTCACAACCGAAACCACACAATAACAATAGATACGGTGGGAGGGGGGGGGGGGGGGCGGACGAACTTTTCCAATTAAACCCCCCCCCCCCTTCCACTCCAAATCGTGCGAGAATAAAAATTGGCTCGTTTGGAAAGTATGATCCCGGGCAGAGGTGTTCAGAGGGTACGAACGACGTTTTTTGATGGGAGAATCGAAAAAAGGGACACCGAACGGATTAGGGTTAGGTAACAGTTATACGGGAACACGGAATCTCATCTTCTAAATAAATAGAAAAAAATGGAAACGAAAACATCGGGCACAATTGGGGGAGAGTTTTTTTGGGTGGGCGATCGACGGGCGAAACTGGGTTCTTCAATCAAGCTTTTGCGTGAGGACATCATTCTTCTTTCCGTAAACTTATCAGAGGGAATGTGCTCGCTGTATGCTCTATGTCAGTATGTAAATACGGGAGTTTGTGTTTGTGGGATAACAGTGTACGGCTATATAACCTTCCCCCATCCGTACGATCTCTCGGGAGTGAAAATGGAAATCTTTTACGTGTTATTTGTCTTCTCTCTGGAGTTGGATTGGACCCCCCTCCCCCTCCCTACGGGCGTCCAACGATGGAATCCTATTTGGAAACCGAGTGGGATCGGTGAAATTGAAAAAGAGTTTTCTGACTCGGAAGTTTTGATGAGGGCTGTGACAAATCCGACGCCCCAAACCTTACCGACCTATAGCTTCATTGAAACTGGTAACTGATGTCTTGATGAATATCTACTACAGCTAATATACTAGTAGGGGTAATATGGGTGTTCCAGGTCACTTTTGACCTTGAACGTTATCTGATAACACGGCCGCTGACGTCAGGGGGCCTATTCACTAAACTATATAGATAGTGGAAATCTCCCGGAAGAGATACTCTCCCCCGGGAGACAGTCTCTTCCAATGTCTCCAGGGTTCGTCTATTTTACAGAATAGCTCCAGTGACCTTGAGAAAGAGATATGGATCCTAATGCATGAAAAGCCCATAGTATCCATGAAGTACGAGACGTCTGTGCCCCCGGGGAGTTCAATTCCTTAATAATGAACGCATTTCTTAGTACCTAATACCGATTCAATGGGTACCTACCTACCTCAATCCACACTTGGACGTTTTTACTCATGAATCGGATAAAAGTTTATATGAAACTGAAAAAAAGTCTCAATAAACAAAATAGCTTCATTTTCTTTGAAAATTCGCTAAAACAAAACACAGAACAAAACAAAAACAAAAAACAAACAAAGTCGAATTATGGGGCTTAATGCTTGTATTATATCTACACCTAATGAACGGGCCACTCTTAGGTAGGTAGGTACCTACCGCACCCCGTTTTTACTCATAAATCAATAATATGTATATATTTTTAATAAAAATTGACTTATCTTTATGAAATGAAATGATGGGGGGAAAAAACGATGTGGTTGCTGATGAACGAGGATATTACACAAATTATCACTGCCAAACAAATGAGAAATAGATTCTCTCTTTCGAGGAAAGACACCTAATTAGCTGTCTCTCCGAAAGAGATCGAAAGTGCCAAGATGGCCGCCAACTCTCTCTTTTAGAAGTTACTGAATAACCCTGTCATGGATACTATAAAAATCTCTTCTGCCAAAAGACCGAAAAGAGATGTCTCTTTCGCTTAGTGAATAGGCCCACAGGTCCACACAGCTGTTGACGATTCCTCTTCCCCCCTCCTGTCATATAATTCTCGCCCATTTTTTTACCCGCCAATTTTTAAAAATCGCTGCCTCTTCCCCTCCCGCCAGAGATATATCATTGAGGTTAAGTAAATCTCCCACCTTTTTTCAAACAGTAATTTACCCCACCACACACTACTCAATCCAAAGGCTTTTCCCTCTCATTTTCAAAATACTCCCCCTCGTCCCCTCCCATGCATGACATAAGACTGAACGAAAGAGACATCTCTTTTCGGTCAGACTCTCTCTTTTGGCAGAAGAGATTTTTATAGTATCCATGACTGGGTAATTCAGTAACTTCTAAAAGAGAGAGTTGGCGGCCATCTTGGCATTTTCGATCTCGTTCAGAGAGACAGCTAATTAGGTGTCTTTCCCCAAAAGAGAGAGTCTATTTCTAGTTTGTTTGACAGTGATAAATCGTGTATCCTCGTTCATCCGCAACCGCTTCAGTAATTTTGATCGTGTTTTTTTCATTTCATAAAGGTAAGTCAATTTTCATTAAAAATATATAGGTACATATTATCGATTCATGAGTAAAAATATCGAAGTACGGGTTGCGGTAGGTACCTACCTACCTAAGAGTGGCCGTTCATTAGGTGTAGATATTACGCACCCTAATTCGACTTTTCTGTTTATAATTGACTTTTTTCAGTATCATTTAAACTTTTATCCGATTCATGAGTAAAAAACGTCCAAGTATGGATTGAGGTAGGTAGGTACCCGCTGAATAGGTATTACTAAGAAATGCGTTCATTATTAAGGAATTGAACTCCCAGGGGCAGAGATATCTCGCACTTCGTGGATACTGTGGGATTTTCATGCATTAGGATCCATATCTCTTTCTCAAGGTCACTGGAGCTATTCTGTAAAATAGACCAACCCCGGAGACATTGGAAGAGACTGTCTCCCCCGGGAGATTTTCAAAATAGATAATCTCTTTCCACTATCTATTTTAGTGAATAGGCCCCCAGCTGTTTACCAAATTCCCGCCTTTTCGAAATGCCACCCCCCCCCCCCCCCTCACCACCACCTGATCATATGGCTTTCCCTCTCATTATCAAATACCCCGCCACCCGTCCATCAGTGACATAAGATCAGCTGAACACCCTCGCTCTCCCTATCACTGTTATCACCACCCTCCGCCACGCCCAAAGTCACAGCTGATGTGATGTCACAGCCTCCTACATCATGACCGTCGAAATCAAAGCTGGCGAATCAAATATTTTTACAACAGCAGGAACAAGTAGCAGACCCAGATAACAACTCTCCACAATCTACACCCGCAAGAACGTTACAAAAATTGACAGTTTAAAATGCGCAAATACAAATTTTCAGGTTAACAAAGCGATTCGAAATGCAGAAAACAACCTTACAAAAACTGACCTTCACCTCCCATAATTTTCTCAGGAGTGGAACATTGTTGAACACTGAGTAAATCATCCTAGACGGAACCCTGTAGTTGCCCATAGACCCAGTTTTAACTGAACTGACAGTAAAATTTGACTGAGTTTGATTAAAAAAGTAGAATTTTCTGGGACTGCTGGTTAGTTTTTCGGACTGACGATATTTTAGTTAGAACAACGAAATGGAATGGAGAATTTCTCATGAAAATTAATCTGCCTGTTTTCCCAACTTGACAGATTAGTTTTCCTCGCCCCGAAATTTCGTTTGAACATTTTAGATAGGCACTTACCTACCTTGATTGAAAGAAGCCAAGTTCACTTTTGAAGAACTTGAGCTAGTTGGCAGACAACTCAACTATGGGATTTACTTACGCAAGTCCCATAATTCGTCAAAATATTTAGCGAAAGTGTCGAGCACGCACAACTTTGCTGTTTCAGTTTTGTTGCTCCGATCACTATGAAATTCATAGGGGCTAATCTTAGACTCTATACAGGGTGTCTAGGGTTTCGATGGGACAAACTCAGGGAATCGATTCTGCAGCTAATTTGCAACAAAAAGTGCCTCTTAGAGTTTTTTTTTAGAGGCTTCATTTTGGAGTTATTTACGATTTAAGATTTTTTTCGTGTTTTCGACCCTAACTCAGTTAAACGGCCATAACTCCCTTAAATAACTATGTAAAGTAAAAGTTGAGGATACCGTTGGAAAGAGCATTAAATTTCCTATCTCCCTAATTATAAAATCAAATTGTTTTAATTAGTCCTCATTGGTGAAAAAAATGGCCAAAGTCCAAAGTGTGAGCATTTTTTAAGAATCACCGTTTTTCTTTCTTTTTTTGCGCTATTAGTACGAAAGTGTTTCGGCGGGCACTCCTCGGGAAAAACTTGCCCAAAACCTCAGCTTTCGAATGGTATAAGAAAAAAATTTCACAGTGAAATTTGACGGAGAAAATGACGTTTGAGTCCTGAAAAACGTGGGTTTTTAGGTGTAATCAACTTTTCTCACCAAAAGCCGACGTGCATCATGAAAACGAGTTCGATATCGCTATTTATGCATTTTTTGACGCTGAATCGAATGGTGACACTCTTTGCCTCCCCAATTAAGAAGAAACTCTTTTTTCTTCATCTTAATTTAATTTAGTAATTACAGTAGGTTTTCAGTAGGTTCCTTGCTGAACACAAAGGCGGCATCTCCGACGCACGCTCCTCGAGACATTCCGTAACTGGTGCGCATTTCGCATTAACCCGACACATTCCTGCACTCTGGAAGAAACAGATAGTATTAGTTTGAGTAATCACTTAGGTTGAAGCAGAGTTAGGTTATTGTATCCACAAAAATTTTGGTAGGTTTTTTGATGTTTGAACATTAGTCCACTCCTGTTTTCTGAGATATGATGGGACGGTGGTAACTGGTTTAAGAGTGTCACCATTCGATTCAGCGTCAAAAAGTGCATAAATAGCGATATCGAACTCGTTTTCATGATGCATGTCGGCTTTTGGTGAGAAACGTTATCACCTAAAAACCCACGTTTTTCAGGACTCAAACGTCATTTTCTCCGTCAAATTTCACTGTGAAATTTTTTTTCTTATACCATTCGAAAGCTGAGGTTTTGGGCAAGTTTTTCCCGAGGAGTGCCCGCCGAAACACTTTCGTACTAATAGCGCAAAAAAAGAAAGAAAAACGGTGATTCTTAAAAAATGCTCACACTTTGGACTTTGGCCATTTTTTTCACCAATGAGGACTAATTAAAACAATTTGATTTTATAATTAGGGAGATAGGAAATTTAATGCTCTTTCCAACGGTATCCTCAACTTTTACTTTACATAGTTATTTAAGGGAGTTATGGCTGTTTAACTGAGTTAGGGTCGAAAACACGAAAAAAATCTTAAATCGTAAATAACTCCAAAATGAAGCCTCTAAAAAAAAAAACTCTAAGAGGCACTTTTTGTTGCAAATTAGCTGCAGAATCGATTCCCTGAGTTTGTCCCATCGAAACCCTAGACACCCTGTATATTCATAACAGAAAATTTCTTTGAATCGGTGGAATAGAAGAAGTGTTATGTTACATATAAGGTTTTGGTTGTATTACGTTCTTATTATTTCTCTATTTTGATTTATTATTTACAATAATGGACCTTTACAATATAATGGACAATAAACCTTTGGAATCGAGCTTGAAAAAACCTCAAAATTTGATGGTTTCCGTTTCAAGTTACGTAGAATCCGAAACTGGAATTAATGAAAAAAATTCTGTCCGCCCGCCGTATATATACCGTACTTCGCAATTTTCTCAGTTGCCATGAACCAAATTTAATGAAATATGGTTTGTAGGTCCCGTTTGCGGTCTAGTTGGTAGCGAAGTCTGAAAAATAGGGGTTGAAATTTTCAGAACGCCGTAGCTGACAACTTTCAACAGGAAGGTATGGTTTTTTTACGTTTTTAAATTGATCTTGAACTAAAGAATTTTTTGAGACTACCCGGAGCATTGTAAGTACAGCCGTTCGCTTGCACCGAAAAGCTCCGTCAACATGATCGTGAATGTAGCGGTATTAGTATTAATCCGGCCCAGATATCATTGCTAGGGAACACCTGACCATAATTAGGGATGGCTGTGTGAAGTCTAGTTGGTAGTTCTGTAATATTATTTCATTGGAAAAATGAAGGCTCTTTTGGATTTTTGATAGGTACTTTCGCAAACTGAACAAACGTTACGCTTCACGAATAACAACAAATAATTATTAATGACTGAAAAATTATTGAATCCCGTGCATTTTTATGAAACTGTAATTTCCGGGCCGGCTTCAGTACTCGATTTAGGGCTCTCCTGGGGGGAGCTCGAGGGTACTGACCACAGAAAACAGTGACCTACGCATAAGGGGCATCTACACAGGTAAAATAATAAACCGTTGTGTAGTAATTTGCAGCGTTTTTCTTCTGCATTGATTTGTAGACGAGGAAGTCAAAGGAAGTGACCAGGCGAATTCGAAATGCAACATCGACTTCCACCAGAACTTGGGTGAATTTTACTACGAAAGTCTCCAGCAGCCCATCGTCGAGACGGACGTCCTGGTGCCGATACAGCGGGAGGAGCTGCCGATCCCGCTCAATGACCGGGCCAAAAAGCGGGAAGTGGCCAAAGATGGCAGTCCAAACGAAAAGTATGACCAGGCACTGCATGATGACGAGGACAGCCAGCAACTCTACTCAGCTGCTGGCCTCAGCTCAGGAGACACCACCGGAGTCAGAAACACCGCCAAGTATACATTTCCCCATTTTCGATCTATTAACCTCGTTGGCGAGATTATGTTTCTATTTCATGGCGTTTTTCTCCATATTTTTGGTTTATTATTTTCAATAATAACCCTTTGGAATCGAGCATAGAAAAAAAAATTCTAACCCCCTCCTAAAAATTTTATGGTTTACGTTTCAAGGTAATGTAGAATCCGAAAATTCAATAAAAAAAATTTCTGTCTGTCCGCCGTACGCCGTACTCAGCACTTTTCTTAGTTAGCACGGACCAAAATTAATGAAATTTGGTTTATAGGTCCCATTTGGGGTCTAGTTGGTCCTCGAAGCTCGGCGTTACTGTCAGCCATCTCTAAGGGGTTAAAAATAGGGGCTAAAATTGTCAGAACGCCGTAGCTCGAATACTTCAAACAGAAAGGTATGGTTTATTTAACGATTTTAAATTGATCCTGAAGTAAAGAATTTTTTGAGGTCACCCGGAACATAGTACGACCAGCCGTTCGTTTGCGCCAAAAAGCTTCAACACGATCGTGAATCAAAAGGTAATATCCGGCCCAGATATCATTGCTAGGGAGCATCTGATTATAATCACCGATGGCTGTATGAAGTCGAGTTGGTTGATCTGCGACATTATTTCATTTGAAAAATGATGGATTTTGTTGGTGGGTACTTTTGAAACTTGAACAAACGTTGAAGTATTATCGATGGGTAAATTATTACAAGACGGCAAATTATTACACAACGGTTCATTATACCACCTACGTGGAAGGAGCTGGATATTGTTGATAGTTACATCTGCAACATGAACAACCGTTGAAGTATTATTGATGGGCAAATTATTACATAACGGTTCATTATACCATCTATGTAGAAGGGGCACCTATCTATACAGGTAAATTATTATACAACGGTTTATTATTTGTCTTATGCTTCATGAATAACTACAAATAATTAGTGACAGAATTATTGAATCCCACGCATCTGTAGGAAAATTTAATTCCGGAGCCGGCTTTAGTACTGGATTTAGGGCTTTCCTGGGGGGAGCTCGAGGTTACTGACCACAGAAAACAGTGATCAACGCAGATGGGGCATCTATACAGGTAAATAATAAACCTTTGAGTAATAATATTTTGCAGCGTTTTTCCTACATATTTTATATTCATGTCTACTCTTTAATCGTTTACCAGAATTACTGATACTTCCTTGAACGGATGAAAATTATAATTATAATATATTGTAAATTGGGCCTTGTGACTGTGAAAAAAAATAAAAAAATAAAATAACAGTGGGTTGCAAGAAAATACTTACAATACCTACTTTTCAATTGATTTGTATAGTTCGTAAGTTGGATGTTTGTTAGGTCAGAACGTGGAACAACAGTTTTCGCATTCAAGCTGAGCTAAACACAGACAGATTTCGATTGATATCTTTAAATGAACTCTCTATCGTCATACGACAACGTTGACAATTTCTACTGCAAATTAGCCACCGAATTCATGTGTTACAAAAATATAGTAAACTAAAATACAAAAAAACAACGACCAGTCGGCCGGTAACTACTTGAATGGAGAAGCTATTGACTAGAAGCTAGGCAGGTAGTTATCTGTGTGTTGACACCGATCAATCCACAAACCGCCAACAGGACAAAACGCACGTAGGTACCACAATTACAAATCTGTCATCTGAACCAGACCAAACGCAAAACGCGCAAAATTTGACACAAAAAAAATCGAAAACTGACAGACAGAGAAAGCGAATGTTATTCAGTGGAGTGAAGTTCTCAGCTTAGTTGTCATCTGTAGATGTCGGACATAAGCCGATGCCAGACATGTGATTCAGGGACGACAAAAAACAAATGAGAAGAAGAGGCAACTCGTATCGAGATGACAAATTGACTAGAAGGGATAGAATCGATGAAATGAACGATTTTGGGGTTGAAATCAGATTATGGGGCCGGAGCCCAAAGTAGGCGTGGCAAACAACATTTTTACTCGACTGAACATGCGCGAATGGGCCATGTCGTGGTTCCTCCCAGACCCACAACCATTGTATTCGCCAACTTTAGATCTCGCAAATAAACACGCAGAAGTGGGGACGAAAGACGCAGGAGGTAGAAGCCCAACCTGAGTCCCCACCATCCCCTATCAACTAGGGGATGGGGGGAGACGACTGCAGGGTCTATAAAACCCCAGCGCCTGCCTCTTTTTCCTCATTCTACGCTCTCCTCTAGTCGCTGACTACTCTCTCTCCTCCTTACCTCATCTCTCTCTCCTCTCCTAAACGATGCTGTGCATGGTGGTGGTCCGCCCATAACCAACAGCCAAACAACCTAAAAGATCCCAGGAATAAGGGTGGTGATTCGCTCATAACCCGCCTGGGCACCTACAAAAAGATCCAGGTCATGGTGGTGGTCCGCCCATAACCTTACCAGGCAGCATCCCACGAAAAGATTCCGTGCATGGTGGTGGTACGCCCATAACCAACGGACACCTCCAAAAAGATCCCAGGAAGAAGGGTGGTGATTCGCTCATAACCCGCCTGGGCATATCCTCACACCGCTCGTGATGAAACTCGCAATTTCAAAATCATCACAGGCCACTTTTCTCAGTTGCCATGGCGACACTAGGTCCCAGGACCCAGAAGCTACATTCCAGTTTCAGATCCCTATGTTTCGATTTCGATTGCAGGACATCGATTACTGTCGCTTTATTCTGATTACATGCTTGGCCTATGGAGCTAACAATAAGGAACCGCCATGGATGCTCTACTAGAATATTGAATATCCATAGCCAGAGAACTCTGGCGTGTGGCTGTTTAACTTGTGAAAAATGCTAGGTAGGTACAGTGTAAGGAGGGAAATTGAAATGCCAACTGAACAATTGTTGGTCTTTTTAGTGTTTTTGGGTGCCGGGGCAGTGGCCCAAGTGGCCTTATGGACGCAACGCCACTGGTACAAGGTCAGTAGCAGTAGCTGATACCAGGTTAAACGAAATGTTTCTTATTTCAGGTGCAAAGCTCCAAGCCGGCCCTACCCGCCTAGCGGTTGCTCGCGAGCTGTACGTCCGCCGCTGGAGATGGATGGCGAGTGTGCGCGCGAACCGCCGTTCGACATGTCCTGGATGACTTGCGACGCCGAGATCCAGGACTGGGCCTACAGGAGGAACTCCGGTGGGCCAGGTAAGGCTCACATAAATGCTGGCGGGTGTATAGTACATAAAATCCCCCTATAGTGGACACCCACGGGATAACATTTTTTCTCCGCCAGTACTCATATGTAGGAGCTTTGTTCTCCACCAGTTAATATTATTGAGGTAGTACCATTACGATGGAGGTTAGTCACCTTGAAGTTGTTCAGATGTCGTTTCCTAAACCAGAACTTCATACTTCTTTTCATTCCTCCTTCCCTCTCATACTTCTGCTATCCAGAAGTATGTCATGTGGGGAGGAGTGTAACAGTGCGGCTGTTCTCGAGTCGTTTTTTGGTCCAGTGGAGACGGGATGGGTGAGCGGAAGCCTTATCGATATCCCTTCTTTGATAATTTCGCTGGTCTAGGAGGGGGACTCTCGAGGGTCCACCCCCACTGTCACATCGTCAACTTGAAAGGGCAAAGCCAACGTCCTGCGGTTTTTTCCCTAAGTGACCTATTCGGTTTTCGGATTCGACGTACTCACCTTGAAACGTATTTTGAGATGGTGGCGTGGCGATCCCTTCTTGGTCGATTCCTGTGGTTCATTATGAAGAATGCCGAACCAATATAGATGGTTCTACTGAAAGGCCATTCTAGTTAGCTCTCAGTGACTGGGAACAGGATCTTCACAGAAGGCTATTTTGGGCTTTCGGAGTCTTTATTTCTCCTCTATCAGCGCTCAAAGAGTCTACATGAAGCTTACAATCTAAGTATAAGCCATCATGACGAGAACAGAATTACTCCACTTTTAAGTTAATGACAATGCTCGATTTAACAAAGGACTTTTGGTGAATTTAAAAGGGATGAATGTTGTTGAATTTGCTGAATAGGGTCAAACTTGAAAAACTGGTGAAATTTGCTTGGGAAAATGCGGGAATTGATGTCTAAAGAGCAAAGTGGTCTTGCAATTAGTATCAACCTGAAGTGAGGGTTTGTTGGAACTTTTCCCATCAGCTTTGGTTCTTTTTCCGCTCCTAAATCACTGTACCTCCCTAGAAATGGTGTTACGTACTTTAAAAACACTATCTCGTACATACTTGATCCTACAAAACCAACAGAAAAGGTACAGAGGTTCGTGTTATGGCCACATAAGTGGTGGGATTGCACCACCATAACGCCTAAAAATAACTCAAATAACTTCACCTTCGATCTATTTTCTAATACCCGCTGAGGAGGCTTTCAGACTAATCACTGGATTTCACTAACATAACCGTCGGTCGCCTTATAAATCTCGCGGATTGTTTGGTTTGAATTCTCGCAGTAAAAAAATTGAAGGATCCAGAAAGTGGCCGAGGCAAATTGGTTGAGCCCATTACCCCCAAAGACAGCTGAGTTATCGTGGCCGGGGGGGGAGGGCTGAGTTCGTCCATTTTTATCCCCAGTTGGATAAACGGAAATTTTTCTACCCCCACACACTGGAAGGGCCTTAAAAGTATAAATATAGAAGACTCTCGGAGCCCCCTGTACGAGCGTAAATCATCGCTTTTAAGTAAACAGGGTTGATGGAGTGACCGCTAAGAGGCCCTGGCGTTTAGAGCTCGGAAAGATGTGTGTTGAGTCACAAAGTCGATTATGGAGTTGTAGGTTCGAGTCAGTTTGAGTCATAAGACGAGATTTTTTCTTAGGAAGTACTCAGCGCTCTATAAAGGGACGAGAGAAGAAATGGGGTTCACGAAGGGAGGAGAATATGAAGAAGATGATGAACTGACCAGGTTTGACCTGTATCTGAGTTAATGTGTTTACTTCAGATGGTGTGTTGCTCTTTGCATTCCTGTCTCCTCTCGTAATGCGTTTGAGAACTAACAAATGAGGTTGTTACGATTCGAACTACTTAAGCACGGATATGTTTTTGGGCTCAGGGATTTGCGACATTATTTTTCTGAGGACAAAAAACAAAAAACGCTGCTGCAAAGTCCTTGTCACATGGGTTTATTATTCTATTGGAGTTCTAGAGATTCTTGTTGGCAGTTAAATTTATTGTTTCTTTCATGTGGAATGATTGAATTAGCTATTCCTGATGATTTCCACCAATTTTGGCCCCCAAAACATGAAATAGGTACACTCCCCCCCCCCCCCCCAGATCATCTTTGATCATTGGTAGTGCCATTTAATGGTCTTGATTCAGCTGTTTACACTTTTTATAATGTTAGTATACACATTGATGGTGATTTCAGACAGTTTTCCAGGTTTTTGACTAAAAAAAACCAATTTTGGGAGCTGAACCAATGGTAAAACCTCAATTTCCGCGTCTTTGGTCAAAATCGACTTCATATTCGGTATTCTCGTCCCCAAAAACATGGAAAACGATACCTCAAAAGCTCATTTTACTAACATGTTGCTAAAACGCAAAAGTACCTATTTTTACACACATTTTCACTCATAACACCCCTGGGTATATTCCGATCGGGCTGAAAAGTTTCGGGACACAACTAGGGCCCAAATGGAGCATGTGTGCGAAAGAACGACTTTTTTAGATCTAAAATGAAGCCTGTACACGTGATACGGCGTACGGCGGACGGCGGACGGACATTGCATTTTTGGAATCTACGCACCTTGAAACGGGAAAAAAAAAAGTTTGAGGGGGTGTTATAAAAATTTTTTGCTGAGCGAATACATAGGTGTATTATTCACAGAATAATAAACCAAAAGCATTACAAATTACAAGCGGCTTTTTGATACCTGAATACCTACGTAATGTCATGTGGAACACCGAGCTTCAAAATCACTTGGACGAACAATTGAGCATCCAAATCAGCAGTGAAAATTAAACCCTAAAATTAGCTGAGTAGAAAAACGAGTCACTGTTCCAAGTACAACTCCAGGTGATCTGTGATTTAATTTCAATGTTTGTTTTTCTGTTTATTATTTTGAATACCTAATGAACCTTTGGAATCGAGCAAGAAAAAAAAAGTTCTTACCCCCCTCAAAATTTGATGGTTTACGTTTCAAGGTTTGTAGAATCCGAAAGTGCAACAAAAACAATTTCTGTCCGCCGTACACCGTACTTAGCACTTTTCTTAGTTACCATGAACCAAAATTAATGAAATTTGGTCCCGTTTGGGGTCTAGTTGGTCCTCGAAGCTCGGCATTACTGCCAGCCATCTTTAAGGGGCGAAAAAATAGGGGCTGAAATTTTCAGAACGACGGAGCTCGAAAACTTTCAACAGATGGGTATGGTTTTCTACGCTTTTAAATTGATCTTGAACTTGAGAACTTTTTGAGACCACCGGGAGCATTGTACGACCAGCCGTTCGTGTGCACCAAAAAGCGTCGTCAATATGATGGTGAATCAAACGGTATGAATCCGGCCCGGATTTCATCACTAGGGAGCCCCTGATTGTAATCACGGATGGCTGTACAAGTCGAGTCGGTTGTTCTGTGATATTATTCTACTCGAAAAACGCTGCAAATCCCTGCACAACGGTTTATTATTTTGTACAGAATACCCTCCTGTTACAGATCACAGCTCTCTGTATAGATAACCCTTCTATATAACATATATTATGTACTATTCTACACCCTCCGTAGGTTAGTACCTAACCCCGTACTCGTTACTAGGTACCTACCTAAACCGTTGTGTAATAATTTAACTGTATAGGAGATGGAACAACTACGGAGATAGAATAATGAATCGTTGTGTAATAATTTGCCCATCAATAATACTTCAACGGTTGTTCAAGTTGCAAAAGTATCTATCAACAAAATCCAGCCCCTTCTGGGTAGATGAGCCATTGTGTAATAATTTACCGTTGTATAATAATTTACCGTGGTGAAATAATTTACCGTTGTGTAATGATTTACCGTTGCGTAATAATTTGCCGTTGTGTAATAATTTTCCATTGTTTAATAATTTACCCATCAATAATACTTCAACGTTTGTTCAAGTTTCAGAAGTACCTACCAACAAAATCCAGTAGTCCATCACTTATCAAATGAAATGATATCGCAGAACAAACAACTCGACTTCATACAGCCATCCTTGATTATAATCAGATGCTCCGTAGTGATGATATCCGGGCCGAAGCTATACCGTTTGATTCACGATCGTGTTGACGAAGCTTTTTGGTGCACACGAATGGCTGGACGTACGATGCTCCGGGTGGTCTCAAAAAATTGTTTAGCTCAAGACAAATTTAATAACGTAAAAAAATACCCTTCAATCGAAAGTTTTCGAGATAAGGCGTTCTGAACATTTCAACCCCTATTTTGAACCCCTTAGAGATGACTCACAGTAACGCCGAGCTTCGAGGACCAACTAGACCCCGAACGGGACCTATAACCCAAATTTCATCAATTTTCTTTCATGGTAACTAAGAAAAGTGGCCCGTACGGCGTACGGCGGACAGACAGAAATATTTTTATTGCAGTTTTGGTTTCTACATACCTTGAAACGTAAACCATCAAATTTTGAGGGGGGGTAAGAATTTTTTTTTCTTGCTCGATTCCAATGGTTCATTATTGAAAATAATAAACCAAAATGATTGATCTTTTGGATTTTGTTGATAGGTACTATTGCATCTTGAACAAACGTTGAAGAATTATTGGGTAAATTATTACACAACGGTAAATTATTAAACAGCGGTAAATTATTACACAACGGTTCATTATACTATCTACGCAGAAGGGGCACATGAACAGGTGAATTATTACATAACGGTTTATTATTTGCCTTATGCTTCATGAATAACTACAAATATTTAATTATTGAATCCCGCGCATTTGTAGGAAACTTTAATTCCTGGGCCGGCTCAGGTAGCTCGAGGGTATTGACCACAGAAAAGTGATCTACGCAGAAAGGGCATCTATACAGGTGAATAGAAATAATTTGCAGCGTTTTTAAAACATGTTATCAGATTTCTGATGTATAAAAACTCAAATCTGACTCACTTCTTGTATGCTTAACAACTTACTTGTTCGAGTTATGAGCAAATACTCCATCATAGGGATTCCTATTGGATGTCTGGTGAGTTCCGGGCCCTGTAGGGATCAGTATCGATTGGCTGGAGGGGATGGAACGAGCTCACCCCTCGCTCGTTCCTTCCGTCATCCCTTATTTCACGGGGTATTTCACATCCCCTCTCCACCACTTGTACCACCCCTCCCTGCCCCCCCTCCACCACCGTCACTGACTGCTGTAGGGGTAGTTAGCATGTAATGGAGCTGTAATGCCCTCTCGGCGTCCATCGCGCAAGCTCGCCCCCCCCCCCCCCCACCACAAAAACCCCTCCAACATCACTCGTCATTTACTGCGCGACAAAATCCATTCGAGTACCTTCTCTGAATCAGGGTTTGAACTTTCAAGGAGTTATTTCCAAGTAGGTACGATAAAGATCTCAAGAGTTTATTCATGTTAGTTCGTTATGAAAACCACGTCAATAATTCACAACATTGACTACAACTGAATTAGCAATATTTATACAATTCTACTGCGGTTTTGGCCCTAGATGGCTAGTAAACTTAATCAGCCACAAAAAAAAAAACGCTGCACATTATTACACAAAGGTTTATTATTTACCTGTATAGATGCCCCATCTGCGTAGATCGTTGTTTTCTGTGGTCAGTACCCTCGAGCTCCCACCAGGAAAGCCCTAAATCGAGTACTGGAGCCGGCTCCGGAATTAAAATGTCCTAAAAATGCGCGGGATTCAATAATTCGATCATTAATTATTTGCAGTTATTCATCAATCATAAGGCAAATAATAAACCGTTGTGTAATAATTTACCTGTATAGGTGCCCCTTCTTCGTAGATAGTATAATAAACCGTTGTAATAATTTACCGTTGTGTAATAATTTGCCCAATAATACTTCAACGTTTGTTGGATTCAGAAATTACCATTAATTATTTGTTGTTATTCATGAAGCATAACGTTTGGTCAAGTTACAAAAGTACCTATCAACACAATCGAAAAGAGCCATCATTTTTCAAAATAAATAAATAATATCACAGAACAACCAACTCGACCTCAACCAGCCATCAGGTGCTCCTTAGGGATGATATCTGAGCCGGATTTATGCCGTTTGATTCAAGATCATGTTGAAACACGAAGCTTTTCGGTGCAAACGAACGGCTGGACGTACAATGCTCCGGGTGGTCTCAACAAATTCTGTAATTCAAGATCAATTTAAAAACGTTAAAAAAACCATACCCTTCTATTGAAAGTTTCCGAGCTACGGCGTTCTGAAAATTTCAACCCGCATTTTTCACTTGTTAGAGATGACTGACAGTAACGCCGAGCATCGAGGACCAACCAGACCCCAAACAGGACCTACAAACCAAATTTCATTAATTTTGGTTCATGGTAACTAAGAAAAGTGTGTCTGTACGGCGTACAGACAGAATTTTTTTTTTTTGCTGCATTTTCGGATTCTACATTCTAGCACCATTGCACATGCTTTGCCGAATACGTATTGGTTTATTATTCTGTGAATAATACACCTATGTATTCGCTCAGCAAAAAATTTTTATAACACCCCCTCAAAATTTTTTCTTTTCCGTTTCAAGGTGCGTAGATTCCAAAAATGCAATGTCCGTCCGCCGTCCGCCGTACGCCGTCCGCCGTCCGCCGTACGCCGTATCACGTGTACAGGCTTCATTTTCGGTCTAAAATAGTCGATCTTTCGCACACATGCTCCATTTGGGCCCTAGTTGTGTCCCGAAACTTTTCAGCCCGATCGGAATATACCCAGGGGTGTTATGAGTGAAAATGTGTATAAAAATAGGTACTTTTTGCGTTTTAACATGTTAGTAACATGAGCTTTTGAGGTATCTTTTTCCATGTTTTTGAGGACGAGAAGACCGAATATGAAGTCGATTTTGACCAAAGACGCGGAAATTGAGGTTTTACCAAAGGTTCAGCTCCCGAAATTGGTTTTTTATGAGTCAAAAACCTGGAAAACTGTCTGAAATCACCATCAATGTGTACAATAACATTGGAAAAAGTGTAAACAGGTGAATCAAGACCATTAAATGCCACTACCAATGATCAAAGATGATCTTAAAAAAAAAAGCGTACCTATTTCATGTTTTGGGGGCCAAAATTGGTGGAAATGATCAGAAATAGCTATTTCAATCATTCCACATGAAAGAAACAATACATTTAACAGCCAAAAAAAATCTCTAGAACTCCAATAGAATAATAAACCCATGTGACAAGGACTTTGCAGCGTTTTTTTTCTAGTTTTGAGCAAATGCATATTGTGGTTGGGACAAAATGTTCCTCCAACCAAGCCTTCCTTATCAATCATGGTCATGGCTGTTGATAAACGGTGATGCTTTGCCGCTCTCCCATCTGACTCCAATTTATAGCGTGTTCTCGAGGAAAAGATCTCCGTATACTTCAACTTACCGAGTGCATCCAAAAACACAGGTATTTTTCAATTTAACGAGAGAATTTCAAGGGACCGGAGAACGTCTTCAAATTACCGAGAGTTTCAACTTATAGAGAGTTTTAATTACTGGGAGTCAACTATACCAGTCCATGATCTTGGAATAGCACATGATGTGAGAGTGAGGTTGTTTCTTACGTTGGGTGCCAAAATGGAACCCTTCGGTAATGAAAAGCTGTACAAACAAAACTCTGTTGATAGACAAGCCCTGCAGCTCTCACAAACATCGACTTCCACAAGATTTATCGCCCCGTAAAAATTTTTAATTATTTGTTAGTGACACGGAAGCATTTTGTTGATCGCCCCCTGACACCATATCCGCTCACCCCATAAATCCCGTTCTTAAACGCCCAAAGGCAAAACAACCCGACGCCGGTAGTTGACAGCTTGTATAATCCTCCGTCCTGAGTGGGAGCCGTAGAAAAACACGAAATAGAATTCTATCGAAAAACCCCTCACGAAAAAAAGTTCTCACAAAACACTTTGTCACATCAGGGGCGTCTGCCATGTTTCTTGTGGACCCATCCGGAAAAACTGCCTGGATTTTTTTTTTTTTTTCGTCGACCGTTAGCAGAGGGTGGCTTGTCGAATTAGATATACCCGGACCACCCCGAAAAACACGAGTTAGACATAACTTGTAGACATAACTTGAGTTGGGAGGTGAAGTGTGTGGCACATGGGAAACATAACTGTCGGCAGGGCATAGGAGTTTGAGTGGGGAAATATGTTTTTCGATCGATGTCGAGTTCGCAGCCGAAGATGGAACACGGATTAGGATTCTGTGTGGTCCACTTGTGTAGAAGGAAAAAAAAAAACGCTGCAAAGTCCTTGTCACATGGGTTTATTATTCTATTGAACATACCAACAGAAATGTTGGCTGTTTATTTATTGTTTCTTTCATTTGAAATAATTGAAATTTTGGCCCCCAAAACACGAATTAGGTATGTGTAAGTGTGATGAATTTAGAGTTTTCATCACGGTGGCGTGAAGGAGAGAAAAGTCGCAGGCGGCGGTAGTCCACCGATCATCTACGACTTTGGGAGTAGATAGAGGTGAGTGAGGGAATTTACCTAGGCGGCTGTAGTCAACCGATCATCTAGACAAGGAGGAGAGGAGGTAAATTCTCAGGCGGCTGTAGTCAACCGATCATCTGAGAGGGATAAGGTAAGAGAGAGAGAAGAGAGAGCTGGTTAGAGGAAGTGTCGAATGAAGCTAAAGCTCCAGGATCCAGGGTTATATAGGACTTGGAGGCCTCTCCCTCCAACTCCCTGTTGGGAGTTGGTAGTGGGGCTCCAGGTTGTGTCCCCTGGATTCTGTTGCCTGTCTCCCCACTCAGATGTTTATTAGCGGAAAGTAAGTTTTACATAAGGATATTGGTGAGAGCTTAAAAGTTGCTGGTGGAGTGTTCCCGGGAGGGACTCACGACAGAGGTCCCCCCAGTTCGAACCAATGTTTGAGAAGCTGAAGGCGCAAGGTGACAGAGGCTGAGGGCTGCGGCAAACAAAAGGGGAGCTGAAGGCGCAAGGAGACAGAGGCTGAGGGCAACGGCAAACAAAGGTGGAGCTGAAGGCGCAAGGTGACAGAAGCTGAGGGCTGATGCAAACAATCGGGGTGCTGAAGGCAGAAACATGATAGGTCTGACTTAATTCTAGGAGGCAGTAACATAGGTAGTAAGTGGTAAGTAGGAGTAACATAGTATGTAGGATAAGTGATATGAGATATAAGTAAGATAATTACAGTAGTGGTGTAGGTGAGCTGACATGATTACAATGATGATGATGAGATAGTAGACTAATATTTACAAGGTTGGTATGTACAAGGTTGGTATTTACAAGGTTGGTATTTACAAGGTTGGTATTTACAAGGTTGGTATTTACAAGGTTTGTATTTACAAAGTTGGTATTTACAAGGTTGGTATGTACAAATTTGGGTGGGGTTGACAGATTGGAACGGGGTGTTGAAGTCCGCCGTTCCCTGGGTGTGGATAGTGTGTGGTGAGGTGTAGTGCGTGTGGTGTATTGATGTAGGTGTAGTGTAGCGAAGTGTGTGGGTGGGTTTGTGTGTTGGCTGCTGCGGCGAGGCGGCCACGGCCGGGCTGTGAGATTCGGTACAGTGCGTGTGGGTTAATAAGACACATGCACTGTCCCGAAATCTCAAGGCCCCGCCGTGATTGCTCAGAGCGGGGCGGAGGACTTGGCCGCCGGGACGCGGGGAATGCGGGGACGCTCCCCCCGTCCGTTTCGCCGCCCGGGCCATTTTGTCCCGGCGGAATCTATTGGGGATATCCCCGGCGGTGGTGGGGGGGGGAGGGGGTGTTGTGGGGTTGGTGGGTTGGGGTGTTGGTGGGGGAGAATTTGAAATTGGGGGGTCGAAAATTGAAAATTGGGGGGCGGAAATTTGGGGTTGAAGATCGGGAGGCGGGGGTTTGTGAGTGACAGGGGGGGTTTTGATTTGAACGGTGGGTGGGGGGGGCATGAGTTCCGCGAGGCGGAACTCGCGAAGAATGGAGGACATTAAAGGGTCGATGGGGGTGTAGGGAGGGTGTACCCCGGTGGCTTGTGCTGCGCAAAATTCGCGCAGTATTCGCCACTGGGGGTACTTCCACCGCCGGGGCCGGGGAGGTAACCCGGAGATCCGTGGCGGAACAAACAGAAGCGATGCTGTCGGCCCGGGCGAAGGGGGTAGGGGGGGATAGCGGGTCCGGGACGAAAACGTCCCGGAGTATGGCCGCCATTTCCGGATCCGAATCGAAATCCGGAAACGGCGACGGGGGCTTATGATCAGTGATGACAGAGAACTGCCTGCCCTCCACGAAGTCACGGAAGTGTTTGATGGCTTCGTGGATGGCGAGGAGTTCTCTCTCAAAGGTGGAGTAATTTTTTTGCGTTGGGGACAGAGTTTTTGAGAAGAAACCGAGGGGTTGGGGGGTGGCGCCGGTGTGTTGGTGGAGTACTGCCCCGATGGCCCAGTCAGACGCATCGGTGGTGATGGAGAGAGGAGCATGGGGATCGGGATGGGCCAATAGAGCGGCGTCTACTAGGTCCTTTTTGCAATTTTGAAAGGCGGTTGTGAGGGCGGGGGTCCAGGAAATGGGGCGGTTATCGTTTTTTTTGGCTGGCTGTGGGATAGCGTGTATGAGTGGTTGTTGGTGTTGTGCTGCGTGTTTTATGTGTCTACGATAAAAGTTCAACATACCCAGGAAACGGCGGAGTTCTGAGACGGTGCGGGGTTGGGGGAAATCTGTGACAGCGTGTACTTTGTCCGGGAGAGGCTTGATCCCGTCGGATGAGACTTGGTGGCCGAGGCAGCGGACGGAGGGCTGGGCGAGGACGCATTTTTGAGAGTTGATGGTGAGGCCCTCGGCGGAGAAGATGTCGAGGACTTGCTTGAGGTGTGTGAGATGTTCGTGTGGGTCCCGGGAGGCGATCAGGATGTCATCCAGGAAGCAAAATACGAATGGTAGTCCCCGCAGAATATTATCCATATAACGCTGCCACGTCTGGGCCGCGTTCCGGAGGCCGAAGCCCATTTTTATGTACTCGAAAAGGCCGAAAGGTGTTATGATGGCGGTTTTAGGTACGTCGGGTGGGTAGATATGTATGTGATGGAAGGCTCTGGAGATGTCTAGGGTCGAGAATATGGTTGTGTTGTGGAGGTGTGAGGAGAAGTCCCGAAGGTGGGGGACGTTGTATAGGTCTGGTGTGGTCTTGGCGTTAAGGCGGCGGTAATCGCCGCAGGGGCGGATATCCCCGTTGGGCTTCTGCACAATATGTAACGGTGAAGCCCACGGGGATTTGGAGGGGCGGATAATACCATCCGCTATGAGCTTATCGAAATGCCTCCGGGCTTGGGACAGTTGGAGGGGGTGGAGGCGGCGGGCTTTTGCCGAAATCGGGGGACCTGAGGTCTCAATGTAGTGTTGAGTTTGGGAGATATGTGCTGAGGGGCGGCGCTGGGGTTTGTATTGGAGGAGGAGTTCTTCGAATTGGGTTGGGGGGCGATCGACCGCGTGGATGAATCCGGGGATTGGCTTCTGGGTGGAGGGGTCGAGCAGGCGCGCGTTACGGACGTCAACCTGGAGGCCGAAATAAGCGAGGAAGTCGGCCCCCAGGATTGCTTTCTCTACGTCCGCCACGGTAAACTCCCACTCGTACGCGAGCCCGCTCATGTGGATGGATGAGCGGTACGTCCCGTACGAGGGGATGGTGGTACCGTTGGCGGCGTAGAGGAGTTGCCGGTAACAACGCGCCTGTCGCCGGAGAATATTGTTCGGGAAAATGGAGAGCGCCGCCCCTGTGTCGACGAGGAAAGGGACATTCGTCTTTGAACACTTTAAGAAAAGCCGCTGGTGAGCTGGGGTGGAGTGCGGTAAAATGGCGGCGGCGGTGGGCGTACGTGCTGGTGGTGGTTGGTCCCCTGCGAAGGAGACGCGGGGCGGTTCTTTGCCGTTCCGGAGAGGGGGAACGGGTAGCGGCGGCGGTGAGTGGCGGCCGGAAGGGTGGATGCCCTGGAGGCGGGCGTGGAGGGGCCGTTCCGGGGTGGGGGAACGGCGGCGGCGGCGTGAGTGGCGGCCGGAAGGGTGGTTGCCCTGGAGGCGGGCGTGGAGGGGCCGTTCCGGGGTGGGGGGAACGGTAGCGGCGGCGTGAGTGGCGGCCGGAAGGGTGGCTGCCCTGGAGGCGGGCGTGGAGGGGCCGTTCCGAGGTGGGGGAACGGTTGATGGTGGGGTGAGGGGTTTTGGCGGCGCTGGCAGGCGCGGCCGGGAGGTTGGCAGCCGTGGCGGCGGCGTAGGAGGGGGTAACGAGGCTTCGTGGTGGTGGTGTGAATGCGGGCGGGGAGGGGTTTGTCATGGTCCCCCCCGTGTTGGCGAGGAGGGGGGCCCGCCGGGTTTACCGGCGGGCGGCCGCGGTTCCCTGCTTGGAGGTGAAGGAGCAGGGGGGCTGGCATTTTCGGGCCTCCCCACCGAAGTTAACATGATAGAAACATCGGTGGGGGGGGTCCGCTGGGAGGTAGGCGGTCCTGGTGGGGCGCACGGAGGTGGAGGGGGCCGCTGCGGCTGGAGATTGTCCTCTGCGTTGCTGAGGGGGGGAAGTGTTGCGGCGTTCGGGCGAGCGCTGGCGTCGGTGGTCGATGGAGGGGGTTGGCCGGCGCTCGGTGGAGAGGGAGCGGCGCCGGTGGAGGGGAGGGGGGCCGGCGGCGCTCTCGTGACGGCGTCCGGTCCCGCTGCGGGGTGGGGGTGCGGGGTGCGCCGACCTCCGTGACGCGGGCGGCTGCGGTGAGGTCGTGGACCGTATCGGCTAGACGCAGAAGTGGTTCGTCTGGGCCGTCGAGGTGGCTGGCGAGCGCCATTTGCATGGGGTGTGGTAGGGCCCGCAGCCAAAACGTCCGTACGATGTCGGCCGTCATCACGTCGTGCAGTTGATGACGCAGACGGTGGTAGAGGTGGGAGGGCTTCAGATCGCCGAGGTGCTGTGGTTGGGAGAGCGCTGCGACACGTGCGATCTTCGACGGCTGGTACAGCGAGATGAGGCGGGGTGCGGAGGTCATCGTATGCGGCCGTGGCGTCGGGAGAGATGTCCGACGTCTGTAGGAGGATCTCGTACGGGAGCAGTGATATGATGCGGGAGTAACGGGTTCGCTGGCTGCGGATGTTGGCGGCCGAAAACGCAGCGTCGACTTGGAAGAACCACAGCGCGGGGTCGTGCGTGTAGAAGGGGGGCAGCGACAGCGGGAATGACGCCGAGGCCGTCGTGACGTCGGCGGCGGCGTGTGCGGCGGTCGCAGCGGCGGCGGCAGCGGCGGCGGCGGATGCGGTGGAGCCGGGTGGCGAGAGGCTGGTGAAGGGGTTTTCGGCTGCGTCAGTTGTCGCAGCGGTCGGCGGCTGCAGTAGGGATGGCCGGAGAAGCGGCGGCGTCGGTGAGTTCGGGTCCATGGCTGTAACTAAAATTCAAAATGAGTTAGTTTTGAATTTTAAATTCGCAATCGGCGGGAGCGGAGGTGCGTTGAGAGCTGGAGTTGAGCGGTGAGGTTGGGCCAAGAATTGCGAATTTACACTGACTGGTTGAATTTGAATTTAAATTGGGGACACCGAACTAGACTGGGGGCGACACATGAGGTGGTAGGAGGGTAGAAGGTTGGATGAACGTCGGGTTCACCACTGTGATGAATTTAGAGTTTTCATCACGGTGGCGTGAAGGAGAGAAAAGTCGCAGGCGGCGGTAGTCCACCGATCATCTACGACTTTGGCAGTAGATAGAGGTGAGTGAGGGAATTTACCTAGGCGGCTGTAGTCAACCGATCATCTAGGTGAGGAGAGGTGCTTGTCTAGGCGGCTGTAGTCAACCGATCATCTAGACAAGGAGGAGAGGAGGTAAATTCTCAGGCGGCTGTAGTCAACCGATCATCTGAGAGGGATAAGGTAAGAGAGAGAGAAGAGAGAGCTGGTTAGAGGAAGTGTCGAATGAAGCTAAAGCTCCAGGATCCAGGGTTATATAGGACTTGGAGGCCTCTCCCTCCAACTCCCTGTTGGGAGTTGGTAGTGGGGCTCCAGGTTGTGTCCCCTGGATTCTGTTGCCTGTCTCCCCACTCAGTAGTTTATTAGCGGAAAGTAAGTTTTACATGAGGATATTGGTGAGAGCTTAAAAGTTGGTGGTGGAGTGTTCCCGGGAGGGACTCACGACAGTAAGCTTTTTTTTCTTCAAATTATCTCTGATCATTGATAGTACCATTTAATCGTCTTGATCCACCTGTTGACACTTTTTCTAGTATTATTCTACAAATCGACGGTGATTTTACACGATTTCCCAGGTTTCTGACTCATAAAAAATCAATTTTGAGAGCTGAACATCTGGTACAACCTCAATATTCCACTCTTGGTCAAAATCGACTTCATATTCGGTCTTCTCGTTCCCAAAAACATGCTAAACGCTAAACACCTCAAAAGCTCATTTTACTAACATCTTACTAAAACACAAAAAGTACCCACAAGAAAAAGAAAGTTATACACATTTTCACTGATAACACCCCTGGGTTTATTCCGATCGGGCTGCAAAGTTTCGGGACACAACTAGAGCCCAAATGGAGCATGTGTGCGAAAGAACGAATTTTTTAGACCGAAAATGAGGCCGGTACACGTGATATGGCGGACGACGTACGGCGGACGCGGACATTGCATTTTTGGAATCTATGCACCTTGAAACGGAAAAGAAAAAATTTTGAGGCGTTGTTATAAAAATTTTTTGCTGAGCGAATACATAGGTGTATTATTCACAGAATAATAAACTAAAACGTCTCAGTTCTCAGTTGACTGTACTGGTATGCCTATACACACGGAGTCCCACAATGTAAAATTGATCTAATACCAAAACTTATACTATCTGTACTGATCAAATACTATACCCCGACGGAAAAAAAGTCTGCCAATTCGAGTAGGCAGTACAGCCTCCTCACCTCAATCACATGAACATACAGGAATAGTTGGGTTGTTTCGTTTTGATACGGGACGATCTGCGATCCAACCCGCGTGTACCCTCAAAATTTCCTCTCTCTACGACTATTTTTCGCGTAGTTAGAAGCGTTATAAGGGAACGGGCAACATTTCATGTTCGCGCATGCGCAGACGAATGAAATTCTTACAGAACTATCAAAGAATTATTCTTGATTGACCCTCCATATTAGAGCTCATTTCTAGAATATTTAAAGTAGTTAAGGGAGTTTCAAGCATTTCACGTTTGCGCATGCGCAGACGAAACGATTTCCATGATTTGAGATCCATCCCGCATGTACCCTCAAAATTTCAGCTCTGTACGACTGTTTTTCGCGTAGTTAGAAGCGTTACAAGGAAATGGCCAACATTCATGTTCGCGCATGCGCAGGCGAAAGTTACAGTACGATTTCAATGAAATTCATTTGAAACTACCAAAGTATTTCTCCTGATCAAAGATATTTAGGGTAGTTGTGAGATTTTCAAGAATTTTACGTTTGCGCATGCGCAGCCAAAAGTTAACGTACTTTTTCAATGACTTTGGTATGGGACCGTCTGTGACCCAACCCGCACCTACCCTCCAAATTCCAGCCCATTTCGACCATTATTTTGGGGGCGTTACAAGGAATTACCACGGACAGACAGACACGGAACCAAAGACGTTCCTCGATGTCTGAAACGCAAAATGGAAGTGGAAATTTTCATTTTGGAAGGCATACTGTTTTTATCTAAATCACGAATCCAAGGCTTCCCTACCTTCGGTAGTGAGAAAGCAAAAGTTATAGCCAAATGCACACAAAAACAAAATTTAAACAAAAACACTTTCCTGCTTTGGGTGGTTACAATGCCACCCAAAGCAGGGAAGAGTTTTTGTTTAAATTTTGTTTTGGTATGCTTTTGGCATTGTAACCACCCACAGCAGGAAAGTATTTGTGTTTAAATTTTGTTTATTGAAGTGCATTTGGATAAAAATTATTCCCCCCGTCTATTGCTTACACGAAATCAGATTTTCTTACGCGTGAGCCACATACCATACGGGTAGAAACTCGCTCACCAGATAGCGATATGTTTCTGGCAAGTCAGGAACCGCGCAAAGCTCACAAAATGTTTCTGCTAAGTCACGAACCGCGCAAAACTCACAAAATATTTCTGCGAAGTCAGGCGTGCGCAAAACTCACCAAAGTTTCATCGCAGTTTGATGAATGGTATAGGGACGCATTCGAGGCAAACAAAGAAACTTCCACTGTTATATAACAGCTACTGGATGAATATTTACTTCGCCAAAAAAAGGTGAACTGGTAGTACCCAACTACTGTGAAAACCATTATGTAACACAGTAAAGCGCCAGCCATCCACGGAGAAGATATTATTATCCTTTTATTGATTTGAGCAACTCATACAATACCTACAAGATGGCCTTTGAAGCATTAACCTCTTTGAATGAGCGAGGTATCTATTCGATTAGGTACCTCACCAGTCCAAACGAGCTACATTTTTTACTATTTTTAAGAATATTAGAAGGGTAATTGAATAGCCACAATCAACACCATTTATTAAGCCACAAACGAACTGCCATTAAATTAAGATGAAATACTCAAAAAATGTAAAAAAAAAAAAACAACTCATGCGCCAGATATTATAAAGCACTACTCAATACTTGTAGAAAACGAAAAATTATTTTTAATATTCCAAGCTTTATTTTATGATAAAATTTTTTTTTTAAATTGTGAAACTCTTCTCCCCCTAACTCGGGCCATACCCTACATAGGGGACATTTTCCTTTTTTAAGATTTACCTATAGGAACTTCAGATACCTTTGCTGGTGTAGAGTCCAAAAAAGAGGGGGGGGGGGGGAGGTGCAATCTATTACACAACGGTTTATTATTTACCTAAATAGATGCCCCTTCTGCGTAGATCACTGTTTTCTGTGGTCAATACCCTCGTGCTCCCACCAGGAAGCCCTAAATCGAGTACTGGAGCCGGCCCCAGGAATTAGAGTTTCATAAAAATGCGTGGGATTCAATAACTCAATCACTATTTGTTGTTATTCATGAAGCATAACGTTTGTTCAAGTTGCCAAAGTACCTATCAACAAAATCCAAAAGATTCAATCATTTTTCAAATGGCATAATATCACAGAACAACCAACTCGACTTCATACAGCCATCCTTGATTATAATCAGGTGCTCCCTAGCAATGATATCTGGGCCGGATTTATACCGTTTCATTCACAATCATGTTGACGTAGCTTTTCGGTGCAAACGAACGGCTGGTCGTACAATGCTCCGGGTGGTCTCAAAAAATTGTTTAGCTCAAGACAAATTTAATAACGTAAAAAAAACCCATACCCTTCCATCGAAAGTTTTCGAGATACGGGCGTTCTGAAAATTTCAACCCCTATTTTGAACCCCTTAGAGATGACTGACAGTAACGACGCGCTTCGAGGACCAACTAGACCCCGAACGGAACCTATAACCCGAATTTCATCGATTTTGTTTCATGGTAACTAAGAAAAGTGGCCCGTACGGCGTACGGCGGACAGACAAAAATATTTTTATTACATTTTCGGATTCCACATACCTTGAAACGTAAACAATCAAATGTTGAGGAGGGGGTTAGAATTGTTTTTTTCATGCTCGATTCCAATGGTTCATTATTGAAAATAATAAACCAAAAAGGTACTATCCTGATCACAAATTAAATTCAGTGTTCCAATGAATTAACACCGTAGGTCTGGGATCTTCTACTGTTTTTATTCATTGTTAGAACCAACAAAAACTCGAAAAAACCGTAGATGTTTTCCTTGAATACTTTTTTTAGGGGGAATTTTCCCCAACTTTTTCCCCAACTGGATACCAAAATTGGTCTTTGAGATACGAATCCAGCCGTACCAATATTCTAAATTGGAAAAAATCGAGTCTACGGTTTTTGTACTTTGGAGGGCAGAGCACCTGGCTCTGTCCACTGTAGCACCACTGATACCAGGTGTGCGTAGGGATTTGGCCCACTAGTGCCCATTTGGGGATGAACGAATAAATCCAATTTACAAATTACCTACAACGAATACATACTGAAGGATTGGAGTAAACCTTACCGTAGTATTCGACTGTAAACCTTAGTAAAGAGATGGAAACATTGTATTCAGCGCGATTACATTTTGTTTCGTTCGTAACCTAATTCTTCTACTTCACTCGAGACGGAGAACATTCAACTTGAAGTCCTCTCTAATTGGTTTCCAGTTACCAACCGGACTCCTCTCCGTTGAAGCCCCACTGTAATCCCCCTATCCCTGACTATAACATGTAAATTCCTGCGCACCTCACTCCGTCCCTCATCGCTAGAGGTACACATGCGTAGGGGGACCTCCAGATGAAGACGATGCGCCTGCGCGTGACTCTGACGAATTTACCTTCACATTTAATAGCCTCATCCTCCTCCGCCTTAATTAGCCTTTATCTATATCTTCCCCCCTTCACAACACCCTGTCATTCCTTTCTATTTATTTTTATTTTTGTTATTTATCCCCCCCACCTCCACCTCCACCGCCGAACCAAAAAACAGATCGGGCACCTTCGATAAGGCGTTACGACTTCTCGGATGTCCCGTTTAACCCGAAATCCTTGTGGTTCGTCTCACCACAAACCACAATCGTGGTTTTCGTCCCGTCGTTTTTCTTCCAACGCTTCGCTCCCCTTTCAAACTTTTATGCCTTTCTAATGAGCTCGCATCTTGTCTCTGATACACTGATACCCCATCCCACCTAACAGCCTCATAAAATCGCTTTGGTTTTGTTTATTTATTACGTTTTATAACTTTCATTTAATTCCTTATCTTTTACTACGGGAGAGTGGTTTCGACTAAACTGTTTGAGGATTTTCTGTCGATTGAGCCGATAAGGTCCGGAGTTGTGAAGCGATGGTAGATAACGCGATCGAGTCAGGAATTCTGTTGAACATACTCTTAGTTCCCCTCGGTCTGAGCCGACACAACACCTGTTCATTGGGAACTTAGGAATCTATTAGTTCCTTGGAACCCACCATATTGTAGTCGGTAAAATTCGTGTAGACATCGCCCGAATACGTCTCAATTACACTCACAATTTGGCTTCATGTCTCAATCAACTACTCCGTGACGTGTCCCATGTAATCAATCATCTTATTATGTTCCCTAGCTGGGCTGTTACGGTGGGCCCCAAATTCGGATATTTTTTTTTGATTATCCGATATCCATTTCTATTAGTAAGTTAGCTGGTAGGATCAAAATATTATGAGGTGACCGTTTTCGATCGAAAATTATTATTTAAAAAAGTGCAAATTAGTACACAACGGTTAATTTTTTGCCCTGTATGGATGCCCTTTCTGCGTAGATCACTGTTTTCTGTGGGAAATACCTACCCCCGTTCCCCCCCCCCCCACCCAGGAAAGCCCTAAATCGAGTACTGGAGCCGGCCGGCAATTGCAGTTTCATGAACATGAACGAAATATGGTCAAGAACATTCTGACGAAACTTTTCGGTGTAAATAAACTACGCTCCGGGTGGTTTCAAAAAATTCTGAAGTTCGAGATCTACTTAAAAACGTAAAAACCCACAGCAAATTATTACTCAACGGTTTATTATTGTAAAGAGCCTCTTCTGCGTACATCACTGTTTTCTTTGGTCAATACTTACACTCGTGCCCCCCCCCCCCCCCCACAACCACCCCCACCAAGGAAAACCCTAAATCGAGTACTGGAGCCGGCCCGGAAATTACAGTTTCGTAAAAATGCGCAGGACTCAAAAATTAAAACATTAATAAATTATTTGTTGTTATTCATGAAGCATAACGTTTGTTCAAGTTACAAAAATCCAAGAGCCATCAATTTTCAAATGGCATAATATCACAGAACAGCCAACTCGATTACATGTAGCCATGCGTGATTATAATCAGGTGTTCCCTAGCAATGATACGTGCAATGCTCCGGATGGTCTCAATAAATTCTTTAGTTCAAGATCAGTTTACAAACGTAAAAAAAAATACACTGCCAAGGACATGGCACAGAAGCTTCCTAGTGGTCTTCACAGTATGTCACCAATAAATTTTCAGAAAACTAGAAATGACCGGTTCGCCATGCTCATGACAATAGAATGCTGGGCAACCAAACATTTAAAAATCGTTATTCTTGGGCAGCACAAAGCACGGGGGCAAAAAATACTTAAACGTTATTACGGAATTCCGTAGCCATAGAGAGCCACAGAGATGGTGGACAGGAATGCTCGACGTTTGGAATGTACGCGGTGCCAAGTGCCACTGCCACCGCTGATTCAATCATGATGAATGTCGGTATGGGACCTCAAGGGACCTTTCCCGCATCATCCCTGAAAATCTTACCAAAACCCGTTCAAAACTGATGGAGTTATGACCGTAACAATAAAATCTCCTGCGCAGAGGCTACCGTTGATTCGATCATGATGAAACTGATAGGGGACCATCTAGCGCTAAACCCACACAATTCCTGAAAATTTGATTGAAATCGGATCAAAATTGTCGAAGTTATGGCAGTGGCAAGGAAATGTGGACAGACAAACGGACAGACACGAAACCAAATTTGTTCGGGAGGCCCTGAAACGCAAAACGGAAATTTTTATTCTGGAGCACAAAAAATTTTCATTTCGAAAGTGAAAACAGAGCTTTCGCTGCCTTGCAGGCTCGGAAGCAAAACCATACCCTTCTATTGAAATTTTTCGAGCTACGGCGTTCTGAAACTTTCAACCGTAACGGAACTTTGACGGTAACGCCGAGCTTCGCGGACCAACTGGACCTACAAACCAAATTTCATTAATCCTGGTCCGTGGCAACTAAGGAAAGTGCGAAGTACGGCGTACGGACCGAGGTTTGGTTTATTATTTTCAATAATGAACCTTTGGAATCGAGCGTGTGTGTAGAATCCGAAAATGCAATAAAAAAATTTCTGTTTGTCCGCCGTACGCCTTACTGGCCACTTTTCTCAGTTAACATGAAACAAAATTGATGAAATTCGGGTTCCGTTCGGGGTCTAGTTGGTCCTCGAAGCTCGGCGTTAATGTCAGTCTTCTCTAAGGGGTTCAAAATAGGGGTTGAAATTTTCAGAACGCCGTATCTCGAAAACTTTCGATTGATGGGTATTGTTTTTTTTTTTACGTTATTAAATTTTTCTTGAGCTAAACCATTTTTTGAGGCCACCCGGATCATTGCACGACCAGCCGTTCGTGTGCACCAAAAAGCTTCGTCAACACGATCGTGAATCAAAAGGTATAAATCCGGCCGGGATATCATCACTAGGGCTCGGATCAACATGCAAAAATTTGAGGCGAAACATGCACTGAAAAATACCAAAACATGCAAAAGCATATTTTTTTTAAAAAATAATTCAAAGAAAAATTAATTTTAGGCTATGAATGCTTGTGGAACCCCGTTTTAACGAATAAGTACGTAAAATGTTAAGAATATTTGAAAAACCATGAAAAAAAGTTGATGAAATGTATCAAACTAATAATTAATTAATTAATTTTTTTTTAATTGAAAATTTTATATCATGCGTGTATAAATAAATTTGCAGTCATCAATTGCTTTTCATCAAAAATCTCTCAAGCAAAGGGATGGGTTGTAAGGAAAGAACAGTATTTCACAAATTGGTAAAAATTTTATTGTCAAACTATACTATACAACTCTACAAAAATGAATAACGGGTTAGAAGATTGAAAAACGGTTTGCATTATATACACAGGTAAATCGGGCCTTTCCAGACAGCCTAGTTTCCTGCATTCTTTTGCCTTTGAATCTTGAGTGAGGCCAATCACCCCATTTTAGTTTGAAAAATGCTACAGAAAACAAACTACCACTCGTTTTAGTTGGTTATTTAAAAAAAATTTGATTTGTACCTAAAAATTAGCTAAAAAATCCATTTTTGGTCAATTTTTTCTATAAAACTGCTAAGAATACACGAAACATGCACAAAACATGCAAAAATTTGGAAAAAACCAAAACATGCTAAACATGCAAAATAAATTTTGATTTTTTTGGTTGCAAATGGTCTGAAAACGATCAAAACGAACTTCTATGAAGGTTTGGGGCTTCTGAAAAAAATATGCAACACATGCAAAATCCTAGCCCTAATCATCACTACGGAGCACCTGAATATAATCAAGGATGGCTGTATGAGGTCATGAACCAAAATTAATGACATTTGGTTTGCAGGTTCCGTTCAGGGTCTAGTTGGTCCTCGAAGCTCGGCGTTACTGTCAGCCATCTCTAGGGGGTTAAAAATAGGGGCTAAAATTGTCAGAACGCCGTAGCTCGAATACTTCCAACAGAAGGGTATGGTTTTTTTAACGTTTTAGCGAATTTTCAAAGAAAATGAAGCTATTGCAATGGCTTCGAAATTTAAATAATATAAATTTTTGGAAATTTTCTTCATAGAAATCCGTTTCAGACCATTCTAAAACGATTCCTGAAATTTAACACTTTTTTATATGTATATATATATATATTTATTTATATATGTGTCACTCCAGACGATAACTCTCGATAGAATTGAGATAAACAGCTCAAATTTGCACAAAAAATCTATCTTGGCAATCGAAAGGCTAAGTTCGAAGATGGGCGAAATTGGCCTACTCTAAGGAGGGTTTTGGCGCATTTAAAGTGCGCAAAAATTACCCAAAAATCCCCAAAATGTTATTTTCCAACAAGTGACCCCTCATTTTAAAGGTTTTTGCACGCTGAACACGATGGTGGAATCGGATTTTAGATATCTTGATCCGTTCTCAAATTAGAGCATTTAAAGTGCGCAAAAATTACCTAAAAATCCCCAAAATGTTATTTTCTAACAAGTGACCCCTCATTTTAAAGGTTTTTGCACGCTGAACACGATGGTGGAATCGGATTTTAGATATCTTGATCCGTTCTCAAATTAGAGCATTTAAAGTGCGCAAAAATTACCCAAAAATCCCCAAAATGTTATTTTCCAACAAGTGACCCCTCATTTTAAAGGTTTTTGCACGCTGAACACGATGGTGGAATCGGATTTTAGATATCTTGATCCGTTCTCAAATTAGAGCATTTAAAGTGCGCAAAAATTACCCAAAAATCCCCAAAATGTTATTTTCTAACAAGTGACCCCTCATTTTAAAGGTTTTTGCACGCTGAACACGATAGTGAAATCGGATTTTAGATATCTAAATCCGTTCTTAAATTAGAGCATTTAAAGTGCGCAAAAATTACCCAAAACTAGGATAATCTTTAAACTCTTACCCCCACCCCCTTAGAGTGGTCAGATTGAAAAATGTGAGAAGTATTAATTGAAGACGAGAGTTCGAAGCAAAAAAGGGGGAGGCAAACGATTAGTACAACTCCTTGAATTTACCCACAGCGATCAAATAAATAAGCACTTAGTACAATTACGTAATAAACAAACGGTAGAATCAGGATGGACAAAACGTACAAATTAAAATAAATACGAAGAGAATATACATAGAAAACCAAATTTTAGACCGAAGTTTTCCTTTATTCAAAACCATAGCCATTAATTCGAATATTTCTTTGAAAATTCGCTCATTAAGTCATGCTGCATGACTGATTTTTGTTTATTTAAATTGATCTCGAACTGAAGAATTTTTTGAGACCACCCGGAGCATTGTCATGAAGTTTTTTTCTTCTTTTTTGAGGAGTCAACGTGAATTTTTTATTTCTCTTCTTTTTTATGTTTCTCAAACGATGCCTCACCGGCTATTTTGGGCATACGAATATAATCAACTATAAATTTCCTATAGCAATGGACTAAAGATGTTTTTATCAAAAACTACACTTTGGCTAAAGAATCTTTTCTGTTAACTCTACTGCGCTGACTGGTTGTAGATTATGAACGCTCTGTCTGCTTATCAACTTTAAGTATTTTCCCAAGTTCGAGGTCGAACAGTCGTTTCCCAACTCATTCAAAAGCCCGAAGGCATATTTAGAGACAAGGCACTAAAAATATTATTCAACAATTAATTTTTCCAATTCGTTCAGTCATAAAACTGTTCAGGCCCACGCCCACGAGTCCCGAAGTGGGTTCCGCTGTTCGTAAAACAATCAATTAACTTTTTACTGAAGTCGACGCCATAAGAAGTTGAGGGGCTGAGGTCCCATAAAATGACGGGAAGGGGAATATTATTAGCGCCTAGTTTGAAATTGGTGGCCACTAATTCAGTCATCCCATTGAGGTAAAGTACGTTTTAGGGGCCTTCCCTTACTCCTTACACGTCATTTACGACCCGCTCTTCGCTTGGAAATACTAAAGGGACCTTTCAAAATATTTTATAACCTTTTCTCATGCTAAATAAATTAGATGCGGCGTTCCGCGGACCTTTTTTTCAACGCCACTTCCATATTTTTAAGTACATTTCCAGCTTTGTGGAGAGCGATCGAGAGTTTTACTGGCCTTTGAGGATGGTGATTGTGTTCGTTTTGGACGATTTCTCGGGTGATTTATATAACAGCGGTGGGCGCTCAGCTCATACGTCGAGGGGCAGCATAACCAAACAGATTGTTGAATAGGTGATGCATGCGAGGCAGAATGGGCAATTTCACCTGTTTTATTTTAGTTTCTTAAGTAAAAGATATCGGCGAGTGCTTTCCGAAAAGGTGCTGTATGAGGGGTATCCGATTTTCGGAAGTGGGCGATAAACCAGTGGAAAGAAAGCGAAATGACGTCATAGGCCTTAACAATGCGTGGGCTCTGAAAACGGTGGGGCACCAAATCAGAACACGAAACCAACAGATTTTTCAACAAAATACCTTCCCCTTATTTACTGACTGAGTGATATTCAGCTAAGGCTTATCTCTTCCTGATCTTTTAATCAACACTCTATCGTCGTACAAAAACGTCGACAATTTTGACTGTAAATTAGCCACCAAATTCATGTGGTACAAAAATATATTAAACTAAAATACAACGAAAAAATGTCGGCCGGTACCTAATCGAACGGAGAAGCTATTGACTAGAACAGCGGTTTTCAAATTGTTTTGGGTGGCGCCCCCCTTGCGAGTATCGAGGCATCTTGGCGCCCCCCTTCCATCAGTCCTCCAAAATTTCCAAAACCAAGGTATTTGTGTTAACAAATAGGAGAAAATATCGTTGCCAAGCAGTTTATATAGTTTTCACTGAATTTCATCTTATAAAAACATCTTATATACAAACAAAATTGTTAATAAAAATGAACTTCAGAATTTATTTCACAAAATAAAAACATCATCATTTGAATTAACATAAAATTCTTGATATCGGGCTGCAATGTTGAGAGTGAACATCTTAAATCAAATTCGACGTCCAGACGATTTCTGATTTTGGTTTATTATTCTGTGAATAATACACCTATGTATTCGCTCAGCAAAAAATTTTTATAACACCCCCTCAAAATTATTTCTTTTCCGTTTCAAGGTGCGTAGATTCAAAAAATGCAATGTCCGTCCGCCGTACGCCGTCCGCCGTACGCCGTCCGCCGTCCGCCGTCCGCCGTCCGCCGTCCGCCGTATCACGTGTACAGGCTTCATTTTTGGTCTAAAAAAATCGTTCTTTCGCACACATGCTCCATTTGGGCCCTAGTTGTGTCCCGAAACTTTTCAGCCCGATCGGAATATACCCAGGGGTGTTATGAGTGAAAATGTGTGTAAAAATAGGTACTTTTTTGCGTTTTAGCAACACGTTAGTAAAATGAGCTTTTGAGGTATCGTTTTTCATGTTTTTGGGGACGACAAGACCGAATATGAAGTCGATTTTGACCAAAGAGTGGAAAATTGAGGTTCTACCAGATGTTCAGCTCCCAAAATTGATTTTTATGAGTCAAAAACCTGGAAAATTGTCTGAAATCACCATCAATTTGTAGAATAACACTAGAAAAAGTATCAAGAGGTGGATCAAGACGATTAAATGGCACTATCAATGATCAAAGATAATCTGAAAAAAAAAAAAAAAAGGAGCGTACCTAATTCGTGTTTTGGGAGCCAAAATTGGTAGAAACCACCAGAAATAGCTATTTAAATTATTTTATATGAAAGAAACAATAAATAAACAGCCAACGTTTCTGTAGGTATGTCCAACAGAATAATAAACCCATGTGACAAGGACTTTGCAGCGTTTTGTCTTGATGACCGCCAACATCAAACATCGATCGAAGGTCTTTCATTTACACAGACTATTGAAAAAACTAGATATGTGTTTAAATTCGCGTCTCAATAAACGTCATCTGAACTGAGGTCTACACGCCCCCCCTGAAAATCGCTCGCGGCCCCCTAGGGGGGCGCGCCCCCCAATTTGAAAACCACTGGACTAGAAGCTAGCCCACTTATCTGTGTGTTACGACGCCGATCAATCACCAAGATCACACAGCAAATTGGACCAAACGCAAAAAAATCTAAATCTGTCACCGGAACCGGACCGAAAGCAAACGCACAAAATTCGACGCAAAAAAAATGAAAACTGATAAAACTGATAATACACCTCGCTCAACAAAAAATTTGTATAACACCCCCTCAAAATTTTTTCTTTTACGTTTCAAGGTGCGTAGATTCCAAAAATGCAATGTCCGTCCGCCGTACCATGCATTATATCCCTCAATTTCGGGCTAAAAATATCGTTCTTTCGCACACATGCTCCATTTGGGCCCTAGTTGTGTCCCGAAACTTTTGAGCCCGATCGGAATATACCCAGGGTTGTTATGAGTGAAAATGTGTGTAAAAATAGGTACTTTTTGCGTTTTAACAACATGTTAGTAACATGAGCTTGTGAGGTATCTTTTTCTATGTTTTTTAGGACGAGGAGACCGAATATGAAGTCAGTGCTGACAAAGAGCGGAAAATCGAGGTTTAAAAAAGTTTCAGCCTTACATTTACGTTAAAATTTGATCCAACATCGTCGCTCTTCCGTAATCAGTTTCGGTATCCACCCATTTGGAAACATATTTGGATCCCAGTTGTGCTCCGAAGCTCGACAGCCCGATCAAAATACACCCAGGGGTGTTACGGGTGAAAAATGGGTGTAAAAAGAGGGGTTTTCGAGGTTTTAGTGAAAATGAGCTTGTGAGGTGTCGTTTTCCATGTTTCTTAGGGCGAGAAGACCGAACATGAAGTTGATTTTGACCAAAGAGCGAGATTTGAGGATGTAACGAAGGTTCAGCTTCCAAAATTCGTTTTTTATGAGTCAAAACCCTGGGAAATTGTCTGAAACTACCATCAACTTGTATAATAACACTAGAAGTAGTACCAGCAGGTGAATCAAGACAATTGCATGACACTATCAATTATCAAAGATAATTTGTCGAAAATTGGAGCTTATTTCGTGTTTTTGGAGGCCGAAATTGGTGGAAACCACCAGAAATAGATATTTCAATAATTTCACACGAAAGAAACAATAAATGTATTTCCGGCATTTCTGTAGGTATGTCCAATAGAATAATAAACCCATGTGACAAGGAGTTTGCATCGTTTTGGTTTATTATTCTGTGAATAATACACCTACTTATGTATTCGCTCAGCAAACAATTTTTATAACACCCCCTCAAATTTTTTTCTTTTACGTTTCAAGGTGCATAGATTCCAAGAATGCAATGTCCGTCCGCCGTATCACGTGTACCGGCTTCATTTTTGGTCTAAAAAATTCGTTCTTTCGCACACATGCTCCATTTGGGCCCTAGTTGTGTCCCGACACTTTGTAGCCCGATCGGAATATACCCAGGGGTGCTATGAGTGAAAATGTGCACAAAAATAGGTATTTTTTGTGTTTTAGTAACATAGTAGTAAAATGAGCTTTTGAGGTATCGTTTTCCATGTTTTGGGGGACTAGAAGGCCAAATATGAAGTCGATTTTGACCAAAGAGTGGAAAATGGAGGTTCTACCAAATGTTCAGCTCCCAAAATTGATTTTTTATGAGTCAAAACCTGGGAAATCGTCTGAAATCACCATCAATGTGTATAATAACACTGGAAGTAGTATCAAGACGATTAAATGGTACTACCAATGATCAAAGATAATTTGAAAAAAAAAGGAGCCTACCTAATTCGTGTTTTAGAGGCCAAAAATGGTGGAAACCACCAGAAATAGCTATTTCAATGATTTCACGTGAAATAATAAATGAACAGCCAACATTTCTGTAGGTATGTCCAGTAGAATAATAAACCCATGTGACAAGGAGTTTGCAGCGTTTTTGGAGTACATTAGGATCTGTTACTAGTTGTCGGGTCTTATTTAGGCGCTAGACCCGGTGTTAATGACGATGTTGAAGTCAAACGGTGACCTTCCTGTGCCCAGGGGCGTATTTTTTTTTCTGAGGGAATACTCAGCTCGACGGGGAGCCGTCACACTTCTCTGACCCACAGAGTCCTCAACTCTGAATGGAGTGAGATATCTCGTCCCTTCCCCGAACACGCCCCTGACGAAAAAAAAAAAAAACATCTGGGATCGTGATCTACTGAGCTGGGGGTCTTCCTTGTAGATCTTTTCAACCAATAAATCTATACGATCAAATCAATAGGAATATCTACGTATTTAGGCAGGTACCTGCCTGCCAACCACCACGAAATCCGGAGTAACAGTATTTCGAACTCGGGATTCCGGAGTAACAATATTTGAGTTGATGGAGGAACCCAAACACGATAGCAATGCACGATATCTAACTGACAAATAACTCTGAAATTCGGCACGCAGAAAAAGACGAACAAAGTTTACTCTAATTGGAAGAACTGTGTTTGACAGGTCCTTGATCAGTCTTTGTGTTTCGACTGCACATTGGCCTTCTATTAGGCGTTCAAACGCGGAAGATGCGTCTTTTCGAGCGAATTAAACTAAAATTTCTTTCATTTAGTTGTAATTCGTTCGAGCGTAACATTCCACGTCCGTACCACTGATTCGGCGTTGCCACAACCCTGTTGACAGTTTTTTAAATGCGGAATTTTTACCAATTAAAAATTTTGGTTTATAATTTTGTAAATAATACACCTATGTAATCGCTCAGCAAATAAATTTTTATGACACCCCCTCAAAATTTTTTCTTTTCCGTTTCAAGGTGCCTAGATTCAGAAAATGCACTGTCCGTCCGCCGTATGCAACATCATGCACACCGGCTTCATTTTCGGTCTAAAAAATTCGTTCTTTCGCACACATGCTCCATTTGGGTCCTAGTTGTGTTCCGAAACTTTCCAGCCCGATCGGAATATACCCAGGGGTGTTACGAGTGAAAAATAGGTTAAAAAAATATATATTTATTGTGTTTTAGTAACACGAGCTTTTGAGGTATCGTTTTCCATGTTTTTTGGAACGAAAAGACTGAATATGAAGTCGATTTTGACCAAAGAGTGCGAAAACTGAAGTTCTAACGAAGTTTCAGCCTTAAATTTACGTTAAATTTTGGTCTAAAATCGTCGTTCTTCCGCACACAATTTTGGTCCCCATTTGGGAACATTTTGGGTCCTAGTTGTCCTCCGAAGCTCGGCGGCCCGATCGGAATACACCCAGGGGTGTTATGGGGGAAGAATGGGTGTAAAAATAGGTGTTTTCCTGGGATTTTTGAGATTTTTGTGAACATGAGCTTGTGACGTATCGTTTTCCATGCTTTTTAGGGCGAAAAGACCGAATGTTAAGTTGATTTTGAACAAAGAGTGAAGAACTGAGGTTGTAACGAAGGTTAAGCTCCCGAAATTCATTTTTTATAGGTAAAAATAAACCAAAATGAGTCAAATTGTCTGTTCATTTCTTGTTTCTTTCATGTGAAATAATTGAAATAGCTATTTCTGATGGTTGCCACCAATTTTGGCCCCCAAAACACAAATCTAGATAGGCTCATTTTTTTTTCAAATTATCTTTGATCATTGATAGTGCCATTTAATCGTCTTGATCCACGTGTTGAAACTTGTTCTAGTGTTATTATACAAACTGATTGTGATTTCAGACGATTTCCCAGGTTTTTGACACACGAAAAATCAATTTTGGGAGCTGAACATTTGGTAGAACATCAATTTTCGACTCTTTGGTCAAAATCGACTTCATGTTCGGTCTTCTTGTCCCAAAAACATGGAAAACGATACCTCAAAATCTCATGTTACTAACATGTTGCTAAAACGCAAAAAGTACCAATTTGACACACATTTTCACTCATAACACCCCTGGGTATATTCCGATCGGGCTGCAAAGTTTCTGGACACAACTAGGACCCAAATGGAGCATGTGTGCGAAAGAACGAATTTTTTAGACCGAAAATGAAGCCGGTACACGTGATACACGTTGAGGGGGTGTTATAAAATTTTTTTGCTGAGCGAATACATAGGTGTATTATTCACAGAGTAATAAACAAACAAAAAACGCTGCAAAGTCCTTGTCACATGGGGTTTATTATTCTACAGAAATGTTGGCTGTACATTTATTGTTTGTTTCATGTGAAATAATTGAAATAACTATTTCTGATGGTTTCCACCAATTTTGGCCCCCAAAACACAAATTAGGTAGGTACGATCTTTTTTTGTTTTTTCAAATTATCTTTGATCATTGGTAGTGCCATCATTTAATCGTCTTGATCCACGTGTTGACACTTTTTCTAGTGTTATTCTACAAACTGATGGTGATTTCAGACGATTTCGCAGGTTTTTGACTCATACAAAATCAAATTTGGAAGCTGAACATCTGGTACAACCTCAATTTTCCACTCCTTGGCCAAAATCGACCTCATATTCGATCTTCCCGTCCCCAAAAACATGGAAAACGATACCTCAAAAGCTCATGTTACCAACATGTTGCTAAAACGCAAAAAGTACCCATTTTTACACACATTTTCACTCACAACACCCCTGGGTATATTCCGATCGGGCTGAAAAGTTTCGGGACACAACTAGGGCCCAAATGGAGCATGTGTGCGAAAGAACGACTTTTTTAGACCGAAAATGAAGCCTGTACACGTGATACGGCGGACGGCGGACGGACATTGCATTTTTTGAATCTACGCACCTTGAAATGGAAAAGAAAAAAGTTTGAGGGGGGGTTATAAAAATTTTTTGCTGAGCGATTACATAGGTGTATTATTCAGAGAATAATAAACCAAAAGAGCCTGATTCGTGTTTTTGGGGGCCAAAATTGATGGAAACCATCAAAAATAAGTATTTCCATTATTGCACATGAAAGAAACAATAAAAACATTTCTGTAGATATGTCCAGTAGACTCCTGACTTATTGGTTTATTATTCTGTGAATAATACACCTATGTAATCGCTCAGCAAAAAATTTTTATAACACCCCTCAAAATTTTTTCTTTTCCGTTTCAAGGTGCGTAGATTCCAAAAATGCAATGTCCGTCCGCCGTACGCCGTCCGCCGTCCGCCGTATCGCGTGTACAGGCTTCATTTTCGGTCTAAAAAATTCGTTCTTTCGCACACATGCTCCATTTGGGCCCTAGTGGTGTCCCGAAACTTTTCAGCCCGATCGGAATATACCCAGGGGTGTTATGAGTGAAAATGTGTATAAAAATAGGTACTTTTTGCGTTTTAGCAACATGTTGGTAACATGAGCTTTTCAGGTATCGTTTTTCATGTTTTTGGGGACGAGAAGACCGAATATGAAGTCGATTTTGACCAAAGAATAGAAAATTGAGGTTCTACCAGATGTTCAGCTCCCGAAATTGATTTTTTATGAGTCAAAAACCTGGGAAATCGTTTGAAATCACATCAATTTGTATATTAACACTGGAAAAAGTGTCAACAGGTGGATCAAGACGATTAAATGGCACTACCAATGATCAGAGATAATTTATTTAAAAAAAAAAGGAGCGTAGTTTATTCGAGTTTTGGGGGCCAAAATTGGTGGAAACCACCAGAGATAGCTATTTCAATTATTTTATATGAAAGAAACAATAAATAAACAGCCAACATCTCTGTAGGTATGTCCAATGGAATAATAAACCCATGTGACAAGGACTTTGCAGCGTTTTTTCTTAATGTTTAGGTTCAACCTTGCAATCCCAGATGGAAATCACAAATTAAATTTTATTGTATAGTGTCATCATTGTAGTAAATTAGTCTGATTTTATTATGTTCCCTGAGGGATGGGTCTTCACACCCTGACTGGGCCTTAAGACTTTGCTATACACATACCGAGCTACCTACCAAATGAAAGCTGTCCAATAGAAAATCTGTTGGGTTAGGATCTTGCAACTACCGCAATCCATAGAACTCTGAGCGAATGGAGGCAGAAAATTACCACTGGATGTGGAGAAGGGAGTGGAGGGAGGGGGCTGTAAAACCAAAAATCTGTGAGACCGAACGAGGCCGCGAAAAGAGCGTTTAGCCAGCTCAGCTCGGGAGGTGTAAAGTGGCCCCTGGCCGAGACCTCATAACAAACATAATAACCCGGTAAATGATGACTCAAGGGATGGGCTGTAAACTCCCCCTGGGATGCCCTTTGGAAGCCTCTAACAAGAAAAAGTCGTTTTCTAAAGTGTCGAAAACAATGGTGGCAGCCAGCAAACAATGTGCCGAGGGTCTTATCCGCCCATCGCGTCCGTCTTTTAGCTGATTGAAGTCACGTGATTTAGTGCCGGCACCGACTGAAGACCCGAGTGTCATCACCTTTTTTTTCCACAACAACCTGTAAAAGCGAAGGCAGAGACCTAATGCGGATGCAACTCGTAAAATTTTCAATGTCTTGCCCTGGAAAACTATTTTCTCCCGGGTCCATCCTCTATGCGTTATGCATGCGGCCGTTTTTGCAAAGTTCTTTAGCACCTCCTCTGCCGCTTCCAGAGTAAACTTTGCTCTTATCTCTACAGTTCTTACCATGCTATTATTGGTCGTAAAATGTTGATTCATAGCTATTTCGGCAGGGCTACAGTTAGCAAATCATTTCAACCCGTGAAATACACACGTACAGGTTTGTTTGCATGTCTCTCACTCGAACGGAGAACTGAACAGAATGAAGCAATGGTGCAAACAGGATCTGAGCCGAATGTTAAGTTCTGCCGTATGGAAAGTACAGCATTATTTCCCAGGATTGATATCCATACAGTCAACCTACTGTTCCCCGTTATCAGTGTCGGTTCGTGGGGTCTCAAAACGGTGGGGCACCAAACCAGAACACAAAACCAACAGATTTGTCTACAAAATACCCCAAGGCAACAACCAACACCCTTCCCTAATTCACTGATTGAGAGATATTCAGCAAAACTTATCTCTTTTAATGAACTCACTATCGTCGTACGACAACATCGACGATTTCTACTGCAAATTAACCACCGAATTCATGTGTGACAAAAACGTAGTAAACTGAAATACGACAAAACAATGACCCGTCGGCCGGTTGAATGGATAAGAAATTGACTAGATGTCAATAGCTGATTGTCAAATACAAATCTGTCATCGGAACAGGATCGAACGCAAAACGCGCAAAATTTGACGCAAAAAAATCGAAAACTGACAGACAGAGAAAGTAAAAACGCTGCTAAGTCCTTGTCACATGGGTTTATTTTTCTACTGGACATAAGTACAGAAATGTTGGCTGTTTATTTACTGTTTCTTTCATGTCAAATCATTGAAATAGCTATTTCTGGTGGTTTCCACCAATTTTGGCCCCCAAAACTTGAATTAGGTAGGTACGCTCCTTTTGGTTTATTATTCTGTGAATAATACACCTACCTATGTATTCGCTCAGCAAAAAATTTTTATAACACCCCCTCAAACTTTTTTCTTTTACGTTTCAAGGTGCATAGATTCCAAAAATGCAATGTCCGTCCGCCGTACGCCGTCCGCCGTACGCCGTCCGCCGTCCGCCGTACGCCGTCCGCCGTATCACGTGTACAGGCTTCATTTTCGGTCTAAAAAAATCGTTCTTTCGCACACATGCTCCATTTGGGCCCTAGTTGTGTCCCGAAACTTTTCAGCCCGATCGGAATATACCCAGGGGTGTTATGAGTGAAAATGTGTGTAAAAATAGGTACTTTTTACGTTTTAGCAACATATTGGTAACATGAGCTTCTGAGATATCGTTTTCTATGTTTTTGGGGACGAGAAGACCGAATATGAAGTCGATTTTGACCAAAGAGGGGAAAATTGAGTTCTACCAAATGTTCAGCTCCCAGAATTGATTTTTTATGAGTGAAAAACCTGGGAAATCGTCTGAAATCACCAACAGTTTGTATAATAACACTGGAAAAAGTGTCAAGACGTGGTTCAGGACGATTAAATGGCACTACCAATGATCAAAGGTAGTTAAAAAAAAAAAAAAAAAAAAGAGCGTACCTAATTTGTGTTTTGGGGGCCAAAATTAATGGAAACCATCAGAAGTAGCTATTTCGATTATTACGCATGAAAGAAACAATAAATGAACAGCCTACATTTCTACAGGTACGTATGTCCAATAGAATAATAAACCCATGTGACAAGGACTTTGCAGCGTTTTTGGTTTATTATTCTGTGAATAATACACCTATGTATTCGCTCAGCAAAAAATTTTTATAACACCCCCTCAAAATTTTTTCTTTTCCGTTTCAAGGTGCGTAGATTCAAAAAATTCAATGTCCGTCCGCCGTACGCCGTCCGCCGTCCGCCGTACGCCGTCCGCCGTATCACGTGTACAGGCTTCATTTTTGGTCTAAAAAATTCGCTCTTTCGCACACATGCTCCATTTGGGCCCTAGTTGTGTCCCGAAACTTTTCAGCCCGATCGGAATATACCCAGGGGTGTTATGAGTGAAAATGTGTGTAAAAATAGGTACTTTTTGCGTTTTAGCAACATGTTGGTAAAATGAGCTTTTGAGGTATCGTTTTTCATGTTTTTGGGGACGAGAAGACCGAATATGAAGTCGATTTTGACCAAAGAGTGGAAAATTGAGGTTGAACCAGATGTTCAGCTCCCAAAATTGATTTTTTATAAGTCAAAAACCTGGAAAATCGTCTGAAATCACCATCAATTTGTAGAATAACACTAGAAAAAGTATCAAGAGGTGGATCAAGACGATTAAATGGCACTATCAATGATCAAAGATAATTTGAAAAAAAAAAAAAAAAAAAGGAGCGTACCTAATTCGTGTTTTGGGGGCCAAAATTGGTGGAAACCACCAGAAATAGCTATTTAAATTATTTTATATGAAAGAAACAATAAATAAACAGCCAACGTTTCTGTAGGTATGTCCAATGGAATAATAAACCCATGTGACAAGGACTTTGCAGCGTTTTTTCTAAGTATCTTTGATCATTGGTAGTGCCATTTAATCGTCTTGATCCACGTGATGACACTTTTTCTTGTGTTATTCTACACATTGATGGTGATTTCAGACGGTTTCCCAGGTTTTTGACTCATAAAAAATCAATTTTGGGAGCTGAACATCTGATACAACCTCAATTTTCCACTCTTCGGTCAAATTCGACTTCATATTCGGTCTTCTCGTCCCCAAAAACATGAAAAACGATACCTCAAAAGCTCATTTTACTAACATGTTACTAAAACACAAAAAGTACCTATTTTAATACACATTTTCACTCATAACTCCCCTGGGTATATTCCGATCGGGCTGAAAAGTTTCGGGACACAACTAGGGCCCAAATGGAGCATGTGTGCGAAAGAACGAATTTTTTAGACCGAAAATGAAGCCTGTACACGTGATACGGCGGACGGCGGACGGCGGACGGACATTACATTTTTGGAACCTACGTACCTTGAAACGGAAAAGAAAAAATTTTGAGGGGGGGTTATAAAAATTTTTTGCTGAGCGAATACATAGGTGTATTATTAACAGAATAATAAACCAAAACGCTGCAAAGTCCTTGTCACATGGCTTTATTATTCTATTGGAGTTCTAGAGATTCTTGTTGACTGTTAAATTTATTGTTTCTTTCATGTGGAATGATTGAAATAGCTATTCCTGATGATTTCCACCAATTTTGGCCCCCAAAACATGAAATAGGTACCTACGCTTTTTTTTTTTCAGATCATCTTTGATCATTGGTAGTGCCATTTAATGGTCTTGATTCACCTGTTTGCACCTTTCCTAATGTTATTATACACATTGATGGTGATTTCAGACAGTTTTCCAGGTTTCTGACTCATAAAAAACCAATTTTGGGAGCTGAACCTTTGGTAAAACCACAATTTCCGCGTCTTTGGTCAAAATCGACTTCATATTCGGTCTTCTCGTCCCCAAAAACATGGACAAAGATACCTCAAAAGCTCATGTTACTAACATGTTGCTAAAACGCAAAAGTACCTATTTTTACACACATTTTCACTCATAAGCATAACACCCCTGGGTATATTCCGATCGGGCTGAAAAGTTTCTGGACACAACTAGGGCCCAAATGGAGCATGTGTGCGAAAGAGCGAATTTTTTAGACCAAAAATGAAGCCGGTACACGTGATACGGCGTACGGCGGACGGACATTGCATTTTTGGAATCTACGCACCTTGAAACGGAAAAGAAAAAATTTTGAGGGGGTGTTATAAAAAATTTTTGCTGAGCGAATACATAGGTGTATTATTCACAGAATAATAAACCAAAATAGGTACTTTTTGTGTTTTAGTAACATGTTAGTAACATGAGCTTTTGAGGTATTGGTTTTTCATGTTTATGGGACGAGAAGACAGAATATGAAGTCGATTTTGACCAAGGAGTGGAAAATTGAGGTTCTAAGCTAAGGAAGTTTCAGCCGCAATTTACGTTAAATTTTGGTCTAAAATCGTCGTTTTTCCGCACACAGTTCGGGTCACCATTTGGGAACACATTTGGGTCCTAGTTGTGCTCCGAAACACGACAGCCCAATCGGCATACACCCAGGGGTGATATGGGAGAAAAATGAGTGTAAAAATATGGGTTTTCGATGGATTTTTGAGGTTTTAGTGAACACGAGCTTGTGAGGTATCGTTTTCCATGTTTTGTAGGGCGAGAAGACCGAATATTTGGTTGATTTTGGCCGATGTCAGACATGTGATTCAGAGACCAAAAAAAAAAAAAAGAAAAAAAAAAAAAAATCAGAAGAAGAAGCATCTCGTATGGAGATGACAAACTGAATCGAAGGGATTGAATCGATTGTGAAATGAACGGTTTTGGGGTTGAAATCAGATTATGGGGCCGGAGCCCAAAGTAGGCGTGGCGAATAACATTTTTACTCGACTGAACATGCGCGGATGGGCCACTTTTCTCGGTTGCCATGGCGACACTAGGTCCCAGGACCCAGAGAACCTACCTTCCAGTTTCAGGAGCCTGGGTTTCGACTTCGATTGCAGGACATCGATTACGGAAGCACAATGGATGCTCTACTAGAATATTGAATATCCATAGCCTGATAACTCTGGCGTGTGGCGTTGGACTTGTGAAAAATGCTAGGTAGGCACACAGTGTACGGAGGGAAATTCAGATGCCAACTGAACAATGGCTGGTATTTTTTACTCTAGTGTTTTTGGGTGCCGGAGCAGTGCCCCAAGTGGCCATATGACCGCAAAGCCCCTGCTCGTTAGTACAGTGCTATCATGCAAACAGTCAGCTACGCTGCCGTCAGTTTCAAGACAGTCCTAACTGACGTTTGTGCCAAAATGAATAAATGGTTTTGATGAGTGGTTTCAACCGAATTTTCGAGCCTCAGTGTCGCATCTGCACGGGAAATCGTGTGGAGTCAGCTAACTTTACTAGAACAGAGCAGTGTGGAGGTCGGTATGTCAAGGCAATAGAGGCGGTTCCATATATTGGAAATAATAATTTTCAATCTACCGTATTTAGGAACGTCCATTTCGCTGAGTTGAGGCAGGAGTATCAATATATTCACGGTGTTGGTTCGAGTTGACTACCAACGGTAGTAATTTTTTTATAGATAGATATCAATAAGATAGATTTTTCGAGACGGATAAGACAAATAACGTTTCTCTATAAGACAGATTTTTTAAAGCGCTGTAACAAGATGGATAGGTATCAATATTATAATTTTTTTTTAACGACTACAAGTTTAATTCCGAAAGACGAGTACAAGGTTCATCCCTTCCTCGCATCGATAACATGATCGTGTAGATCGTTTTAATGCATGATAAATAGTAATATGATAAATTTAATAATCAATTAAGTGCGGATTAACGGTGGATTCAAGAATTTTCTCTATATTTTGGTTTGCTGTTATGCATTAAGCACAACGAAGAAAAGTTCCTGAAAATTTCATCAAAATCAGGCCATAGGTTAGTGAGAAATTGAGTAGGTACCTACCTAGGTTTGGCGTTTGCGCATGAGCGAAGGCCAATGGCCTGATCGCTATGAAATCACATGGGACCATCTAGGAGCTACATCCTAACTACCCACCGAAACCGGGCCGCTGACTCGTTAGAAATTGGCTACCGCGAATTTCGAGGAATGCGCATGCGTGATGGCCATTACCACTGGTCCGCTGTTCCCATTCCGCATGATCCACGAAAATTTCAGCAAAATCTGTGCATCTTTTTCAAGAGTGAAAACAAAGCTTCCATCTTCCGCTACCTTGGCAGACTCAGAAATATTATATCTGCCGTGATTCCCTCTCAGAATCCACTCCTGCATTACCATGTGATTTTAACAAATAAACGCGGAGTACTCTTAGCTGGGGTTTCCTCAACCGCCATCTGCCTCAACCGACTTTAACGGTCGATTGTGGACAGGGGACGAATGGAAACGCCCTATAAATACTCGCCCTTCTGGCCCAGTTCAGCATTGGACGACTCGACCCCCGACTTGCGACTTCTCTCTCGACCCTTTCTCTCATCCTCTCACCTATATCCTGAAAGATCTTCTTCTGTTGGTGAAAACCGTGGGGAGCACATCCGTTAAAGAGCTCCTGCTTTTGGTGAAAACCGTGGGGAGCACATCCGTTAAAGAGCTCCTGCTTTTGGTGAAAACCGCGGGGAGCACGTCCCTAAAAGATCTCCTGCTGTTGGTGAAAACCACGGGGAGCACGTCCCTAAAAGATCTCCTGCTGTTGGTGAAAACCGCGGGGAGCACGTCCCTAAAAGATCTCCTGCTGTTGGTGAAAACCGCGGGGAGCACGTCCCTAAAAGATCTCCTGCTGTTGGTGAAAACCGTAGGGAGCACATCCGTTAAAGAGCTCCTGCTTTTGGTGAAAACCGTGGGGAGCACATCCGTTAAAGAGCTCCTGCTTTTGGTGAAAACCGTGGGGAGCGCATCCGTTAAAGAGCTCCTGCTTTTGGTGAAAACCGTGGGGAGCACATCCGTTAAAGAGCTCCTGCTTTTGGTGAAAACCGTGGGGAGCACATCCGTTAAAGATCTCCTGCTGTTGGTGAAAACCGTGGGGAGCACATCCGTTAAAGAGCTTCTGCTTTTGGTGAAAACCGTGGGGAGCACATCCGTTAAAGAGCTCCTGCTTTTGGTGAAAACCGCGGGGAGCACGTCCCTAAAAGATCTCCTGCTGTTGGTGAAAACCGCGGGGAGCACGTCCCTAAAAGATCTCCTGCTGTTGGTGAAAACCGCGGGGAGCACGTCCCTAAAAGATCTCCTGCTGTTGGTGAAAACCGTAGGGAGCACATCCGTTAAAGAGCTCCTGCTTTTGGTGAAAACCGTGGGGAGCACATCCGTTAAAGAGCTCCTGCTTTTGGTGAAAACCGTGGGGAGCGCATCCGTTAAAGAGCTCCTGCTTTTGGTGAAAACCGTGGGGAGCACATCCGTTAAAGAGCTCCTGCTTTTGGTGAAAACCGTGGGGAGCACATCCGTTAAAGATCTCCTGCTGTTGGTGAAAACCGTGGGGAGCACATCCGTTAAAGAGCTTCTGCTTTTGGTGAAAACCGTGGGGAGCACATCCGTTAAAGAGCTCCTGCTTTTGGTGAAAACCGCGGGGAGCACGTCCCTAAAAGATCTCCTGCTGTTGGTGAAAACCACGGGGAGCACGTCCCTAAAAGATCTCCTGCTGTTGGTGAAAACCGCGGGGAGCACGTCCCTAAAAGATCTCCTGCTGTTGGTGAAAACCGCGGGGAGCACGTCCCTAAAAGATCTCCTGCTGTTGGTGAAAACCGCCGGGAGCACGTCCCTAAAAGATCTCCTGCTGTTGGTGAAAACCGCCGGGAGCACGTCCCTAAAAGATCTCCTGCTGTTGGTGAAAACCGCCGGGAGCACGTCCCCAAAAGATCTCCTGCTGTTGGTGAAAACCGCCGGGAGCACGTCCCCAAAAGATCTCCTGCTGTTGGTGAAAACCGCGGGGAGCACGTCCCTAAAAGATCTCCTGCTGTTGGTGAAAACCGCGGGGAGCACGTCCCTAAAAGATCTCCTGCTGTTGGTGAAAACCGCGGGGAGCACATCCCTTAAAGATCTCCTGCTGTTGGTGAAAACCGCGGGGGCCTACAAATCCCATAGGAGCCCGTCCTCTCACTCTTCTCTCCTCATCCTCCACTCTCTCTTCAACACTCCGCTCGACTACGACAAGTGCTGAACAAACCTAACCGCTCACCACATTATCCAATCGTCCACAGAGGATGCTGCTAATCGTCTTCAAATATCCTTCTACAACCTCTGAATGATCTGCAGACTGAGTTCCTTTCATTAGATCGAAAATGAGGAATACTGGCTGTTTCAAGATGCTGAGTTCGCGAATACGTCGGGCACAGTTATTTAAAACAATATCATATGCTATTTATGCTATACCTTCCTAGAGATTCTCGCTTCAGGACCTTCCTTCACATATTATTAATGAAGGCGGCATGAAAAGTGGAAAATATTATCAGTTTCCAACATCGAGCACCTCCGGTACCACCTGGCCCGAAGATGTCGCTTGAAATGTTAATAAGTTGCTGTCAGATTTGGTGATAGATCACCTCTTAATACTGACATCTCCTTTTATACACAGAGGTAATAGTCCTAACCCGAGGGCCTGGCGGTTGTATAAAACAACGGACGCCAGGAAGCCGACATCCAATGAAAAATATTTCTGCCAAGTGGGAGGGGCACTGAATAACAAACGTTTTATTTTGAAAAGGGTAGTGCAAAACTAATATAATATAGTTCTGCACTACTCTTTTCAATATACGTAGATGTATGGACAAAATAATGAGAAATGAATGAACCTCAGTTTAAGATTGACATTAGGAGAACAAACTGGTACTAAGTGGAGATCTCCCAAAAAGAATAGAAACAATTATTGTTGAAAACAATTTTCTGACGATACGAGCCAGTGAAGTGAGTTCTAAGATCAATGAAGATAGAAACAGTAATTCGGTGCCAGAGCATCCATGCATATAATTACAGATTAAACCATAGATAAATTATAGATTGAAAGATCGAGGTGAAATAAATCATAATTATGAATATATATTATTGTGAACTTAATATATGTGCGACGGACTTTCTGCCCTTATGGTGCTAAAACATTTCCGAAATTGTAATAATGTAATATTAGTTAGGTGTAATATTTTATAACATGTACTCGCAGATAACATATAAATATGTACCTTGTCGGAGTTGCAATTCATTTGCACCATCTTAGAAATAAAGGAGTTTAAACAAAATCGAAAAATTATGGGCATCTTGAAGTTGTTGCGTACAGAACAGTGATCAAGGCAGAAGGGTATCTACTTACATTCAGCGAACAATGAATAGCTGAGGAACAGTTCGCTTTTTTTGTTACTTCTATAATACCAAAATAGACGATTGGGAATTTAAAACACAGGCAGGTACTATGCAGGATGTTTAACTTAACGGTGCACCACCGGCCAGGGTTGATTCTACAAGTAATTTGCAACAAATTTTGTCCTATAAATTTTTTTTTACTCCGCTAAAAAATGAGTTTTTTCACTTTTAAGATTTTTTCGTGTTTTCGACCTTACGTCATTAAATGACTTCCTTATTTTACAGGGAAACTTCCTTATTTTATAAATTAAAATTTGAGAATGCCGTTGGAAAGAGCTTTGCATTTCCTATCACCCTGATCCTAATCAAGAATATTTACTTCGACAGGTGAAAAATGAGCCTCAAGCGCCAAATTTGTAAAATAGTCGAAATCTTCAGTTTTTCAATTTTTGTACTGTAACCCTGAAAGTTACCTTAGAATCTCAGCTTTCCAACGGTACCTATTACTACTTATGGAATTAGGGAAGGTGCGATTTAAACAGTGTTTTAGGTATGGATAATTATAACGGTAAACTATTTCCGAGAGATCAAAACAAAGGAAGGCAATATAATAAAACAAAGCCACGTGTCGTTCGGTAACGACGCTGATTCTTAATGACTATTACTCGTCAATATTGTGGTATAAGCCAACATTCATTGGTGCTGTTTAAAGTTATTAAAAAACCATCAAATTTTGGGGGGGTAAAATTTGTATTTTTTTTACATGCTCGATTCCAAAGGTTCATTATTGAAAATAATAAACCAAAATGTACCAGACGATGGACCCTAAAGTGGTGGTTTAAAATGCCCATATTACTGCCAGGTTGAGACAAGGGAACTCCGAAGAATATCAAGACGTTTTATGGTTACTAATGCCCCAATTTCAAAACGATTACTTTTTTTGTGGATCGACACCGGATTTTTAGTGAGATGGGAAAAGTAGAGGTACGAATTGACCAGTAGTTACTGAAGAGAGGGGGGAGGGGCACCCATTAAGGTTATTTGATTGTTTTGATGGTTCACATAAACCGCCTCCTTATCTGTTTCCCCTGTTCCCGGAACGTGACGCTAATATCAATAACTCGTGATTTTATGGCCCAGCAAGGTTACGATCCTGGCCGGGATAACCTTTCGATAACCTCAGCCGACACTGTCTCAAACCCCCCCCCTAAACAACGTGCCCCAACGCTAACCTCTTCCCACTTATAAATTACTTTTATCCGTTTCCCCCTGAATGATAAGTGCCAGTGAATCTTCCGCCGTATCGAGAGCTAAACAGTTTTGACATGAATATCCCCCTCATTTCTGATACATTGTCTCAATCGGTAATTTAACAAAACTAATCGTAGAATATGGAGCGATTTGCGTAACCGTCAGAAGAGCACAAGGGGGTTTATTCGAGATAATATCAGTTGGGCTGCTTTCTTCTAGATTCCACAGAAATCTGTCCGAAAAAATACCTAGTTATCAAGTACTTTATTAGGTAGGGGAAGGTCGTGTACCTTGGGACGATTTTGGTTTTTTGATTCCTGTGAAGTCTTGAATAGAAAATTTGGAACCCTGATTGCTTTTCTTGTAATATTATCTAATACTGAAGCTCCATGATTTATTTCAGATTTTTCAGGACACTCTAAATATTTTTAAAATTAATTTTTCGAAAACCATTTTTTGTCCCGAGGGACACGACCAGTCATGTTCCATGGGACACCCTGTTCTGTACCTCGGGAAATGTTTGTACGTTCGGACGGGAAGGCTAAATTATTCAAAAAAAAGCTTCAAAACATTTCAAATTGTGTAATAAAATATAAATGCAATAACATTCAGCCCCATTTCTCCTCCAAAATGACGTTGGCGGCCTTCTGCATCCCCTTTTGATCAACGGGAGCACGGGTTACCCCGTGCGCTGAACGCGGCATCTGAAATCAACAAAAGTTCCATGAAATGAATTATTTACATTAGAATTATTCACCAAAATAATGTAACAGTTTGGCGCGTGTACCATGGGACACTGTATTATGCGTGTCCCAGTGTTCCACGGTACAAGCACCAAACTGTCCCGAGGTACAAGAAGGACAACTTTTCACCAAAATCGTTTCCATGGAATGAAAAGTGACACAATCATCCTGGAAAGGTTATCAACGCTAGGGCCAACCTCAAGGAACAATATGCAATCAAAAGTAATGAAATATTCAACTTACTGTGACTGTGAACGGCGATTGATTACAGCTTCATAATTTTTTCTGACGACCCGGAAATCGAAAAACTGTTATCAGTCCAATAAGGCAGCAGATAATCGAAAAGGCGGTCTTCACCTAGTGTTGCCATCAGTGGCGTAGCCAGGATTGTTGAATGGGGGGGGGGGTCATCGGAAATGAGAAAAAAGTTCCTGTCATGAAGCATGGCTATAAGAGCGAATCTTCAAAGAAGTATTCCTGCTATTGTGTAGAAAAATGACAGCCACCATAACCATACCACTAACCATACCACTTTTCTTAAAATTATACAATTTTTCGTCATCTTAGCCATTTTTATCGATGTTTGACCATAATAAAGTCAAATTTGACCCACTTGTTTTTGAGAAAAATAGTTTTATCATCGAGATCGTCCCTCCGTCGCGATTAATATTTATTTTTTTTAATTATTTTTTTTGAATTAATATTAATTTTTAGCCTTTAATACCAATTTTTACCCCCAAAAACCAAAATCTCTTATCCCCTCTTCTGTGTGAAAAACAACTGAAATGATATTTTTCCGTCTTTACTCACCCTTCCATAGACTTCCAGTCATTTTGTATTGCAATTTTAGCCGTTTCTACCGATTTTTGACCCCTAAAAACTCCAATTTGACCCCTTGAAATTTTTTAAAATTGCTCATTTTTGTACTCAACCTTTTGTTTGGGAATACAAACGTTTTGGAGAAATTTGGAATTTTTATCATGTCCCCAAGGACAGATATCATCTGGAGCGGCACATAAATATACATAATATATAATTTTTTTTAAATTTAGGGATGAACTGGTGGTGCTCTGGAACGGATTTGCCTATAAAAGTATTTCAAACATTCATGTTCTAAAAAGTTACCCATTGCAATAGCTTCATTTTCTTTGAAAATTCGCTAATAAGGTTTGACATTACAAACAAAGCAGAATTTAAATTAAATTAGGCAAAGCACTAAATATTACAGGTAAGATAAACTGATGAAATAAAACATTTATTTGGCAACAATGTTCGTGAATTTTCAAGGTAAATGAAGCTATTGCAATGGGTCCAACATTCCAGAATTTTCAGAACATGAGTTTTTGAAATTATTTTATAGGCAAATCCGTTTCAGAGAATCCTGATTTCATCTCTAGATCTAACAAAAATGTATACGTCTATTGCATATATTTATTTATGCGTCACTCCAGACGATATCTGACCTTGGTTACGTGATAAAAATTCCAAGTTTCGCCAAAATGTTCTTATTGCCAAACAAAAGGATGAGCAATTCAAAAATTCGAAGGGGGTCAAATTTGAGTTTTTAGGGGTCAAAAATTGGTAAAAACGGCTAAAATTGATATATAATATCACTGAAAGTGGCATGGAAGGTTGAGTGGAGACAGAAAAATACCATTTCAGTTGCTTTTCACACAGAATTGGGGGTCTAATTAGGATTTTTGGGGGTCAACAATTGGTATTAAGGGCTAAAATCAATATTATACACCTGAAGTGTGGGATGGCGACGGTGCGGGACTTTGAGGGGACGGTGCAGCTATTTCGATAAGAATTTTTGTCAAAAAAATTGGGTCAAATGTTTGGGACAGATCGTTTGTAATCAAATAAACGTAATATTTTAACTGTTTATTCATGTTTGATTTATATTCATGTTTGATTTACCGTTTAACCTGTTATTGTTGTATTTGTTTGTTAATTTTGTGATTGTTACAAAGTTTTGGAGCCAATGGGGGGGGGGTATGACCCCCACTAACCCCCCCCCCCCCTGGCTACGCCACTGGTTGCCATTGCCATGGCCTGCTTCTAGTGTCCTTGGGGTTTTTTCCCTCTTTCCTTCATATTTATCCCCCGTCTGTCCCGAGGTACAGACGTCCCAAGGTACACGACTTTACCCTACGCCAAACTTATTTCCATGAAATTAGCGCAACAACACGACTACCTACCTACTATACTGATATTGATTATACTATAAAAATACGAATCAATCGAAATTATGATTCGGTTTTCATGAAAAAGTACCTAGGTATTCCATGTACCAGTATGTCGCTTGTACTAGGTATTGACGTATCTTCACATTCAAACGGCCGAGCCAACCATAGGCGCTCTGAAGACAATGTGGTGATTCTCTAACTGCACATGTGTATGCGCACACATGTATGCGATTTTCTTTGCATTATCACAGAATGATTAGCAGGGGTCGTAATTTGGTTTATGACTCTTAGATAATTAGTGTGAGTCGAGCAAGGACATGAAATCATTAGCCAAATCTGTCAAAATCTGATGTATTACGAGTTGAGGTAGTCCACCTACCTAGAACCTGATATGTCTATGCTGTCTCAACTAGCAAAAGTATTACCTTATCGGCGCCTCAAGGGAGTGGGTGGGGGCTAATTCTCTACTTGATTTATGTGAGTGACAGACATCGCTCAATACCAGGCTGCAATCTAGGTGCCACTGTACTTTCTTTAAATAAGTACAGATAACAATTACTGTAATTATCAACACAGTAAAGTAATTTGTTACCAAGAGTACCCTAAATACATATTTTTTTGGTTTATTATTTTTCAAGAACGAACCTTTGGAATCGAGCATGGAAAAAAAAGTTTAACCCCCCGTCAAAATTTGATAGTTTCTGTTTCATGGTATGTAGAATCCGAAAATGCAATAAACAAATTTCCGTCCGTACGCCGTACTTGGCACTTTTCTTAGTTACCATGAACCAAAATTAATGAAATTTGTTTTGTAGGTCCCGTTTGGGGTCTAGTTGGTCTCGACGTTACTGTCAGTCATCTCTAACGGGTGAAAAATAGGGGTTGAAAATTTCAGAACGCCGTAGCTCGAAAACTTCCAACATCAACTAAAGAATTTTTTGAGACCACCCAGAGCATTGTACGACCAGACGTTCGTGTGCACCGAAAAGCTTCGTCAATATGATTGTGAATGAAATTGTATGAATCCGGCCCAGATATCATCGCTAGGGAGCACCTGATTATAATCACGGATGGCTGTATGAAGTCGAGTGTTTGTTCTGTGATATTATTCTATTTGAAAAACGATGGATTTTTTGGATAGGTACTTTTGCAACTTGAACGAACGTTGAAGTATTAATGGGTACATTATTACACAACGGTAAATTATTACACAACGGTAAACTATTACGCAACGGTTTACTAAACTATCTACGCAGAAGGGGCATATGTACAGGTAAATTACTACACAACGGTTTATTATTATTTACCTTATGCTTCATGAATAACAAATAATTAATTATTGAATTATTGAATCCCGCGCGTTTGTATGAAACTTCAATTCCCCGGTCGGCTCCAGTACTCGATTTAGGGCTTTCCTGGGGGGAGCTCGAGGGTCCCGACCACAGAAAACAGTGATCTACGCAGAAGGGGCATCTATACAGGTAAATAATAAACCGTTGTGTAATAATGTGCAGCGTTTTTAAACACTGCCTGAATTTACACGTTCAGCTGCCTTCGTTAATCTGTCCTATGTTGAATGTTGCCAAACATGTATTAGAGGTTTACAAAAGGTTGTTTGTAGCAATGTTAACCGCTATAACTCCATAAGAGTAGTTGAATTTCTTCCCCAACACAGGCCGCGCAACAGAGGAATAGTTTTCAGTTTCCGGTAGGTAGGTACATTACTATTAGTACATATATAATGACCTATACTTGTATTATCTACTTATAAAAAACTTCATGGCATGTTGTTTTTTTGGCAATAAAATTCATTGAATTGCATTCTTGCAATTGGTTCTTGTCTACCCGTAGATTCATACGGAAGCATTCCTTGTTCCAGAGCAGAAAACGAGATGGAATGGCGCAGCACAAGTTGCTCCATCACCTTCGTTCAAACAGATAATTGACGGGTTCTGGAGAGAGCAATCAGGATCAGGATTTATAGCAATGTACAATAAGGTATCCTCTTATATTCACAGCTTCGAAAGATTTGATGTGACGTACATTTATACAAGGTGAACCCTGAGTTTTTCAAGTTCTACCTGCTTCTTGCTGGAAAGAAATGTTTGAAAACATTTATATATGTAGGTTCTCTACAGTGGAACCTCGACACCACTGTAAAGTATTTAACACGAAATTTCCCTATAAATCACCATATTATTATTCAATGTAAACTGAATTATGCTCATTACTGGGTATCAGAGGCGTTGCGTCCATAAGGCCACTTGGGCCACTGCCCCGGCATCCAGAAACACAAAAAACTCCAAAAAAATGCCAACCATTTGTTAAGTTAGCATTCGAATTTCCTTCCGTATACTGTACCTAGCATTTTTCACGAAGTTCGACAGCGACTCGACAGAGTTCTCTCTCTCTGTCCCAACCTATGTCTGGCATGGCTGCGGCCAAGACAAGTAACTGGGAAGAAGAAGAAGATAGAGATCTCTGGCTATGGATATTCGAGCATTTTATCGGAATATAGCTACAGTAATCGATGTCTTGCAATCGAAACCTACGCTTCTGAAACAGGCAGGTCCAGGGACCGGGTGTTACTATGGCAACGGAGAAAAGTGGCCCGTCCGCGCAAGCTCAGTCGAGTAAAAATTTGGTTAGCCACGCCCATTTTGGGCCCGAGGCCAACATTTCCATCCAAAAATCGTTTGTGTTCACAATCGATTGGATTGTTTCAATTCATGTTGTTAGCTCGATACGAGATGCTTGTCCTTCTATCTGTCCTCCCCTAAAAATTCTTATCATGGGATAAAGGGAGCCCTTTATTCCATGTTCTTATCACTTTCGCCGCTGTTCTGTTCCTATGTTGAGTTTTCAATTTTCTGCTTACGTTTCGAATTTTGTATGTTCCCATTCGAGTTCCCAGGACAGATTTGGATTTGCGATAATTGAGTGCGTTGTGTCCTGTCTGTGGTATTGTGGATTGATCGACGTCAACATACAAAGATAAGTACCTGGCTTCTAGTCTGATTCTCCATCCAAGTAGGTACTGGCCGGCGGGTCATTACTTAGTTGTATTTTAGTCTAGTTCGTTGTTTTTAGTGGTTGTGTAGTTTATTTGCTTCTGTATTTTTGTACCACATGAATTCGGTGGCTAACTTACAGTCGAAATTTTCGACGTTTTCCTACGAGGATAGAGTGATGATTAAGTTCAGGAAGAGATAGGCCTTTGCTGAGTATTAGTCAGTATGAAGCTATAGAACTTTTAGTTTCTGGTAATCCCGGGTACTGGTCAGAACTATAATTGTGAACACAGTGCTTACATTCTGACTTGCTAAGAGCTGCGGTTGATTAAAATCCACCCATTTCTCATAAGAAGACTCCACTGTTGGAAAACATTTACATGTATTTTGTAGAAAAAGCTGTTAATTTGTGTTCTGGATGGTGGCCCACCATTTTCAGAGCCCACGCACCGCTACTGCTGGGTACAGTAACTGGTTAACACAAAGTGAAAATATAGAAGGATTTAGTGATTACCACGAAGTTATCAGCCTGCGGACTTCCATACCACCCAGATACCAAGAATTTGTTCCTGTGCGGATCTCAACAGCATTTATTCAATATCACAGAGTAATTTTCACTAACCTCGGGTTTCGTCGCGCCGAGGTTTTACTGTGAACACAAAACTAATTTAGAATTGTTCTTCACTTACAGGTGAAGACTTCATACGAAGTTAAACTTGAAAAACGCGAAATATGCGGGAAAGGTGATGTCGAGACTCAAGTTTACACGAAATGGGACTCTTTGAAAGATAAGGTTATGAACTAAAAGATAAGATAATAATTATCAAGTTATTTATTTAATAATCGAATAATCGTTAAAACACCGATGATTTAATAATTTAGGTACATGTAATCAGAACCTGGAGTTCTTTCTCGAATTTAAAAGTTTTTGGTTTGTGTCTAACGGCAGGTGATGGAGGTGCGAAGGGACATAAGGCTGAGGATGATCAGGAAAGCTGAGCTGGGGCAGCTGTCCAAGCCGGGGATGATATTTTTACGAGAAGAGGAACTCATTTCTGAGGCGCTGGAATCGGACAGATTTTGAGATGATAATATTATAGCTACTCCTACCTACCTACCAATACTAGACGAAACAAGTGGGTCTTCTACGAACGACCACATAAAATACAATAAAATGATGCACCCTGGATTTAACAAATTTGCTATTAATATACTTCAAAAAAGTATGCAAATTATTACACAACGGTTTATTATTTACCTGTATAGATGCCCCTTCTGCGTAGATCACTATTCTCTGCGGTTAATACCTCCCCTCGAGCTCCCAAAGGAAAGCACTAAATCTGGCCTACTGGCCACGGCCGGGCAATTACATAAATATGAATGGATGATAAATATGAATATGGTGGATTCAAATTATATTATTAATTATTATTAGTTGTTGTTCATGGAGCATAACGTTTGCTCATGTTGCAAAATTATCTATTGTCGTAGTATCCTCCCAGAACCACAACTCTTGTACATAGAAATAAGCTTTCGCCAAATAAACCGAGAAGTGGGGACAGAGGACGCAAGAGAGTCGAGGGCCAGCCTGGAGGTCCCCACCATCCTCTACTAGCTAGAGGATGGAGGGAGACAGCTCCCCAGCCTATAAAAACTCGTCTCCTGCACCTTTTCACTCATTCTACGCTCTCCTCTAGTTGCTGACTACTCTCTCTCCTCCTTACCTCGTCTCTCTCTCCTAACCCAAAAGAATCCGTGAATGGTGTTGGTACGCCCATAACCAACGGACACACTTCCTAAAAGATCTCGGGCATGGTGGTGGTCCGCCCATAACCAAACCGAGCACCTTCCAAAAAGATCCTGGGCATGGTGGTGGTCCGCCCATAACCAAACCAGGCAATGAACCTAAAAGAACCAGTGAATGGTGGTGGTCCGCCCATAACCAACTGGCACATCCGAAAAGATCCCGGATCGTGGTGGTGATTCGCTCATAACCAAATTCCGGGCACATCCTCCCTCGCACCGCTCGTGGTGGGTGTACGCTCTAACACATTCATCACATCTGTCAACAGAATCCAAAATAACCGTCATTCCGAAACAACCGAACAAAGCATCCGCTACCTTTTGGTAGACTCGACAGTTGTTCAATTATTGTCCTCAAAGGATGCTCCAAACCGTCTTCAAATATCCTTCTAGAAACTCGATTGATCTGCACAATGAAAGGCCCTTTCACTCAGATTATAAAACGCTGCAAATTATTACACAACGGTTTATTATTTACCTGTATAGATGCCTCTTCTGCGTAGATAACTGTTTTCTGTGGTCGGTACTTATCGTGTGCCACCGAGGAAAGTCCTAAATCGAGTAGTGGAGCCGGCAGGAGAATGAAAGTTTCATAAATGTGCGGTGGGTTCAACAGTGCTGCCGTTGAGTAAATGTTGTTATTCTTCAAAGCATAACGTTTGTTCAAATTAAAAAAGTACCTTTAAAAAAAATCCAAAATAACCACCATTCTTCAAGTGATGTACCAAGTGATGATCATTCTTCAAGTACTTTTGCAACTTGAACAACCGCTTATGCTTCATGAATAACAACAAAACAGTTAATTATAGAATCCTTGAACCCACCATATATTTATGAAACTGTAATTGCCCGGCTGGCTCCAGTAGTCGATTAAGGGCTATCCTGGGGGGAGCACGAGGGTAAATATTGATCATAGAGATCAGTATCTACACAGAAGGGTAATCTATACAGGTGGGTAATAAATCGTTCTGTAATAATTTGCAGCGATTTTACATTTTATTTGAAATTCGGCGCCGAATTCAAAAATTTCGTTGTTGGTATCGCTTTTGAATAAATTATGCAAGTAAGTTTGTTCAGCATGAAAATTATTCTTTACTTTTTAGTGACAGCATTTTTGAAGTCGGATTTTTTAAAAATTTTTAAATTTGGTTCAAAAGCTCATCTATAGACAGGCGTCCAGTTTCATGGCCAGGCCCGTATCAGAGTCCTTAGGGCTTCCTTGTTTGGACAGGGCGCTGGAGCAGGTACCTCAATAATTAGCTCAACACTTCTGCACCAAGTCGTATGTCCCTACACCACCACCAAACTGCCCCTCGTATGACAACTACACCCCACATACCATCGCCCCTCGACACTCAATCTCTAACCACTAAGGACACCAACACTCACCACTCACGACACCATCCGTTTTCACTCAGTCCCCGCTGAACCACTGCCACTCTGCCCCTCACTCACCCTCCAGGACTTCTGGGCATAAGGTTTGTTCGCACTGGCTTTCTCTGACGGTTCGCTGACTGACTCCAGGAAAAACGTAAGAAACCATCCGTGATCCAATAGGTACCGTCTTAATAAGCGTTTGAGAAGGATTTCCATTTGATAATGGTAGGGAATCGAGAAGGCCAGAGATGGTCGGTTCTCGTCCGCCCTATCTTCTGTGTACTGGAATCACGATCAGAAAACTGGCTTTGGATAGTCAGGAAAACACTGTGAACAGCCGGTCATGGATACTATACAGTCAGAGTCCGAGAATCAAAGCGATCCCTTTCTGAAGGTCTAAGCCAAAGACATCTCTTTTCGGATATTTTTATAGTATCCATTACAGGGTTATTCAGTGACTTCTAAAAGAGAGTTGGCGGCCATCTTGGCATTTTCGATCTCTTTCAGAGAGACACCTAATTAGGTGTCTTCTCGAAAGAGAGAGTCCCTTTCTCATTTTGGTTTATTATTTTCAATAATGAACCATTGGAATCGAGCAAGAAAAAAAAAGTTCTTACCCCCCTCAAATTTTGATGGTTTACGTTTCAAGGTATGTAGAATCCAAAAGTGCAATAAAAATATTTCTGTCTGTCCGCCGTACGGGCCACTTTTCTTAGTTACCATGAAACAAAATCGATGAAATTCGGGTTATAGGTTCCGTTCGTGGTCTAGTTGGTCCTCGAAGCTCGACGTTCTGTCAGTCATCTCTAAGGGGTTCAAAATAGGGGTTGAAATTTTCAGAACGCCGTATCTCGAAAACTTTCGATTGAAGGGTATGGTTTTTTTTACGTTATTAAATTTGTCTTGAGCTGAACAATTTTTTGAGACCACCCGGAGCATTGAACGTCCAGCCGTTCGTGTGCACCAAAAAGCTTCGTCAACACGATCGTGAATCAAACGGTATAAATCCGGCCCGGATATCATAACTACGGAGCATCTGATTATAATCAAGGATGGCTGTATGAAGTCGAGTTGTTTGTTGTGCGATATTGTTTCATTTGACAAGTGATGGACTACTGGATTTTGTTGGCAGGTACTTCTGAAACTTGAACAAACGTTGATGTATTATTGATGGGCAAATTATTAAACAGTGGCAAATTATTACACAACGGTGAATTATTACACAACGGTAAATTATGACACCACGGCAAATTATTACACAACGGTAAATTATTACACAACGGCTCATCTACCCAGAAGGGGCTGGATTTTGTTGATAGGTACTTTTGCAACTTGAACAACCGTTGAAGTATTATTGACGGGTAATTATTACACAATGGCAAATTATTACAACGGCAAATTATTACACAACGGTAAATCATTACACAACGGCAAATTATTACACAACGGTAAATCATTACACAACGGCAAATTATTACACAACGGTAAATCATTACACAACGGTAAATTATTACACCAAGGTAAATTATTACACAACGGCTCATTTCCCAGAAGGGGCTGGATTTTGTTGATAGGTACTTTTGCAACTTGAACAACCGTTGAAGTATTATTGATGGGCAAATTATTACACAACGGTTCATTATTTTATCTCCGTAGAAGAGGAACCTAAACAGGTAAATTATTACACAACGGTTTAGGTAGGTACCTAGTAAAGAGTACGGGGTTAGGTACTAACCTACGGAGGGTGTAGAATAGTACATGTGTTATATAGAAGGGTTATCTATACGGAGAGCAGTGATCTGTAACAGAAGGGTATTCTGTACAAAATAATAAACCGTTGTGCAGGGATTTGCAGCGTTTTTAGTTTGTTTGACACTGATTGTGAGTCATCCTTCGTTCACTGGCTACCATATCGGTCATTTTTATTTATGACTAGCTGTGTACCCGCGCTTCTCAACGGTAGAACAGACACCCCCTGTATCCCCCCCTCCTCAACTGATCAGAAACCTTCCCCAATGCCAACCCTAACTGCCTTTAACCCCCCCCCCCCCACCCGTATCCTATGAACCCTCCCTACCTGGTTAGAAACATTCCTCAATGTTCACACGACAAATTCCCAAAGTTGCACTCCAATTGGTCAAGTAGTTTTGAAATTTCTGTAGACCCCCCCCTACAGAAATTTCAAAACTACTTGACTTGAGTTTTGAAATTTCTGTAGACCCCCCCCCCCCCCTCTCATAACCTGTACCCCCCTCCAACTAACATCCTGATTGAAGTACCACTTGAATGTACTCGTCGAGCTGAATCCAGAATCTAATTACAATCGGATTTACGTCCAACCGTTCAAAGTTATTATAAGCATAAACGTCCTCATAGAAGTGATTATAACACGTTTTTTAGTAGTATTTCATTCATAGCGTTTCAACGGATGGACAGATTCAAATGCGGATTTTTCATAAACCTTCCCAGATAAATTCTGCGTCAAATGGTACCAGCCGCAACTTTCTACGTTCAGCCGTTCTCAATTGATGCCGAGACAAACAAACAGACACTGTTTTATTATATGTATAGATTTACTCATCTCTTAAAGGTAAGTAAGTCGATTGTTCATTAAAAATATATCCATATATCGAATCATGAGTGAACACGTCTAAGTAGGTAGGTACGGGTTGAGAGCTATTCAGTAAAATAGACGAACCTGGGAGACTTTGGAAGAGACTGTCTCCCGAGGGAGACTATCTCTTCCCGGAGATTTCCAAAACAGATAATCTATTTTCACTATCTCTTTTAGTGATGGTCACTGCGAACAAACCTATAATCACTCATTTAACTTTCTCGACTACGTCCCAACATTTTTTGCTTTATTATTCTGCGATCAATACACCTATGAAATCGCTCAGCGAACATTTTTCAACACCTCCTCAAATTTTTCTTTTCTGTTTCAAGGTGCATAGATTTAGGGTACTATCAGGACAGACCCAGTGACTCGGTCAGTTCCCGATTTCATGTTAGAAAGAACGGTGCAAAGTCCATGTCACATGGGTTTATTATTCTACTGGACATACCTACAGAAATGATGGCTGTTCATTTATTGTTTCATTCATAAGCAATAATTAAAATAGTTATTTTTTATGATATCCACCATTTTTGGCCCCCCAAAACACAAATTAGGCTTTCTTTCCCAAATTATCTTTAAACATTGATAGAGCCATATAATTGTCTAGATCCGCTTGCCAATTATACTACATCTAGTGTTATCATACAAACTAATGGTGATTTCAGACAATTTCCCAGGGTTTTGACTCATAAAAATGAATTTTTTGAGCTCAACCTTCGTTACAACCTCAATTCTTCACTCTTTGGTAAAGATTAACTTCATATACGGTCTTCTCGCCCTAAAAAACATGGAAAACGATATATCAGAAGCTCATGTTCACTAGAACCTCAAAAATCTCTCGAAAACCCCTATTTGTACATCCATTTTTTCCCATAACACCGCTGGGTGTATTCCGATCGGACTGCTAGTTGAGCATCGGAGCACAACTAGGACCCAAAATTGTTCCCGAATGGGGACCCAAACTGTGTGCGGAAAAAAGACGATTTTGACAAAATTTGACGTAAATTTGAAGCTGGAACTTCGTTAGAACCTCAATTTTCTACTCTTTGGTCAAAATCGACTTCATATTCGGCCTTCTCCGTTCTAAAAAACATGGAAACCCATAGCAAAAGCTCATGTTAATAAAACACAAAAATACCTATTTTTACACCCATTTTTCACCCGTAACACCCCTGGGTATATTCCGATCGGGCTGCAAATTCGGGACACAACTAGAGACAAAGAACGAATTTTTTAGGCCGAAAATGAAGCCGATATGCATGATACGGCGTAAGGCGGACGGACACTGCAGTTTTGGAATCTACGCACCTTGAAACGTAAAAGAAAAAAATTTCGAGGGGGTGCTATAAAATTTTTTGGTGAGTGTCGTGAGTCCCTCCCGGGAACACTCCTATCATATTAAGTTCTCACCAATATTCAAACGCCAAACTAAAAGCTCCGTAAATAAAGACATGAGTGGGGACAGGCGACAGAACCCAGGGTTACTCAACCTGGGGCCCCACTACCAGCTCCCAGCAAGGAGCTGGAGGGAGAGGCCCCCAAGTACTATATAACCCCGGATCCTGGCGCTCAAGCTTCATTCGACACTTCCTCTAACCAGCTCTCTCTTCTCTCTCTTACCTTACCTCCCAGATGATCGGTTGAATACAGCCGCCTGGGAATTTCACCTCCTCTCTCCTCTCTCCTCCTTCCCCCCTTGTCTAGATGATCGGTTGAATACAGCCGCCTAGACAAGGGACCTCTCCTTTCCTCTCCTTCACCTAGATGAACGGTTGACTACAGCCGCCTAGGTGAAATTCCCTCATCCACCTCTCTCTCCTCCAAAGTCGTAGATGTTCGGTTGATTACAGCCGCCTGCGACTTTTCCTCACCTTCCTTCCACACCACCTCTCTCTCCTCCAAAAGTCGTAGATGTTCGGTTGACTACAGCCGCCTGCGACTTTTCCTCCTTTTCTATCCTTTACCTAAATTCACTCACTCACCTTCCTTCCACGCCACCGTGATGAGAATTTTAAATTCATCACAGTGGTGAACCCGACGTTCACTCAACCTTTTTCCTTACCACCTTCCCACCTCATGTGTCGCCCCAGTCAAGTAGTTCGGTGTCCCGCATTTTAAAATCAAAATTTTAACCAGTCAGTTTAAATTCGCAATTCTTGGCCCAACCCTCAACACTCACCTCTCAACTCAACGCACCACCGCTCCCGCCGATTGCGAATTTTAAAATTCAAAACCAAGTCAAATTTTTGAATTTTAGTTACAGAAATGGACCCGAACTCACCGCCACCGCCGCTCTTGCGACCAGCCACACTGCAGCCGCCCGCCGCTGCGACATCCGACGCATTGGCCGACAACCCTTTCTCCACGCTCTCCCCGCCGACCTCTGCGTCATCAGACGCCGCCGCCGCCGCCGCCGCCGCTACGGCCGCAGCCGCCGCCAACGTCATGACGGCGTCCGCTGCGTTCCCTCTGTCGCTGCCCCCCTTCTACACGCACGACCCGGCGCTTTGGTTTTTCCAAGTGGACGCAGCGTTTTCGGCCGCCAACATCCGCAGCCAGAAAACCCGATATTCCCGGATCATTTCACTACTGCCCTACGAGATCCTGCTGCAGACCTCTGATATCTCCCCCGACGCCGCCGCTGCGTACGACGACCTCCGCAGCCGCCTCATCAACACATACCAGCCGTCAAAAATCGCCCGAGTCGCCGCCCTCTCCCACCCTCAACACCTCGGCGACCAGAAGCCCTCACACCTCTACCGGCGGCTGCGACACCAGCTGCAGGGGATTATGACCGCCGACATCGCACGCACGTTCTGGTTACGTGCCCTTCCCCACCCCATCCAGATGGCCCTGGCCAGCCATCTTGACGGTCCCGACGAGCCCCTCCTGCGCCTCGCGGACACCGTGCATGACTTAGCCGCCGCGGCCGCCGTCAGTGAGGTGCGTACGCCACGTCACCCCCCGCCTTTCCGGGACCGCACAAAATCCCGGGAACGCGGCCGGGCACCCTCCCTCGACGGCCGTCGACCACTTTCGGCGGATCGCCGACGCGACTCGTCCGCCGACCGCCGCCGCCAGCGCTCACCCGAGCGCCGCAACGCATCCCCTCCCCGCCAGCGCAGAGGCCGATCCCCAGCGGCTGCGCGCGCGCCCAACTCAACCCGCCCCACCTACCTACCTGCGGACCACCCCAACCGTTGTTTCTATCACGTAAACTTCGGTGGGGAGGCCCGCAAGTGCCAACCCCCCTGCTCCTTCGCCCCTAAGCAGGGAAACGCAGACGCCCGCCGGTAAATCCGGCGGGCCCCCCTCCTCGCCAACACGGGGGGGACCATGCGCATACCCCCCCCGCCCGCATTCACACAGCCACCACCACCAAGCCACGCTACCCCTCCTACGCCGCCGCCACGGCTGCCAACCTCCCGGCCGCGCCTGCAGCGCCGCCAAAACCCTCACCCCACCACAAACGGAACAAACCCTCCCCGCCCGCCACCAGGGCAGCCAACCTTCCGGCCGCCACTCACGCCGCCGCTCCCGTTCCCCCACCCCGGAACCGCCCCTCCTTGCCCGTCAACAGGGCAGACAACCTCCCGGCCGCCACTCACGCCGCCGCGCCCGTTCCCCCACCACGGAACGGAACCTCCACGCCCGCCTCCAGGGCACAATCCCCTCCAACCACCACACAGCCCACCACTACTGTTCCCCCTCCCCGGAACAAGGCGAAACCCCCTCCTACCAAACTGGCCTGCCCCCCTGCAGACTCCGCCGTTCCCCCCCTCCGGAACGACGAGAAACCGCCTCGCGTCTCCTTCGCGGCGGACCAGCCTACACCGACCAACGTACCCACCTCCGCAATTGTGCCCAACGCCCTCCCGACCCACCAGCGACTTTTCCTGCGCTGCAGGAAAACCAATGTGCCTTTCTTGGTGGACACAGGGGCGGCGCTATCAATATTTCCTAACAACATCCTCCGTCGTCAGGCGCGCTGCTACCGGCAGCTTCTCTACGCCGCCAACGGTACCACCATCCCCTCGTACGGGACGTACCGCTCCTCTGTTTATATGAGCGGGCTCGCGTACGAGTGGGAGTTTACCGTGGCGGACGTGGAGAAGGCGATCCTGGGGGCCGATTTTCTCGCATATTTCGGTCTCCAGGTCGACGTCCGGAACGCGCGCCTGATCGACCCCGCCACAAAAACACCCATACCCGGATTCATCCATGCCATAAACCACCCCCCTACGCAATTCGAACGCCTCCTCCTCAACTACCGCCCCCAGCGCCGCCCCTCTGCCCACATCTCCACCATTCAACACCACATTGAGACCTCCGGCCCCCCCATCACAGCTAAAGCCCGACGACTCCACCCCCTGCAACTATCCAAAGCCCGACAACATTTTAATAAACTAATAGCCGACGGTATCGTCCGCCCCTCAAAATCCCCTTGGGCTTCTCCACTCCACATCGTGCAGAAGCCCAATGGGGATATCCGCCCCTGCGGGGACTACCGGAGACTAAATTCAAGGCCACACCAGACCTTTATAATGTTCCCCACCTACGAGACTTCTCGTCGCACCTCCATGGCGCTAATATATTCTCCACCCTCGACATTTCACGGGCATTCCACCACATCAACATTCACCCCCCCGATGTCCAGAAAACCGCCATCATCACCCCGTTCGGACTTTTTGAGTATGTTAAGATGGGCTTCGGGTTAAGGAACGCTGCACAAACTTGGCAGCGCTATATGGACAGCATCCTGCGAGGCCTACCGTTCGTCTTTTGCTTCCTCGACGACGTCCTGGTGGCCTCCAGGACGCCGGAAGAACACCTCAGCCATCTCCAACAGATCCTTGACATCTTCTCCTCCGAAGGCCTCTTGGTTAATACAGAGAAGTGCGTTCTCGGCCAACCCTCCGTCCGCTGCCTCGGCCACCACGTTTCGTCTGAGGGCATCAAACCCCTCGCTGACAAGGTCCACGCCATTTCCGACTTCCCGCAACCCCGCACCGTGACGGAACTCCGCCGTTTCCTGGGTATGTTAAACTTTTACCGTAGACACATCAAACACGCAGCACAACATCAACAACCACTCATACACGCCATCCCCCAACCCTCCAAAAAGAACGACAACCGCCCCATTACCTGGACCCCCCAACTCATCTCCTCCTTCAAAATTTGCAAACAGGACCTAGTAGACGCCGCTCTATTGGCCCATCCCGATCCTCACGCCCCACTATCCATCACCACCGATGCGTCCGACTGGGCCATCGGGGCAGTGCTCCATCAGCACACCGGCGCCACCCCCCAACCCCTAGGATTCTTCTCCAAAACGCTATCCCCCACCCAAAAAAATTACTCCACGTTCGACAGGGAACTCCTCGCCATCCACGAAGCCATCAAGCACTTTCGTGACTTCGTGGAGGGCGGGCAGTTCTCTGTCGTCACTGATCATAAACCCCTGACCCACGCCCTCCTACAGAATCGCAAATCCGCCTCCCCGCGTCGCCTCCGGCAACTCGAGTTTATCGGGCAGTTTACGTCCGATATCCGATACTTGCCGGGGGCCGACAACTGCGTGGCGGACGCGCTATCCCGACCCACCCCTACCCCCGCGCCGGTGGCGGAGTTACTGCCTTTCCCTTCACCCCAAATCCTCAAATCAAAACAAACTCCACATTCCGACCCCGCCCTCTCCAACCTCATTTCCGCCTCCAAACTGGAACAGCTGCCGCCCCTCGACCTCTGGTGTGACGTAACGGCCGATACACCGCGCCCTTACGTCCCACCGGAGCTGAGGCGGCAGTTGTTCCTCCACTATCACTCCCTTCACCATCCTGGCATTCGGGCTAGCCGAGACCTTATCAAGACGCGGTACTTCTGGCCCCACATGAACACAGATATTCGTAACTGGGTTCTGGGGTGCCAGAAGTGCCAGCGGTTTAAGGTCTCGGCCCACCCCCATGTCCCGCCTCAAACCATTCCCGACTCCCTGCCGTGGGAACACGTTCATCTGGATTTAGTGGGCCCCCTTCCCCCATCCGAGGGGAAGAAATACTGCCTCACGATGATCGACCGTGCCACCAACTGGGTGGAATGCATTCCACTCTCAAACATCACCGCAGACGCCGTCGCGACGGCTTTCCTCTCTCAATGGGTCAGCCGTTACGGTTGTCCGCGGACAGTCACGGTCGATCAAGGGAGGCAGTTTGAATCCGCCCACTTTTCCGATTTACTACGTTCCCTCGGCATCCACAAAATCCACACTACCCCATACCATCCCCAGTCCAACGGGAAAATAGAGCGGTGGCACTCGGTCCTGAAACAGGCCATTTCTACTTCAACAAATTCCCCTTCCTGGACCAAATCCCTCCCCTACATTTTACTCAGCCTTCGAACATCCGCCCGTCCTTCAGACCAAACTAGCCCTGCACAAAACGCTTTTAAAGACCCACTACGTTTACCGGCCGACATTTTCACTCCACACCACACACCGTCAATTAACAGGGAACCACTACACTCAACAACACCGACAAACGACACCACTTATCCCAAACGATTTTTCACCACAACACACATGTACCTGAAAGAGCCCGGCATCCATAAAACTTTCCAACCACTTTACGCCGGGCCCTTTCAAGTCATCCGCACAACACACACCACCGCGACCCTGTTAATTGACGGCAAACCACATACAGTCCCGTTAGCCAGGTGTAAACCCGCACCTGTGCTAACCCAACCCACAAACTCTATCAGTCTCCCACCGTCCGTTCGCAATGTCGCACCTCTTCCCAACGCACCAGTCACCTCCGTCGCCGTTTCCGGATTTCGATTCGGATCCGGAAATGGCGGCGATTCTCCGGGACGTTTTCGTCCCGGACCCGCTCTCCCCCCTACCCCCTTCGCCCGGGCCGACTTCACCGCTTCTTTTCGTCCCGCCACGGATCACCGGACTACCTCCCCGGCCCCGGCGATGGAAGTACCCCCAGTGGAAAATACTGCGCGAATTTCGCACAGCGCAGGCCACGGGGGTACACCCTCCCTACTCCCCCACAGATCCCCTAATGTCCGCCATCCTCCGCGAGTTCCACCTCGCGGAACTCATGCCCCCACCGCCCCCAGTTCAAATTTCCTTGCCCCCGATAAATTTCAAACCCCCACCCCCCGTTCAAATCACCAACCCCCCCGAAATTGTAACCCCACCAAATTTACCGCCCCCCCCATTTTCGATTTTCGACCCCCCCGTATCAACTTCACCCCCTCCAACACCCCCTCCCCCCCCGCCATCGCCGGGGATATCCACGATAGTCTCCGCCGGGACGAAACGGCCCGGGCGGCGAAACGGACGGAGGGAGCGTCCCCATGTTCCCCTCGTCCCGGCGGCCAAACCCCCCGCCCCGCTATGAGCAATCACGGCGGGGCCTTGAGATTCCGGGACAGTGCAAGTGTTTTTTTCATCCACTCGCACTGTACCGGAACTCGGAGCTCCGCCGTGCCCGCCTCGCCACGAGCTCGGAGCAACCGCCGCCCCCACACAACATACTCACACACACACACACACAACCACTCGCCACACCACACCCAGGAACCGGCGGATCTTCGCAACCGCCTCCCACAAAGCGTCCGAAAATTTGTACACACCTCTGTACTATCTGTATATACTAATTCGTCTGTAAATACTGTAAATACTCACCCGTCATCTGTAACTACTCATTCCTCCTCTGTACATACTCCATCTCATTGTAAATATTGTTCATCTCATTGTAAATATTGTTCATCTACCTCATCTCTCCCTTGCCGATCACTTCCCTAAATGCCAATGTTTAGGGATTATGACCACTGCACTGTACATACTCTCGCCTTCTCATCCTACTTATTCTACCTTATGTTACTACTTATCATCTACTAGGTTATTATCTACTTATTATCTACTACCTTATGTTACTTACTTATCATCTACTACCATGTTACCTGCCTTATTAACATGTTACTACTTATCTACTATGTTACTTATCTACCATATTACTACTAGTTTTTAAGCACCGCCTTCAGCTCAACCTCTGTTTGCATCGGCCCTCAGCCCCTGTCTCTTTTTCCGCGCCTCCTCTTGTTTGCCGTAGCCCTCAGCTCCTGTCATTTTTGCGCCTTCAGCGACCACCTCTTGTTTGCCGTAGCCCTCAGCTCCTGTCATCTTGCGCCTTCAGCACCAATATTGGTTCAAACTGGGGGGACCTCTGTCGTGAGTCCCTCCCGGGAACACTCCTATCATATTAAGTTCTCACCAATATTCAAACGCCAAACTAAAAGCTCCGTAAATAAAGACATGAGTGGGGACAGGCGACAGAACCCAGGGTTACTCAACCTGGGGCCCCACTACCAGCTCCCAGCAAGGAGCTGGAGGGAGAGGCCCCCAAGTACTATATAACCCCGGATCCTGGCGCTCAAGCTTCATTCGACACTTCCTCTAACCAGCTCTCTCTTCTCTCTCTTACCTTACCTCCCAGATGATCGGTTGAATACAGCCGCCTGGGAATTTCACCTCCTCTCTCCTCTCTCCTCCTTCCCCCCTTGTCTAGATGATCGGTTGAATACAGCCGCCTAGACAAGGGACCTCTCCTTTCCTCTCCTTCACCTAGATGAACGGTTGACTACAGCCGCCTAGGTGAAATTCCCTCATCCACCTCTCTCTCCTCCAAAGTCGTAGATGTTCGGTTGATTACAGCCGCCTGCGACTTTTCCTCACCTTCCTTCCACACCACCTCTCTCTCCTCCAAAAGTCGTAGATGTTCGGTTGACTACAGCCGCCTGCGACTTTTCCTCCTTTTCTATCCTTTACCTAAATTCACTCACTCACCTTCCTTCCACGCCACCGTGATGAGAATTTTAAATTCATCACAGTGAGCGAATACACAGGTGTATTATTGACAGAATAATAAACCAAAATGCAATCTCCGTTTGCCCTATGCCGTATCACCCATATCTACTTTATTTTCGGTCTAAAAAATTCGTTCTTTCGCACACATGCTCCATTTGGGCCCTAGTTGTGTCCCGAAACTTTGCAGCTCGATTGGAATATACCCAGGGGTGTTATTGGTGAAAAATGGATGTAAAACAGGTTTTTGGTTTATTATTCTGTGAATAATACACCTATGTATTCGCTCAGCAAAAAATTTTTATAACACCCCCTCAAAATTTTTTCTTTTCCATTTCAAGGTGCGTAGATTCCAAAAATGCAATGTCCGTCCGCCGTACGCCGTACGCCGTCCGCCGTATCACGTGTACAGGCTTCATTTTCGATCTAAAAAAATCGTTCTTTTGCACACATGCTCCATTCGGGCCCTAGTTGTGTCCCGAAACTTTTCAGCCCGATCGGAATATACCCAGGGGTGTTATGAGTGAAAATGTGTGTAAAAATAGGTACTTTTTGCGTTTTAACAACATGTTAGTAACATGAGCTTTTGAGGTATCTTTTTCCATGTTTTTGAGGACGAGAAGACCGAATATGAAGTCGATTTTGACCAAAGAATAGAAAATTGAGGTTCTACCAGATGTTCAGCTCCCGAAATTGATTTTTCATGAGTCAATAACCTGGGAAATCGTTTGAAATCACCATCAATTTGTATAATAACACTGGAAAAAGTGTCAACAGGTGGATCAAGACGATTAAATGGTACTATCAATCATCAGAGATAATTTTAAAAAAACAAAAAAACGTACCTTATTCGTGTTTTGGGGGCCAAGATTGGTGGAAACCACCAGAGATAGCTATTTCAATTATTTTATATGAAAGAAAGAATAAATAAACAGCCAACATCTCTGTAGATATGTCCAATAGAATAATAAACCCATGTGACAAGGACTTTGCAGCGTTTTTTGTGTGTGTTTTATTAACATGAGCTTGTGAGGTGTCGTTTTCCGTGTTTTTTTAGGGCGAGAAGACCCTATATGAAGTCGATTTTGACCAAAGAGTGGACAATAAAGGTTCAAACTCTAACGGAGTTTCAGCTCCCAAAATTAATTTTTTATTACTCAAAAACCTGGGAAATTGTCTGAAATCACCATACATTTGTATGATAACACTAGAGGTAGTATATCAACAAGTGAATCAAGACCATTAAATGGCACTATCAATGATCAAAGGAAATTAGTCAAAAATAGGAGCCTTATTTGAGTTTTTGGGGCCAAAATTGGTGGAAGCCATCAAAAATAGCTATTTCAATTATTGCACACGAAAGAAACAATAAATGAACAGCCAACATTTCTGTAGGTATGTCCAATAGAATATTAAACCCATGTGACAAGGACTCTGCAGCATTTTCCCCCTCTTCATACTTCCATGGAGAAGAGAAACCGTCGGAATGCGGCGGCGCCACCAATTAAATCATTAGCGGACGGGTCAAAGCTGAGGGAGACTGTTACAGAAGCTTCCTTCGCTCCCTCATTTAAGTTCGCAGTGATTTAAGAAGTGCCGTGAAGAAACTCAAGAACATCCTATGAAGAGTTTTTATCCCCTTTGCATGAAATGATCCGGATTGCGGCAGGCGACCTTCACGTCAACGAGTTCGTGGCTTATTCGCCATAGTCGAGTCCACTTTGATGGGCCGCTTGACATTTCCCTGATGATTATTCTCAATGCTGCATTCCTAAATAAAATAAAATGAAATAAAAACTAACAAATTCTCTTGCTTGGTCATCACAAGCGTCCTGCGCCGCGATGATAAAAGGAATGACATAGATGATAAAAGGTATATATGTATAAGGTTTCTCCCTCAACGTTAGAACTTGTAATTTATTCGTAAAATATCGTTTAAAATTTTTCTTCGTTTATTGTGTAAATTTTTATTTTTTGCTGTTTAAATTTTTATTTTTTTATTGTTTAAATTTTTCTTCGTTTATTGTGTAAATTTTAGCGAATTTTCGAAGAAAAGGATGCTATTGTTCTCGGTCCAAAATGTTTAAAACTCGAATTTCCGAAAGATTTTTATACCAAAATCCGTTTCAGACCATCCTGAATTCACTGCCGAAAGACACCAAAAATTATATGTATATATATATATATATATATATATATATATATATATATATATATATATATTATATTATATTATATATAATTTATTTTGTCTGTAGATACCTTGAAAATGATGGAATAAACCGTCGAAACGTCGGAATACATGGCTATTTCACTCACCTGACCGAACCTCGATATCACAGCAAAACCTTTTGCAAGAGACTCTTTATATATTTATATATGTATGTGTCATTCCAGACGATAACTCTCGAAAGAATTGAGATAAAAAGTTCAAATTTGCACGAAAAATCTGTCTTGGCAATCGACAGGCTAAGTTCGAAGATGGGCAGAATCGGGTCACTCTAAGGGGGAGTTTTGGGGAGTTTTAGGGGGGGAAATTACCCATAAATTCCCAAAATGAACGCTGAACACGATGGTGAAATCAGAATTGCGATATCTCATTCCGTTCTCAAACTGGAGCACTTTGAAGATGAAGGAACGTGGTTATTTCTTGAGATGTTCTTCCTGGTTCGTCTGCTCTAATCTGATAACGGAATGGGATATCGCAATTCTGACTTCACCATCGTGTTCAGGGTTGGAAAATCTACAAACCGAGATGTTACTCGGCAAAAAATGAAACAAAAAATTTGTTACGTATCCAATACCTACCTACTCTTCTGGTATTCAAAACATTTTTGATTTCCCCTCCTCCCACTTCCACCCCAAATTTTACTTTGCGTAAAACTACTCCTGTTTTAATTTTGTATGGTATCAAGTTGGGAAAACATTGGCCGAAAATTAATTTTCAGAAAATTTTAGGCGGAGGGGAAGATGCCGAAAACTTCGAAAATTCGCTCTTATAGCCATGCTGCATGACTGTGGTTTTTTATTATTTTTTACTGTTTAAATTTTTTTTTATTGTTTAAATTTTTTCTTCTTTTACTGTTGCCGGGGTCCACCTATACCACTCAAATCTGTGATAGATCATACTCAATAAACCAAGTGGAAGGAGGGGGGTCTATGTGAGACGGGAGGCGTCCAATCGCATCCCCACCAGTCTGTGACAACTGTGGTGGGCCGGGGGAGGGTGGAACAAGCCCTATATAACCAGTACCCTGACCAGAATTCTTCATTCTACGCATTCACCCAAGTCGATGACTTCTCTCTCTCTCCCTACCTTCCTTCCCTCGAGAAGACCTCGTGAACGGTGGAACCTGCCTTGGTGAGGCCCTTGTGGTACAACCGGCGTGGTGGAACCTTCCGAGCAACTCCGTCCCAAAAGATCTCGCTGAGTGGTGTAACCTGCCTGATGAAGCCTTCGGGTATAACCGGTGTGGTGGTAACCTTCCGAGCACGTCATCCGATACCTCAAGCTCCACCACACCCTCGCCCATCCCAGGCTTACCAGCCATACACCACGGTGGTGACCCCCAACAACCAAAAATCACCATAGTGGTAACCCCGACAATCTAGTCACCATAACTTGAATTTTTTTAACTGTTAAATTTTTTCTTCTTTAAATTTTCTTTTCTTCTGTTGTTCTTCAACAGATTCTCTTAGAATGGTACATACAATTTACATTTTGTGTTTTTTGCAGAGCAACAAAGCTTATCTCTTCATTCTTTTTCCCGACTATAGCAAATTATTTCATTACTGCTATTTCAGTAGGTACATTAATTAACTCCTTTACCTGTTGGCCGTCCAACTACACCTTTCCACTTCCCTGAGAACAACCCGTAATTCAATATACAGATTTTGGAACAGGTGATGTCACCTCCTCTCCATTCTCCACTGAACATCTACAAACAAATAGGGAAATACGTAACAGTGACCTGAACAGCATCTTTACAGCAAATAATATGCGGGTTGTTATAGGCGCTTTAAGGGTTTCTGTAAGTGCACAGTCGAACTGTCTGAAGGAGCAAAAACTTCGAATTTGTTTCATGAGGTTCGTGTCGGGATGGTCGAAAATGGGCGAAAACACTCTTGATTGATCACATAGTGAAGTTTGTCGTTGGGAGCTTCTGAGGGGGCCTTAAAATGTTTAAACTATTTTCCAACAAAATTATAATCGGATGAGACATGAATTTAACAGTTCTACGACTTCTGTCATCTGAATTCCAACCGATTATCAAGTCTTCAAACTACGGAAGTGATAGGAAAAGCATTGTGATTTACAGTGAATATTTTTTGCTCAGCTACGCTAATCACGCTGAAACGAGGTAATGAAATAATACTGAACCCTCTCTAGAAACTAATCAACGAGAATTCGAAAGCAACAATACAAGATAACGAGCTGCGTCCCAGACACTTCGAAGAGTCGAGGACTATTTTACGAAATAGAGCTGTCATTGTGGTCCATTCCGCACAAATGTCCCCATTGGCGAGGGGTGACTTTATGGTCATGGGATGTAGGCCGGTGAGTGGTAGAAGTGGGGATTTGCTACTACATCCAATCAAGTTCTATTCACGTCAACACCCGAGGGACTGAGCTGTTCGATGACCCGCCAACCGATATGAAGAGGGCTCAATTCCGAATTATTGATGACAACGATTAGTTAACACTGGTGGCGGCAGGGGATGACATGATCAGCCTCCGTATACAACAGGGTGTCCCGGACACATATATTATAAAGATTTTTCTGTAAACTACTTCGGTTTTACTGAACACACATGGTCCTACCTAACTGATGAAAAGCTTATTTATTAGGTGATGGCTGTGACAGTGATAATCTCACTGGTCTAGGAGGGGATATCGATTAGGCTTCCCCAAACCGATCCAGTCTCCACCGGAAGGAAAAATGTATCGAGAATACCCCCACTGTTACACTCTGTCACACGACAGCAGAGCGTGGTTTGGTAGTATGCGCTGATCACTTCACCATACTCCATCCACTTTTTGTGGGCTTACCAGAAGGATGAGCCCAAAGGTTTCCCAGAAGGATTCCTTTACTAACAACCTGTCCCTTTGATAATACATACATCTATTGGCTTCCCCACCCCCTTTCCACCCTAGTGTCAGAGTAATTAAAATATACTGAGCTCATTAGAAGGAGATTGAAGCCATGTCCCAATTGACAAGCCCCAATAGTTGTTCCATCCCAACGATGGAGGTTGATCACCTAGAGGTTGCCCAGATGAGCGCAATTCACTGGGCAATAACCTCTGACAACATTATCCGCCAATACTCGTATGCAGGAGCTTTGTTCTCCACCAGTAAAATATTATTGAGGTACAGTCGAACCTCGATATAGTGAAATCCAGAGGACGACAGATAAATTTCACACTAACAAGAGTTTTTCTATACCGAGAGTTTTTTTTATATCAAGAGGGTTGAAGGGAGAAATTCACAATAACGAGAGATATAAAATAATAAATTTGTATTGTATGTATGAATTACATTTCGTCAATTATTCAGTTCAGTCTTTAGCAGGAAAAATAATCCGTAATTTTCTTCTGAGTAAGGTTGTTCCAACGAGTCGAATCAATTACGTTTTCAATTTTCAGAATAGCAGGAAATAGCCCATGTCCATCTTCCAACGAAATCGCATACGACCTCAACCCTTCCAGACAGGTGCGGGCTTCTTTCAGGGTGACTGTAGGGCGTGGAGTGGAATCATCTTCTTCCTCGGCCTCCTCGTTGTCTTCCTCTTGTCCCAAAGTTTCAGCATCGGTTAAGGCCCCATAGGTAACCACGATTATCAAAATGGACGAACTGTTGAAAGTCGAAGTCTTCAGAGGATAAATGTACGGCTTGCACGATGGCAGAATCTCCCGGAGGTTGACTGGCATCTTTCTTCTTAAGGATGTTTGAAAGGGTTGAAGGCAGAATCCCAAATTGCTTCGCAACGTCAGTTTTTCTTGTACCTTCCTCAACAGCCCGAATAATCTTCTTTTTCTCCAACACAGAGAGGCACATGCGCGATTTAGTCGACATTGTTTGTTTGAACTGATTGAGCCCCCCTCTAACTTCATTCTACCGAGAGTCGTCCCTCCTGACTTCACTATATAGAGTGTTCCTTCAGCCACCAACCACTCACAGCTCATCCCAGCACTTCACAGTACCGAGTGTATCTAACTACACAGGGTTTTTTTCATTCTACCAAGAGATTCTCAAGGGCACGCTATCGATGTTTTCACTGTATCGAATGTTTTTATATCGAGGTTCGACTGTAGTACCATTACGATGGAGGTTAGTCACCTTGAAGTTGTTCAGATGTCTTTTCCTGAACCAGAACTTCATACTACTTTTCATTCCCCCTTTTCCCTCTCATACTTCTGCTACCCAGAAGTATGTCATGTGGGAAGGAGTGTAACAGTGTGGGCTGTTCTCGATACATTTTTCCTTCCGGTGGAGACGGGATCGGTTTGAGGAAGCCTAATCGATATCCCCTCCTAGACCAGTGAGATTATCACCGGTTAAGATGGGATATATCGATTAGGCTTCCCCAAACCGATCCCGTCTCCACCGGAAGGAAAAATGTATCGAGAACAGCCCGCACTGTTACATGGCTGATTTCGAGGAATCTTTTCATACCTAAAACGAAAGTTTAACCCATAACGCGACACGTGCTTCTCATCCCAGTCCAGCGACACCAGGAGTACGGCACACACATACACTGTGTGCCACACACTGTTTTCCGTTATCACCATGTTATTTCTGGAAAACTCATAGGGTAAGTGGGGGCAAAGACCTGCATCGACTTTTTGAATAGTACGCGATTGATTTGATAACTGGCCACCAGGTAACAGCTCGGGTTTTGAAACACATATTATTCTGTTATCAAAGTAAAAGCGTCCGGGAACATTGCAGGCCAAGAAAATGAGATATATTTGTTCTTCACGTTTTTGATGTAATTTTCTTGAAACCTTAGTTCAAATTGTGCGATTTTGGGTTGAACCAAATGTATCAACCAATAATCAATGAACAGTACTGCAACTAAGCTTTAATGTTGTGGAATTTTTGCTTAAGGCTAAATGTAACGCTTTTAGTTGCAAAACCTGCCACCACGTGGCAGCACCAAAATGAAGGAAATTTCCTTGACTCCTCACAGGAGAACGAATCAAGATATTTTGAATCTGAAAACGGATTTGATAAGATATCAACCCATAGTTTGGACGAAATCGGTTTAAAAAATTTGCACAATTTTTTTGCGCACTGTTCAATAAATTTTTTGATTAAATTGAGACTTTTTCAAAAATGTGGCCTTATACAGCAGTGTGCCCATGCATACAGTGTACAAATCCGTTTTCAGAATTGAGATTGGTCAAAAATTACGATCGTAATCCTTAAGATTGGTGAAACAATAGATTGGAAACAATAGTATGGCTGACGGGGTGGAGGAGTGCGCGCGCGAGAGGGGGGCATTTTAGTGAGGTGGGGCCCGCCGCCTCGACCCCTCGACCGCTTGGACCCCTCGCATGAACATTCTCGGAATCGAGTCTTCCTGATGTTGGTTGGAAAAGAAGTTTTGTCTGTGAGCAGGATTGGGTCATAGCCAAGTCAAATTGGACTTGTGCTTGCTGCCTAATAAATGTGCACTAGCTGGAAATTATTTTAATCGAATTTGGGCATAATACGAGTAATGTGAGTTTGCGACGGACTCTGGCTTGTGCTAAACTTTTGAGAGCCAAAAAACTGCGAAATTTTCGGACCTTTTTCAGCTTTTTCGCTTCTCGAAAACTATTTTCACTATAATTATGCTAGAATAAGGAGCATAAAATTGCGCGTCGATTGGAGTTTAGTACGTCAAAATCGCTTCAGCCATTTAGCTAAAATCGCCAAAAATAAGTCTTTTTTCGATTTTTCCCAAATTTGTCGATACGTCCCTAAAATTTTGATACGTGATTCCTAAAAGCACATATTTTTCAAAATAGGCTCAAATTTCACATTTTTAGACACTTTTCCCAAAATTGGTATTTTCGGAAACTGGCTTGGTGCGGTATCCTAGAGTGTGATTGTCTATTAGAAGATGAATAAATCGTTTTGGTTTATTATTCTGTGAATAATACACCTATGTAGTCGTTCAGCAAAAATTTTTTGGAACACCCCCTCAAAATTTTTTCTTACACGTTTCAAGGTGTCTAGATTCATGCAATGTCCGTCGCCGTCCGCCGTGTCACGCATAACTGCCTCAAAATTGGTCCAATTGAGTCGAAATTTGCACCAAATACTCATCTAGGGCAGACATGGTGCCCGCAAGCTTTTCAGCTCGATCGGACCAACGGTTTGGATTTTATGGACAAAAAACTGGCAAAAATGAGGCGTTTTTTAGGAGTTTTGAAGTGAAAACCGTTGAACGCCGATAATTACCGTAAAAATGGTCGAATGTGATTCAAATTTGGAGGGTAGGTGGGGGTTGGTCCAAAGATGGTATCTATATTAGGGATGTTTGTTACCTAAAAGTATCGGAAAAAAACACGGGAAAAACGAATTAATAGCACATTGTTTATAAATGGTGAAAAAATTGTTTGACATTTTGATATTGATGGAGTACAGTTCTATATGTCCGCAAGAATAATAAACCCATGTGACAAGTACTTTGCAGCGTTTTTTATTTACTTTTGTACATATATTGTGATAACATAAATAGGTATATATGCTTTTTGCCGTGAAAAGAATCACAGTTTCACAGACAGACAAAGATTCGAATTTATAATATAATAAGGATAATAAGGATAGAGATAGAGATAATAATAACCCCTACACATATATCCATGTCACGAGGTATCTGCTTACAGAGTACCTAGATAGTTCCTCTTATGAACTCGCCAAAAAGGTTGCCCAAATTCCAAGAAGCCGACACTTCGATTTGATTTGGATTTGATTTTTTCGAAATCAGGTGACGTTTATGCAACTGTGTTTACATAACTATTATAGTCGATGAATCTGAATGGTATTTACTTTGCCAACAGTATGTACCTACCTGATGTTTTTGATGTGCCAAAACTTTATTGCACTGCTCCAACAAAAATTGGCTTCACAAAAATGGACTTCTACAACAACGCGTGCGTCCATATTTCGTAACTCCGTTACCCAATTTCCATGGAAAATGTTGCGATCATAGTGTTTAGTAGGTTTCATGAGTCTGTTTGGTGCATTACTATGGTGCAAAACTTTAGTGTTTCCAGAGCGAAAACTCTGGACACAAATTTAAAAATTTTTGTTTGGGTAAAGATAAAAAACTTAAAAAAACTAGCGACTACTTCTTCCAAATTCAAGGACAATTGGAAATAACGATGAGAGAGCGTTGTTTTTTCGTAGTGTGGACCCCTAGGGATCTACATTACGAGATAATACAAAGGGATCGCTCATTCTGGGAGGACAAAATGATAACAAAGTTGAAATATTGTTATGAAAATGTTCTGCTCCCAGAAATTATTGATCCAAGGATACCACGTTCGCTGGAAATACGGGAGCCTACCCAGGACTTGGGATGAAAATTCCTCAAAGTATAATACTTTATTTTGAAAGCAAATATAGTATATTCAACAGCAGAAATGTTTCAAGTGTTTGATGATCTGTACCTATATGTCCCCTAATTTCGATACTGCTCAGATTTGAAATACCCAGTTTAATTTTTCAAGACTAGATTCATGGACTATGATTTTACACGCTGTCCCATAAAATTCGCGTAGGTACCTATATGAAAGATTTATCGACTTGTATTTTTTGAAACATCTATATGCATGTAGGCACGCTGTTGTAGGTACCTGCCAATCTTTGTGAACAATAAAAAATTGTTGCAGTGCGCAAAAGTAACAAAATTATTTTGAAAGTGTGTATGTAGTCTGTATGTATGTATTTAGGGACACAACTTGCAATACAATCTAAAATTATTTGAGTATTGAAATACTTCACTACTAAATTCCGGATGTGACAATACGTTTTGGAGATATAGCGAAAAATACGAGAAAGAAAATTGGATTTCACAACGCGGTTTTGAGAGTGGTGGTAGGTATGGTATTTTAGCTGTATCTCGGAAACTATTGAGTCTACCGAGCCTATTCTAGTATTCTAGCAAATCTAATTCAGTTTCAAAATGTACACTTTTTGTCAAAAACGCGCTCTATCATGGCCAAAATGGGGGAAAAACAAAAAAAGTGCGAAAATTTTGAGGTTTCTCGCATTTTGACCAAAGTTTTGGGGGCCACCGTTGTCAAAAACATGGATTTTGCGTATCAGTCACAACCCCTACAAGAAAAAAACGAAATCTACTACCCCCAACTTAGGCCCCCCTTTTCTCGTAGTCCACAAACGTGAGACAAGGCTTGACCCAATCCTGTTCACAGACAAAACTTCTTTTCCAACCAACATCAGGAAGACTCGATTTTGATGCCGACCTTGAGTAGGAGAATTCGGAGAACGTTCATACGAGGGGTCCAGGGGGCCGGCACCACCTCACCAAACTGCCCCCCTCGCTCGAGCGCACTCCTCCACCCCGTCAACCCTACTATTGTTTCACCAATCTTAAGGATTACGATCGTAATTTTTGACCAATCTCAATTCTGAAAACGGATTTGTACACTGTATGCATGGGCACACTGCTGTATAAGGCCACATTTTTGAAAAAGTCTCAATTTAATCAAAAAATTTATTGAACAGTGCGCAAAAAAATTGTGCAAATTTTTTAAACCGATTTCGTCCAAACTATGGGTTGATATCTTATCAAATCCGTTTTCAGATTCAAAATATCTTGATTCGTTCTCCTGTGAGGAGTCAAGGAAATTTGCCCCCGATAGTGCTGCCATCTCTTATCTGAGAATCTCACTAACTTGTCGTTACATTTAGCCTTAAATTCCTTCACGTAACCTTACTGACGCGCCATTCCCAAACACACCAAGCGGGGCAAGTCCCTGCAGGTTCTTGGGGGTCCCTTCACCCCCTCAGTGCAGGGCACTGCCCCATTTAGTACTGGAACATATTTTGGCACTGTAACTAACATTTTAATAAAGCACTTCATTATTTATAATTTATTATCTATTAAATAGGTGTGCATTACGTCTAAACGTAGGTAATACTTACCATTTGGCAGTTATGTTCAAGAAATAAAAATAACTTAACGCCAGTTGCGATTTGCAATTTTGTTCGTTGTTTTTCAAGTTGAACCAATATTTTGTGAGTTTTGATTTTTTTTTAAATCCATGTCCATCAAATTGGGGCAGAGTTCTGCACTGCAGGGGTTCGCCCCATTTAATGGGGCAAACTCAGACATACAGTTGTGAGGAAATCTGCTCCCGGTTGGTCACATTGGAAGAAAAAACCGAAAATTGCAGGGCTTCGCCCCCACCCTACCCTTAGATGATGACCGACACCTATACGTACTTCGGGGAGCGGATGAAAGGAACAGATGGATATTAAGGTAAGCTCCGGTGTGGAGATTGCCACACACTTCCATGTTCTTTATAACAAACTAGAGTTCGGATCGATATGCAAAAAACATAGCTGAAATATGCAACAAAAGTTAGCAAAATATGCAAAAACATGCAAAATAATTCAAAATAATATGCAAGTTGAAAATTTTGGTCCAATTTTTTCGTTTTCAAGTTTTTATTGAGAAGTCTAATACGGGAATGAGCATTGTAACCCCAAACTCTTAATCATTCATCTATATTTTATAAAATGACAGCAAATAAAACTGTACAATATTAAATAAAATTTACAATGATTAAAAATTCAATGTGTAGGTACAGATTAATTTCCCTGGACTATCAACACTTATTCGAGGTTTTCGACTGTGAAGTTCCTCCTACTTAGTTGGGGCCAGAATGGATCTGAAGTAAACCCACTTGGGTTTAATACCTTGAACGGAATGAATAAGCCAAGTCTCAAAATACTCCGGTCGGGGAAAACCTGGTCAACTACCCGGAGAGATCGAAAGGGCAGTCATACAAAGGCACGTTTAAGACCTTACACATGACCGGATATCGGAAATTTCAGTGTAGGTACGCAGATATTCCTTAGAAATATGCCATTTGTATGCAAAACTCTGTAACATATGCAGATGCATATAATATGCAAAAAAAACAGCAAAATATGCACGAATATGCCATTTTAAATTCAATTTTAAACGTCCAAAACATCTCCAAATACCTTAATACGGATAAGTATGACACTTTCTATTGAAAAACTTATATGCAAAATATACAAAATCCGAACTCTATTTATAACAGTATGGATACAAGTTTGGCGGCAGGGGCCACCCATTTCGGCCTGACTGGCCGTCCATCGTGGTCAAAACGCGTAAACCTGCATAGTAATCTCACTTCCAACCACTTTCTGACACCACACCAACGTCATTTAGCTAGTGAACTAGAAAACGTTGGGCCCACTGACTTATTTTTTTCTGCGATCGAGAATCAACAAGGCATGGTCTAGAAATCAAAAAAATTTGGTGTCAACAGCAACAATTTTGGTCCACTTTTACGGCAGTTGTAGTTAAAAATACAAAAATAAATAATCCGTCATAACTCACTTAATTTTCCATTTAGAAAGCTCGTTCTCACCTCAAATTGAAGAGCTCAGTGAGCTGAAAAAAACACAATAAGAAAATCAGAAAAATACCATATTTTGAGGAAGTTATGACCATTTGAAATTCTAACATATGTACATGTACACTACTGGAATATGGCGTCTTTTCAATTTCAAGTGTTTTTCATTCACATCACAATTTTTCGTTGATCTGATGGTTCAAGTAGGGTTGGATAGCTTGCCTCCACATCATCACCAGTAGCGGAAAGGGCCTAGGAGAGCTTTCCACTATTAATTGGAACTTCCGCTTTCTTCGTCTAGGGACTTTTCTAGGTCAGTTATTATTCAGATTATTCAGTAGATTTCAAACTTATTTGCAGCCCTTTTGTATCATCACAGTCTTGAAGTTTTTCTTGGATATTTTGTGAGAGTTTGCAAAAGGTATGATTGACTGATGAAGCATTAATATAACATTTTTCAAAATTGGGGTTTGGTGGGGGGGGGGGGGAGGGGCGGCGCACGAAAGACACCTCCATGAAGCATAATGAATATGTGTGTAAAATTTCAGCTCAATCCGTTACGTCTAAGAGGCTGTCGCCTTGTCAAAGAACAAGGAGAAGAAGAGCCCGAAAATTTGAAAAACGCTGCAAAGTCCTTGTCACATGGGTTAATTATTCTATTGGACTTACCTACAGATATGTTGGGTGTTCATTCATGTAAAATAATTCAAATAGCAATTTTTGATGGTTTCCACCAATTTTGGCCCACAAAACATAAATTAGGCTCCCAATTTTTTAATTCTTTAATTTATTTTTTTAAATTATCTTTGCTCATTGATAGTGAAATTTTTGTATTGATTCACCTGTTGATACTACTTCTAGTATTACTATTCAAATTTATGGTGATTTCAGACAATATTCCAGGTTTTTGACTCATAAAAATGGATTTTGGGAGCTGAACTTTCGTTACAATCTCAATTCTTCACTCTTTGGTCAAAATCGACATCGTATTCGGTCTTCTCGCCCTAAAAAACATGGAAAACGATACCTCACAAGCTCATGTTCACTAAAACATCGAAAAACCCTATTTTTACACACATCCCCACCCCCACCACCACCCCCACCACCACCAGCATAACACCCCTGGGTGTATTCCGATCCGGCTGCCCAGCTTCGGAGAACAACTAGGACCCAGATGTTTCCCAAACGGGGGTCCAAACTGTATGCAGAAGTACGACGATCATAGACGAAAATTTAACGTAAATTTAGGGCTGAAACTTAGTTACAATCTCAATTCTTCACTCTTTGGTCAAAATCGACATCATCTACGGTCTTCTCGCCCTAAAAAACATGGAAAACGACACCCCACAAGCTCATGTTCACTAAAACATCGAAAACCACTACTTTTAAATCCATTTTTCCCCCGCAACACCGCTGGGTGTATTCCGACCGAGCTGCCGAACGTCCCAGCACAACTGGGATCCAAATGTTTTCCCAAATGCGGGCCAACTGTGTGTGGAAGTACGACGAGTTTAGACCAAAATTTAACGTAAATTTATTGGTGAAACTTCGTTAGAAACACAATTTTCCATTCTTTTGTCAAAATCGAATTCATATTCGGTCTTCTCGTCCTAAAAAACATGGAAAACGATACTAAGCAAGGTCATGTTACTAAAACACCAAAAAACCCTAATTTTATACACATTTTGGTTTATTATTCAGTGAATAATACACCTGTGTATTCGCTCAGCAAAAAATTTATACAACACCCACTCAAAATTTTTTCTTTTACGTTTCAAGGTGCATAGATTCCAAAAATGCAATGACCGTCCGCCGTCCGCCGTACGCCGTATCACGTGTACCGGCCTCATTTTCGGTCTAAAAAATTCGTTCTTTCGCACACATGCTTCATTTGGGCCCTAGTTGTGTCCCGAAACTTTTCAGCCCGATCGGAATATACCCAGGGGTTTTATGAATGAAAATGTGCACAAAAATAGGTGTTTTAGTAACATGAGCTTTTTAGGTATCGTTTTCCATATTTTTGGGGACGAGAAGACCGAATATGAAGTCGATTTTGACCAAAGAGTGGAAAATGAAGGTTCTACCAAATGTTCAGCTCCCAAAATTGATTTTTTATGAGTTAAAAACCTGGGAAATCGTCTGAAATCACCATCAATTTGTATAATAACACTGGAAGTAGTATCAACACGTGGATCAAGACGATTAAATGGCACTACCAATGATCAAAGATAAATTAAAAAAAAAAAATAGTTTACCTAATTCGTGTTTTAGGGGCCAAAAATGGTGGAAACCATCAGAAATAGCAATTTCAATTATTTCACATGAAATAAACAATAAATGAACAGCCAGCATTTCTGTACGTATGTCCAATAGAATAATAAACCCATGTGACAAGGACTTTGCAGCGTTTTGTGTTTTAGTAACATGTTAATAACAAGAGCTTTTGAGGTATCGTTTTCTATGTTTTTGGGGACGAGAAGACCGAATATGAAGTAGATTTTGACCAAAGAGTGGAAAATTGAGGTTCTACCAAATGTTCAGCTCCCAAAATTGATTTTTTATGAGTCAAAAACCTGGGAAATCGTCTGAAATCACCATCAATTTGTATAATAACACTGGAAGTAGTATCAACACGTGGATCAAGACGATTAGTTGGCACTACCAATGATCAAAGATACTTTTAAGAAAAAAAAAAACGAGCTTACCTAATTCGTGTTTTAGGGGCCAAAATTGTTGGAAAACATCAGAAATAGCTATTTCAATTATTTCACATGAAAGAAACAATAAATGAACAGCCAGCATTTCTGTAGGTATGTCCAGTAGATTAATAAACCCATGTGACAAGGACTTTGCAGCGTTTTTCACCAATGTGATGACGAAATTACAATGACGATGGGCAATGCGAATGAAAGTGTTTAAATTAGGTACAATTAATGTCCGCATCATAAATTCACCAGTCTAACGAGAGACGAAACCCTGCAGGGAAGACGAGGGGATTGCAGTATCAGAGCGACGATGATGCAGTTACTCGTACATCAACGTTTAATTCCATCATAGTTAACCATTGTAGGGTGAGACGCATGTGATACTCGCGAAAGAGGGTAACAAATAATGCGCTGCTGTACAATGTACCAGGAGCCGGCGACCCCCTCGGAGGGCATCGTTTTTCGCACCCTTCGACGCCTGTTTCACGTTTTTCGAGTTAATCGGAGGACTGTATTGTGTCGGAGAGGGACCTGGCGATTATCCGAGTCTCTAAAAACATCCTACTTCGTCCCTCGTCGAAAAACTCACTCCCTTCGAGCCATCCGATCAGAAAAACACCCTCATTCTAACCCTCATCGGGGTCCGTGTAACGAAGTAATAACAATCCGTCCCACGAGACGACGTCTCCCGCCACTGTCGCTACCAGAGGGTGACACCTCTAAAGCCCTCCTCTCGGTATTTTTACGGGAATTAACCTTCAAATAGGGGAGACAAATACAAACGGTTCAGTTGTGCGGCGAAATGTGTCATACGTAGCACCCCATTTACGTATCATCGTTCCTACCTCCGCATACAGGGTGTCCCAATGAAACTCAAGGAATCGATTCTACTCTTCACTTGGAACAAAAAATGCTTTGTACCACCTACATCAGGGTCATCCAGGTGTGGTAGCAACGAAAGAGTTGGCACAAATTCATGTATGGTGGCCACAAATAAATGCGGACATTGAAAAATTTGTCAAGAGGTGCACATCCTGCCAGGAAAATAGGCCAAAGGAGGCAGCAACTCCGTTACTTTCGTGGAACGTGCCCGAAAGGCCGTGGACCCGTCTGCACATCGACTACTTGGAATATGCAGGGAAATATTGGGTATTGGTGATTGACGCTACTTCAAAGTGGATGGAAGTGTTACAAACCCATCGTATGACGGCAGCAGTAACTATAACGCACATGAGGGAGCTGTTCGCTAGGTATGGCTTGCCATCAGTGGTTGTATCTGACAATGGCCCTCAGTTCGTCTCGCATGAGTTTGAACACGGCCGGCTTCAGAGAAGGCCGTGGCAGTAGAGAACTGGCAACGTCGCACTTCAGGCCGGCCGCGACACCACCCACCAATAAGCCTAGGTTTGTTTATTTCCGGGTTACGATAGTTTACCTATAGATCTGCTCGCGAAAATTATTTTCAACAGTATTATTGTTAACAAAAGTTATTGTTTTTAATAATAACAGACTGCAGGAAAACTGTGTCGTGCCAGAGTGCAAAAGTAATTAGGAATGTGCAAAAGAATAATATATTTTATGTGACTTAGTTTCGTTTTCCCAAGGATAAAGAGAAAAACTGGATTCGTGCGATTCCCCGTACTAATTGGGAACCAAAACCAAGGTCAGTGGCTTGTATTTATAACATTTTTCCGAAAATGATTTAGGTAGGTACAGTAGATGAGTAGGTACCTTCAACAGGGAGAATAGAAAGACTGGACCCTTGCAAAACCTAAAGATTTGTACCTACAGTGCTTTCCATCGTTCAGCTACAGTGATGCTATGACAATAGAATATTCTATGACATTCATCATTGAATATTATGAACATTTTAATCTCTCGAGAGTTCGAGGATAAGTTTTTGAAGGCTCCTAACCAAAAAGACATCGTAACATTTGTCTCAGAGAGATCGCATTCCAAATTAGAAGACAGCCTTTACGTGCGGTCAATGTGATTACGAACCATTATTCCAAGAATGTTCGTGATCAAAAATCAAAGAATGCTGCACAATCCTTGTCACGTGGGTTTATTAGGATTCTATTGGACATCAAAAAAGCTGGCTTTCATTCATTTTTTACTGTTTATTTCATGTGTAATAATATTGATATAGGTAGCTATTTTTGGTGTTTTTCACAAATTTTGGCCCCAAAACTCGAACTAGGCTCCTATTTTTGACAAATTATCTTCGATCATTGAACTTCTCATTGAATTCTCCGGATTCACTTCTGAGTTATTATACAAATTTCTAGTAATTACAACCATTTTCACAGATTTTTGACCCATAAATATTGAATTTTGAGAGTTGAAACTTCGTTAGAACCTCAATACTTCACTCACTGGTCAAAATCAACTTCATATTTTTTGGTCTCCTCACCCTAAAAAACACGGAAAACAATACATCACAAGCTCAAATTCACGAACACGTGAAAAATACCTAATTTTGCCCCCATTTTTCACCCATAACACCCCTCGATGTTTTCCGATCGGACTGCTGAGTTAGGGGACACAACTAGGGCCCAAATGGAGCCAGTGTGCAAAAGAACGGTTTTTTTTAGAACGAAAATCAAGGTAGGTATCGATGACACGGCGGACGGACATTGTGTTTTTGGAATCTACACACCTTGAAACGTAGAAAAAATTTTGAGGGGGTGTTCCAAAAAAATGTTCCGAACCGAATACATAGGTGTATTTGGAGAATAATTAACAAAAATGACAGTCGCAAGTTGAAGAAGTTCCAGAAGTAGAATACTATAAGCAAACTATTATTAATTCATGTTCCATTTCCTTTTCTACAAGTCATCTTGCTCGTTCCTTTCTGTTGTTCTAGGTATTAGTTCAGTACCTTTCTTTTAAATAATGCATTATTCAGAAGATGGTTGTTTTCATTAATTATACCTACTCGCATTATACAGGTATAATAATAAAGTAAGTGAAGGATTCGTTCATGGAGCTAAAAGAACGCAGTGGTTAGGAAAGGGGCCTGAACCAAGAAGCTATTACAGCGTTGCCAGATCTAGCGCCGGGGCCTTCTCTGAAGCCGGCCGTGGTTTGAAACGTTTCTTTCTGATAATGGGATTAAACACGTTCGTTGTACGCCTTACCACCCTCGATCTAATGGGCTAGCCGAAAGGGCGGTACGCACTTTCAAACAGCGGATGGAAGCGTCGAAAGGACAAGGGGACCTTCATTTGAGGGTACAGAATGTGTTATTTTCCTATAGGATAGCGATACAGCGTACGACGGGGAGAAGTCCTGCAGAGATTTTACTGGGAAGAAGAATGAATACAGTGCTGGACCAGTTGAAACCAGACCTCGCAAACGATGTAGATCGAAGTTTGACAGTACAGAGGGCGATTCATGACCAACGTGCCAGGTGGAGAACCTTCGCTGAGGGTGATGAGGTCTGGGTCAAAAACCCACTGACGAAAGGGTTCAAGAAAGGGAGGATAAGAAAGAAAACGGGACATGTATCTTACATTGTGGACATTGACGGAACGCAACGAAGGAAGCATGCTGATCAGTTGAGGGCAGCTTGAAGAGGAATTATGAAGAGGGGGAGTAAATGTGGCATACCAACATCGGGTCACGGGAACGGGTTCTAGGATCCGTCGTTGTTATAAACAATAGTAGAATAAAATATTCAGTTTCGTTCCAGACCTTGATTGTGCAATATATTACAACTCTGACCATTGAAAACAGAAGAATCTTACAGGAAATTTAACGTTCTTTCAAACGGTGTAATTGGATTTGTTTTAGTCTAAATATTTTCGAATTTATTAGCGTTTTTATGTGGTAAGGTAATGAAAAGTTGGGAAACACAAATTGCCGGATATCTTTAAAACGAAGAGCTTTTCGGAAAATTTCTGTTGAGCATTTTTTGTTCCAAGTGAAAATAAGGCATGACTTCCCTAGCTGTGATGCCGGATGAAAGGACTTATGAGTGGTATTGTACCTCTATAAATTATGTGTTTATAATCCTAATGATCTAATAACGATGAGTTATTGACTTTTTTCTCTTTTTGGTTTACTATTCTGTTAATAATCCACCTATAACAAAATACCAACTTCATTTTCGGTCTAAAAAACCCTTTCTTTCGCACACAGGCTCCATTTGGGCGAAACTTTGCAGCCCGATCGGAATATGCCCAGGGGTGTTATGAGTGAAAAATGGGTGTAAAAACGTTGCGAAGTCCTTGTCACATGTTCATGTTGGCAGTTCATTTATTGCTCCTTTCATTTGCAATAATTGAAATAGCTATTTTTGATGGTTTCCACCAATTTTGGACCTCATAAACTCGAATTAGGCTCCTATTTTTTTTTTACAAATTATCTCTGACCATTGGTAGTGCCATTTAATTGTCTTGATTCACCTGCTGATACCATTTCTAGTGTTATTATACAAATTATGACGATTTCACAAATTTCCCAGGTTTTTGACTCACAGAAAATTAATTTTGGGAGCTGAACCTTCGTTACAACCTCAATTCTTCTTCAATATTTTGGTCACAGTCAACTTTACACTCGGTCTTCTCGCCCTAAAAAAAAAAGGAAAATGATGCCTCACAAGCTCATGTTCACTAAAAAAAAATAAAAAAAATAGGTAAATAAATAAAAAATAAATAAAAAAATCGAAAACCCCTACTACTTTTACACCCATAAAATAAAACCTCTGGGTATATTCCAATCGGGCTGCAAAGTTTCGGGACACAACTAGTGCCCAAATTGAGCCTGTGTGCGAAACAAAGAATTTTTTAGACCGAAAAGAGAGCACATAAATATGGATGCTACGGCGTACGGCGGACGGACAACGCATTTTTTTTGGAATCTAAGCACCTCGAAACGTAAAGCACTTTGGGTCCCCATTTGGGAACTTTGGGGACCGGCAGCCCGATGTAAATACACCCAGGGGTGTTGTGGGGGGAAGTGGATGTAAAACTAGGGGTTTTTGAGGGTTTTTTAAAGATTTTAGTGAACATGTGCTTGTGTGTTCCTTGTTGTATTAGGGCGAGAAGACCGAATATGAAGTTGATTTTGATCAAAGAGTGAAAAAGTGAGGTTGTAACGAAGGTTCAGCTCCCAAAATTAATTTTTGTTTAGTCAGAAACCTGCGAAATTGTCTGAAATCACCATAAATTTGTATAATAACACTGAAAGGGTTATCAACAAGTGAATCAAAACAACTGAGTGGCACTATCAATGATCAAAGATAGTGTAAAAAAAAGGAGCCTAATTCGTGTTTTTGAGAAACAATAAATGAACATGTGACAAGGACTTAGCAGTGTTTTTTCTTTCATGACCGATTCCAAAGGTTCATTACTGAAAATGGTAAACCAAAAGCACAGGTTCCTTATCGATTAGGGTAAGGGCGCAATCTAAGGGCAGGATAAGGAGAGAAAAAGTCACTTCCCAACAAGGAAATACACTGCCAAGGTGATGGCACAGGAGCTTCCTCGTCACAATCAGAGTGACCCATTATAAAATAGAACAGACTCGGAAGCAAAATAACATAACATTACATTACATTACATAACATTACATAACGTTAAATATACATATTACATAACATTACATTACATAACATAACATTACATAACATTACATGAAATATACATATTGTACATAACATGACTTCCATAATACATTACGTCCATTATACATAACTAGCCTGACCGCTCGCTTCGCTCGCTATCCGAGATTCGCTGTACGCAGTATCGTGGAACCAACAAACGACGGAAAAATCCCATAGCCTACCGGGTATTTGTGCCCAATTTTATCAAAATCCGTCAAGCCATTCAGGAGTTGACCATGGTCGACCATATTTCCGCTATGGTCAGGGAATTAAAAATGCGCCTACGTTCAACTTGGGAGGCTACCGGATATTGGTGCCAAATTTGGTCGATATCCGTTGAGCAATTCGGGATTCGACCATGGAGGGGCCCATGGATGCGCTAAGGTCGACCGCGGGGGTAGTCCGAAGGGTCGATCGTAGATAGAATTTCACGTAGATTACGAATACGCGATAAAAAATAGGGGTTACCATTTCAATTAACGAAGTTGACCATGGTCGACCATAGTTCCGCTATGGTCAGGGAATTAAAAATGCGACGTTGCACAACTTGGGAGGCTACCGGATATTGGTGCCAAATTTGGTCGATATCCGTTGAGCAATTCGGGATTCGACCATGGAGGGGCCCATGGATGCGCTAAGGTCGACCGCGGGGGTAGTCCGAAGGGTCGATCGTAGATAGAATTTCACGTAGATTACGAATACGCGATAAAAAATAGGGGTTACCATTTCAATTAACGAAGTTGACCATGGTCGACCATAGGTCCGCTATGGTCAGGGAATTAAAAATGCGACGTTGCACAACTTGGGAGCCTACTGGATACTCGTGCCAAATTTGGTCGATATCTGTCAAGCCATTCAGGAGTTGACCATGGTCGACCATAGTTCCGCTATGGTCAGGGAATTGAAAATGCGACGTTGCACAACTTGGGAGCCTACTGGATATTCGTTCCAAATTTGGTCGATATCCGTCGAGCCGTTTGGCCGTGCATAGAAGGACAGACAGACAGACAGAGCGCATGCGCAGGGCGAACCGCTGGCTCTATCATGTTGAAATTTATATGGGACCTCAATGGGCCCTACCCGCTTAATCCCTGAGAATTACATTGAAATTGGGTGAAATCTTTGGTTACTACGGCTGTAACAAGGAAATTGAATCTATTTCACGCCAGCGCATGCGCAGAGCGCACCGAGGGTCCGATCATGCTGAAATTCATACTGGAACTCACTAGGCCTTGTCCAAACAACCCTTGAAAATTTGAGCGAAATTGAATCAAAATTGTGAAAGTTATGCGTGTTTGTTGAATTTAACGTTAGCGCATGCGCAGGGCGTACCGCTGGATCAATCATGTTGAAATTTGTATGGGACCTCAAGGGGCCTTATCCGCACCATCCCTCAAAATTTGAGCTGAATCAATTCAAAATCGTGGAAGTTATGGCTGTAACAAGGAAATGCGGACAGACTCACAGACTCACAGACTCACAGACTCACAGACCGACAGACACGGAACCAAATTTGTTCAGTAGGCTTTGAAACGCAAAATGCAAGTGGAAATTTTGATTTCTGAAGACAAAAATTTTTTGGCTCACGAAAGTGAACACAAGGCTTCCGCTGCTTCGCAGACTCGGAAGCAATAATTTATACCAATATCTTACATCACACGTATCCAGTGGTAACCCTTTGCAGGGTTCTGCAGAGGCAGTGGAAAAAACTTTGTATTTCTTTAGTCTGCTCTGCAGAGATGGGCAGATTCGTATTCGTAAATTCGAATCCGAATTTGATTCACTGCACCTTAACGTGTCAATCCGAATACGAATGCATTCGTATTCTAAAGTGTGAATTCGAATAGATTCATATTTCCAAGTGTGAATCCGAATACGAAATTTGGATTCACACCTATGAATCCAAATCCGAATCTATTCGTATTCATACCTATGAATCCAAATCATTTCGGATTCACATCTATGAATACGAATCCATTTGGATTCACACTTGGATTCACTGAAAAATTCAATTCAAAAGGCCAATATAAGTAAATAAATGTCTGTCTGTACCTCGCTACAGGTCGAGTTTTGGGTGTTAGCGAATTTTCAGATGTATATTTATTGGCGTCAAACTAAGTGATTGACCCGAATTTCCTATTATTTGGAGCCCCAAGTCGAATGCGACTGGTCCCAGGTTTTAGGAGTCCACAAATAGTTAAAAATCATGATTTTATGGTCATGGTTTTATGGATAAACGCTAAAAATATCTGCTAGTTTTTTGTAACAAATTTGTATTATGAACAAGTTTATCAACCTTTCAACCAAGTTAGCGTTTTTATGATAATACTAGCGAGTTTACTAACCAAATGTTTCACGAAAAACAGAAAAATTTCACGAAAAAAAAAAAATATATATCACAACATTTTAAGGGGCGGAGAGATGCTGTTATACAGTGTGTGTTCATTTAATCAAGGGCCGACTGTGATTTCATAAGATTCTCACATACACAATAGTGTCAACATCACACAGCAACATCACACTGAAACACCACATGAATAGGAGTGAGGATTTATACGGTAATAGTATATAAGACACTTGAAATGGGTTAATAACTCTTCAACTCGATCACTGACACAAGGCCACCATACTTTTTTAAATTTGGGATAAGAAAGAGCTGCAATAGCTGCATGAGGTAATTAATTATTTTGAGTTGCCAATATCTGTGGGTTCGAGTGATTGAGTTGTACGTGTGTGCCAAATTTCAAGTTTCTCGGTTGAATAGTTTCGCCACAATTTCTGTCGCACAGACAGACAGACACACGAGCTTCCCCAAAAGGGTTAGGTACTGGCAGTTCGTCATCAACGTCACCACGATTATCCAGTGAGAATCTTATGAAATCACAGTCGGCCCTTGATTAAATGAACACACACTGTATAACAGCATCTCTCCGCCCCTTGACAACTAAAATGTTGTGATATATATTTTTTTTTTCGTGAAATTTTTCTGTTTTTCGTGAAACATTTGGTTAGTAAACTCGCTAGTATTATCATAAAAACGCTAACTTGGTTGAAAGGTTGATAAACTTGTTCATAATACAAATTTGTTACAAAAAACTAGCAGATATTTTTAGCGTTTATCCATAAAACCATGACCATAAAATCATGATTTTTAACTATTTGTGGACTCCTAAAACCTGGGACCAGTCGCATTCGACTTGGGGCTCCAAATAATAGGAAATTCGGGTCAATCACTTAGTTTGACGCCAATAAATATACATCTGAAAATTCGCTAACACCCAAAACTCGACCTGTAGCGAGGTACAGACAGACATTTATTTACTTATATTGGCCTTTTGAATTGAATTTTTCAGTGAATCCAAGTGTGAATCCAAATGGATTCGTATTCATAGATGTGAATCCGAAATGATTTGGATTCATAGGTATGAATACGAATAGATTCGGATTTGGATTCATAGGTGTGAATCCAAATTTCGTATTCGGATTCACACTTGGAAATATGAATCTATTCGAATTCACACTTTAGAATATGAATGCGTTCGTATTCGGATTGACACGTTAAGGTGCTGTGAATCAAATTCGGATTCGAATTTACGAATACGAATCTGCCCATCTCTGCTGCTCTGTGACACTTGAACTTATCCTAACCCTGACTCGGCTTCACTCTTATTGAACGCCACAGCGGGTCAAAAGCCGAGACCGAGGGCCGTATTCACAAACCGAACTAAGTGTGACCTTTAGCTAAGTGCAGCTAGTAAGCGCAGCTCGGAGCCGTACTTATGAAAAAATACTTTTCAGGAACCACACTTTAACTAAAGTTACACTTAAAACAAAGCTGGACTTTCGGCAAAGTGACACTTTGTGGTAAGTGTGGCTCTTTCCACACTTGCCGTTCTTAGTGCAGCTTCCAGCCCGGTGCCTGAAATATTTTCGCATAGCATTGAGTTAGTTCGCGTAGTGCCTGACGTATTTCACAATTTCCGTGTTCATTTTCAGTTTCTATTCATTTTCATTTTATACTGTATTCCATTTTATCTAATAATGAGAGACGACTACGTCGACCATTTGATACATCTGCGTGACAGGAGACAGCAGAACGCGCCGAGAAGAAGGAGACTCACAATTGAGAGGTTTTTTGGACGGAGATTTGCTTGCCTATCCAGAAAGTTGGGAACAAAGCTGCGTAACGTAAGTTTGCAACAAGGAGAGCTCATCATAAAGGAATTAGATTACGACAATAATATTTATCATTACGAAGAACAACCACATGTGCCACCTGCTCCACAGAACAGGGCCCGAGGAAGTGGAGCGGTTATAAAGCGAAGATTTATTGAACAACATTTTTCTCAATGTCTGTTTAACTAAGTGCATCCTACAACAAATATTGCAGTATTTCTACAAAATGGCAATTTCTTAATTGTATATAATTTCAGCCCTAGTGTTTTCAATTCCTGTAATATCAGTTTCAGATTATTTTCAATATAATACTGCAGGTCAATATAGAACTGATTTTAAATAATCAGTCTCTGCAACCGAGAAAGCAGGCATCCTCGCGAGCTTTTCCATTTTCAGGAAACAAAACCAAACAAAACAATCTAAACTAAACAAAACAAACTAAACAAAACAACCTACAAAACACAACTTCAAAAAGAGCAAAACAAAAACGGATAAAATTGCAAATTATTTGTATCAGCGAGAACCAAAAGACACGAATGGAATCAACAATTGACAAGTTCACGCTGACACCAGCCGTTATGAACGGTTATCACGAGCGAAGCCGCCAAAATGCCGTCTTCTTATTGGTTGGCCTGGAGGTCAGTAGGCGTGCCGCACTTAGTGCTGGAACCGCACTAAGGGAATAGTCGAACTTCAGCTACACTTAGCCTCAGCCGAACTTTATGGTTTGTGAATAGCGCTTTTGGTTTATTATTCTGTGAATAATACACCTATGTATTCGCTCAGCAAAAAATTTTTATAACACCCCCTCAAAATTTTTTCTTTTCCGTTTCAAGGTGCGTAGATTCAAAAAATGCAATGTCCGTCCGCCGTATCACGTGTACAGGCTTCATTTTTGGTCCAAAAAATTCCTTCTTTCGCACACATGCTCCATTTGGGCCCTAGTTGTGTCCCGAAACTTTTCAGCCCGATCGGAATATACCCAGGGGTGTTATGAGTGAAAATGTGTGTAAAGATAGGTACTTTTTGCGTTTTTGCAACATGTTAGTAAAATGAGCTTTTGAGGTATCGTTTTTCATGTTTTTGGGGACGAGAAGACCGAATATGAAGTCGATTTTAACCGAAGAGTGGAAAATTGAGGTTGTACCAGATGTTCAGCTCCCAAAATTGATTTTTTATAAGTCAAAAACCTGGAAAATCGTCTGAAATCACCATAAATTTGTAGAATAACACTAGGAAAAGTATCAAGAGGTGGATCAAGACAATTAAATGGTACTATCAATGATCAAAGATAATTTGAAAAAAAAAAATAAAAGGAGCGTAGGTACCTAATTCGTGTTTTGGGGGCCAAAATTGGTGGAAACCACCAGAAATAGCTATTTAAATTATTTTATATGAAAGAAACAATAAATAAACAGCCAACGTTTCTGTAGGTATGTCCAGTAGAATAATAAACCCATGTGACAAGGACTTTGCAGCGTTTTCCTCTAAGTGAAACTTAGGCCGAAAGCTGAACTAAGGTAGGGGAGTCCTAAGAATACCCTTGGCGAGTGTTTGTGAATACGGCCCCTAGTCACAGCGGCGGTCAAGTTGAGATGAAGCTAACTACGGTTTTTTGAAGCGGCCCATAAAGTACTGGCTCGTTACCTTGAAAAACTCGTGAAAAATGGAGTAATTATGTGCTCTGAATAAACTGATAAACGGCAAGGCACGTGGAGTCGGAATTGCTCATGAAAAATTCATTTGTATGCTAAACCCAATTACAAGTTGAACAGGCCGTGGTCAGTCTGTTGGTACTTCAGGATTTTTGGACATGAGACGGTTGGAATTACGAGAGCTGCGCTGAGCGGTGGATTGTGGAGCAATGAGAAGCAAATGAGGCGGCAATATTCCGCCCTCGTAGAGCAGATGATCACCCAGAGATTCAAGTGGCCATTTTGAGCATTCAGCGATGAGGAAATGACGTGGCGGTGGGTTTGATGGGGGATTATTCGGAATTCTTGCAACCCCTCAAACCCCGCCGCCGTATTCATGAGGTCTACCGGAGCACGGGGAGGCTGTCGTAGTGCTGACTGACAGATCAGATGTCCGGCTGATGGGAGGGCATTAGCCGAGTTGCGCCCTCGAGGGCTGTTGAGGGAAGGATTTTCCGTTTTCCACGAGTCTTTTCTAACAGGCTGTGCCTGCGGACACTTAGCAAACACTGTTCTCGTCCACCAACACGGACGCACGGGCGCAGTTAAGGCCGTAAGAACAGCTCCCAGGGGCGCAGTTCAGCCGTTCAACCGTTCAAATCGCCTCCCATTACGAGCCTCGTGCGGAGAGTGGATTTTTCGTCCTGTTCCCCCTTGATATATTTTTCGACCTTATTGAACTTGGTGATTCCTTTACAAGCGACAACACTGGAGAATGCGTGGTAGCTGATATTATGCTACAGATTTTACTAGATATAGATTTATAGAGTTTTCACTGAAACGCCCCACAGTCCTAAGTTATAATTCATGATTTTGTTTTTAAATTTGATCGTTTCAGAACATTCTGAATCCATCCCTAGATCTTGACAAAAATAAATTATGTATTTATAAACGATCTATTAATTTAATACACTATGTATTTATGTGACATTCCACAAGATATCTATCCTTAGCTACGAGATAAAAAAAAATCCCCAGAAAGAAAAACGGAGTAATTGAAAAAATAGTCTACTTCCCCTAATACACGGAAAAACGCGAAAATCATTGTAACGCGAAATAAAAAACATTTATAACAGTGTTTTTCGCGCATTAATGTAAATAGACTGTTTTTTCCAATAACTCCGTTTTTCTTAGAAATGGGTATCCACGATTTCGTCGCGAGTGATTTAGTTCGTAAAAATTCCCTATTTCACCAATATTTTTGTAATGGTAAACTAAGTGTGAAAAAGATGATCAATTTTGAATAACGAAAAGCGGGTAAAATGTGAGTTTTTGGGAGTCAAAAGTAACGAAAAATTACTAAACATTACCAGAAACTGATAAATATTAAATTACCAAATAAAATGACTCGATCAATAGTTGAAATTTAAATTTTCAAATTTGAGATTTGTGGGTCACAAATTGCTAACTGGCTAAAACTCCATCAACACTGAAAATTCCCTCATATGGCCATGCTGCATGACAGGAATTATTTTGAACGCACAGAGGCTTGGGATGAAAATATCGAATACCAACACGAACTAAATCACTCGCGACGAAATCGTGGAAACCCATTTCAAAGAAAAACGGAGTTATTGAAAAATAGTCTATTTCCACTAATACACGAAAAACGCAAAAAACACTGTTATACCGGTTTCGGTGATCAAACCATAGTCAGTAACACACAATAACTGAAGGCATGTTGGAGAGGAGACCTTATATATAGTCACAAAGTGAAATGTGGTCGATTGGGATTGGTTGTGAAAAAGAATGGTGAAGGGAACAGAGGGAGGGTGGTCGAATCTGATTGGTTGTGAAGAAGAATGGTGAAGGGAACAAAGGAAGGGGGTCGATTCTGATTGGCCCAGGAAGAGAATGCCAAAAAGTGAAAGGAACATGAGGTGATAGGGAGGTGAAGGGTGGGGGGGAAGAGGGGTGGAACCAAGCTGTTACAGAAATGAATGCAATAATGGAGAAAAACTTAAAGGAACTACATCATTCAAAGATTTACCCAACCTATCACTCTTAATAATTTCGAATTTTTCAAGTACATCCAACATGCTCCCTTTTGGGCAAAAATGAAGATATTCAATGAATTTTTCATCGAATACCAACCTAAAATATCACTGTAGCTGTAGTTGAATAATATGGTAGTGAACTAGAATAGAAAGTTTTATAAAATAGAGCTCCTTACTAAAGGTAACTGCTAGTAGAATACTTCATGGCGTTCAGAACAAACCAAATAATTCAGCCTACAATAACTGTGACGCGTGAATAGTTAGGAACCTCGCTGGAAATGTCATAAATTCACCACTGAGCCAGTTCCCAACTGTACTACATATTTGGTAACAACGAACAGGTTTCCCAGATACCATGCGTACGCGAATCCAACAGTCGGATTTCGATTAATATTTTAAATTATCTTAATACACTGAAAGTAACAAACTGCCACTCGAAGAAACTGCCACTTTAAAGTATACTCAACTTAAAAAATATGTTTTGTACTAATAACGAAATCTGATGATTTGAATGGCGATGAGACGGCGATGTGTGAATCTCGATGGAGCCCAATAATGAGTTTGTCGGGAAATAGATAGAGCATTTATAGGTAAGTCCAACCGCCGAAGACAGGTAAATGAAAGGCTTTCCAAACTGAGTTGTTGCATGGAGGGTTCTCGGATGTTCCCCTTGAAGACAGCGTTGTAGAAAAGTCTTCCGCGCAGATGATGGATGCAGAAGTCAAATTCCAGAAAATGAATGCTGAACCTGGGATTTACAAGGATCCGAAAACCATTTGCTGGTCGAAAACTGTACGAAATGTGGACGAAACGAAACCGGTGCAAGGCTTCCCCATCTTCGGCAGTGAGGAAGCAAACGTAGCCATATATCAGCGCAGAGCTCCAGATATCCAAATAGTCAGAAGTTATGAGGGTAGGTTATGTAGTTATGAGTTATGCGTCGAGTTTCCTTTTGAAAATAGGAACAGCGAGTCAACAGGGCAAAAAGTCCCAGGCGGTCGGAATTAACTCGAAGAATTCAATTCAATTTCAATTTTTTTATTGAGCAAATACTTTATACAACAAATATAATGATTATTAGAGAGTCTATATACATAATACAAGTTCTAAACTTATGTTGGTTTATGAGCCTAAGGTCAATGACCCGTCCAGGCTCGTCTCTTCCACCGCTATTTATTACTGCGTATGTATGTACGAGCAGTTACATTGACAAAACACACCTTAAGTGTTTGGAGAATGAGTTAAATTGACCAAGAACCAACAGGGTGTATTTACTAAGTAGTTAGTAAATACACTTAATGCTACGAAAGCTGATTTGTATTTTTATCCTAATCTAAACTTATTTATAACAACACTTTCGTTATTTTCAAGCTCAAAATATTCTAGAACTAGTTTTTTAAATTTTCCTGTTGATGTTGAAGTCTTGGTTAGGAGCGGTAACTGTTCAAATAGGGCTGGAGCTAGCCATTGAAATTGTCTAGTGTAGAAATCATTATGTGCCTGTGGTATCTGGAGGGCATAGTTGGCATTTGTTCGCGTCGGTCTAACCACCGCTTGCTTAGTAAATAAATGCAGGTGTTTATGCACATATAAAACAGTTCTGTGAACACAAGCCATTCTGGGAGTGAGAACACCGAAATGTTTGTACAGGTAACTAGTTGAAGTACGTTTATGGGAATTCGTTACAATTCTCAAAACTGTATTCATTGCTATGTTTATACTATTAAAAGGTTGACGTATAAATACCTCTCCAGACAATGATACCATAAGAGAAAAAGCTATATACATGATAATAATAATACACCATTTTAAGGTTTTCTTTTGTTAGCCATCCTGCCGTTTGAAGCAAAAACGCCTAATCTCCGAAAACCACCTATTTCAGAAATCGCTTTTTAAGTTTTCTATATAAATCAGGCTGTAGTTCCCATCCAGTTTGTGTTATCGAACCCATTTTTTAGAGACTCATCGATAATGCTTAAATTTTTCGTTACATAATATACATTAAATGTGAATTAATTTTTGTAAAAATTGTACAATATTATAAATGAAGTCTAATATTTAGAATGAAGTAGGAACTGGAACTTGAATATAGTAACTGTATCTTTCTTAGTCCTCATAATCGTCTTCACATACTAGATCCTTTGACTCGGCACTGGTTTGAAGATGTATGAAGATGTGTAAACTTTTGAAGGTAAAACGCCTTATCCCAATTTTCGCTGAGTTGAGGCGTTTCACCATCAAAAATATTCACGAATCAACATAAGTTTGAGGCGTTTTTGAACAGAGTTAAGGCGTTTCACCTTAAAAAACAGTTAGATAAAGGCATTTTACCTTCAAATTCAACGATTTTTTGATTTCGAGGGAAGGAATTACCCCCACTTCTAAATGAAATTTTAAAATTTGGACTTCACCATCGAAAAGAGCATATCAAAAATAGGGGGGGTACGTAAAAATCTCATTTTTGTCAACATTGGAGATAAGGCGTTTTTGTTTCAAACGGCAGCATCTTCGTAGCATCAGAAAGTAGTGCATGGATTTTCTGATTTTATTCACTAATTCAGCTACGTGATCCTTCCACTTGAGATGCTGATCCACGTGCATTCCTAGGTATTTTATTGTATTCAGCCTTTCTATTTCCATGCAGCTGCACAAATTTCTTACTACGCCACAGTTTTCCTTGTGCACATTGCGTTTAGTGTCATTTGGAAGTCCTGTTTTGTTTATTGAGAATGTAATGTACTTGGTTTTCGAAAGGTTCATGGTGAGACTATTTGTGCTAAACCATTTGGCTACTTCATAGACAGTAATTTCTGCGATAGAATGCGCTAGCTCCCAGGTGTTCTCATTTATCACAACATCTATAACATCAGTGAAAGCTACAAATTTGCATCTCAAGTTCATAGTAAAAAGGTCATTTATAGAAGTGAACATGATCGCTGGTGGCATAAGGAAGGTCGAAACTGTCGTTCGCGTAGGTGACGATTATGTTGCTTTCTGCAGAAGAGAACAGTATAAGTCAAAGGCCGTAGGTTGATGTTTGAGGAAATTGACAGAGGGATTCCAAGAATGACACTGAGTCACCACGTCTGGCTTCTCAAGATCTGTCCAATATTTGTGTTTATGCCATTTCTTTTTGGTACAGAAAACGCTGCGAAGTCCTTGTCACATGGGTTTATTATTCTATTGGACATACCTACAGAAATGTTGGCTGTTCATGTATTGTTTCTCAAAAACACGAATTAGGCTCCCCCCCCCCCCCCTTTTTTATACAAATTGTCTTGATTCATCTGCTGATACTACTTCTACTGTTACTATGCAAATTTATGGTGATTTCAGACAATTACCCAGGTTTCTGAACCACAAAAAATCAATATCGGGAGCTGAACCTTCTTTCCCACCTCAATTCTTCACTCTTTGGTCAAAATAACTTCATATTCGTCTTCTCGCCCTAAAAAACATGGAAAACGATACATCACAAGCTCATGTTCACTAAAACCTCAAAAAACCTCGAAAACCCCTATTTTTACTTGCATCCCCCCACCCCCCCGCCATAACACCCCTGGGTGTATTCCGATCGGGCGGCCGAGCTTAGAAGCAACACTAGGACCAAAATTTGTTCCAAAATTTGGAACCTAACTGTGAGCGGATGAACGACAATTTTAGAGCAAAACTTAAAACGTAAATTTAAGGCTGAAACTTCGTTAGAACCTCAACTTTCCACTCTCTGGTCCAAATCAACTTCATATTCGGTCTTCTCGCCCTGAAAAATATGGAAAATTATATCGAAAGCTCACGTTACTGAAATACCAAAAACCCCTATTTTTACACCCATTTTTCACTCATAACACCCCTGGGTATATTCCGATCGGGCTGCATTTTCGGGAGGGAACTGGGGCCCAAATGGAGCTTGTGTGCGAAAGAACGAATGCTCAGACCGAAAATGAAGTAGATATATTTATGTAGATGATACGGTGGACGGCGGACGGATATTGCATTTTTGGAATCTACGCACCATGAAACGTAAAAGAAAAACGCCGCAAATTATTACATGAAGGTTGATTATTTACCTGTACCGGAGCCGGCCCCGGAATTGAAGTTTCATACAAATGCGCGGTATTCAATAATTCAATCATTAATTATTTGCAGTTATTCATGAAGCATAAGGTAAATAATAAACTTTTGTGTGACAATTTACCTGTATGTAGATGTCGCTTTTACGTAGATAGCACAATAAACCGTTGTGTAATAATTTACGTTGTTATAATTTACCGCTGTGTAATAATTTACCGTTGTATAATAATGTACCGTTGAATAATAATGTACCGTTGAATAATAATTTACCGTTGTGTAATAATTTATCCAACAATACTTCAACGTTTGTTCAAGTTGCAAAAGTACCTGTCAAAAAAATCCAAAAGATCGATCATTTTTCAAGCGAAATACCACAGAACAACCAACTCGACTTCATAGCCATCCTTGATTATAATCAGGTGCTCCCTAGCGATGATATCCGGGCCGGATTTATACCGTTTGATTCACAATCATGTTGACGAAGCCTTTCGGTGCAAACGAACGGTTGGTAGTATAATGCTCCGGGTGGTCTCAAAAAATTATTTTTTTCGTGCCCTATTCCAAAGGTTCATTATTGAAAATAATAAACCAAAAATTTTGAAATGGTGTTCCAAAAATGTTTTGCTGAGCGAATACGTAGGTGTATTATTCACAGAATAATAAACCAAAACTCACTGTAAGTACAAAATACCGATTTGGAGCGAGCAATTACGAAGCCAATAACATGCTTGAGCTAACCTTGAACCAAATTCTCCAACATGATTGTATTTTGAAACTATTGGATGAATCAAGTGACAGGCCCAGAAATTTAGCTTCTCCACAGAACTGGGTAACCTGGTTTAGCCAAGTTGTAATGGCTGGAATACTGACTGCTAGTTTCGTTCTCATCCAAAAGTCTACCTTGTTCCTTGTGATAAAGGAAAGAAAATTCGGAATTTCACGTCCATCTCCAACACCCACTCAACCAGCGGAGCTGTCAATTCAATTTACACGATATCCGAAGATGAGAGGAAGACGCCTACCTAATATTATCAGTGAGTTTGCCGCCAACCCGTTCCGTCATCCCTAATTACCATAACTCCACCGCGTGATTTCCAAAAGATATTCAAATCTCCCAAAAGCCACATCCCATAATCGGTTTTGAAAAAATATGCCCCCCCCCCCCCCTCCCCGTCATCCTATCTTAAAAGACGCTCTAATGCCATTAATTATCACATTCATCAAGGTGTCGTTACTTGGAAATTTCAATCACCGGTCACTGTGTTATTAGGGAAGCCAAAGGCCGACCTCAGCTCTCCCATTATCCCTTTTTCGAAACCGATCAGGCCTCGTACCGACAAAACCAATAGTACTACCTTCCCCGACAGTAATGGGGCCCCCGTCATTAAAACCTCGCCCACCCAATAAATTAAATATTAAAAGAAATGAAAATTTAATAAGCCTTCTCGAAAGCCTATCCCGGGCTTTGGTACGTTATTTTTTTTCTTCTTTATCTTGTTTTCAAACTCCTTCCTCGACTCATATTACCGAATTAAACAACAAAAGTGAGGGCGTGGGCAGTTTATAACGAAGTGGCGTAAAGCTTGAGGAGGCCCAGCGGCTCAATTCCGGAGAGCTGCCCCGTAAATCAGCCCCCCATCTTATAACCCTTGGAAGAGCCTCCCGGTTAGGACCGTGTGTGTGTCGACTACACGACCTGTCCGCGTGTGTATGCCGAGAGCACAATTACATTCGATAGGATCAGTACAAACAGCAATACATTAAAGGGTCGTTAACAAATGTGAGGGCGAACTCGGAATGGTAATTAAGTTTCGAATCTTCGCCCTGGCGAGGGAGGGGTTCGGGCTACAACAAGTTTCGACTCAAGTGAGAAGAAGCGATAATGGATTGTAGAGGGCTTGTCAGGGGCCCCTTAAATTTATTAAAGGCCGTTTCAACACTCCATATTTGATTGGGGGACCGGTTCGAGATGATATGGGATTGATCTCGGGAGCAACGGGGTTTGATTTCGTGTGGTGCTACACGATCGAGAGTTGCCTGTTATGCAAGGAGACTTCGAAGTTCCATCAAAGATCCAAATCCGTGACGTTGTCGGGCGAAGAAACGTGAACTGTCATTAGAGACGCCTGCGCAGTTGAAGCCTGGACATACAAGTAAGCCTGCTGAAAGGCTTCTAAATAGCATTCACAGCGGCCATTGCTGACTCGGGCTACCATTTCGCCTCACTACGGTATCTAAATTACCCCCAAAGTCTGAAGACTCTGCCCTGTTGTTTCGCTCGGCACATTTAAACCGCAAATGAAGGATCATTTTTCATTGGGAGTTATTTGGGTTAATAAAAAATAAAATAATAAAATAATAATGATAATATGATAGGTGCTTGTCGTGGTATCCTCCCAGAACCACAACTCTTGTACACAGAAATAAGATCTCGCCAAATAAACTTAGAAGTGGGGACAGAAGACGCAAGAGAGTCGAGGGCCAGCCTGGAGGTCCCCACCATCCTCTACTAGCTAGAGGATGGAGGGAGACAGCTCCCAAGCATATAAAAACTCGCCTCCTGCCTCTTTTTCCTCATTCTACGCTCTCCTCTAGTCGATGAATACTCTCTCTCCTCCTTACCTCGTCTCTCTCTCCTACACCCAAAAGAATCCGTGAATGGTGGTGGTACGCCCATAACCAACGGACAAGCTTCCTAAAAGATCTCGGGCATGGTGGTGGTCCGCGCATAACCAAACCGAGCACCTTCCAAAAAGATCCTGGGCATGGTGGTGGTCCGCCCATAACCAAACCAGGCAACGAACCTAAAAGAACCAGTGAATGGTGGTGGTCCGCCCATAACCAACTGGCACATCCGAAAAGATCCCAGATCATGGTGGTGATTCGCTCATAACCAAATTCCGGGCACATCCCCCCTCACACCGCTCGTGGTGGATGTACGCTCTAACACATCCATCACAGTGCTCATAAGATGTTAACAAACAAAACAATTAGACACCTATCACGTATTACATTACCACAAGTATAGGGAATTAGTACCATAGTAGAAGCATTTTAATTATTTTGCATCCTCACTTGAATCACATGAACGAATATAATAGTTGGGTAGGTTCGTTTTGATACGGGACCATCTGCGTACCCTCAAAATGTCTGCTCTCAACGACTATTTTTCGCGTAGTTAGAAGCGTTACAAGGAAACGATAAACATCTCATGTTCGCGCATGCGCAGACGAAAGTTACACTACGATTCCAATGAAATTCATGTGGAACTATAAAAGGATTATTCCTGATCGACCCTCCAAATCTGAACGCATTTCAACGATACTCAAGGTAGTTATGGGCGTTTCAAGTATTTCACGTTTGCGCATGCGCTGAAGAAACGCTATCCATGATTTTGAAAAGGTACCATCTGCAATCCAACCCGCTTGTACTATAAAAATGTCAGCAACTACGACTATTTTTCGCGTAGTTAGAAGCGTTACAAGGAAACGGTAAACATCTCATGTTCGCGCATGCGCAGACGAAAGTTACAGTACGATTCCAATGAAATTCATGTGGAACTATAAAAGGATTATTCCTGATCGACCCTCCAAATCTGAACGCATTTCAACGATACTCAAGGTAGTTATGGGCGTTTCAAGTATTTCACGTTTGCACATGCGCTGACGAAAGTTACCGTACTTTTTCAATGATTTTAGCATGGGACCATCTGTGACCCAAACCGCACCTTCCCTCCAAATATCCGCCCATTTCGATCATTATTTCGGGTAGATATGGGCGTTACAAGGAATTACCACAGATAGACACGGAACCAAAAATGTTCCTTGATGTCTGAAACGCAAAATGGTAGTGAAAATATTCATTTTGGAGGACATAATTTTTTTTTTACTCAGGCCCACTTTCACCAAAAATTTGAAACGAGTTTAACCCGGAAGAGGTTGCAAATTAACGGAGTTTACCGCTCACTATCTTTCACCAGAGCTCTGTGCGAGCTTAAACTTCCACCGAGGGGGCTCAAGTTTAAACGCCCGAAATCCGGCAAGTTAAAGTCGCTAATCTCCGTTATCCATGAGATCCCAATATGGCCGCCTAGCTCACAGCTGATTTTCGGTTCCGTTGTTATAGAGCTGTGAAATGAATTAACGCGAGTTGGCATTGTATTGGTATTTACTCTATACCATGTGTTCCACAATGATATTATATGTACCTTACCTCGTGACTGGAGTTGTCGTAAATCAGAAATCACTTTGGCAATTTACAGTTTATTATTACAGCGGAACAATGGAAGTGGGAATCGACATCTTTTTCTTCTTATTTTTCCCAGTTACTTGTCTTGGCCGCAGCCATGCCAGACATAGGTTGGGGAATCGACATCACCTGAGTGGTGGTTGTTGTTGTTGTTTTGACGAGTTTATAGTCCCGGCGCGCCATATTGTCCAACTTTTGTTTGGAAATTTGAAACTAAACTCCGTCAGGCAAACTCCGTTATTTCAAACTGGGTTTAACCGACATTTGGGTTGGTGAAAGACGCCAGCTGCCTTTCCAGGTTTAAACCTCGACGTCAATTTTAACGGAGTTTGGCTAAACTCCGTTAAATAATTTTCTGGTGAAAGTGGGCCTCAGTCACGAATCCAAGGCTTCCCTACCTTCGGTAGTGAGGATGCAAAATTGATGTCCTCCAAAATGAATATTCCCACTACCATTTTGCGTTTCAGACATCAAGGAACATTTTCTGTTCCCTGTGTGTCTGTCCGTCTGTGACTGTGGTCAATTCCTTGTAACGCCCATAACTACCCGTTGTAATGTCGAAATGGGCTGAAATTTGGAGAGTAGGTGCGGGCTGTGCCACAGACGGCCCCGTACCAAAATTATTTAAAAGTGTTGGAACTGCCGTCTACGCATGCGCAAACGTGAAATACTTGAAACGCCCATAACTACCTTAAATATCGTTGAAATGAGTTCAAACTTGAGGGTCGATCAGGAATAATACTTTGATAGTTCCATATGAATTTCACTGGACTCGTACTGTAACTTTCGTCTGCGCATGCGCGAACAAGAAATGTTGACCATTTCCTTGTAACGCTTCTAACTACGCGAAAAATAGTCGTAGTTGCTGAAATTTTGAGAGTTCAAGTGGGTTGGTTCGCAGATGTCTCACATCACAATCACTGAAATCGTACCGTAACTTTTGTCTACACATGCGCAAGCGTCAGATCCTCGTAGCGCTCATAACTACCCTGCAAATCATCGTACTTAAAGCGGTGAAGATTGGAAGATAGATGGAGGTGACGTGTTGGATGGTCTCAAATGCATTCCATAAGATCAGACTAGAACTGCAACCTGCGCATGCGCAAACAAAAATTCTTGTTTTTTCGTTGAATATTTTATATTTTGTCCTTATAAAGCCTACCCGACTGATTCTGTTAATCCATGTGACCTAAGTCGTTTAGTCATCAACCCATGCATGGGTACTACACCTGTCCACTAAATGAACCAACCCGGCAATTCTATTCTATACGTTCTTTGACTCAAGTAGGGAAGCTGTTCTGCCGACTCGATTTTCCAGACGTTTTTTGTTTTATATTCGTATATTATGGAAATAAATAATGCATTTAAAGACAAACAATGATTCCCCTTCCTCTCAAATGCTCCATCTCACCTGATTTTTCTGACAGATGAACCTCCACAAATGAACTTTCTTACACTATATTGCCCTACAATCATTGAGAAGACAAGGAGAAACTGCCAAAGAAAATTTTAAACGTCGCCCCCTCGTAAGACTAACAGTATTCTTTATTCGGTCTCATTTTTCTTCAATCCAGACAAAGGCAATTTCCTTCTGTAAGAATCTCCTATTAATTTCATCAGCTCCCTCCGAGATCGCGCCATTACCCTGGCAAGCTGCCCTTTAAGCCCCACTTATCGTCCCCTTTCCACTCCCCTACCAACATTTACCCGGCTATTTCTTATTGCCCACTTCTCGGGGTCTTATTTGAAAGTTGCAGGGCGGCTGTTAGTTTTCCCTCTCGAAGGAGTTGTAAAACCTTCGCTCCTCATCCGCTCCGTAAAGAAAAAACGTTTCTGACGAGGCGATTAGAGTCCGCTCATAGGTCGCATTGCGGACGCATCCGTTTCTCTGAGTCCTCGCCGTTTTATTTTCGAAGCTGCTTCCGTTTTCCGCTCGGCAACGGAGGGAAAAACGGGCTGAAACTCGAATTGGCAAGTGGGTGAAGAAGAAAAAAACTGACTCCCCAACAACGGACTCGTTTAACTCACCCGTCACTCGGTTTCTGACTCCTTCGCGACTTAATTCAAATCGCTCCCTCATCCGCTCGCTTGATAAATATGCACTTCAAAACAGCAAGTCTCAGTGGAATACCAGACGCGCCCTTCAAGCCAACCGTCTAAGTGGATATCGCTTGTAAATAATTTCACATTACATGTTGTCGTGATTCCCACTCACAATCCACTCCTGTAATATCGCATGATTTTACCAAATCGACAACCCGGGGTTTTCCCAACCGCCAAATGTCGATTGTGGACCGGGAACGGGTGGAAAAGTCCCTATAAATACTCGCCCTTCTGGCCCAGCTCAGCATTCGAAGACTCAACATGCGACTTTTCTCTCGTACCTCTTTCCCTCGAATCTCTCTCTCGAACCTTTCTCTCTCTGTCGAATCCCTCTCTCGTCCTCTCTCCCAAATCCTAATAGATCTCCTGCTGTTGGTGAAAACCGCGGGGAGCACGTCCCTAAAAGATCTCCTGATGTTGGTGAAAACCGCGGGGAGCACACCGAAAAGACTCCTGCTGTTGGTGAAAACCGCGGGGAGCACGTCCCTAAAGGCAGCCACACACGTACAGGCCGAGCCTTGAGGACTGGACTCAAGGCCTAGGCCTTGGGGTTTGGCCTGGCAGTCCTTGCCCACACACGCGAGGAATTTTTCCTTCAGTTCATTTCGTTACAGCAATGGAGGACGATATGTTGTTGGCAGTATCGAGCTGCTTAATTGCAAAAAATTACATTTTGAAAAAGAAGAAAAGAGTGTTCAAAAGCAATAGAGCATAAGCTGCTTGCCTCTTCGTTCTGTCATGGTATTCTTTACTCTGCACTTTCCATAAACAAGGCTTATTTTCGTATATAGTGAGAAACTGTTCCAAATTCTCGCGATCCGACATAGTCGAAACAAGAAAAACACGTGAACGACGCGCGAACACTTCAAAAACTCCAAGCAGACTGAAGGAAACGGCACACACGTGAGGGAGCGGCCTGTTCAGTCCCGGCCTCAGAGGCCGTCGGAATGGTTTTTCGATTCGTCCGTTTTGGCAGGCCGTTTGGTGGCCTCGAGGCCACGACACTCACGTGAAGGAAATCCTCAAGGCCTGGACTGTTCAGTCCAAACCTTGAGGAAATCCTGCACGTGTGTGCGCACCTTAAAAGATCTCCTGCTGTTGGTGAAAACCGCGGGGAGCAAACCCTTAAGCCGTGTACGCACTTGTAACATTCGCCCGTTCCGCTCCTCCGTTCCGAACAATTCAACGAATCCGCCGTAGGTTAGTACCTAACCCCGTACTCGTTTCTAGGTACCTACCTAAATCGAGAGTTAAATGTTGCTAAAATAATTCTGTCGATGACAAATAGTAACTAAAACGGCAAAAAGAAACGCAAATAATAAAGTTCTGAAGGAAATTGTAGATGTGGAGTGAAATAGATGCCCTTTCTGCGTAGATCACTGTTTTCTGTGGCCAGTACCTATAATGAACCGTTGTGTAATAAAATGCCCATCAATAATACTTATAGGGTTGTTCAAGTTGCATAAGTACCGATCAACAAAATCCAGCCCCCTTCTTGGTAGATGAACCGTTGTGTAATAATTTAACGTTCTGTAATAATTTACCGTTGTGTAATAATTTACCGTTACGTAATAATTTACCGTTACGTAATAATTTACCGTTGTGTAATAATTTGCCGTTGGGGAAAAATACCCATCAATAATACTTCAACGTTTGTTCAACTTTCACAAGTACCTACCAACAAAACCCAATAGTCCATCACTTATCAAATGAAATAATAATATCGCAGAACAACCAACTCGACTTCATACAGCCATCCTTGATTATAATCAGGTGCTCCCTAGTGATGATATCCGGGCCGGGTTAATACCGTTTGATTCACGATCGTGTTGATGAAGCTTTTTGGTGCACACGAACGGCTGGACGTACAATGTTCCGGGTGGTCTCAAAAAATTGTTTAGCTCAAGACAAATTTAATAACGTAAAAAAAAACCATACCCTTCTATCGAATGTTTTTGAGATACGGCATTCTGAAAATTTCAACCCCTATTTTGAACCCCTTAGAGATGACTGACAGTAACGCCGAGCTTCGAGGACCAACTAGACCCCGAACGGAACCTATAACCCGAATTTCATCAATTTTGTTTCATGGTAACTAAGAAAAGTGGCCAGTACGGTGTACGGCGGACAGACAGAAATTTTGTTATTGCATTTACGGATTCTACATACCTTGAAACGTAAACCATCAAATTTTGAGGGGGAGTTGGAAAATTTTTTTTTTCATGCTCGATTCCCTTCATTATTGAAAATAATAAACCAAAACTGGGAACTTGTAACCCACGAAAACTGCCCATTATCATGAATCCTGTACTTGCATTTTTTCTCAGTAGCTCATGATGTGAGATAGCCGATAATAGGGCTGAATCAGAAATATATGCCTCCTTTATATTTTGACACGTTGAGATTTCAAAAACGAAGCGGGTAAAATGGGCCACTGCTGTTGCCTGTGACGTTGTACGGATACGGGTTCCGATGGGCTGGCCGGCACGGCGGTGGCAGCAGATGGGAAACGTTTTGCTCGCAACCAACACCACATTCACCAGATATGTACCAGAATAACGTTACTTACAAGATAGGTTTTGTTATGGTTTTTGCGTGTTTTCTTTCCTTCTATTCATTTTTGTTTCTTCATCATTCACGTTGTGTGACGCTAGTGTCACCTGTCAGTGTTGCCGACATGAACGGACACGAACAAAAATTTCACGATCTCGGCGCTTCAAGTGGTCTGCCGACGCGTTATATCCGTCAGACGTTAATAGACTTCTTCATATCGCCTTTTTAGCGAATTTTCGAAGAAAAGGAAGCTATTGTTCTCGGTCCAAAATTTTTAAAACTCGAATTTCCGAAAGATTTTTATACCAAAATCCGTTTCAGACCATCCTGAATTCACTGCCGAAAGACACCAAAAATTATATATATATATATATATATATATATATATATATATATATATATATATATATATATATATTTATATATGTATGTGTCATTCCAGACGATAACTCTCGAAAGAATTGAGATAAAAAGTTCAAATTTGCACGAAAAATCTGTCTTGGCAATCGACAGGCTAAGTTCGAAGATGGGCAGAATCGGGTCACTCTAAGGGGGAGTTTTGGGGAGTTTTAGGGGGGGGGGAAATTACCCATAAATTCCCAAAATGAAAAAATCTGACAAGTGACACCTCATTTTAAAGGTTTTTGTACGCTGAACACGATGGTGAAATCAGAATTGCGATATCTCATTCCATTCTCAAACTGGAGCACTTTGAAGATGAAGGAACGTGGTTATTTCTTGAGATGTTCTTCCTGGTTCGTCTGCTCTAATCTGATAACGGAATGGGATATCGCAATTCTGACTTCACCATCGTGTTCAGCGTTGGAAAATCTACAAACCGAGGTGTTACTCGGCAAAAAATGGAACAAAAAATTTGTTACGTATCCAATACCTACTCTTCTGGTATTCAAAACATTTTTGATTTCCCCCTCCCGCTCCTTCCACCCCAAATTTTACTTTGCGTAAAACTACTCCTGTTTTAATTTTGTATGGTATCAAGTTGGGAAAACATTGGCCGAAAATTAATTTTCAGAAAATTTTAGGCGGAGGAGGAAGATGCCGAAAACTTCGAAAATTCGCTCTTATAGCCATGCTGCATGACTGTGGTTTTTTTTTTACATGTTTTCTTAATAAAGCCACTTTTCCCTCAACTTTTCAAATGCGCAGAGGAACATGACTATAAAATCGGTACCAAAATTATTCACCGAGGATAGGTAGATGATAATTGCCAATTGTGCCAATAAACGGGGACGAAAACGCCAGAAATCGCATCGGGCGTACAACGGTCAAAAATCGAGCAAATTCCCAATATTCATCCCCCAACTCTCAACAAGCCTGCCTGTTGAAAATGACAAAAACTCGTCTGGGTATTTTGTTATGTCTTTAGCTTTATTATTCCACCTGTAACTTGATCATAATTCTTCGGAACAAAAACATTTTCTGTATTCCTTTGGAATCTTGAAGTTTATATTCTAAATCCGATACATAACTGCTCCTTAGGAACCCAATTTTATCTTATCTCCTGGGCATTATTACTGAACCCTGCTCATTTTCTACGTTCTTACTAAGAATAACTTATTTCTGAACAATAGTTCGGAATAAACCTGCTAAAGAAAACCCTGAGGATTTGTGCGAAATCCACTAAAACAGTCACAACATTCACGATTAGACGAGAATGTTCAACTTTTGTGGGTGTCTAAATTCCTCCTAATCAAGAAGGGATCTTGATCGAGGAGTTTGTCAAAACATGAGCAAAGTATTCATCAAATTGGTACAGTAATATATTCAACGGGTTTGGAGGAAATTGATGATAAATGAGCGTAAACTCTGCAGCAGACGGGCGAATGTGGTATAACTCACCAATTCAACACAGGATTATGCCAAAACCCATTTGGGCCGTTTGTCATTTTTGGAGCATGTAAGGGATTGGCACTTTTGGGTGTCGTACCTCATTCGAAGCGTTTGGTGTATTTGAGGAGTACCAAGCCAATATGGAGAGGGGACTCTCAGGTTCGCCAGATCCATGTGTTCTAAAAATCTAGTGCTCCGGCTTATCACAAACGCGCCGTGGTGTATCCTCAACACTGTTCTTCATAACATCCCCCGTTTCAACTGCACTCAACCAACATCATCAACGCCTGATTAACCCCCAAATCCAATCATAACAAACATCCCCCAGACAACGTTCAACCAAACCGGGCTCTACAAGGACTAGAGGGATACGGCACACTCACCAGCCTCTTTGTATTTTACCAACAACTTGGTCAAATTTGAGTTTGCTGGGTAAAAAATGCTGCAAATTATTACACAACGGTTTGTTACTTTCTTGTACAGATGCCCATCCTGCGTAGATCTCTGAATTCCTATGACCGTAAGAACCTGAATTAGCAGAGTCGTTTTTTGCGGTGGATACCTACCTCACACGCACACATACAGACACCACAAAATTACCACCAGAGGCGAAGTAAAAGCTTTCTAACGCTCGGCAATTACAGTTACATAAATATGCATTTTCCACCGCCCACATCCTGCAACGCGCCATTTCGGCCCCACGAATCCCCCACCCGGTCATTTTTGAAATTCTGACGATGAACCTAATTAGGACCCTCGACGTGTTTCCATAATTTCACCTAACTTTGATAATTATTTCATTTGGACGTGAACAAAAAACTTACTGTACCTATCAACAAAATCCAAAACAACCATCGGCCATCAAATTAAATAATATCACGAAACAACAAACTCGTTTTCATACAGCCATGCGTGATTATATAATCAGCTGTATCCTATCAATGATATCTGGCCTAGGGTTACGTATACCGTATGATTCACACTCATGTTGACGAAGATTTTCGGTTCAAACTTCAGGGCCTTACTGTGAATGAACCATAGTAATGCCAGTTTCGAGCTATTAGAGAAAAAACGCTGCAAATCCCTGCACAACGGTTTATTATTTTGTACAGAATACCCTTCTGTTACAGACCACAGCTCTCCGTATAGATAACCCTTTATAAAACATGTACTATTCTATACATATTATGTAGATCGCAGACCCTCCGTAGGTTAGTACCTAACTCCGTACTCGTTACTAAGTACCTACCTAAATCGCGAGTTAAATGTTGCTAAAATAATTTTGTCGATGACAAACAGTACTTAACTAAAACGGCAAAAAGAAACGCAAATAATGAAAATTGTTGATGTGGAGTGAAATTGATGCCCATTCTGCGTAGATCACTGTTTTCAGTGGTCAACACCTATAATGAACCGTTGTGTAATAACATGCCCATCAATAATACTTCAACGGTTGTTCAAGTTGCAAAAGTACCGATCAACAGAATCCAGCCCCCTTCTTGGTAGATGAACCGTTGTGTAATAATTTACCGTTCTGTAATAATTTACCGTTGTGTAATAATTCACAGTTATGTAATAATTTACCGTTGTGTAATCATTTGCCGTTGTGTAATAATTTACCCTTGTGTAATAATTTACCCATCAATAATACTTCAACGTTTGTTCAAGTTTCACAAGTACCTACCAACAAAATCCAATAGTCCATCACTTATCAAACGGAATAATATCGCAGAACAACCAACTCGACTTCATACAGCCATCCTTGATTATAATCAGGTGCTCCCTAGTGATGATATCCCGGCCGGATTATTACCGTTTGATTTACGACCGTGTTGACGAAGCTTTTTGGCGCACACGAACGGCTGGACGTACAATGCTTCGGGTGGTCTCAAAAAATTGTTTAGCTCAAGACAAATTTAATAACTTAAAAAGAACCATCCCCTTCTGTCGAAAGTTTTCGAGATAGGGCGTTCTGAAAATTTCAACCCCCGAATTTCATCAATTTTGTTCCATGGTAACTAAGAAAAGTGGCCAGTACGGCGTACGGCGGACAGACAGAAATTTTTTTTATTGCATTTTCGGATTCTACATACCTTGAAACGTAAACCAGCAAAGTTTGAGGGGGGTTAGATTTTTTTTTTTTTTCATGCTCGATTCCAATGGTTCATTATTGAAAATAATAAACCACAAATTGAAAAAAAATTTAAAAAATAATAATTGGAATAATAATAATAATAATAAAACATACAAAAACAGCGTTAATACCTCAATTGTACTGCGAATTCATGGTCATTTAAAAGAGCCAATTCACACTGAACGTAATTAGAAGAACAGGTTTTATAATTACTGCAGGTATTATACCAGGAACGAAGACGTCTTGGAATCTTACTTGTCTTGTGACTCGAGGTCGGACGCTAATCATAACATTGGCATACCATCCGACGTTTCAAATAGGAGGAGAAAAAAAGGCCTCCCAATCTTTTTATCGCTCCAATCATTTCGCTCGGCAAGTGGTCTCGAATTTGGAACAAACAGCGAGGAACTCATTATACTGATGACTACGTGGGATTCCATAGCGAACCAAATGCGACATATGCTCTTGACGAGGTGATCCCAAAAACAATCGGAAGAAAGTTAATTTTGCCTGGAAAAGAAGTTGGGGGGGGGAAACGTCCAGGGACGGAGATGTTTTAATCAGAGCGGAGGAAGCTGCTTCGTAAGAAATGAACAATTATCTCTCTGAGGTTGGAAGAGAGATCTGAGGTTTTATTTGTTTCCTTGTTGGCCCCAACGAGACCTTGGACAGGAAACATTCTTGAGATTGGCAGCATCTGATGAAGTCATTTGAAGGCCTACCCATCTTTGTCCGTCCCATGAAATATGTATTAGCTTGCCCGTCCGTCTAATGAACCTCAATTAGCGGACCCAATTAATAATAATTCTTCGAGAGTTGGCATTCCTGGTGGCGGGGTCGCCTTTTTGCGCTTTTCATGTTTGAACCGCTTAGTTGTCTTGGAAATAATTTTTTTTTTTTTTAAATCATTACGGAGCAGTTTTGTCGTGATGCAGTGCAAATGAGGCGCACAAACATACTGCTACCTTCATTTCATACTGCGGTGGAAAAGAAATGAGATGCATCACGGCCGGCTTCAGAGAAGGCCCAGCAGTAGAGAACTGGCAATGCCGCACTTCAGGCCGGCCGTGACAACCACCCACCAATAAGCCTGGGTTTGTTTATTTCCGGGTTTCGATATTTCAAGAAATTACTGAAGTACAAAAGTGTGATGAATTTAAAATTGGCGAATTTCATCACGGTGGTGTGAGTAAATGCCCAGGCGGGTTATGAGCGAATCACCACCTTCATCTAGGATCTTTTTGGATATGCTCAGGCGGGTTATGAGCGAATCACCACCCTTTCCTGAGATCTTTTTGGGTGTTGTTGTCCAGGAGGTTATGAGCGAATCACCACCTTCATCTGGAATCTTTTGGGAGAATTTGCCTAGGAGGTTATGGGCTGACCACCACCTTCATCTAGGATCTTTTTGGATTGGTTGGAGAGCAGGGTAGGAAGAGAGAGAGTAGCCAGCGGCTAGAGGAAGCGTGGAATGAAGGGAAAGGCGCAGGATCCGGGTTTTTATAGGCCAGGAAGCCTTCTCCTTCCAACCCCCTTGTTAGGGGTTGATGGAGGGGCTCCAGGTTGTGCACTGGATCCTGCGACTTGTGCCCCCACTCGTACCGTTTATTGGTAGCAACTAAAGTTGGCTGTCGGATATTTTGCGAGAACTTAATTCTAGTTAGGAGTGGTTCCGGGAGGGACTCACGACAAAAAGAATACGTGACTTCATGCCGTTTTCCCAAGGATGAAGAGAAGAAGTGGATTCCTGCGACTCCCATTGCTAACTGGGAACCAAAACCAAAGAGTGGTTTGTATATAACATTTTTCCGGAAATGATTTAGGTACAGTAGATAAGTAGGTACCTTCACCAGGGAGAACTTAAAGAACAGACCCTTGAAAAACCTGAAGATACGCACCTACAGTGCTATCCATCATCTAACTACAGTCATTGTTATGATAACAGAATATTCTGTGACAATAATCACTGAATGTTATGAACATTTTAATCTCTCAAGAGTTCGAGAATAAGTTTTTGGAGGTTCCTAACAAAAAAACGCTTCAAATCCCTGCACAACGTTTTATTATTTTGTACAGAATACCCTTCTGTTACAGATCACAGCTCTCTGTATAGACAACACGTCTATATAATATGTACTATTCTATACATATTATGTAGATCGCAGATCCTCCGTAGGTTAGCACCTAACCCCGTACTCATTACTAGGTACCTACCTAAATCACGAGTTAAATGTTGCTAAAATAATTCTGTCGATGACAAACAGTACCTAACTAAAATGGCAAAATGAAACGCAAATAATGAAATTCTGAAGGAAAATTTATTGTTGATGTGGAGTGAAAAAAATTTGCAAAAGTACCAACCAACAACCTCCAGCCCCTTCTACGTTGATGGTAAATGAACCGTTGTGTAATAATTTACCCATCAATAATACTTGAACGTTTGTTCAAGTTTCACTACCTATCAACAAAGTTCAAAAGAGCCATAATTTTTCAAATGAAATAATATCACAGAACAACCAACACGACTTCATACTCCGTGAATATAATCAGGTGATCCCTAGCAACGATTTTATCTCGGCCCAATTCCCGATTGTTAGCGTGTCCACAGTGATGATATTTGGGCTGAATGTACACAAGTTCATTCACCCTGCTGTTGAAAATGTCTGTCGGTGCAAACTTCTGGGCCTTACTGTGAACGAACGGCTGGACGCACAGTGCTCCGGGTGGTCTTAAAAAACTCCCAAGTTCGAGAACTATTTGAAACCGTAAAAAAATGCGATAAAACGGCGTCCTGGGGACTTCAACCGCAATTGTTCACCCCTTAGGGAGGACTGACATTAACGCCGAGCTTCGAGGACCAACTAGACCCCAAATGGAACCTATAAACCGAATTTCGTCAATCTTGGCTCATGGTAACTGAGAAAAGTGCGACTTACGGCGTACGGCGGACAGACAGAAATTTTTTATTCCATTTTCGGATTCCACTTACCTTGAAACGGAAACCATCAAATTTTGAGGGGGGTTAAACCTTTTTTTTCATGCTCGATTCCAATGGTTCATTATTTAAAATAATAAACCAAAACATCGTAACATTTGTTTCAAACAGATCGCTTGGATGTGGGGATTCTACATTAGAAGACAGTATTACGTGCGGTCAATGTGACTTCGAATAATTCCAAGAACGTTTGTGATCAAAAATCAAAACGCTGCAAAATACCACATGGGTTTATTATTCTACGGGACATACAAAAATGTTGTCTATTCATTTATTATTTCACGTGTAATAATATTGATACCTATAGCTATTTTGACAGTTTTCACCAATTTTGGCTCCGAAATTTCGAATTAGGCTCCTATTTTTGGTACGTTATCTTCGATCACTTTACTTGCCATTGAATTGTGACTATCTCCTATGTTATTATACACATTTCTGGTGATAACAGCCATTTTCACAGGTTTCTGAATTTTGAAAGTTGACTATTGAATTTTGAGAGTTAAAACTTCGTTAGAACCTCAACACTACACCCAGCCGTCAAAATCAACTTCATATTTGGTCTCATCTCCCTAAAAAACGTGGAGAACGATACCCCACAAGCCCAAGTACACTAAAACCACAAAGATACCTAATTTTGCACCCATTTTTCACCCATAACACCCCTGGATGTTTTCCGATTGGGCTGCCGAGATAGGGGACACGACGGGCCCAAATGGAGCATGTGCGCGAAAGAACGATTGTTTTATACCGAAAATTAAGGTAGATATCGATGACATAGCGGAAGGACATTGCATTTTTGGAAGCTACACCCCTGAAACATTAAAGCAAAAGTTTGAGGGGGTGTTCCAAAAAAAATGTCCGAACCGAATAGGTACATAGGCTTTGTAGGTAATAATAAACTAAAATGACAGTCGCAAGTTGAAGAAGTTCTAGAAGTAGAAGACCATACTAGCAAACTATGATTCACGTTCCATTTCTTTTTCTCCAAGTCGTCTTGTTTGTTCCTTTCTTTTGTTCAAGGCATTAGGTAGTTCAATACCTTTCTTTTAATTAAAGCATTATTATACCTACTCGCATATAACAACAAAATAACTAGAGCTAAAAGAACTCGGAGGTTATGAGACCCGAGAACGGCCTGAAGCCAGTAGCGGTGCATGGGGTCTCAAAACGGTGGGGCACCAGACCAGAACACAAAACCAACGTATATGTCTACAAAATACCCCAAGGCAACAACACCCTACCCTTATTTACTGATATTACTGATATTCCCTTATTTACTGATAGCAGTGATATCCAGCAAAGCTTATCTCTTTTAATCAACACTCTATCGTCGTACGAAAACGTAGGCAATTTCTACTGCAAATTAGCCACCGAACCGGACTGAACGCAAAACGCGCAAAATTTGACGCAAAAAAATGAAAACTGACAGACAAAGCGAATGTGATAACAAATCAGAAAACAGATAACTGACAGAGAAAAAAAAAATCAGAAGAAGCGTCTCGTATCAAGATGACAAATCGAAGGGATCGAATCGATTGTGAAATGAACGATTTTGGGGTTGAAATCAGATTCTGGGGCAGTGGCCCGAAGTAGGCGTGGCAAACAACATTTTTACTCGACTGAGCTTGTGCGGACGGGCCACTTTTCTCGGCTGCCATGGCGACACCAGGTCCCAGGACCTGCCAGTTTCGGGAGCCTAGTTTTCGATTTCGATTGCACGACATCGATTCCTGTCACTATATTCTGATAAAATGCTCCCTCTGTGGGGCTACAGGGAGCCAACATGATGGAACCACATATTGAATATCCATAACCAGATAACTCGAGTCGCTGTTGAACTTTGTGAAAAATGCTAGGTACAGTTTATGGAGGGAAATTCAAATGCCAACTGAACACAATCATGGTTGAGTTTTTTTTACTCTTAGTGTTTCTGGGTGCCGGGGTAGTGGTCCAAGCGGACTTATGGACGCAACGTCCCTGGCCTGAACCAAGAAGCTATAGTGTTGCCAAATCTTGCGCCGCGGCCTTCTTTCAAGCCGGCCATGGATGTATCCAAGCATTTGTGTACACTCAGCTGTCACTGCTGCTGAATCAGCAGTCCGACGAAATTCCACAGCATGTAAAAGAGTTTCCCACCTATAGCTACAGCATCACTGTCAACCGGACGCGTCGGGTGAAGCCGGCCATGATAATACACATAGTTCGATACTACCAACCTATCTAGGAAGTTGATTGAACCCTTGCATGAGAGACGGAGAGAGAAAGAGAAAGACGCCGATGTTAGAAAGAAGAAGAAAACCACAGGTATAATTACGAGGAATTTCCACCTTTGGGGAAACGGAAAGTCGAAAAATTTTGGCAGGTATAACTGACCTCAGACGTCGCCTTTTACTTCGGGCCACGAATTTGGTCCTTCGTGAATCTGTAGCTTGTCCGTACAGAATGAAATCCCGCGAAGATTTGGATTTCCTAATGTTGGCAACCGCGATGGTGAAAAGGGAGTTTATCTAAAGAAATTTTTACTGCGAAGTGGGTCCGTCACGAAGTCAGGAGTACTTACATGTAAGATAACAGGGTGTAGCCCTCAGGCGTCATCTCTGCTGAGTCAGAAGTCCCCACCACTCTCCACAGATATGGCCGAAGTATATGCATATAGTACATAACTACCTACTAATCCAGACTAAGACCACTATCGGTCTCCAATTACCAGGGATATTGTGTCAAATGACACATAATTTCCGTGTGATAAAAAAAGCTGATTGAGGTAGCAATCTTTCTCGGGCAAAGGGAAGCCATCACCTTCAGCGCCCTTTTACGCCGAAGAAAGACCAACTTTGAGCATCCCTCTCCCATAATACAGCATTTTCGAATGACACGTTGTCCGATCGTATCAGCAAGAACAAACAGTTTCCACGCCCGATTCGGACTGCAGAGGCTAATCCTGGATTTCTCTGAACGGGGTTCGTGAAGCCCTGCGGGCCGTTCTTCGGGTTCCCAGTGGCTGAACCCCACATTGTGTATACTTATGCTAATAGACGCGGCCAATTCCAACCAGGTTGATTGCAGGGGGAGCCCCAGTTCTTTGCCTTCTTATCTCCTGCACCCCGTTTCAAGTCTACAAATCGGTATCGTTTTGAGTGGATTGTCATTAGAGGGACGGGCGAGGGCACGACTTCTTTATTTTGTTTCATCTTCCTTCATCGATACCTTTCTTTTTATCTGAATCGTTACGTCACAACAGGCTACCCCGTTCGGGGTGCTCGTTTAGCGCGGTTCTTCCTTCATATCGTCTCGAGCTATACTCTGACTCATAACCGTTTTCAGCACGATCGCTACTCTTCCCCAACCAATCATTATTATTCGTATACCTCGCAAGCTGAAACGGTGCTGTTCGCTCTAAAACTTATTATGAGAAGAGACTATCGAGGCATGAAGACTGGGTATTAATCATCAAACTGAAGAATACTGAGGGCGGGTTTCACCACCAAGAGGTAAAGTGCGATTACAGTTAACGTGGAGTTACAGAAAAATAGGCATGCGAAATGCATTCACTAAGTATTACTAAAAAAATAAAAGCGTATGACGCCCATAATATATTCCATATCTACAAGATATATTAGTAGCTACCTACTTTCAATCGTTTTTCAATGAAATTTGAAAAAACGCTGCAAAGTCCTTGTCACATGGGGTTTATTATTCTACAGAAATGTTGGCTGTACCTACATTTATTGTTTGTTTCATGTGAAATAATTGAAATAGCTATTTCTGATGGTTTCCACCAATTTTGGCCCCCAAAACACAAATTACGTAGGTACGATCTTTTTTTTTTTTCAAATTATCCATGATCATTGGTAGTGCCACTTAATCGTCTTGATCTACGTGTTGAAACTTTTCCTAGTGCTATTCTACAAATTGATGGTGATTTCAGACGATTTCGCAGGTTTTTGCCTCATAAAAAATCAATTTTGGGAGCTGAACATCTGGTACAACCTCAATTTTCCACTCCTTGGCCAAAATCGACCTCATATTCGATCTTCTCGTCCCCAAAAACATGGAAAACGATACCTCAAAAGCTCATGTTACCAACATGTTGCTAAAACGCAAAAAGTACCTATTTTTACACACATTTTCACTCACAACACCCCTGGGTATATTCCGATCGGGCTGAAAAGTTTCGGGACACAACTAGGGCCCAAATGGAGCATGTGTGCGAAAGAACGAATTTTTTAGACCGAAAATGAAGCCTGTACACGTGATACGGCGGACGGCGTACGGCGGACGGACATTGCATTTTTTGAATCTACGCACCTTGAAACGGAAAAGAAAAAAGTTTGAGGGGGGGTTATAAAAATTTTTTGCTGAGCGATTACATAGGTGTATTATTCAGAGAATAATAAACCAAAACAACCATCTCTAAAAGTATATAATACATATATCTCTTAATGCTTGTTTTTAGGACGTTCCTCAGTAGAAAGAGACGTCCTTATGAATTTGATCACGCCAGAAGAATTTGAACACTCAGCCGAGAATGAAAAGAACCACTTTCAAATCCGTCTGTGAATGTGTGTGTCAGAATCTTGTGTGCGCTGCCCAGAACGTAATTCTCAACCGATCTGCGTGCTTCTTTTTTTGTTCGATGCAGAAAACTGTCTAGTTGTGCCCCAAATAGCCGGATTTAGAATTTTACTTCCAGAAGGGTGTCAATGCCGAAAAAACGTGGGTTTTCAACAAAAATCTTGTGTGCGCTGCCCAGGACTTTCCAGGAATTCTCAACCGATTTACGTGTCTCACAGCCCCCCCCCCCCCCCCAAACCCCCGGTTCGACGGGTTTCCATTCTTTTGTAGTATTTGTATCATGCTACAAATTGGATGGTTGGCCACCAACTGTAAGCTCCATCATCTTTGGTTATACTGAACGAAACAAACTTGTATATTTAAGTTAATCAAGTCGATTTATTTAGTATTTAAGCGATACTTTTCGCCATTACAGGCGAAACTATTGCCACCTAATAGTTTCATCTGGGTGCTTAATGAAAAACGCTGCAAAGTCCTTGCCACATGGGTTTATTATTCTATTGGACATACCTACCTACAGAAACGTTGGCTGTTTATTTATTGTTTCTTTCATAATATAAAATAATTTAAATAGCTATTTCTGGTGGTTTCCACCAATTTTGGCCCCCAAAACACGAATTAGGTACGCTCCTTTTAGCGAATTTTCGAAGAAAAGGAAGCTATTGTTCTCGGTCCAAAATTTTTAAAACTCGAATTTCCGAAAGATTTTTATACCAAAATCCGTTTCAGACCATCCTGAATTCACTGCCGAAAGACACCAAAAATTATATGTATATATATATATATATATATATATATATATATATATATATATATATATATATATATATATATATATATATATATATATATATATATATATATATATACATATATTTATATATTTATATATGTATGTGTCATTCCAGACGATAACTCTCGAAAGAATTGAGATAAAAAGTTCAAATTTGCACGAAAAATCTGTCTTGGCAATCGACAGGCTAAGTTCGAAGATGGGCAGAATCGGGTCACTCTAAGGGGGAGTTTCGGGGAGTTTTAGGGGGGGGAAATTACCCATAAATTCCCAAAATGAAAAAGTCTGACAAGTGACACCTCATTTTAAAGGTTTTTGTACGCTGAACACGATGGTGAAATCAGAATTGCGATATCTCATTCCATTCTCAAACTGGAGCACTTTGAAGATGAAGGAACGTGGTGATTTCTTGAGATGTTCTTCCTGGTTCGTCTGCTCTAATCTGATAACGGAATGGATATCGCAATTCTGACTTCACCATCGTGTTCAGCGTTGGAAAATCTACAAACCGAGGTGTTACTCGGCAAAAAATGGAACAAAAAATTTGTTACGTATCCAATACCTACAACTCTTCTGGTATTCAAAACATTTTTGATTTCCCCCTCCCCCCCTTCCACCCCAAATTTTACTTTGCGTAAAACTACTCCTGTTTTAATTTTGTATGGTATCAAGTTGGGAAAACATTGGCCGAAAATTAATTTTCAGAAAATTTTAGGCGGAGGAGGAAGATGCCGAAAACTTCGAAAATTCGCTCTTATAGCCATGCTGCATGACTGTGGTTTTTTTTTTTTTTTTTTCAAATTATCTTTGATCATTGATAGTACCATTTAATCGTCTTGATCCACCTCTTGATACTTTTTCTAGTATTATTCTACAAATTGATGGTGATTTCAGACGATTTTCCAGGTTTTTGACTTATAAAAATCAATTTTGGGAGCTGAACATCTGGTACAACCTCAATTTTCCACTCTTTGATCAAAATCGACTTCATATTCGGTCTTCTCGTCCCCGAAGACATGAAAAACGATACCTCAAAAGCTCATTTTACTAACATGTTGCTAAAACGCAAAAAGTACCTATTTTTACACACATTTTCACTCATAACACCCCTGGGTATATTCCGATCGGGCTGAAAAGTTTCGGGACACAAATAGGGCCCAAATGGAGCATGTGTGCGAAAGAACGAATTTTTTAGACCAAAAATGAAGCCTGTACACGTGATACGGCGGACGGACATTGCATTTTTTGAATACAATTTTTTTGCTGAGCGAATACATAGGTGTATTATTCACAGAATAATAAACCAAAACCACCTGTGAATGCCGCCATATCAGTCAATGTGGACAGGAGGCAATGAATGGGCTTGTCGCAAGGATTTCACGTTTGGGCATGCAAAAACGAAAGTTGCAGTGCCTTGTGAACACACGGATGGATAAGCTCGGAACCAAATTTGAAACGCAGAATGGAGGGAACACGTTGATTTCGGAGGACACAGGTTTTGTTCGTCCTAAAAGTGATCACAAGGCTTCTCAACTCGGTAGTCGTTGCGCAGGCAGCCATTAAGTTTAGCTTCTTTCTTCGTAATCTCAAGGCTTCCGCTGCTGTGGAAGGAAGATCTGGTGAGGTAAACAGACTGGTTTCATACGTGGGCCACAACTGGAACATTCAGAGATGGGATGGAGGAAACGGTGAGGTTGTGCCAGTGTCAATTGGAAACCGACACGCCGCTCATCACAGATATCTCAGATTGTGTGGAGACGTGGAAATCCGGTTGCAGATGAGAGAATGAACCAACTCTAATTGAGACACGAGAGCTCGTCGAGGTCCGTTGACGAATGACTCGGTCATCTCGGGAACTCACTTCCCACCGGCCCCAGACTCAGTTTACAAATAGTTGAGCCGACTTGACGGCCGCACATTTTTCTTTTCAGCTTCCATCCCCGGCTTCACCCGTCGCCTCTACGCTGTAACACGTGGCTTCTGCTCCCCCCCTACCCAAAAAGAGATCGTCAAAAGTAAGTTTACTATTCTGAACCAACTTATTTTCAATAATGAACCAAAAGACAAATTTTTACCTAGTTGGTTCAGAATAATAAACTTCCTTTTGACGATTATTGAAAATAATGAACCATTGGAATCGAGCATGAAAAAAAAAAATTCAACCCCCCCCCCCCCCCACCAATAAATGTGAAGGTTTGCGCTTCAAGGTATGTACTTACTTACTTATCCAGCTCTACGGTCCTTGGAGAACCAGGGCCTTCTCAACAATAGATCGCCACTCCTTCCTTTCCCGAGCATGGCTTCTCCATCTTCGAACGCCGAGTCGGGTCAGGTCGTCCTCTACATCCTCCAGCCAGCGCAGACGTGGTCTTCCCCTCATCCGCCTTCCACCAGGTGTCCCATATAAGGCTCTTCTTGGGTACCTCTCCGTGGGCATCCTTTCGACGTGACCCAACCATCTGAACCTAGCTCGTCTGATGAATGCCACCAGGTCCGGCTCACCATACAGACGTCTCAGCTCGGCGTTCCTTCGAATTCTCCAGACCCCGCTCTCACAGACCGGGCCAAAGATTTTGCGCATAATCTTGCGCTCCCAGCAATTCAGGAGACGTTCGCTTGCAGAGGTCAGGGTCCACGTTTCACAGCCATATGTGACCACCGGACGTACAATAGTCTTATAGACTGTCAGTTTCGCTCGGCGCGAGAGCCCTCTAAATTTCAAGGCTTTCTGGACTGCCCAGAAGCACCTATTACCAGCAGCAATGCGTGATTTTATTTCAGTGGTCACATCATTATCCTCAGTGATAATTGCACCCAGGTACTTGAAGTCATGGCATACGGGGAAGTCATGGTTTCCAATTTTGAAGGTTGTCTGAGATGGTGATGGCTTTCTTGACGATTTCATGTACATGGTCTTATCGACATTAATTTTCAGGCCTCTCGCACTTGCTGCCTGCTCGAACTCCTCTACCGCTCCTGATAGAGCGGGTGCCGTTCTAGCCATAATGTCAACGTCGTCGGCATAGGCAAGGTGCTGCGTGAGCCTGTTATAAATCGTACCTCCAGGATTTGTTCGAATACTTCTTGCGGCCTGCTCCAGCGCAAAGTTGAAGAGTGTCGGCGCCAGCGGATCGCCCTGGCGTAAACCAGTGGCAACGGGGAATCTATTGGCAAGGGATCCTAACACCTTAACTCTGCATGCAGCACTCTTCATTGTCAGTCTAACCATTCGCACCAGCTTTTTTGGGACACCAAGCCTTACCAGATCCTCATAAAGCTGGTCTCGGAGGATGCTGTCGTATGCCTGGCGGAAGTCAATGAAGAGATGGTGAAGGTCCACATTATGTTCATAAGCCTTCTCCAGAGTTTGACGGAGGGTAAAGATGTGGTCGACTGTGGAACGGTTGCGGCGAAAACCACACTGGTATTCACCTACCTCCTTCTCCATGTGTTCGACCAGCTTCTGGTTCAGCCAACAAGTTAAGATCTTGTATGCCGTGCCCAGTAAAGCAATGCCTCTGTAATTTGAGCAGTCCAACTTGTCTCCTTTTTTGTGTATGGGACAGATCCCAGCCACATTCCACTCATCAGGCATTTCTTCGCTGTTCCATATCATCAGGATCAGCTCATAAAGTTCCTTCCACACATCTTCCCCTCCATACTTGATAAGTTCAGCAGGAATCTCATCCACTCCTGGAGATTTATTATTTTTTTGGTTCTTTATTATACCAAATATTTCCTCCCGTGTCGGTGGGTGCATGGGCTGCGCATTCATGTCATCTGCTAGATCCGCGTACATCATCTGTACTCCAGGGCTATCCTGGTTCAGTAGATCCTGGAAGTAATTTGTAATTTGACATTCAAGGTATGTAGAATTCGAAAATGCAATAAAAAAAAATTCTGTCCGTCCGCCATACGCCGTAGTACTTAGCACTTTTCTTAGTCACCATGAACCAAAATGAATGAAATTTGGTTCGTAGGTCCCATCTAGGGTCTAGTTGGTCCGCGAAGCTCGGCATCAGTGTCAGTCATCCCTATGGGGCGAAAATAGGGGTTGAAATTTTAATAACGCCTTTCCTCGAAAATTTTCCTCGATCTTGAACTAAAGAATTTGTTGAAACCACCCGGAGCATTGTACGACCAGCCGTTCGTTTGCACTGAAAAGCTTCGTCAACACGATCGTGAATCAAACGGTATAAATTCGGCCCAGATATCATTGCTAGGGAGCACCTGATTATAATCACGGATGGCTGTATGAAGTCCAGGTGGTTGTTCTGTGATATTATTCCATTTGAAAAATGATAGCTCTTTTGGATTTTGTTGAAAGGTACTTTTGTAACTTGAACAAAAAAGTTATGCTTCATGAATAACAAAAACTAATTGATGATTAAATTATTGAATCCCGCACATTTATATGAAATAAATTCCTGGGCTGGCTCCTGCTCTCGATTTAGGGCTTTCCTGGGGGGACCTCGAGAGTAGGTATTGAAGGTATTGAAGAAAACTGAACTACGCTGAAGGGGCATCTATACAGTTAAATTATTACACAACGGTTTACAATTTTATCTTATGCTTCATGTCATGAATAACAACAAATAATTAATTATTGAATTATTGAATCCCTCTAGTTTTTATGAAACTGTAATTCCCGGGCCGGTTCCCGGTACACGATTTAGGGCTTTCCTGGGGTGAGCACAAGGGTACGTATTGACCACAGAAAACAGTGATCTACGCAGAAGGGGCATCCATAAAGTAAATAATAAACCGATCTGTAATAATTTGCAGCATTTTTTAAATTTCATTCCAGTATTGAATATTAAAAGCATTTTTGATCAATATTGAATGTTAAATTCAAATTTAAAGTAAGATGTAGTTCTTTAGTATAGTGAAACGAACATCTTACAAATTGCGAATACACTGCGCCACTTTAGGCTAGGTCTGACCTATTGAGCAAAAATCGCCCTCCTACATTAGGTATGTAAGTGTGTATGATCTCTAATTAGTCTATTAAATGTAAATATCTCTACATTGTCAACACGAATGTAACCAATTAATTCAACCCCCCCCCCCCCCTCCACAAATCCGGTTGTAAAAATGTACGGGCCAAGAAAACCTCCTCAGCCAAGAAGGCTTGACATCCGTTTTAGATGTGCACATAGAACCCTGTTCCTTCCCCCCCCCCCACCCGTTGGATGTGTGTATAGAAACCTGTTCCTTCCCCAGACCTTGCAATTTCTTTCGACGCTGTTTGGGGCGAAACTGAACCCTAAATTCTCGTACCAACTACGGACAGAATTTTTTTTATTCCATTTTCGGATTCTACATACCTTGAAACGGAAACCATCAGATTTTGAGGGGGTTTGAGAAAAACATTTCATGCTCGATTCCGAACGTTTATTATTGAAAAAACCAGTCATGCAGCATGGCTATAAGAGCGAATTTTCGAAGAAAGAACTGATTTTATGTAAAATGTGATGTTTGGGATATCCCATTCAAAATGGGCAATCTTAAACTTATTGGGTAATTATAGGTATTCAAGTATGACGCTATTCGGTTAATTCGGTATGCATCAAATATGGGCATACGTAACAACTTTTTTGTTCCATTTATTGCCGAGTAACACCTCGGTTTGTAGATTTTCCAAAGCTGAACACGATGGTAAAGTCAGAATTGCGATATCCCATTCCGTTATCAGATTAGAGCAGACGAACCAGGAAGAACATCTCAAGAAATAACCACGTTCCTTCATCTTCAAAGTGCTCCAGTTTGAGAACGGAATGAGATATCGCAATTCTGATTTCACCATCGTGTTCAGCGTACAAAAACCTTTAACATGAGGTGTCACTTGTCAGACTCAGTGGCGTAGCCAGGATTGTTGAATGGGGGGGTTATCGGAAACAGAAGAAATTCCTGTCATATAGCATGGCTATAAGAGCGAATTTTCAGAGAAATATTCCTGTGATAGTTTGATCATCGAGGTAGTCCCTCCGTCGTGATTAATCATCCCACTCAACGTCAGGTGAATTAATATTGGTTTTACCAATAATACAAATTTTTACCCACAAAAGTCAAAATCTGACCTCTATTCTGCGCGAAAAACAACTGAATTAGTATTTTTCTGTCTTTACTCAACATTCCATACCAATTCCAGTGATTTTATAGCAATTGTTTGCAATTTTAGCCGTTTTTACCGACTTTTGACCCCTAAAAACTCCAATTTGATCCCCTTGGAATTTGAAAATTGCTCATCTTCGAACTCATCCTTTCGTTTGGCAATACAAAGGTTTTGGAGAAATCTGGAATTTTTACCACGTACCTACCCAAGGACAGATATCATCTGGAGTGGCACATAAATATACATAGGTACCTAATATATAAATGTTTGTTAAAATCTAGGGATGAACTGAGGATGCTCTGAAACGGATTTCCCTATAAAAATATTTCAAAAATTCATGTTCTGAAAATGTTACTGTAGGTACTTTTCGGTTATACCTCCCCCCCCCCCCCCAGTCGAGAGCCCACCGTTCCTGCTCTACTTGTCTTGTTTTCTGGTATTTTCGAAGGCATTAAACAGTCTTGTTACATACCTAACATTACATTCCACTAACCGAAAAGTATCTACCGAAAAGTACCTACTGCTCGCTGCCGCTCGCATTGTCAAGCGATCTGGATGCTCGCTAGCGCTCGCATCTCAAAAAAGATAAACAATCCCAGAAACTATCCCGTGAATGAGCAGGTTGTTTGGGACTTCTGAATAGATTAGTGGAATGTAATGTTAGGTATAAAATACCAGAAAACAAGACAAGTAGAGCAGGAACGGTGGGCTCTTGACTGGGGGGGGGGGGGGGGGGGGTATAACCCTGGGGGGGGGGGGGGGGGGTTATAACCGAAAAGAACCCCCGTTGCAATAGCTTCATTTTCTTTGAAAATTCGCAATAAGGTTTGACATTACAAAGAAAGCTGAATTTAAATTAAATTTAACAAAGCGCTAAATGTTACAGATAACGTTAGGTAAGAAAAACTGAAGAAATACAACATTTATTTGGAAACAATGTTAGCCCATATTCAAGGAAAATGAAGGTATTGTAACGGGTCCAACATTTTTAGAACAGAAGTTTTTGAAATTATTTTATAGGGAAATCCGTTTCAGATCATCCTGATTTCATACTTAGATTTTAACAAAAATGTATACGTATATTATATATTGTAGTGATTAAGGATGGAACAGACGAGGCCGAAAGTTAGCTTGAGAATAGTTATGTATTTGTTGGCCCCTCGGCTCTTTATAGGCCCCTGACATGATCAGAGGGGGGTCGGGGGGTCCCCACTCTGAGGTACAACATGTATGTACATTACATTGGTTGTGGAGGAGCAGCCGATCACAACACTGCTCCCCCCAGAATTTAAGTAACGCATTTAGTTAAATTTTGTTCTGTTGCGGTGGCGGTTGTCGGGCGTGGGAGGTGCGTGTGCTGGTTGCGGTGGTACGCTGTGGCTGTCCGGGTCGGTGTCGTTGGGGGCGGTACGCTTGCGACGTATGAAGAGCCGGGGTGTTGGTTGAGTGCGTGGGTACGGCCGCGGCGGCTGTTGTTGCGGGCGCCAGGTGCATGGGGTGCGGCGTTTTTGTGCTCGGGGGTCCCATGTGCGGCGGTAGAAACACGAGCCATTCGTCGCGCTGCGTGTGGTCGGTCGTGGCTGCGTCGGCGGTCGCTGTTGTCGTCTGTTCGAATCACACGAACCTCTTCGGTGACGGTAGCCACTCGAGGAGGGGGAGCGAAGGGTTTGAGGCGATCGGCGAGAGCAGCGAGTTTCGTGACGTAGGGTTCGCCGCGCGCCGCTATGTGAAGGCGAATGCTGTCTGGAAGGGCGCGTGTGAAAAGCTGCCGAACGAGCGGGGTCGGTGTGTCGGCCGGGAGTGCTCGAGTGAGTCGGCGGGCGAGGACTGACGGTAGTTCGTCGTCGGAAGTCGGTTGAGTAAAGGTCTATCCACACATATCCGTGACGGGACGGCACCGTTGCTCTCCGTGTTCCGTAGCCTCCGGTGACATCCGTGATAAATTTTTCTCTGCCATTCACACAGTACCGTACCTTTCCGTGTCAGTGTTCTTCAGTGATCAAACGTGTATGCTCGAGTTATCTCAGTTTTCGCTCCACAATGAATTTCAGTACAGAAGACTTAGCAGTAATTGCATTAATTTTAGACGAAGAAGAAGAAGAATCATTTTTTACAATTTGTTAAAAATCGAACTATTGAGAGTCGACTGTATTTCGTATAATATTTTTGTATTTTGTAATAATAAAGTAAATTTTGTAAGATAATAAATTAAAAAAATCACCATTGACATTCATTTTGAGACCAATTTCCTGCCAAATTCTTCCTTTCCAATCAATATTTAGGTATTTGGGGTCCTTCATATCGTAGAGAACTGGTCGTTCCCGAACCAACTCGATGAGAAGCTCGTCGTTCATATTATAAAAACGCTGCAAACTCCTTGTCACATGGGTTTATTATTCTATTGGACATACCTGCAGAAATGCTGGCTGTTCATTTATTGTTGCTTTCATGTAAAATAATTGAAATAGTTATTTCCGGTGGTTTCCACCAATTTTGGCCCCCAAAACTTGAATTAAGTATACCTACGCTTTTTTTTTTTTTCAAATTATCTTTGATCATTGGTAGTGCCATTTAATCGTCTTGATCTACGTGTTGAAACTTTTCCTAGTGCTATTCTACAAATTGATGGTGATTTCAGACGATTTCGCAGGTTTTTGCCTCACAAAAAATCAAATTTGGGAGCTGAACATCTGGTAAAACCTCAATTTTCCACTCTTTGGTCAAAATCGACTTCATATTCGGTCTTCTCGTCCTCAAAAACATGGAAAAAGATACCTCAAAAGCTCATGTTACCAACATGTTGTTAAAACGCAAAAAGTACCTATTTTTACACACATTTTCACTCATAACACCCCTGGGTATATTCCGATCGGGCTGAAAAGTTTCGGGACACAACTAGGGCCCAAATGGAGCACGAGTGCGAAAGAACGAATTTTTTAGACCGGAAATGAAGCCTGTAGACGTGATACGGCGTACGGCGGACGGCGGACGGACATTGCATTTTTGGAATCTACGCACCTTGAAACGGAAAAGAAAAATGTTTGAGGGGGTGTTATAAAAATTTTTTGCTGAGCGAATACATAGGTGTATTATTCACAGAATAATAAACCAAAATGAGGTACACACAGAAAATATTGAAAAGTGAACTCTTTCACGTCCGTGAAAAAACTGAAAATATCGGCGAGGACGTATGTCTTATTTTCACGGTGGATACCGGAAGGGCACTGAGAGTGTCGGAGAGTCACGTTGCCGTTCATGTTTGAACACTTTCCCTTCATATTCCCCCTTTAGTTTACTAAGAATTTCGTCAGCCGATATTTTTTTTCCACTGAAGCTCACGGTACGGTACGGTACGGTACGTCACGTCACGGATATGTGTGAATCGACCTTAAGGCGGTGAGCCGGGAGCCGTCGGACGGTGCGTGCGTGGCGAAAAGGCGAGTTGTCAACGTCTGGTAGCTGTTGGCGTTCGATGGTGCCAGCCGCTAGTAATTCGCCGAAATGGGCCGACGCTTTCGCGTTGAGGTCCGGTAATATTCGGCGAAGTTTCGCGTGGCATGGAGGTCCCTTCGTGACGATTTGATGTTCTACGCGTTGCGGTGTGTCGGCCGGGAGGGCTCTACGGAGTCGGCGGGCGTGTGGACTGACGGATTCTCGTGCTCGGAAGTCGGTTGGGGTCGTCGTAGAGGTCCGCTTGTCGGGGCTCAAAGGCGCGGGCCAATTTAGCATGCGGCGTCGTGAGGCCTTCGTGAGTCAATGTGATCTCGAGTTGGGCGAATCAGACGTGCGGGAATGGGGGGTCGTACGGCCGGAGCTGGAGCGTTGATGTCGGTGGAGTCGTTTCTGCGGGTGTCGGTGGTTTCGGGTCCGTGTTCTCGTTGTAGGCGCCAGTCCCGGAGAGGTGTCGTCTGGAAGTGTCAGCAGGAAGTGTGCGAGGCGCCGGCGTCCGTTTCCTTATATAGGAATCGGATGGTGGGGCGAAGTAGCGGGGGGCCGCTGCGTTGGGCGTCGAGGCGGGCGTCGGAGCGGGGCGCCGGTGTGTGGCTTCGGTGGGGGCGGCGCTGTGGGGCGTCGGAGTGGGGTGCGTGTGCCGGGCGTAGTGCTGCGGAGGTGGGGCTCGTCGCAGACGGTCGGCGGGCGCTGAGCGGCGTTGTTCGTCGTTGCTAGGCGCTGTCGTCGCTGTCGTCGCACCGCGGTCGCAGACGGCGGGCGGAGGCTGCGTATCACCACTCGGGGTCACCAGTGTAGTGATTAAGGATGGAACAGACGAGGCCGAAAGTTAGCTTGAGAATGGTTATGTATTTGTTGGCCCCTCGGCTCTTTATAGGCCCCTGACATGATCAGAGGGGGGTCGGGGGATCCCCACTCTGAGGTACAACATGTATGTACCTCATGTATGCATGCATGCATGTATGTTGTGGAGGAGCAGCCGATCACAACATATATATATTTATTTATGTGCCACTCCAGACGATATCTAACCTTGGTTACGTGACTGTGACGTGACGAAATTCCCAAATTAACTGTTAATGTAATAAATTGGAATATTTAATGAAATACGGGCGAATTTCGTCATGTCCCTCCTTCGATTTGTCAACTATATAAACTCTCCAATATTCGGAAATAATCTCTCTCAGTATGGCTTCAGTCATCAATCCACAGTTTTACCGGGGCCCCTTTTCCTGGGATTCGCTCGGTCGCCCCTCTCCTCAGAGTATAAGATTTTCTTATTAAACGGGGAGTGGGAGGTCGGAGTTGACTTGGGAAAGGGAGAAGTCGGAATCTGGAGATTTGGCTGCTGAAGATTCCCTGGGCTACTCTCCTCCTGCTGCATTAAGGTAAGAGCTTGGTTCTTTCCTCCTAGTCCAAATTATTAGAGTTTCCTAACCAAAGTTAAAGTCCTAAATGAAAATGCTAAAACGTAAGGGTGTTAAAGAATCTAGGCACTTAAAGAAACCTATATCTTTTTCAAATTTACCATAATAGTTTCGAAAATCTCGTGGGCAATTGGCCGTTATAAAAATTATTCTTTGTGGTTTGATCAAGTGAGAAGTATTATAAGAATATAATATATGGGGATAGGGTTAGGTTTTTTTCCCCTTTTAAATTAACTTTGCCCTCAAAGGTTTTTTTTCTAACTTAACTCTATCTCCATGCCTAAGAAATAAATGTATAACACTAAAATTAATCCAAATCTTGTGATGGTGGTTCCATCTCAAAGCTCTTTTCTTTGGGGTTTCCGTGAGAGGATTTTCTAGGATTTAGGGGAGAATTTTCCTTTCTACGTTACTTTACGGAAAAGATTATTCATTAAAGAAAAATTTGTAAAAGTATCGACCAAATTATTAATTTAGGTTCTAATTAGATCATGCTATAGATTTATTTGTGGGTAGAAGTTAGGCCTTTTATTTTATTTTTATACCCCTTCAGGTTTTAGTACATTTCTAGTTTATTAAGAATTTATAGAATCTAAGAACTCATTATCATTGTACTCACTTCCTATTCATGTTTTCCGATTTCACTTTCCATTCTTCTTAGTTCAATAAATTATGAGGGCTTGAATATGGATTTTGTTCCTATTTATCTCAAAACCCATGTCCTTTCCTCGTGATTCAGTTTTGGTAGCATCTTGTCCCACTTCGTAGGTAGTACACACTTTTCCCAACGTTCAAAAACTCCATCTAGACTTTCTCTCTTGGCTTACAACCAAATTTCTTAATCACAGTATTTTTCGTCTATCCTCTCGAGAGAAGTTAGGCTTTATTTTTATGTTTTCCTTGAAGTAACTTTAAATGTGGTCACCTCCTACCATGTGGCTATAGGCTGCTCATTGTCGGCTTGGCCGCTCTTCTCATAGGATCCTGAGCTCAAGTAACTTTTCAAATTCAGAAAAACATTTCTCTTTTCGTTCAATAGGTTGAAATGCCGAACTTTTGCGAACTTCCTTGACCTTTGTGGTGGACCTCGGTGTTTTCGAGGGCTAGTGAGCCTTAATCCTTTCTTTGGGGATTTTGGCTTATTACCTCACGAATCCACAGTGGCCAATGATAGTGCCTTGGGATAAGACGGATCCTTTCGGGAATCATCCCCTGATGGATCTTACTTTCCCCCATGGCGATGTTTGGACAGCTTCCTGCATAAAGGAGAAGGGAGTTATATCAGGGGTTTTCGAGAGTTAAAATAATGATAAGTAGGTACTCCATCATTTTCGGAGTTTTGCCAAATTGAGCTCAGGTCTTATAGTGGAGTTCTAGGAAACAAGGTAAGTCCATGATTGATGGTTGTTTTCTTCTGGAGGTGATCTAGACTTCTTGCAGTGATTTTTCTGACACTACACTATCACTTTTACAAGTTAGGCTAGGTCCGATTTTCAGAGTAGGTTCGTTCCAGAAGTGGAGGACCCATCGCAAATAATCCAATAATCACCCGATAGGTCTTTTAATTGCAAAAATTCAAAGTAGGTACACTATTAGAATTTGGGACAAGATGAGTTTGACAGAGCTGCGAGACCGACGATGGTATGGAAGTCACTGGCTTCTTGGGTTGTGGAGATGGTGTATGAAGAGTAGCTCTACCTCGTTTTTTGTATAAACTAAAAACTAATATTTTGTTTACTGTTTCCTCTCTCTTTCGGAGGGAAACAGTTGGTGGAACGCCCCCTTTTGTAATAACAACGTAAAGATAGGTAATTTCGTTTTTCCTAGTATTTCAATTCTCAAAAGTGTTAGTTAGAAGTTTGCATTTGTTTCCCACGATTCAGGGAAGGATTAGGAGTACGGCAGGGAGAGAAGGGTTTAGCGGGGGTGGTTTTGGGGGCATCATGCCACAATGGGGTGAAAACCTCGACCGAAACCATCTCTGCTCCACCCCGAAGTCCCCGCATCGTAACAGTGACAAAAATTCCAAATTTCGCCAAAATGTTCTTATTGGCAAACAAAAGGATGAGCAATTTTCAAAAATTTGAAGGGGGTAAAATTGAGGTTTTTGGGGATCAAAAATTGGTCAAAAGTGCTAAAATTGATATACAAAATCACTAAAAGTGGCATGGAAGGGTGAGTGAAGACAGAAAAATACCATTTCAGTTGCTTTTCACACAGAATAGGAGTCTAATTAGGAGTTTTGGGAGTCAACAATTGGTATTAAGGGCTAAAATCAGTACCTATTATTCACTTGAAGTGTGGGATTGTGACGGTGAGGGACTATTTCGATAAGCATTTTTGTCAGAAAGAGCGGATCAAATTTTTGGAACGGATCGTTCGTTATTTAACTGTTTAATCATGTTTGATTTACCGTTTAACCTGTTATTGTTATATGTATAATAATACCTCTTTGTTACGTTCGAGATTGTAATCATTCTTAAGACTTAATTTTAATTTGTGATGAACTTTTCGAGCCAATGGGGGGGGTTATGACCCCCACTAACCCCCCCCTGGCTACGCCACTGGCTCAGACTGTTTCATTTTGGGAATTTATGAGTAATTTCCCCCCCCCCCCCCTAAAACTCCCCAAAACTCCCCCTTAGAGTGACCCGATTCTGCCCATCTACGAACTTAGCCTGTCGATTGCCAAGACAGATTTTTCGTGCAAATTTGAACTTCTTATCTCAATTCTTTCGAGAGTTATCGTCTGGAATGACACACACACACACACACACACACACACACACACACACACACACACACACACACACACACACACACACACACACACACACACACACACACACACACACACACACACATATATATATATATTTTTTTTTTGGTGTCTTTCGGCAGTGAATTCAGGATGGTCTGAAACGGATTTTGGTATAAAAATCTTTCGAAAATTCGCTAATAATGAACCAAGAGTGGAGGAGGTTCTTAACTGTAAGTCAATTGATGAGATACCTAACATACTACGCGACCTACACTGCTTGTTTGTGCACATTTTAGCGCATATTGAGATGTGCAGTGAAGTTCGCGTGACTGTTCCTTACCGCAAAACATTCAAGTGGAATCGAGTTGACGGCCTCGCAAGTGGCGGCAGAGATCGATAGTTGGGGTCCCCTCCGTCATCCAGAGCCTCCCTAAGTTTCATCCCCGTCGCCCTTTCAGCCCTCCAGCATCCCCCGATCCGTCCATCGCCGGTTAGAGTCCGCGGGGGACCTCCCTCGATTTCCGAGGCGATTACGCGGATAATTTTCCCCTCGCACCCGCTGTTTGCTTCGATTCGATCACGATAATTACTTTGGTTGGTCGTTGGGTATGGAGGGGGGGGGGGGGGGGCGGATATGAATTAATGGACGCCCACTTCCACTCCACCAACGACAGGGCGTGAATATAAAGCCGCGGCCACACATGCGGAGTTCGCCGAGCACCGAGCAAAAGTTCGCCGATTTCCTACATGTGTAGCCGGAGGGCGAATGTTCGTTATTCGGCGAACACCGAATATTCGGGTGCTCGCCTCGGAGGCGGTTTTTTGCCCGCTTCAAAGGAGACGAATGTTCGCCAAGTGGCGAACATTTTTGTCCCGGCCACACATGCGGACGAAGATTCGCCATCCGACTGTGAAGTTATGCGGGCTTAGTCTACGCATCCAACTGACTGAAGGGTGAAGTATCCTGTGATTCACATCACTTTCCCTGTAGGGATGTCCGATTCTCCAAAATGAATCGATTTTTTAGAAAAGTATCGAAAAGAATCGCGTAATCATCTGAGAATCGACGAATCGACATATTACATGATAAGTCCATCAGCCAGAAATGTTGGCGAGCAAAAAAATGTTCAAATTTGAGTTTTTAAGTGACAAAAATTGCTAAAATTGTGAAACATTGCTCAAACTACCGAAAATGGAGGGAAGTGGTTAGATTACATGAGATGTAATACATTTTAAGCCCAAAAATATTTGCGCGCAAAAAGGTGTTCAAATTTGAGTTTTTATGTTTCAAAAATTGCTAAAAATCGTTGTAAATTGTGTTGTCTTCAAAAATTCGCTCATATGATCATGCTGCATGAATGGAACTTTTTTATAATAAGCCCTTTGTTTCATCGAAAATTTGTTGAATTTAGGGTGGGAAAATATTGTTACGCAGGTACTCAGGCTTTCAATTTTATTTACGTCGTAGGGTATCCCTACCTATCTGTACAATTAATGCCGAATATTCGTCAATGCTCGGGGTAGAGCTCGGTGCTCGGCGAACTCCGATTGTGTGGCCAGGGTGCTTTTTCTTGGCGAATATTCGTCGTTGCTTGGCGAACTCCGCATGTGTGGCCGCGGCCTTAGGGCTTTCGCCGGGGCAATACCAGGGATCCCAGCGGTCCTTCCCCGCACAGATACAGTTATATTTGCTTTATTTGTCAAAAAACACAGTGTACAGACAACTGTCAAATATAAACTTACAGAACAGAGTTAGAGAGAAAAACAGTACCGGAATTTAAGACAAAACGACAGATATTTAGGCAGGTAGGCACAATAGCAAGGAACTAAGTGGCGTCAACAAGAAAAAAACGCTGCAAAGCCCTTGTCACATGGGTTTATTATTCTATTGGTTGGCTGTTCATTTATTGTTTCTTTCATGCGTAATAATCGAAATAGCTATTTCGGCCCCTAAAAAACAAATTAGGTAGGCCTTTTCTTTCAACTATCTTTGATCATTGGAAGTACCATTTAATCGTCTTGATCCACATGTTGACACTTTTCCCAGTGTTATTATACAAATTGATGATGATTTCAGACGATTTCCTACGTTTTTCACTCATAAAAAATCAATTTTAGGACCTGAACATTTGGTAGAACTCAATTTTCCACTCTTCCGTCAAAATCTACTTCATATTCGGTCTTCTCGTCCCCCAAAATAGGAAAATGATATCTGAAAAGCTCATGTTACTAAAACACAAAAAGTACCTATTTTTATACACATTTTCACTCATAACGTCCCTGGGTATATTCCGATCGGGCTGCAAAGTGTTGGGACGCAACTATGGCCCAAATGGAGCATGTGTGCGAAAGAACGAATTTTTTTGACCGAAAATGAAGCCGGTACACGTGATACGGCGGACGGACATTGCATTTTTGGAATCTACGCACCTTGAAACGGAAAAGAAAAAATTTTGAGGGGGTGTTATAAAAATTTTTTGCTGAGCGAAAACATAGGTGTATTATTCACAGAATAATAAACCAAAAACGCTGCAGATTATTACAAAAAGGTTAATTATTCTCCTGTATAGATATGCACCTTCGGCGTAGATCACTGTTTTTTGTGGTCAATACCCTCAAGCTCCCCCAAGGAAAGCCCTAAACCGAGTACTGGAGCCGGCCCCGGAATTAAAGTTTCCTACAAATGCGTGGAATTCAGTAATTCAATAATTAATTATTTTGTAGTTATTCATGAACCATGAGGCAAGTAATAAACCACTGTGTAATAATTTACCTGTATAAGTGCCCCTTCTACGTAGATAGTAAAATGAACTGTTGTCCAATAACAATCTTTGAGTAATAATTTACTGTGGTGTAATAATTTGCCCATCAATAATACTTCAACGGTTGCTCAAGTTGAGAAAGTACCTACCAACAAATTCCAGCCCCTTCTACGTAGATGGTACAATGAACTGTTGTGTAATAATTTAACGTTGTGTAATAATTTACCATTGTGTAATAATTTACCCATCAATAATACTTCAAACGTTTGTTCAAGTTTCACTACCTATCAACAAACTCCAAGAGATTTTTAAAAAGAAATAATATATCACAGAACAACCAACTCGACTTCATACTCCGTGAATATAATCAGGTGCTCCCTAGTAATGATTATCTCGGGCTAATTCCCGATTGTTGCCGCGTCAACCTGCTGTTGAAAAAGCCTGTCGGTGCAAACTTCTGGGCCTTACTGTGAACGAACGGCTGGTCGTACAATGCTCCGGGTGGTCTTAAAAAACTCCCAAGTTCGAGAACTATTTAAAACCGTAAAAAAATCCGAGATGACCAACTGGACCCCAAATGAGACCTATAAACCGAATTTCATCAATTTTGGTTCATGAACTAAGGAAAGTGCCAAGTACGGCGTACGGCGGAAGTACAGAAATGTTTTTTATAGCCTTTTCGAATTCTACATACCCTGAAACGGAAACCACCAAATTTTGAGGGGGGTTAAAACAAATTTTTTCATGCTCGATTCCAAAGGCTCATTGTTGAAAATAATAAACCGAGACATCAACCAGTAGGTTAGAAATTCCACCGTACAACAATTTCCGATGAATAAGAATTAGCTCATATAAAATACATCATCTACATAAACAACAAAAGACAAGTTAAAACTCTAAAGTAGGTATCAAAATGCTAACATCACAACGCACTATCACAGAAAAATGTCAAGACAAAAGTAAACTAAAACTGTAATACATTAGCACGACCGATCAGAGTTCTCTTATAAAAAATGTTCCACTGTCAGGTGCACGTCATTAAATAATACATATTACAGTATATTCAGGTACATGCCACCCTGATTTTATCGAAATACTCATCTGTCATATGAGCCATGTAAAAGAGTTTATTTTTTCAAAAATTTTTGAAGGGTTTAATACTATTACTGATTTTCTTTACTGACTCGGGAATATTCATACAAACCGATACATACAAACACATAACACACGCAGGCGATCCTGAAACCCCAACACCTGCCGATGTATTGACAGTGAGCAGCTCATTTCACTCCCGTCCCGAATTTTCAGTTTAATTGGGTCGTAAACTCGGGCGCCTGCAATGTTATCGACATCGCTGCGGCGAAAGTAAACAATTTTCCTTTGGGCTCAAACGACACTCGGACGGAAATTATGTTGATAACGATGTTTTTAGTGCGGAGGCTTTTCAACGCCCAACAAGCTCCGCCTTCCATCGCTTTAATTCGCGTTATTGTAACGATCACCATCGAAATAAGGGTTGTGAAGGGGGGGGGGGGGGGGGGGGGCTAGGGAACGCATTGAAACGGAGCAAAAACGCTGCAAAGCTCTTGTCACATGGGTCTATTATTCTATTGGACATACCTACAGAAATATTGGCAGTTCGTTTATTGTTTCTTTCATGTAAAATAATTGAAATAACATGGAAATATTATTCAAATGAAATACTGATGGTTTCCACCAATTCTGGCTTCCAAAAACATGAATCAGGCTCCTTCTTTTTGGTTTATTATTTTCAATAGTGAACCATTGGAATCGAGCATGAAAAAAAATTCTAAACCTCTCTCAAAATTTGATGGTTTACGTTTCAAGATATGCAGATTCCGAAAATGCAATAAAAAAACAGGGGGCCAGCCCCCTGTACCCCCGGTTAGTTCTACTTAAGCCCTACCGGCTAAAATTAAAACAGTCATGCAGCATGACTTAATGAGCGAATTTTCAAAGAAATATTCGAATTAATGGCTATGGTTTTGAATAAAGGAAAACTTCGGTCTAAAATTTGGTTTTCTATGTATATTCTCTTCGTATTTATTTTAATTTGTACGTTTTGTCCATCCTGATTCTACCGTTTGTTTATTACGTAATTGTACTAAGTGCTTATTTATTTGATCGCTGTGGGTAAATTCAAGGAGTTGTACTAATCGTTTGCCTCCCCCTTTTTTGCTTCGAACTCTCGTCTTCAATTAATACTTCTCACATATTTCAATATGACCACTCTAAGGGGGTGGGGGTAAGAGTTTAAAGATTATCCTAGTTTTGGGTAATTTTTGCGCACTTTAAATGCTCTAATTTAAGAACGGATTTAGATATCTAAAATCCGATTTCACTATCGTGTTCAGCGTGCAAAAACCTTTAAAATGAGGGGTCACTTGTTAGAAAATAACATTTTGGGGATTTTTGGGTAATTTTTGCGCACTTTAAATGCTCTAATTTGAGAACGGATCAAGATATCTAAAATCCGATTCCACCATCGTGTTCAGCGTGCAAAAACCTTTAAAATGAGGGGTCACTTGTTGGAAAATAACATTTTGGGGATTTTTGGGTAATTTTTGCGCACTTTAAATGCTCTAATTTGAGAACGGATCAAGATATCTAAAATCCGATTCCACCATCGTGTTCAGCGTGCAAAAACCTTTAAAATGAGGGGTCACTTGTTAGAAAATAACATTTTGGGGATTTTTAGGTAATTTTTGCGCACTTTAAATGCTCTAATTTGAGAACGGATCAAGATATCTAAAATCCGATTCCACCATCGTGTTCAGCGTGCAAAAACCTTTAAAATGAGGGGTCACTTGTTGGAAAATAACATTTTGGGGATTTTTGGGTAATTTTTGCGCACTTTAAATGCGCCAAAACCCTCCTTAGAGTAGGCCAATTTCGCCCATCTTCGAACTTAGCCTTTCGATTGCCAAGATAGATTTTTTGTGCAAATTTGAGCTGTTTATCTCAATTCTATCGAGAGTTATCGTCTGGAGTGACACATATATAAATATATATATATATATATATATATATATATATATATATATATATATATATATACATATAAAAAAGTGTTAAATTTCAGGAATCGTTTTAGAATGGTCTGAAACGGATTTCTATGAAGAAAATTTCCAAAAATTTATATTATTTAAATTTCGAAGCCATTGCAATAGCTTCATTTTCTTTGAAAATTCGCTAAAACATGGAACATGCTTCCTTCCGTATCATCGACTAAGCAAAATTTCGTGACTCGATACCGTTCCTAGTTAATTTTCTGTTATGGTGCGCGTCTACAATTACTATAACCAAGATTAACTTTCAGTAACTTGTTAGGTACATCGATATTTTCATCGGATTCGAGGGGTCTTTTAAGGGCCAATTTTTCGAGTTTTAGACGTAAACGGCTTTCTTTCATTCGTTCCGCAGCAGTTTTGACAGGTTTAGACTTACTGTTTTCGTTAGAAGCTGATTTTTCGGCGGCTTTACGTAATTTCCATTCACTTTTTCGTTCCGCAGCAGTTTTGACACGTTTAGGCTCACTAGTATCGTTAGAAGCTGATTTTTTGGCGGCTTTACGCATTTTATAATTCTTTTGACGTTCCGCACCAGTTTTAGGCTTCTTTGGTATGGTTGTTCCATCATCAGAAGTCGGTTTTCCGAATCTAGGCGTAAATATATTACTGAAATGACGAGTAGTATACCCCTGAAGACGTTGACGGAGGGCAATCCGGTCCAGGACACAACATCACTACTTCTTATCTTATATAATCACCGCGTCATAACAAAATATCGCATCCTTCTCAACCAAGTGACAACAAAACAAGCGGCATTGTTCACTATATCCATTTCTAACATAAATAAATATATAAGTACGACATAAATAGAAGAACAAGTATGAAAGATATGCGTCATAAATCGAGAGCTTTCCAACGAATGGAGAACGATTTTTGTCCGATGAAAACTAAAGAAGTTTCATTCCCCCAGCAACGGCTCCGTTGTAAGCGGAAATCATTAGAAAATTTCGTCACCCGATTTCGTTCCCGATAAACGTAACACTTTTTGCCAGTTAGGTCAAGGCTAAAGCATGTTCCATGCTAAAATTTCTATCTGTCCGCCGTACTTCGCACTGGCCACTATTCCTAGTTACCATGAAAAAAAAAACGCTGCAAATCCCTGCACAACGGTTTATTATTTTGTATAGAATACCCTCCTGTTACAGATCACAGCTCTATGTATAGATAACCCTTCTATATAATATGATATGTACTATTCTATTATATACATATTATGTAGATCGCAGACCCTCCGTAGGTTAGTACCTAACCCCGTACTCGTTACTAGGTACCTACCTAAATCACGAGTTAAATGTTGCTAAAATAATTCTGCCGATGACAAACAGTACCTAACAAAAAGAAACACACATAATGAAGTTCTGAAAAGAAATTGTTGATGAGGAGTGAAAAAAGTTGCAAAAGTACCTACCAACAAACTCCAGCCCCTTCTACGTAGATGGTATACTGAACCGTTGTGTAATAATTTACCGTTGAGTAATGATTTACCGTAGTAATAATTTACCCATCAATAATACTTCAACGTTTGTTCAAGTTTCACTACCTACCAACAAACTCCAAAAGAGCCATCATTTTTCAAGCGAAATAATATCACAGAACAACCAACTCGACTTCATACTCCGCCAATATAATCAGGTGATCCCTACCAATGATTGGCCGTATTCACAAATTCCTATTGTGGGCGCGTCTCTGGTTACGAGATTTGGTTTGAATTGTATACAATTTCATTCACACTGGAGTCGAAAATGCCTGTCGGTGCAAACTTTGGGGCCTTACTGTGAACGAACGGCTGAACGTACGATGCTCCGGATGGTCTTAAAAAACTCGCAAGTTCAAGAACTATTTAAAACCGTAAAAATATTCACGTAAAAAAATGGTATAGGCGTTTTGAAAATTTCAACCCCTATTTTGAACCCCTTAGAGATGACTCACAGTAACGTCGAGCTTCGAGGACCAACTAGACGCCGAACGGAACCTATAACCCGAATTTCATCAATTTTTTTTCATGGTAACTAAGAAAAGTGGCCCGTACGGCGTACGGCGTACGGCGGACAGACAGAAATATTTTTATTGCAGTTTTGGATTCTACATACCTTGAAACGTAAACCATCAAATTTTGAGGGGGGGTAAGAATTTTTTTTTTCATGCTCGATTCCAATGGTTCATTATTGAAAATAATAAACCAAAAATTGATAAAATTCGGGTTATAGGTTCGTTCGGGGTCCAGTTGGTCCTCGAAGCTCGACGTTACGGTCAGTCATCTCTAAGGGGTTCAAAATATGGGTTGAAATTTTCAGAACGCCGTAGCTCGAAAACGTTCGATAGAAGGGTATGGTTTTTTTTTACGTTATTAAATTTGTCTTCAGCTAAACAATTTTTTCAGACCACCCGGAGTACGTCCAGCCGTTCGTTTGCACCGAACACCTTCGTCAACACGATCGTGAATGAAATGGTATAAATCCGGCCCACATAAATCATTGCTAGGGAGCCCCTGATTATAATCACGGATGGCTGTATGAAGTCGAGTTGGTTGTTCTGCGATATTATTCCATTTGAAAAATGATGGCTCTTTTGGATTTTGTTGATAGGTAGTATAGGTACTTCTGTAACTTGATCAAACGTTGAAGTATTATTGATGGGTAAATTATTACACAACGGCAAATTATTACGCAACGTTAAATTATTGCACAACTGCAAATTATTACACAACGGTTCATCTACCCAGAAGGGGCTGGATTTTGTTGATAGGTACTTTTGCAACTTGAACAACCGTTGAAGTATTGTTGATGGGCACCACCCGTCCCCCGTCCATCTACGACTATTACGACCATTGAGGGACGAGAGCGTTCGATGGAGGACCCTTCTCTTACTTTTCCCGCGGCGTCGCTCAGCTCGTCCTTCCCTTCGTTTATTTGGTTAAATCTATACCATATAACATAGGAGCGGTAAATGTAGGAATTACAGGGGTGCCACGACATGCATCATCTGTATCATCTGCATCACCTGCACCATCTGCATTATCATCATCATCTACATTATCATTTGCATCACCTGTATTATCTGCCTGTATCATCTGTATCATCGTCTGTATCATCCATGAAAAATTTGTGAAACTGCTATTATCAAGAGTGAATTTGAACCTGTATCATCCTGAGAAATTTGAACCTTTATCATCTAGGTATGAGAAATTTGCAAAACTGCCATTAGAGCGAATTTTTCGCCTCTTGACTCCAGAATCCGTTGTTTTTAATACAAAAGGTTTTCATGCTAGTAATAATATAATTTTTGATAAAATGTAGGAATAAATTCAGAAGGCCATGAAACGACAAAATGCTTCTGCTAAAAATGCTAAACCCATTTCATTTGAAAATGAGCTAAAAACGCTGCAAAGTCCTTGTCACTTGGGTTTATTATTCTACTGGACATACCTACAGAAATGTTGGCTGTTCATTTATTGTTTCTTTCACGTGAAATAATTGAAATAGCTATTTCTGATGGTTTCCACCAATTTTGGCCCCCAAAACACGAATTAGGTAGGTACACTCCTTTTAATTTTTTTTTTCAAATTATTATCTTTGATCATTGGTAGTGCCATTTAATCGTCTTGATCCACGTGTCGACACTTTTTCTAGTGTTATTATACAAATTGATGGTGATTTCAGACGATTTTCCCGGTTTTTGCCTCATAAAAATCAATTTTGGCAGCTGAACCTTTGGTAGAACCTCAATTTTCCACTCTTTGGACAAAATCGACTTCATGTTCGGTCTTCTCGTCCCAAAAACATGGAACACGATACCTCAACAGCTCATGTTACTAACATGTTACTAAAACACAAAAAGTACCTATTTTTACACACATATTCACCCATAACACCCATGGGTATATTCCGATCGGGCTGAAAAGTTTCGGGACACAACTAGGGCCCAAGTGGAGCATGTGTGCGAAAGAACGACTTTTTTAGACCGAAAATGAAGCCTGTACACGTGATACGGCGGACGGACATTGCATTTTTGGAATCTACGCACCTTGAAACGGAAAAGAAAAATTTTTGAGGGGGTGTTATAAAAATTTTTTGCTGAGCGAATACATAGGTGTATTATTCCCAGAATAATAAACCAAAATCTGTACTTATATCAACAAAAATAATTCGTGAATGTACGATGCTTCCAACTGTAGTAATTTGGTAGAATAAACTATTATTTTATTAATACTACCGTTTCAGAAACAAAACAAAAATTATTGAAATGCTAAATTTTCAATTTGATGGTTAGAAAATGTGGAAAATATTCGATAATAATTGAGTTGGCACTTTGCTTCAAAAATTCGTTCATGATACGAACTCATGAACCAGACGACGTACCTGGGTGGGGTACCTCATTATAATAAGTCTATGCTACAGTTGGTGGAGGGGAGGGGAGGAAGGGAGTATACATATAATATGTGTGTGTGTGTGTGTGTGTGTGTGTGTGTGTGTGTGTGTGTGTGTGTGTGTGGTTTTCTCTCATTAGAATCACAGAAACAACATCTGGCCTTGACGACTATTAGCGACCGCAACGCCTTTTTCCATAACATTCGAAATGAACTGAAAAAAGAAAGCAACCCAATGAGACTTCGATACAAATGTAAAACAGGCTACGAGAAACCTTCATGTCAACTTGTGAATGTTAAATACATACATTACGGCAACGCCTGGTGGAGAAAAGAATTCGAACTGGCCATGCTGACGGATGGGTGCCATTACTCATGACTCAATAATTGGCTCTAAACTACCTTCTTCTCCACATGGTGTTGATGACTTCTTTAAGAATAATAAACCGCTAACGGAACTCGTCGCATGGTAATGTGTAATACTGTACTTGCCTGGAGAGGAGCTGGGGAGTCAATAGTTGGCTATTGAACACCTGATGGCTCCCGTCTAACAACTTGCATTTACGCGTATGAGCTCTTCGTGCAACAGCTCTAAGAGTGACAACAACAACATTATTAATGTGTAGTTACAGATTTTTTTTTTCCCCGTCTCTTACAAATGACTCAATAAGTCCAATACGAGAAATGATACGTTATGGACGGACAAGTGGGTACTTAGTTTGTTGTTTACGGCATCTGGCGACTCGTGTATAGGCACCACCATAAAAACACACGTCTGTCGATAGGTCTAACAGTTACTTTATTTGTTCCATAAAAACAGCTTCTTTCAATCCAATCTCAAATGAAAACGCTGCAAATCCCTGCACAACGGTTTATTATTTTGTACAGAATACCCTTCTGTTACAGATCATAGGTCTCCGTATAGATAACCTTTCTATATAATATTTTATGTAATATTCCTGTATAATATTATGTAATATATAATAGTATTATGTAGATCGCAGACCCTCCGCAGGTTAGTACCTAACCCGGTACTCGTTACTAGGTACCTACCTAAATCACGAGGTAAATGTTGCTAAAATAATTCTGTCGATGACAAACAGTACCTACCTAAAATAAATGGCAAAAATAAACGCAAATAATGAAGTTCTGAATGGAAATTGTTGATGTGGACTCCAGCCCCTTCTACGTAGGTGGTATAATGAACCGTTGTGTAATAATTTACCGTTGAGTAATGAATTACCATTGTGTAATAATAACTTACCCATCAATAATACTTCAACGTTTGTTCAAGCTTCACTACCTATCAACAAACTCCAAAAGAGCCATCATTTTTCAAATGAAATAATATCACAGAACAACCAACTCGACTTCATACTCCGCGATTATAATCAGGTCATCCCTTGCAATGATTTTATCTCGGGCCAACTCCCGATTGCTAGCGCGTCCCTGGTGACGAGATTTGGGCTAAATGTATAATGTATACAATTTCATTCACCCTGCTGTTCAAAAAGCCTGTCGGTGCAAACTTCTGGGCCTTACTGTGAAGGAACGGAGGGACGTAAAATGCTCCGGGTGGTCTCAAAAAACTCGTAAGTTCAAGAACTATTTAAAACCGTAAAAATCTGAAAATGTCAACCCATATTTTGAACCCCTTAGAGATGACTGACAGTAACGCCGAGCTTCGAGGACGACCCCGAACGGAACCTATAACCCGAATTTCATAAATTTTGTTTCATGGTAACTAAGAAAAGTGGCCAGTACGGCATACAGACAGAAATTTTTGTATTGCATTTTCGGATTCTACATACCTTGAAACGTAAACCATCAAATTTTGAGGGGGGATTAGGATTTTTTTTCGTGCTCGATTCCAATGGTTCATTATTGAAAATAATAAACCAAAATTCAAGTAAGGTAGATTTGGAAGGCGGATGGGCTACCAGACAACATTTTTCAATCCTGATTTCATATTTACGTAGATTCACCCCAATATGTGAGACATTCTTGCATTGTTGGTACATAAAGTGCCTTCCTACTATTGCGTTTCTACCACAATTCCATCAACTGACTGAAAGGTCCACCCGGTCTTCCTCTGAAACATGGTTCCTTCCTCCCAATTCAAGGGAGGTCGTAAGATTTGGTGACAGTTAGGAACACACAGGATTTGGTGGTTGGAAACTCACCCATATAATTGTGGTCCCATGGAATTTATCATTGTAAAACTTGTTGGGTGGAATTGGGGTTTGATACCTCGAAAATACATTTTTGCAGATAATAAGCCGAAAACTTACATTTCTCGATCAACCCGTTGTGTAAGAGTTTGAGTTATGTAGCACAAGTATTATCAAAGTGACATACCTACTCAGTATTTAATACCTCCCACAGTTTTAACCATAAAACCGAAGTATGATCAATAATAATTTGACGATTTTGATGAATCTGATTTCCCATACTATACTAACAGCTAATAATCAACACAATTTAATTTTCGCTGCCAGTTGGAAGGATTTGGATCTATAGTAGGTATTTTTTTACCTCATACCTATTACCTATGTATTATTATTTAAAAATAAAATTATGGATTATAAATAAAAAGAACTGTGATCTGAACTGACCACAGACACATTCCACCAAGAAATGGCTTCCTCAAAATTCATAAGTGTACTAATTCTAGTACATATTTGGCAGCTGCTCCTCAGTAACGGACGCAAATTATCATTTCCCAGGTGGGTTCGAACCACCACGGCATCAGTCAGTAGGCAGCTAGGTACCGCCGCACAGTGGTGTGTGTGAAACTACAATACTTGTCTCCCATTTAAAATAAGTCACGTCTGGGCGAAAACTGCGGGTAGCTTCTGGTGAGGCCCAACTAATTGATGTGACCGCTTGTGGACCTTTCCTATTTAGAGCGCACCTGTTCAATTTCCACTTTTCATAAATACAGGAAAAAATAAAGTTCCTCTCGCCTCAGATATCGTGGGACTATTAGGAAGGTACTAACTCAGGAGTCAGAGTTATGACTGGGCTTCGATGCACGCCGATGAGGGCTAACGCCTGCAGCACGACATATTGTCCTCTTGTCATAGCCCAGCACTGGTGATTTAACTACTACAAATTAAAACCCTTTTTGTGGTTAGTGGCTGGGGTTACGTATTTATCCTACATTGGCGCAGATATCGAAAAGAAAGAATACAAAGGCTTCACACAAAAAGCAATACATCTGAATGTAATTTACAGGGATCCCAACAGTTGGACTAACATCCCTGTAAACTGCATTCAAGTGTACTGCTTTTTGGGTGAATTAGAGCAGTGGTTCTCAACCTGCCGCCCCCTTTAGGAGTTGAATATTTTTGAACGCCCACCTAATTTGAAAATCCTTAAGTTTGGGTATGGAAAATGGCGGGGGGGGGGGGTGTCCAAATAGTAAAATTCTAATTAAAGGAATAATGTAATTGAATAGACCATTAAAACAGAACGTAATAGCAGACGTAATACACACAGCTGTGTGTGGGATTTATGTGGTTATGAGCCCATTATTTCTTAAAAATGAGGTTTAATGTTAGTGAGATGAAGGCGCAAGTCTCATTTACTAGATGCCGAGACGATTTCTTTTAGCATGGACCTAAGGCCGAAAAACGTCACTGAAGTGACTCATTAACTGTTTCGAATTTCTCTCGCGACGTTCTTCCTTTTCACCGTCGTTGCTCCGTTGGTACCAGACATTCCGTGGAAATTTCGAAGAGGTATAAAAATGGGTTGTGGTAGGGAGGGGTTCCGACACATCTTTCAACCAGTACGGTTGTGAAATTTTCTGTCGTTTCCCGGAAAACTCACGGGTATAAATGGATTCTAACATCAGGACCTCCCACTTAGGACCCCCTACAACACGATGCAAAAATCTCCATCAAAATCGTTCCAGTCGTTTAGAAGTTGGGCACAACCTTGAACCTTGAATCGTCTCATTATCGGTATTTTGAGCAAGAACACGTACACACCATGTTTCATAGTCTCATTCGAACGAACTAAATCACTCGCGGCGGAATCGTGGAAACCCATTTCAAAGAAGCAAGAAGAAGTTTGTATGTATGTATCAGCGTATTTTTCGTGTATCAGTGTTAATAGACAACCTTTCAATAACTCCGTTTTTATTATTTTTCATTCGAAGTAAGTACAGAGGCATCATCCGGAGTCAAGGGGTGGAGTTTTTGTTGTTGTTATAATATAAAGGAAATCAGTAACAGTAACCCTCGATCGACGAGGTAGAATAGGGAGGCGATTGACAGTTTTTTTTTTTTAACGATATTCCTCACTCCAGCGTTAACTGATGTTAGCTTGAAGCCAAAATTCCGTGAGCCTACCATCCATCCTGGGAACTGGCTTTCTACGTCTGACTAGTTGAAAGTTCAGTCAATATTTCCTGAATCTTAACCTCTGTTTTCTCAATGTGCACAGAGGATTCATGACCCATTGAGGACAAAATATTCTCAAAACGTTCGGAAAAAGATCTATGCAAAGACTCCAGGTGTTCACAGTAAACTGTTTCATCAAAGAGATTTCAATATTCTTATACATGATACTATTCACTATGCTTATCCGACAGGATTGAAAACTGGCAAATCACAACTTCGTTGCGGTCAAAACTCAGCTTGCAAGTGAGATTATATTGGAAGGCAGAAATAACAGATTTCGTTTTTATTAAATTGAGTTCATCACCTTGGAGTTGCGAATTGATTCCATTGAATTTGGCGAATTTATCGGTAAAGTAAGCAACATCGATTATAAATTGTAGCTATCGGCCTCTCAGATGCACCTAAATACATCTCAAGCACTGAATCGAAAAGATTCCTGAACCTGTTGAAGTGTTCAGGAAGGTGCTCACCGCCCCCCTACCGCCCAAAACAAGTTCGCCGCCCCTCAGTATCCCTCCACCACCCCCACGGGGGCGTTATCGCCCCCGTTGAGAACCACTGAATTAGAGCCTTTGTATTCTTTCTTTGTATAGTTACTATACGATTGTATAGTATTGCAGTTACTATACAATTACGACTATCTTTAGACGAAGTTGCCGTTTAGCTCCAACTACTTGGAGTACTACTTGGCCTCCTTCGAGATCGGCCTCCTTTTTGCTCTGTCCTTGGCTGCTTTCTTCCGGTCTCGGCTCCAGCTCTTAAAGAAGTCCTCCCTCCATATTGCCTGTCCATCTCTGCTTGGGCCTTCCTTTTCTCCTTATTTCATTCGGCTTTGCTGTTATAAGCTTCACATACAGCTGGGTCATCTTCCTGCAGTCACGTGACATGTCCGGCCCCTTGGCGAACATGAAGACGTCAATGATGAAGACAGTCTGTAACTCTAGGAGTCACTTGAATGGGATATTTTCCCCTCAGCCAGAACCCTGCGATTTCGACTAGTGAAGCTAACTGTCGGGAAATGCGAGAGAATACCAGGGGGCCTACTCACTAAAACAGATACTGAAAAGAGATTATCTATTTTGAAAATCTCCCGAGAGAGATAGTCTCCCTCGGGAGACAGTCCCTTCCTATCTCCCGGGTTCGTCTATTTTACTGATTGGCTCCCGTGGTTCAACCCTTACTTGGACTTTTTACTCATGAATCCATAATATTATTACTGTCGTGGTACCCCTCTATTCCACCCCAACTTAAATATGTTAGATTTAACCAATAAATAGCAAAGAGAGAAAGACGAGCTGTGCGAAGCCTCGGTGGAAGCCTGGAAGGGTCCCCTCCACCAACTCCCAACGGCCGGTAGATGGGGAAAGAGGTTGAGGCACCTTTATAAGGCGCCCAGCTCGCCCAGCTCTTCACTCTACCGACCTCACTCCTACCTGCGACTTCTCTCTCTCTTACCTCGCGCCTCCTCTCTCTCCTACCTTTCCCTCGCATATACATTGTGGTGAAAACCTGGGATATGCCTCACGAAAGGATCCGGCATTCATTGTGGTGAAAACCTGAGATGCTGGCACGTCCACTAGCGCTCATTGTGGTGAAAACCTAAGGCACTAACTATCAGTAAAAGACTCCGACGGGGCACATCCTTCTCTCTCATACGGCCAATTCAAACTAGCCTTGCCTTACGCTCACGACAAGGATGATACATGATATCACTATCAAACAAACAAGAAATGAGAAAGAGACTCTTTCGAGATAATAAACCTAATTAGGTTCTCTCTAAATGAGATCGAAAATGCCAAGATGGCCGCCCACTTTCTCTTTTAGAAGTTACTGAATAACCATGTCATGGATACTATAAACATCTCTTTTGCAAAAAGAGAGTCGAACCGAAAAGAGATGTTTCTTTTGATTAGTGAATAGGCCCCCAGAAGGGTCAGGACCTGCAAGATAATGTCACCGTTTGGCTATAAAGGAGGCGGACGGAGGAAAACTTGAGTAATCGGTACTCAATATTTTTGTAATAGCTGGACCAACTTCCCTGTAAAAGTATTGAACATTTTGCTTTTTGAGCAAACTAGAGCCTTTGTATTTTTCATCGACTTTCGTACACTGTCCACCCACTTGGTATGCAGTTTTTAAATCAATCTTTTCCATCTATTGACCTCATACTACGGCCAGTGAGTTAGGGTACGGTGGAGTTACTAAGGAATGACCCGTTCGAACAGCGCAGGGAGCCAATTCCAATAAGCTTTTTACTAAGGTTCACCAAAAAGACACTCAACTCCTTCAGCGGCGGGAGGAAGTGAGAATCTGATGGGAGGTCGACTTTAGGTTATCAGCCCCCTGGGAGATGAGGATAGGCCCGAACCAACCAGAGGCTAAATCTCATTCGTTTGGGGACAATTCAATAAAGAGGATCCCAACAGTGAAAAAGGAAAAACCAAATACAAAAAAAAAAGCCTTCACAAGATGGGAAATGCTGGGTAGTTTAGTACCTTAGCCCCTTTCCTTGGCCACATAAACAAAACAAGAAGCTATCCCAGCAAATAGATTCCACCACAGCCCTAACCTTCTGCTTTATATACGCTTGGGGAGGTTACGCTGCTACACACCTGGTTATATCTCGAATTGGTTGAGTCTTTTCTCCCCCTTTTTGCTCGTTGGAAAAGTAGGAAAACCAACAAACTACGGTGTCTGGGTATCAACTTACAAAGCTCAAGCTCTCCCAATGCGATAGTTAGATCGGGGTGGCTTTCTTTCTACGGTATCAAATCAATGTTGGGCCCGAGGATATGTCCCGTTTATTTTCCTTTATGGACGCTCTGGGCGGCCGGAGAAGCACCTAGATAGATTACGGAGATCTATTAGGTACCTACAGGGTGGCTCCAGATAGAATGTCGATACTTCGAGGACTTATTAGAAATTTCACGCAGATCACGAATTCTACGGGTCCGTTGGGGATTCCCATTCCTTTGAAATTACAACTTTTTCAACGTTTTTCTCAGGGTATTTTTGGGTCTAAGGAAATACGCAAATCGAAGAACACCTTGATAATGTACGTTTTGGAAGTCTGCGTCAAAGTATACCCTTGTATTGAGTTTCAATTTTTGATGTATTTTCAAGTGTTGTACCTAATACAATTTTAGAGAAATTTGATTCTATTTTTCAAAGCCAATAAAAAGGAAAAAAAAGAAATAGAAATTCGGGACCACTGTAACCTTCAGATGATGAGGTTATATTTTCTTGGAGAAATGATTAATTGAATCTTTCCTGTTTCCCTATAAAACTTCACGATCCCTTTATCTAGCCGCGATCCTCACCTCGTTTCCAGAGACAGGGAAAAGGGGTAGTAACCGACTACCCCTACGACACTAACGCTCTCTACGAAGGAGTGTAGCAAGACTTTTAAGTTAGTTTTGAGTTGTGTGCTGAGGTGTCAGTCCGAAGGGATATAATTTGCGCTTCCCCAAAATATAAAAACTATCGTATTCAAAAGGAATCTTTCTTGAACATTACCCCTCCTTTTGGTATAAATATATAGTTCATTGGAATTTTGGTCTCATTTACCGCAAATCTAAGTTTTCTACAGTGTTTCTTTCGAGGCGGTTTTTGATTTGAGAGAAAGTTTGCCCCCCCCCCCACCCCCCCCCCAAACTAGAAAAACGTTGAAAAAGTGTATTTGCCTCAAAAGTGGTTAAGGGTTATTTAGAAACCCATGAAATAATACGGTAGTTACCATTAATACGTTATCACTGATGAATTCCCCTTATAATAACAAAAAGCCATACGGCCTAAACACAAACACTACAGTTTAGTCCAAGACTCCAGCCTATTAAATTTCCGTACTGTATACCAACTTATATATCCATATAATACGAGTATATTCCGGACTACATTCATGACCAGGACATTAAAAGAGGTTGGTATATTACATGTCTCCGACACTAAACTATTTCAACAGCCACGTTAAAACCGTGGATGTCATTATCACACTAACACAACGGAGAGCGGTTGCATGAGGACTTTGGGATTGGGAGAATTGTCGAGGCGGTGGAGGAGTTGGATTGAACGGGTTTGGCGGGTTTGAGACGGGAACGTCCTGACTGTTTGGACCAATCTCACCACCGTAGTCCCGACAGAAATCGACGAACGCATCGCGATACTCTGCAGAATTCTCAAAAGCAGTTCGAACGATGGGAGTCACCAGAGAGAGAATGTCTTTCGCGTTGGGTAAAGAACCGAAGCTTTGTACAGCGAAGTACACATCGTCGCACATCACCGGCCCTCCAGAGTCTCCGGGCATCGCTGCGTAAAGGAATTCGTTTTTGGTTGTGGAAAGAAAACAAACCCAAGTGGCGTGGAGGCGGTAGTCGAAGTATCCCTTGGCCCTTGTGTTCGGTGAATACGATGCCGACATGCAGTCTATGTAGTTCCTCATGGATCTCCAACCCCACCGAAGGACTTCCGAATTTGTAGGATCGATTTTAGCTTTGCCACCCACAGCGGGAAGGAGATTCCACTTGCCGAAACCGTAGAAGAGACAGGTGAACTCTTTTTGGATGGCTGCGTAGTAAAAATTCTGGATATCAACACCTTTGTATACGGGAACGTAACTGATTGGAATCCTTGGAGCTTTCTTGTTCACCGAGTCTTTATTTATAATCAACGCAAAATCGTAAATATTCGCTCTAGTCGCAGTGACTTTGCGGCACGCCTCGTAGATAATGTAGTGTTTGGGTATGAGTAAATCGTACAACTCATCGATAACGTTTGAGCCGAGGTAAGAGTAGATGCGGTCTTCCCAAATGTTGAAGGGCCAGGCGTACGTGAAGTTGTCCGCCATCGGCCTAATGTATTTCGCTAAGCAGTGGCAAGCCGTCTGGACGACCGACGGTGTCAGCAAACTGCCTCCGCAGTGCTGCATAATCGGCGTAGGAGACAACCCGGCTTTGGTCCACCTCTGCAGCCAGCTTGGGTCTTCGTCTATCTGACCGGGGAACTTTTCTTTAGCCAAGAACACAAAGTACCTGGAATAAACGTCAGAGAAAATAACAAGAGAACTGCTGAGTTGAGTACCAGCTTCCCCCTCACAGAGGGTGCAGGAACCACGAAGAGCGTGGCTAAACTCTACAACTAACGAAAAATATACTGTTAGTTACCAACGATGGCTGGATCACAAAAACCATTATGACAGTGTATATTGTTTTTTAGTGGAAATACACTCCGGTTTTTAACATGGAACATGTCTTTATGGGAGTAAACCGGGCTGGAGAGCGTCCCGTCCGAGTCCGCATAAACACTCGGCCCCCTCCCCGTCGCCCGCACAGTTCTCCCTCTACCCCACTCCTGCCACCCAACTCACCTCCACCCCTACCACACGTTCGCCGAGGAGAGCGCGGCCAGACCCCATTCCGCCCAAAACTGCCGAGGGGGTTCCACCTACCCGAAAAACGCCGAAAGCAGCTGACAACGTGTATTACATTACATTGCGTTAGGCTGGTCCGAGGCTTGGAAATCCCACGAAGTTTTTTTGCTTCCTCACTAACGAAGGCAGGGAAGCCTTGGATTCGTGAATGAGTAAAAAAAATTTCATGTCCTCCAAAATGAAAATTTCCAAATACCATTTTCCGTTTCAGACATCTAGGAGCATATTTGGTTCCGTATCTGTCTGTCTGTGGTCAATTCCTTGCAACACCCATAACTACCCGAAATAAAGGTCGAAGTGGGCTGAAGTTTTGAGGGTATACGAGGTTTGTATCGCAGATGGTCCCGTTTCAAAATCATGAAAATAGTTTAGTCTGCGCATGCGCAAACGTAACTACCTTAATTATCGTTGAAATAAGTTCACATTTGGAGGGTCGATCAGTATAATACTTTGATGGTTCTATTATGAACTTCATTTGAATCTTACCGTAATTTCCCTCTGCGCATGCGCAAACATGAAATGTTGACCGTTTCCTTATAACGCTTCTAACTACGCGAAAAATAGTCGTAGAGAGATGAAATTTTGAGGGTACACGCGGGTTGGATCGCAGATGGTCCCGTAACATAAAGAACCAACCCAACTAGTCTATACGTTCATGTGATTCAAGTGAGGAAGCTATACTGCCTACTCGAATTGACAGGCGTTTTTCTACATATCTCCATATCCTCTGTTATCATGTACCTATTCGAAAAACATGTTCCATGTTTCCTTGCTTTGATCCTTGATCTAAACTGTTTTACCTCTCTGTGACATATTACCTGAAATGTGGATAGTACACGTCACGGTTCTTCGCTTTTGTTGGGAGTCCAAACATTACTCTCTTCTTTCGTTGTGTCCGTGCTATATCCGCAAGATGTACAGGAAGTAGGGACAGTAAGATGAATAATAAAATTTGACTGCAAAGCTGCATAATTCAGTGAAGTCCAAGTTTTCGATGAGGTCTTCTCGTTCTTCGGATTCCTATTCCGTTTTGGTAAGTATTCCCCAGTTCTTCTTCTTGTTTCCTACCTATCTTTTGGCCGAGTTACCGTCGTTATTGACAATATACATAGCAAAACTTATCTTGGTAGTGCGTTTGATTGGTTTGTTGACTTCTCAATTCGACCAACCAATTGAAAATGAAGCCACGAAATCTACTCGACCATGAGCTCCCCAGCACTTGGGGGAGTGAAGAGCCGTATGATGTTGCATGTTTCTTCATAATCTCGATCGAGAGTGCAGTACCCAATGGATCGGAATGGTTTTATTTATACTATTGTGCTTCCATGCAAACTGAGTAGGTAATTGATTACTAGGTACCTAGTTTCAATATTATGAGTAACAGTGAACTATAGAAATCTGAGAATATGATGACAGCATTCAGACAAACTATCACGTACATACAAAGATACCAAATGTTGAACATGACTGCCCAGCTACTGACAATCCCTAAAACAAAAGTCACTCATAACAGCAACTCCAGCAAGATGGTTATTTCCTAAACCTATCTACCCGCACGCATTTATTTTATTTTGATTTATTATTTTCAATAACGAACCTTTTGGAATGGAGCATAGAAAAAATTTAACCCCCCCTCATCAAAATTTGATTGTTTCCGTTTCAAGGCATGTAGAATCCGAAAATGGAATAAAAAACGTTGCAAATTATTACAGAAGGGTTTATTATTTTCAGTACACATTCCCCTTCTGCGAAGATCACCGTTTTCTGTGGTCAATATCTACCATCGTGTCCCCCCAGGAAAGCCCTAAAATGTAGTAACTACTTAGAAATTGGAGCCGTACAGTGGAATGGCGGATGCGGTTGGGAATCGGATAGAAGAAACGTCCCGTTGAGAAAGAAAAGCCGGCTCAACGCGTAATCTGCGCAACTCAAAATGCCGAGTTTGCTGATGCGCAGTAGTCATACAATGAACCAAGCGTTTTGAAATTCACAGCACTTTGCCCTTTACCACCACCACCACCATTTACAACACTCCTCCGCATATCACAGCATGCACACAGACAAGTCTATTATTCCCCACAACAATCCCTAAGGGAACTTCGTGAATAAATTGACTGGTTGAGCGAAATTCACTGCGGACCATCTTCTTCCAATGATCTTATGCAGGGTCTTATGCCAATTTATTGCAACCTATCGATTTCCGGTGAAACAAATTGTAGCTAATTCCTACATGATTCGGCCAATCGCACATAAAACGCAACGTATAGACTAATGAATCAATGCCAATTCCCCAGTAACCTCTGTATATATCCATTGGAAACGACTGAATCTCCCGATAACCTCTACATCCATTGAAAACCACTGAAAACTATGAACACCCCCCCCCCCCCCCCCACCAACGGTTTATTACACAACAGTTTATTATTTACCTTATGCTTCATGAAAAACAACAAATAAGTATATAGTATTTAATTTTCATGAATAACAACAAATAATTTAATGATTGAATTATTGAATCCCACGCATTTTTATGAACCTGCAATGCCCGGGCCAGCTCCGGTATTCGATTTATGGCTTTCCGAGGGGAGGGGGGGGGGGGGGAGCTCGAGGGTACTGACCAAAGAAAACAGTGATCTACGCAGAAGGGGCATCTATACGGGTAAATAATAAACCGTTGTGTAATAATTTCCAGCGCTTTTTATGAAAGTGGGTTCCATCCTGAGAATTTCGACACCAACCGCACTGCTCTACGGTACGTCTAGTTATTTGTCCATGATTTTTCGAAGTTTCCGCCAATTCTGAGGTCATTGCACCTCTCTTGCCTGGGCCGGCCCCCTCTGACCACTGTAACGTCAGAATTGGTGGAAACTTTGAAAAATCGTAGAAACTAAACTTATCCTAGGGCAGTGGCGGTTGGTGTGGAATTTCTCAGAATGAAATCTAGCGTCATTAAAAAATTGGATATAAAACGCTCTTGTGACCTATGCAGTACCCCACTGTTGTTACATAGGTAACAACCGGCGGGTGGGGAAAAAGGAATTATCCCGATAGGCCCCATCCCGACCTGTCACAACTTCCAACTTTGTTTATTTGACCCCAAATGGGCCTTGCGGTACATCGGGATTCCAAATCTCCCTGCGCCCTCAGTACCCCTCCGAATCTTCATAGACCGTCTTCTTTACTCTGCTAGGCAGGATTATAACACTGAGTGGCAACTAGCATCTCCAGGATTTCCTTGTTTGCGTTGGACATTACATTCTTCTCGATCTAATAAGGTACCTGTCATGGTATCCTCCCTGAATCATTCCTTGCATAAATTAAGACCTCGCAATAAACCTAGAAATGGGATGGCAGAAGCAGGAGACCCGGGGAACCTGGTGGGGATCCCCACCAACCTCCACCAGTATGGAGGATGGAGGGAGATAGCCCCAGGGGCTATAAAAACTCGACTCCTTCGCCTTCCAGCTCATTCTATGGTCTCCTCTAGTCGCTGACTACTCTTTAACCTCGATCCTCCTCTCGCTCTCCTCCTCCTAAAAGATCCCGGGCATGGTGGTAGCCTTCAAGCTATAACCAAACCAGGCAAACGCATCCTAAAAGATCCTGGGCATGGTGGTAGCCTCTGAGCTATAACCAAACCAGGCAACGCACCCGAAAAGATCCCGGGCATGGTGGTAGCCCTCAAGCTATAACCAAACCGGGCACAACCGCTCCTGACGCCTCCAGTAGTGGATACCCACTAGGTATTCACTACAGTACCCTACCTATTTATGTTTACCACAACTTCCTTAGTGTAGATGCTATGTTCTTTCCTGTTTTTATGGCACTTGGTAGTTAACCAAACATATAGATATCCATTTTCTTTTCCTTCTGGTCATAAGGCTCCAAGAAAGGTTGGTCGCCATAATTGAGAATTTCTGTAACCATTCCCACAGTTCTCCTCCTTTTGCTTTGTTACGGACAACCCTCCACAGCAGTGTACCTACCGGAATTCAATTGTTTCCCTTATGAGAATCCCGTGAATGGTGAGGGTTATGGACTCAACTAATGTAATACCCTGTTTGGATGCCACGAAGTGAGTCCGTTATTTTTTCCCCCTTCTAAGGGTTTAATTTATTATTGTTCTAGGGATTCTCTTATACCACTCGGATTTACTTTATAGCCAGCGCCCAGTCTGCTGCTCACATTCTCCAGCACCCTCTTCGAAGCCAAGGAACGTTAAGTCTAGGCTAAGTCGTAGGTCTAGGAGAAGTAGGCTAGGGATGATAGGGGCGGTGCTGAGAGGTAGCGTGATTGTGTTCACCCTTGATAATAATTAGAAGATTAAACTTATTTCATTTCAGCTCTCTTGTGTCAGCTGCTGTACCTACCCTAGAGTTCCTCCCCTTATTGGGGTGTAAGGAAATTGAATTGCAAGAGGAGTGAGTGGCGCCCATAATTTAATACCGGTCAAAGTCAGATTCGACCCACAAACCTCAGCCCATGGCGTAGTATGTGGCGCTTGTACATATCACGCTACACTGTGTCTGACAGTCTTTCAGATACGTCAAAATAAGCAGGCCCGTGCAAAACCCTTATCTCACACCTGGTCGACAGTGGGCTAAGGAGGAGGAATGCAGAATAAAACGGGGAACGCCCCTCACCTGGTGCTGTACAATGCAAGCGACCTCGAGCTGGACAGCACTGTTTTTAATATTTTCTACTAGTGACGTCATAACGAGTAGGCCTCGCGAAAAATCCAAACCTCTTTCTGCGGCGGTGGCAGTAAGGCAGAATAAAACAGGGAACGCCCCACAAAGTAAACATCTGAAATATGGCGCAGTAACTCAAACCTCGAGCTGGAGCGAAGCTCGTCCAATCAGTCCGCCATCGTTTTCTGCCCCCTCGAGCTCTCATTCGTAAAGGCCACGTAATGTGTGATTTGGAGCACGCACGATCGGATTTACTTCGACGGTTGAGCTTTTTTTCCCCACTTCCAGCAAAAAGAGGAACGTAACTAACATACATCCTGCTCGCGTGTTTGAAATGTCATCATTTTACACAACGACCCATTCGCGCCCCGTCAGCTATTTCGAAATAAACAGTATGAGCGTTCAACAAATTATCGCTCACTTGCTGTTTATGACTGGAGGCTCTTATGAACTTTTCTTTATTATTTTCAATAATGAACCTTTGGAATCGAGCATGGAAAAAAAATTAACCACTTCCCCCCTTAAATGTTGACGGTTTCCATTTCAAGGTACGTAGAATCCGAAAACGGAATAAAAAGAATTTCTGTCCGTCCGCCGTACTTCGCACTTTTCTCTGTTACCAAGAACCGAAATTAATTCAATTTGGTTTGTAGGTCCCATTTGGGGTCTAGTTGGTCCGCAAAGCTCGGCGTTACTGTCAGTCATCTCGAAGGGATGAAAAATAGGAGTTGACATTTTCAGAACGCCGTAGCTCGAAAACATTCAACAGAAGGGTATGGTTTTGTTTACGTTTTTAAATTGATCTCAAACTAAAGAATTTTTTGAGATCACCCGGAGCATTGCAAGACCAGCCGTTTGCATCGAACACCTCCGTCAATATGATCGTGAATGAAATGGTTCAAATCCGGCCCACTGCTAGGGAACACCTGATTATAATCACGGATGGCTGCATGAAGTCGAGTCGTTTGTTCTGCGATATTATTTCATTTGATGAATGATGGCTCTTTTGGATTTTGCTGATAGGTAATTTTGTAACGTGAACAAACGTTACGCTTCATCAATAACATCAAATAATTAATGACTGAATTACTGAATCCTGCGCATTTTTATGAAACTGTAATCCCCGGGCCGACTCCAGTACTCGATTTAGGTCTTTCCTGGAGGGAGCTCGAGGGTACTGATCACACAAAACAAGTGATCTACGCAGAAGGGGTATCTACACAGGTAAATAATAAACCATTGTGTAATAATTTGCAGCGTTTTTCTCATGTAACAATGGAATACCAGGAAACGAAAATATTTATTTCATGATTATAAATATCAGATTTAATTCTACATAATGTGCCAGAAAAGACTTCCCCACATATCAATCTGGCTCGAGCCTTAAAATGGTTCAATTACAAAAAATTTGTAAAAAAAATCGTAACATGTTGAAAGCATCTTTGTTTCATTCTGGAATAAATTTCTTTGTATAATTTTCATTCATTCATGTCCTGTACAATCAAAATTTGTTGTTTTAGGGTCAGTTGCGGCACCATGATCTCGAAGGTAAACTAAAAAATTCTGAGGAGGGCTGGCGAGTTAAATAAGTTTTCTTGAGCGATTACAAAGGTTCATTGTTGAAACAGATACGTTAACCTAAAAAAAGAGTTTACAACTTCCGGCTCCAGAGCGAGGCTACTGGAGTTCGCTTAAATTCAAACGGAGAAGAAAAAAAATCGTTTTCACTACCGAGAAAAAACGAAGGTGGAAGACCCGTCATTAGACATCCAACCCGTCACCGTCAGCCGCGTATCCCGAGAACCGAGTTTTCAATTACCTTCTGGAGAAGTTGCCCTCATCAGGCTCATCCCCTTGTTAATTGCTCTTTTGCACATCGGTAGAGAGCGAGGCGAAACTGAAAAGCAGGAGACTCTGATGCCTTCTCAAGTTGGTTTCAACATTGGCGCAAAGGGGGTAATTAACATCAGACACCTCGAGGCGGCGAAATTCTCCCAGGAGTCCGTTTCAACTCTTCCGCGTTCGCTGGTTGATTGATGGAGCGAACCAGCTGCCTGATCACCTTCAAGCGTCGGACTGAACCTCGGAGTTTGCGGTTGTAACTGAGAAATAGCTCGAACCAGGGGAAACTTGGGGGATGGTGGCTTTCGAAATTCTTTGAAAGGTGAGCTTGTTGTTGAGAAGATAAAATAGCAAGTGGACGCATGGAGGAATGCGCATGGATACTAACCGCTGCTACATATTTCCCGTAGCATTGGAAAATTACAAAAATAATCATGGTTCACAAAAAAGGTAAGCCTACTGATGATGTCGCCAGCTATCGGCCAATAAGCATACGTCAATTTTCTCAAAGATCTTCGAGCGGATGGTCTTTCCCCACGTACTACGCCACATTGAGCATCTCCTCCCTTCTACGCAGTTTGGCTTCAGGAGTCTCCTTTCGTGCCCATGGCAGCTACATAGAGTACTCGATCATATTCTAAACGCTTACGAAAACAACGAATCAGCTTGGGTATGTACCTCGATGTGGAGAAGGCCTTTGACAAGGTGGCACAATGGCTTATTAGCAAAACTAAAACCTCACCTGAATGATGTTATAGGTTCCGTTCGGGGTCGAGTTGGTCCTCGAAGCTCGACGTTACTGTCAGTCATCTCTAAGGGGTTCAAAATAGGGGTTCAAATTTTCAGAACGCCTATACCTTTTTTTTACGTGAATCTTTTTACGGTTTTAAATAGTTCTTGAACTTACGAGTTTTTAAAGACCACCCGGAGCACCGTACGCCCAGCCGTTCGTTCACAGTAAGGCCCCGAAATTTGCACCGACAGGCATTTTCGACTCCTGTGTGAATAAAATTGTATACAACAGACGAAATCTCGTCACCAGGGACGCGCCGATTTTATTGGTGGGGTACCTATGAAGTCGAGTTGGTTGTTCTGTGATATTATTTCATTTGAAAAATGATGTGCGTTTCTTTTTGTTAGGTACTGTTTGCAATCGACAGAATTATTTTAGCAACATTTACCTCGTGATTTAGGTAGGTACCTAGTAACGAGTACAGGGTTAGGTATTAACCTACGGAGGGTGTGCGATCCGGCTGGATTTTGTTGATAGGTACTTTTGCAACTTGAACAACCGATGAAGTATTATTGATGGGTAAATTATTACACAATGGCAAATTATTACACAACGGCTCATCTACCCAGAAGGGGCTGGATTTTGTTGTACTTTTGCAACTTGAACAACCGATGAAGTATTATTGATGGGTAAATTATTCCACAATGGCAAATTATTACGCAATGGCAAATTATTACACAATGGCAAATTATTACACAATGGCAAATTATTACACAACGGCTCATCTACCCAGAAGGGGCTGGATTTTGTTGATAGGTACTTTTGCAACTTGAACAACCGTTGAAGTATTATTGATGGGCAAATTATTACACAACGGTTCATTATTCTATCTCCGTAGAAGTGAAACCTATACAGGTAAATTATTACACAACGGTTTAGGTAGGTACCTAGTAACGAGTACGGGGTTAGGTACTAACCTACGGAGGTCCGCGATCTACATATTTTCATTGATTTTGTTATACCACGTTAATCATGTACATTACGTGCTATATAATTTGTTCTCATACTAAATAGTGCCAAGCACAAAAATGTTAATAAAAATGTTCAATAAAAAAACTGCTACGCTCTATACCAGTGGTTTTCAAATTGGGGGGCGCGAGTGATTTTCAGGGAGGGGCGGATCTGAGATCAAAAATAAAAAATTCTTGTACATGGAAATCGCCCATTGCACCAAGAGACGAAACCTTGATGCAGCGCATTCAAGCAAACTTTCTAGACCGACTAGCTTCGTGCTAAGAACAAGACAGACGTCAAATGCTCGATGTTATTTTTAAAACTTGAAACGGCACTTATTTCCCAACCAGAAAATGTCAATAATACGGTTGTACGTCTAAAATAGAGATACGTCTATCTGTTTACGGCCCTATTCCTGTGACCATGTATTACCAGTAGTCAAAGACTAACGTGACAGAGAACTGCTGATTCAAACGCACGGTTCTATGAAACCGAATTTGTTGTACACGACTCGCTTTCTCATGGCAAGGCCTGGTGTCAGCCGCACTGCTCGAACCCCCTGTTCAAGAACCCGCGTTTCACTGGGGCTGCGAGAGGTTTACTGCCCATCAGTTTATTGGTGCTGCCAATCGATGGGTACAGGGTATAAATACTCTCCAAGATATGTTGTACAGCCTCACGCGCGGCTATGGACCCCACCACCCCCATTTCATCCAAAGTCTTCTAAAAACCCTCATAAACTTGCCTTCTCCAATAAAATCAGCGGGGGTTACCTCTGCTTCTCTTGGTCTCCATTCACAGGCTCTCGCCGTTCTACGTCACTTCAAAATCCTTCATTAAAAACGGTTGATTGGAAAATTTCGTTTAAATTATTTTTGCAATTTCCCTTAACCCAAGAATTTATTTAAATGTATTTCGCCTGACTGAATATTAATGTCTACATAAAGCCACTAAAACCATACTTGATATATTTACTCAACCCTGAACATGAAAACATTAGACTCCCGGTAAAATAGTTTAAAATTGACTTATTAAATGTTCTCCCAGTACGGGGCATAGAGGTCCAAAACGACCACAACTATACTCATACTCGTACTATTCCAAGAGCTACGTATAGCGATAGATGGCTCTTGAATCTAGTACTAGTACTGTCATCCAAGGGCTGATCATGAACCCCCCCCCCCCCCCACCAACGAACCTCGAAGCTTGCAGAAGATACTGCAAGCACGCTACAAGGAACAAAGAATTTCGTACTGAAACGCTGCAAATTATTACACAACGGTTTATTATTTACTTGAAACCCCTTCTGCGTATTTCAATAATTAACTATTTCTTGCTATTCATGAAGCATAAGGCAAAAATAATAAACAGTTGTGTAATAAACCGCTGTGTAAGAAACCGTTGTGTAATAAACCGTTGTGTAATCATTCACCTGTATAGATTCCCTTTTGTGTAGATCACTGTTTTCTGTGGTCAATACCTACCCTTCAGCTTCCCCCACCACCACCACCACAGGAAATCCCTAAATCGAGTACTGGTTCGGCCCGGTAATTACAGGTTCATAAAAATGCGCAGGATTCAACAATTCAATAATTAATTATTTGTTGTTATTCATAAAAATTGTATATTTATATATTTGCTGTTATACATGAAGCATAAGGTAAATATTAAACCGTTGTATAATAAACTGTGTGGAGGGGGGGGGGGGGGGTCAACGTTTTCAATGGATATGGAGGTTATTGGGAAATTCAGTCGTTTTCAATGGATATACACAGAGGTTACTAGGAACTGGCCCTAGATTCATAAGCTATACGTTGCGTTTTAATATGGGCGACCGGCCCAATCATGTAGGAAAACTGTACGGGGGGGGGGGGGGGGTCGATGGACGGAGAGAGGGGGGGGGAGGTCCTTCGGAGGTGATAGGGATGAGTCCCAGGCGAGCATGTTTTAAAAAGGAATGTCCCACAACATATACTGTGGTTTATTATACCGTGAATAATACACCAGTAGTAGCCAGTACTTCAACCATTACTTTTTCCGAAAATCTCCGACTATAATAATTTAACGGTAAGTTTGACCCATTATTCAAACTAAAGGTGGAAATCACCCAGTACAATTCGCAACGGAAGACTTCTTTTAAACCACTCGCCGTGCTCTTTCAAATCATCGAAGAGTGAATATTCAACTGTCAAAGGGTAAAAAAATCAAAGAAAAATTCAGCAAAATGTCCCAACTTAGCCCTGTGTACTTAGGAATATGGTCAATGCTCCTTGGTACATCCGAAACGACGACCTCCACAGAGACCTTGGAGTGGAGAGGGTCAGAGATGTCATGAAAAAATAAGCTAGTAGCTACGAGCAGAGGCTACTTGGACATACAAATCCGGAAGCCATTCAGCTTCTGGACAACTCTGCAGTAACACGGCGGCTGAAGAGTACCAAGCCCTTGGACTTACAGTGTAGTTGAAGACGTACAGTGTTGTGGACTCATGTGTGGTGCTAGTCACTGGACATTCACCATAACGGATACATGCGTTAATTATTGTCTAATCTAAATAACTAGATAGTTACCGATGTAACTAGTTGTTATAATAAAATAAATAAACGCTTAAAAAAAAAAAAAAAAACAGCCCTGTACCACTTTCATGCATACCGGCTTATTTTTTGTTTAAAAAATTCGTGCTTTCGCACACATGCTCCATTTGGGCCCTAGTTGTGTCCCGAATCTTTTCAGGCCGGTCGGAATATACCCAGGGGTGTTATGGGTGAAAATGGGTGTACAAATAGGTATTTTTTTGTGTTTTAGTAACATGAGCTTTTGAGGTATCGCTATCCATGTTTTTTGGGACGAGAAGACCGAATATGAAGTCGATTTTGACCAGAGTGGAAAAATGAAGTTCTAACGAAGTTTCAGCCTTAAAGGATACGTTAAATTTTGGTCTAAAATCGTCGTTCTTTCGCACCCAGTTTGGGTCCCCATTTGGGTCCTAGTTGTGCACGGAAGCTCAGCAGCCCGATCGGAATACACCCAGGGGCGTTGGGGGGGGGGGGGGTATGAGTTGGTTTTTTTGGAGGTTCTAGTGAACATGAGCCTGTGAGGTATCGTTTTCCATGTTTTTTAGGGCGAGAAGACCGAATATTAAGTTTATTTTGACCGAAGAGTGAAGAACTGAGGTTGTAACGAAGATTCAGCTCCCGAAATTCATTTTTTATCAGCCGAAAACCTGGAAAATTGTCTGAAATATCCATAAATTTGTATAATAACACTGGGAGTAGTATCAACAGGTGAATCAATACAATTAAATCGCACTATCAATGATCAAAGATAATTTGTGAAAAAAAATTTAAAAAAAATTAGGAGCCTAATTCGTGTTTTTGGGGGCCAAAATTGGTAGAAACCATCAAAAATTTCTATTTTAATTATTGTACATGAAAGAAACAATGAATGAACATCCAACATTTCTGTATGTTGTGACAAGGACTTTGCAACGTTTTTCGGTTTTTGTTGAGTTTAAGTAGATGTTGAGAGCAGTGAGAGCAGAACAGGTAAGGGAAGGAGATTTTGATGACCCTCACTGCCGAATTTGGTGTGATAGATGAATTAATAGCTTAAGGTTAAGGGCCCATCCGACTATTAAACGGTTCTGCACCTCATCCGAAGTGTATCCTCACTATACAGGGTGTCTCACTTATGATCCGAAAATTTTTAACCACGTGTTCTACAACCAATTTCCAACAAAAAGTGTCCCCTGAAGTTTTTTTTTAAAACCACTAAAAACCTGAGTTTTTTCAACGTTAAGATTTTTTTCGTGTTTTCGACCTTTGGTCACTGAAAAGGTCATAACTCCCTTAATATGAAAAGTAAAACCAAATCTAAGTAAATCGTTGGAAAGAGCGTTAAATTTCCCGTCTTTTGAGCCTCTAACAAAAATTTTTTGAAGGGAACTTGAGAGTGAAAAATGAGCCTGAAAAGTTAATTTCGTCAATTCTTGAAAACTGCCTGTTTTTCAAACGATCATTAGTCCCCATAATTCTGGTGATTGGTCATAGCCTGTAAGCCTAAAAAATGCGCAAAAGCCTCAGCTTTCCAACGGTATAGTCAGTTTTTATTTTTTAGAGGGAACGTTTTTGAGAAAATTGAGTTTTTATGCGAAAAAACGTGTGTTTTCAGGCACATTTGAGGGTTTTTTCTTGGGGAAAAAAGTAGGTACTGCATGACTAACCACTGATGACTTTGGAGGCGGATTTACGTATTTTTTTACGCTGAATCTAATGGTGACATACCCAGAGCTTCCTACCAACGCCGCTCGTCTGTCGATGGGATTGTATGCGAAAAACGTGTGTTAAACAGAGTGAGGTTTGTTTCTGTTGTTTGTTGTGATGCCCTCTTCTTAGCGTTGATAAGAAAATCGTCATGAGGAAAACATCTACGTACAAAGTCTCTCTATTCGACCGAGTTCACCATCACGTTCAATCCGTTCTTCCGTTGCGTTCGATCCAGTTTCCTGTGTTGAAAATTTTCAAGTTTTTGTTTCCACTATGGCTCCATTCACCTATACCGTCAAAGAGTGCGTCGACATGATTTTCGTATATGGTTACGCACGGAAACGCATCGCAGCGGGAAGAGAGTTCGCGCGGCGTTTCCCCAACAGACATCCTCCTTACAGAGAAACCTTCAGTAGGGTAAATGCACTTCACCATATCAAAAGGTGTTCGTTTTTGTGTTTTGGATTTCGTCATGTTCGGAATGAAGTGTTGTTTGTGCTAACACCCATTTAACCCACCCATTTGTGAAGACGCCTGATGGTATGAGGTTAACAACTGGAAATTACTCACAAGGTAAATTCTGTTTTCTACGCCTACGTAATAGCTTCATGACATTTATTCAGCCATAACGACCAGCAATGGTGAATTGCAGCTAAAATTTTTCAAAAATATTAACGCAGGTATGCACACGTGCACGGAACGGGGAATTGTTCCAAATGGTCACTCACAGAGCAAGTGGTCCACGCGATGAATTTCGGGACGAGGCGATATTGGACGCAATAGCTGAGGATTCCACTTCCAGCACCCGCCGAATGGGCTTGCAGCTAGGGGTGCCACATGCGTCAGTTCATAGAGCCATAGTTGAAAGAAAAACTTCGAAAATTTTCAACACAGGAAACTGGATCGAACGCAACGGAAGAACGGATTGAACGTGATGGTGAACTCGGTCGAATAGAGAGACTTTGTACGTAGGTGTTTTCCTCATGACGATTTTCTTATCAACGCTAAGAAGAGGGCATCACAACAAACAACAGAAACAAACCTCACTCTGTTTAACACACGTTTTTTCGCATAGAATCCCATCGACAGACGAGCGGCGTTGGTAGGAAGCTCTGGGTATGTCACCATTAGATTCAGCGCAAAAAAATACGTAAATCCGCCTCCAAAGTCATCAGTGGTTAGTCATGCAGTACCTACTTTTTTCCCCAAGAAAAAACCCTCAAATGTGCCTGAAAACACACGTTTTTTCGCATAAAAACTCAATTTTCTCAAAAACGTTCCCTCTAAAAAATAAAAACTGACTATACCGTTGGAAAGCTGAGGCTTTTGCACATTTTTTAGGCTTACAGGCTATGACCAATCACCAGAATTATGGGGACTAATGATCGTTTGAAAAACAGGCAGTTTTCAAGAATTGACGAAATTAACTTTTCAGGCTCATTTTTCACTCCCAAGTTCCCTTCAAAAAATTTTTGTTAGAGGCTCAAAAGACGGGAAATTTAACGCTCTTTCCAACGGTTTACTTAGATTTGGTTTTACTTTTCATATTAAGGGAGTTATGACCTTTTCAGTGACCAAAGGTCGAAAACACGAAAAAAATCTTAACGTTGAAAAAACTCAGGTTTTTAGTGGTTTAAAAAAAAACTTTAAGGGACACTTTTTGTTGGAAATTGGTTGTAGAACACGTGGTTAAAAATTTTCGGATCATAAGTGAGACACCCTGTATAGAGGAAAAAAGTCCGGGGGTTTCGATCGGGCAACGATCCCTGGAGAAGCCTTGATGGAAGAAGGAACACGTTCCACGGTCTTGAAGAATGAATTAATTCCAACGTCAAAGTGGGACAAGCCGGCTTTGCAGCCCGTCTCCAGACCGACCAGATACGCACCTTTCTCATTCTTTTTATAGGCACTAGTAATTTTCACTATCGAAATAAAAGAAATAAAAAATTATTTTCTAGTAAATAAACTAAGAAAATGAAAAAAGATCAACTACCTATTGAAAAGAGACAAATTTGTACATACCATGGACAAACTCTCAGAGCTGGAACTAGGAGAGCCGTACCTAATACCATTCTAAACTTTGAATTCCTAAAGACGAAATACTCGAGAGAAAAGAGCGAGACCGTAATCGCCGAACTTGGATGAATTTAGAGTATTTCCACCCGAACGGTATTCAACCGCGTTTGAAAAGTCCGAATTCCAAGAGCTAGTCGAACATGGTGTCATGTTGGTGTTATTATTGAAAATAATAAACCAAAATCTACTCTTATTCAATTGGAAAAGGGAGAAATTCCTAGAATAAAGTGTACTTACCTATTCGTATGACAGTTTTCGAAAAATCTTAACAAACTGCTAATTACTCAAAAAAAAGGTTTATATAATAGTAAATGCAAATGGGAAAAGACTTTAACTGTTCAAAAGAGGATTTTGCAAAATTTGGATAAATTACGCAAAAATAAACGAAATTCGGGACAGGTGGTAATTTGATAGGAAGTTCGGAATTATTTCATAATTTAGTAAAAGTTTAAGGGTAGGGTACTTCGAAGATTCGCTCATTACGTCATGCGGCATAACGGGAACTTTTGTTTCCTATTAAGGGCCAATGTCACGGGTTTAGTTCCAAGAACCGCCACCACGTTGTGCTTCAAAATGAGCCAATCCAATATTCGATTTATCTCTTGAATGGGTCAACCGATTTCCAATCTGTAAAGCGTTCTGAAATCGTTATGAGCAACCTCAAGTGGCGACATTCAGTTTTGAATTTTTAATTTTTTGGTTTATTATTTTCAATAATGAACCATTGGAATCGAGCATGAAAAAAAAAATTCTTACCCCCCCTCAAAATTTGATGGTTTACGTTTCAAGGTATGTAGAATCCAAAACTGCAATAAAAATATTTCTGTCTGTCCGCCGTACGCCGTACGCCGTACACCGTACGCCGTACGCCGTACGGGCCACTTTTCTTAGTTACCATGAAAAAAAATTGATGAAATTCGGGTTATAGGTTCCGTTCGGCGTCTAGTTGGTCCTCGAAGCTCGACGTTACTGTGAGTCATCTCTAAGGGGTTCAAAATAGGGGTTGAAATTTTCAAAACGCCTATACCATTTTTTTACGTAAATATTTTTACGGTTTTAAATAATTCTTGAACTTGCGAGTTTTTTAAGACCATCCGGAGCATCGCACGTCCAGCCGTTCGTTCACAGTAAGGCCCCGAAGTTTGCACCGACAGGCATTTTCGACTCCAGTGTGAATGAAATTGTATACAATTCAAACCAAATCTCGTAACCAGAGACGCGCCCACAATAGGAATTTGTGAATACGGCCAATCATTGGTAGGGATCACCTGATTATATTGGCGGAGTATGAAGTCGAGTTGGTTGTTCTGTGATATTATTTAATTTGAAAAATGATGGCTCTTTTGGAGTTTGTTAGGTAGTGAAACTTGAACAAACGTTGAAGTATTATTGATGGGTAAATTATTACTACGGTAAATCATTACTCAACGGTAAATTATTACACAACGGTTCATTATACCATCTACGTAGAAGGGGCTGGAGTTTGTTGGTAGGTACTTTTGCAACTTTTTTCACTCCTCATCAACAATTTCTTTTCAGAACTTCATTATGTGTGTTTCTTTTTGTTAGGTACTGTTTGTCATCGGCAGAATTATTTTAGCAACATTTAACTCGTGATTTAGGTAGGTACCTAGTAACGAGTACGGGGTTAGGTACTAACCTACGGAGGGTCTGCGATCTACATAATATGTATATAATAGAATAGTACATATCATATTATGTAGAAGGGTTATCTATACATAGAGCTGTGATCTGTAACAGGAGGGTATTCTATACAAAATAATAAACCGTTGTGCAGGGATTTGCAGCGTTTTTTTCCATGGAGTTTTCGACATTATTTTACTTAATTTCAACTTTAAAAAAAGAAGCAACTAGTTAGTAGTATAGGAAAATATCGAAGAATCCAAATCCGTTTTCAGATTGAAGATCGGATCATTAGATCGAACGGCATCTGGGAAAATCACTATAACAACAGGGGCCTATTGTTAGCCCTCTAATCCTCTACATGGGCCCACCTTGCAACGATGCCTTCCCTTTCCTGTCGATTTGAGCTAGCAGGCGGGCTGAGTTCACATCTAAGAGTGTATTTTTCCTTCTACATCTATTTCTTCAACTACAAGATTTGCTTGGCAGAATAGTCGGCTGCTGGATCAAATCGGGGTACAGCCAAATTTCGGCTGAATCCTGTCAGGGTATCAAGGTTGGTTTTTAGCGTCTGACTGGTATCTAGTTTTCTTGTATTACTAAATTTCTATTTTCTAAGCTTTGCGACTGTAATTTCCATAATAAGACATTCAATATCTAATGATTTGCAGCGTTCTCATAATCTACCAAACCTTATGAAGTAAATAAACTCGCCACAAAATGAAGAAACACCACTTACTCACTTACACCAATTATTCACAGTAAGTAGGTAAATATTCCAATTAATTATAGGCTGTAGGTACTCTTTTTCTAGGGAAGAAATTTTTTAAACCAAATGGCTAAAAATATGAACTGGAAACGCTTTAATTTGACCTGGCAATGCTCGAAGTAAGTTGGTATATTTTTAATGAATTTCTCTAAATCATTTGTTGATATAGCGCTTGCCTGAATGAATCTTCACACTGAAAAGTTGTAGGTACACGATGTGTTACAATCTTGATGGCTCGTTGAGGTTTCTGTTAGGAGATGAAGGCTTAGAAAAGCTGAATTGAAGAAGGGTTGGACAAATTAATTAGGCGGGAAGCCCTGCAGGTAGCCCCCCACTGCCCCGTGATTCCAATATAAATATGCAAACTAGGCTTCAGGGACCCGTCTACCTCCAGTAATAACCTCATCAACTCTGTCTTTATATTTGGATTGGAATCAACTTGAAAAACCCCCCCGGACGAAGGCATTAAATATTATATAGGAACATCAGATCGGACCTATATAACTACACCTAGGACCCTAAAACCTCTACATCCACGAACAAGTTTCCAAAGCTCTGCTCTCGCCAGCTCTTCCCTTCATGTGATGGACGTAAGTAGGAAGACGTATAATAACACAAGTGGTTTAACGATTTGGTTAATAAAAATAACACAAGTGGTTTAATTATTTGGTTAATTGATTTGGTTAATTAAAATAACGCAAGGGGTTAATTAAAATAACGCAAGCGGTTTAATTATTTGGTTAATTAAAATAACACAAGTGGTTAATTTATATTGGTGGCATGCATGCAAATCTTATTGGTAAGCGCATAAAAGGGCGTATCTATTATTGACAGAAGGTCAAATATAGCTAAAAATCGTCAACAATGACTAAAAACTAGGCAGTGGCGTTAGCCGGGGAGGGGGAGGAGCATTGGCTGGAAAAATGTATTACCAATTAAAATTAAATCGCCAAGAATGATATCAATCAGTACAGTAACAAAAATAAAACAATAACGGATTGATTAAACGGTAAATCAAACATGAATAAACAGTTAAATAGTATTACGTTTATTTGATTATTGATTACAAACAAGCAACGTGAAAATTTCTGAAATATATGAATGTGAAAAATATTTTTATCATCAAAATAGCTTTCTGTCGCGAATCACCAGCCCACACAATGTCAGTTGAATTACCCATTTTAGCCTTTAATACACATTCCCCCCCCCCCCCCCCGCCACTCATCACAATTTGTCACCTATTCTGTATGAAAAACAACGAAATGGTATTTTTCTGTCTTAACTGATCCTCCCACACCCCTTTCAGCAATTTTATATCGCAATTTTAGTCGTTTTTATCAATTTTGGTTTATTATTCTCAATAATGAACCATTAGAATCGAGCACGAAAAAAAAATTCTAACCCCCACCCCCACCCCCCCACCCACAATTTTTATGGTTTACGTTTCAAGATATGGAGTATTGGATTTTGTTGGTAGGTACTTGTGAAACTTGAACAAACGTTGAAGTATTATTGATGGGCAAATTAATACACAACGGCAAATTATTACACAACGGTAAATTATTAAACAACGGTAAATTATTTCATGACGGTAAATTATTACACAACGGTTCATCTACCAAGAAGGGGCTGGTTTTGTTGATCGGTACTTTTGCAACTTGAACAAACGTTGAAGTATTGTTGATGGGTAAATTATTACACAATGGTAAATTATTACACAACGGTAAATTATTTCACAACGGTAAATTATTACACAACGGTTCATCTACCAAGAAAGGGCTGGGTTTTGTTGATCGGTACTTTTGCAACTTGAACAAACGTTGAAGTATTGTTGATGGGTAAATTATACACAATGGTAAATTATTACACAACGGTAAATTATTAAACAACGGTAAATTATTACACAACGGTTCATCTACCAAGAAAGGGCTGGGTTTTGTTGATCGGTACTTTTGCAACTTGAACAAACGTTGAAGTATTGTTGATGGGTAAATTATTACACAATGGTAAATTATTACACAACGGTAAATTATTACATAACGGTAAATTATTAAATAACGGTAAATTATTACACAACGGTAAATTATTACACAACGGTTCATCAACCAATAAGGGGCTGGATTTTGTAGATCGGTACTTCTGCAACTTGAACAACCGTTGAAGTATTATTGATGGGCAAGTTATTACACAACGGTTCATTATACTTGACCACGAAGGTAGGTATTGACCACAGAAAACAGTGATATAGGCAGAAGGGGCATCTATTTCACTCCACATGAACAATTTTCCTTCAGAACTTCATTATTTGCGTTTCTTTTTGCCGTTTTAGTTACGGTTTGTCATCGGCTGTATTATTTTAGCAACATTTAACTCTAATTACATACTTTAATTTAGGTAGGTACCTAGTAACGAGTACGGGTTTAGGTACTAACCTACGGAGGGTCTGCGATCTACATAATACGTATAGAATAGTACATATTATATTATATAGACGGGTTATCTATACAGAGAGCTGTGATCTATAACAGGAGGGTATTCTGTACAAAATAATAAACCGTTGTGCAGGGATTTGCAGCGTTTTTTACTCTAAAAACAAACTAGATTCCCTTAGAATCTCCGAACTCACCCTTTTGTTTGGAATAAGAACATTTTGGCGAAATTTGAAATTTTATCACGTACCGAAGGTCAGATATCGTCTGGAGTGACACAAACTAAAATATAAATATACTTATAAATTGTGTTAAAATCTGGGGATGAACTCAGGATACTCTGGAACGGATTTGCCTACACAACAAGTTCAAGAATTTATGTTCTGAAAATTTTGGACTCATTGCAATAACTTCATTGTCGTTGGAAATTCGCTAACATTATTGCCAAATAAATATGGTTTTATTTGACATTCAGCTTTGTAAAGTCAAACCTTATAAGCACATGTTCAAACAAACTGAAGCTATTGCAATGGGTCCTAGCATTTTCAGAACATGAATTTTTTGGCATTTTTTTATAGGCAGATCCGTTTCAGAGCATCCTAAATTATTCATCCCTAGATGGTAACAAACATTTATATGTACCTATATGTTTATATGTCACTCCGACGGACGATATCTGTCCTTGGGTACATGATTTAAACTCCGAATTTCGCCAAAACGTTCGTATTGCCAAACATTAGGATAAGTTCGAAGAACAGCAATTTTCAAAAAATCTAAGGGGGTAAAATTTGAGTTTTTAGACAAAAGTCGGTAAAAAACGGCTAAAATTGCGAACAATTGACAGGAAATCACTGTATGTGGTACGGAAGGGTGAGTAAAGACGGACAAATACCATTTTATTGGTTTTCATAGAGAATAGGGGTAAATTTTGATTTTTGGGGGTCAAAAATTAGTATTGAGGGCTAAAATCAATATTAATTCACCTGACGATGTGTGGGATGTTGAATCACGACGGACGGACTATTTCGATGATAAAAATACTTTTCTGAAGAACAAGTGGGTCAAATTTGACTTTATCAGGGTAAAAAATCGGTAAAAACAGCTAAAATCACGAAAAAATTATATAATTTTACGAAAAGTGGTATTGTTTGTCGCTATATCATCTCCTTATACAATAGCACGAATATTTCTTTGAAAATTCGCTCTTAAAACCATGATGAATGACGAACTTTTTCTATTTCCGATAACCCCCCCACCACTCAACAATCCTGGCTACGCCACTGAAACTAGGCCTCCGCTAGTAGACTTGGTAGACTTAGAAGCAATAAATTACCACAGATGGTTTGAGATTGTGAGTTTAGACAGGGAAGATTATAGTTACTATTAGAAGTGGCCCAAAGATGTGTAATGATTCAAAGATTATCCGTGCCCTGGTATTGGTAGAATACTACGCATTTTCGATTATTTTCCACAGGAAGGCCACAGCCCGGTCTTTGAGCTGTATTCCGATTGCCGTCGGATTTCCTTTCATTTCCTCCCCAATTATCCTTCATGTTCGCCCCCTTCACCACCGACCACTTCACCGTTTCACTCAGTCATAATTCTCTTCTCGAGCGATCCTTCTAATTACACGTTGTAATTTTAAACTGAGATATACATCTCCACATTGTTGGCCAATATAATCTCTCATCATTGGTGCCCGAGGTAATTATCAGTTGTCTGTAATGATTACCTTTTCTTTCCACGGGTTGATCTATGGCCGAGGCCGGGGCGAGGTGAGGCCATGATAGAAGGCGTAGCTATTGCGGGTTGATTAATAGTCGTGGAAAACCGGTGAGCTCATTTCCTTAGAATTACCATTAAAAGGGAATTGCGCTCAATTACTGGGGAAACGCCTCAAATGGAGGTTGGAAGGTATCAACCTCTCATACAATTTCCGTGGGCCCTGTTGAATATTTTGTAAACTGCTTCGCCGCAAGAGAGATATAGATTCGAGTGGAGATAAGCAGATAGGTAGGTAACACAGGGACCACGTTATTAGCACAATCTCTTGAATATGGCACCCGAAGGGAAGGTACCCGGCCACGGTTGTGAGAGGAAGCAGTTTAGATCCAATTTTCACGTTTAACAGATAATATTCCAAGAACGAAAAAACGCTGAATTTATTACACAACGGTTTATTATTTACCTGTATAGAATGGCCCTTCTCGTAGATAAATGTTTTCTGTGGTCAATACCTACCCTCGTGCTCCCCACGAAAGCCCTAACTCGAGTATTGGAGCCGGGAATTACAGTTTCATAAAAATGCGCGGAATTCAATAATTCAATAATTACTTGATGTTATTCATGAAGCATAACGTTTGTTCAAGATGCAAAATTACCCATCAACAGAATCTCCCGAGATGAATTTTTTGAGACCACCCGGAGCAATGTACGACCAGCCGTTCGTTTGCACCGAAAAGCTTCGTCAACTGATCGTGAATGAAAGGCATAAATCCGGCCCAGATATCATCGCTAGGGAACACTTGGTTATAATATGTATCTCAACTACAGCAATAAGGGGGGTTCACGAGGTGCGGCAATTTAGAAGACAAAGAAACTGAATAAATGGTGTTCACGAAGTATCGGGACTCGAGATAATGCAAAGGGGCGAATTTACTATGATTGAAATAATTATATAACTTGTAATGGAAAATGATGTTGTGTAAGGTTGGCACCAGAGTCGGGTGCACGGATCCAGATGGGTTCAATTCGGGGGTCAGTATGTGGGCCTGCAAGTGGAAAAGAGGTTCACGTTAGGCCAAGGCTCGGGGTAGCAATAACTACCTGATGGAGGTTCTGCAACAGAACGGAAGAACCCCTCTGTTACTTCTGACAAAATGAAATGTAAATTGGACGCCTGAAGGGCACTGCTACGTGACTGTCACAAAATGGATAATAAAGGGGGTAAGTGTGCAAGTCCTACCTCTCCTGGAAACGGGCAGAAGTTCCTCGTCCAGGCAACCTCTTGGCTGCGTTCGTCCTGGCTCCTGTGGTCTACTGCTCCACCCAAAGGCGAACTGGTCACGCCTGAAACAGGAGTGTCGCGGCAGGAAATGGGTTCCAACCTGCGCTGAACCCCTGTGCTTCATGGTCGAATATTCCTCCGAATACTCTCCTCACGTCTCTCCCGTCTCTGGTCGTCTCTACAAATCGGGAATCCAAAAGGGGAAGCAAAAGAAAGGTCCAGGGTTATCAAATACGGGGGTTCACCAACGGGGTCTCAATATGGCTGAAGGCTCCAAACACAACTCAACTACTCCACTGTCTCAGGTAAATCGCAGGTCTAGTCTCTGGGTCCCAGTCTCAAGTCAGCTGTCATGGCGGCCACAACGGGGTATATCCCTTACCCCTCTCCTCCCGAATTCACCCCTCCACGGCGTGGGGAAGCGGCGCAGACAGCTCTCGCGTCGACGGCTCCTACCACCGGTATCGATCGCGTACTGCCCGAGTCAAAAAGGTAAATGTCGTTTCCTGGCCATCTTACAATACTATCTACGCAGAAGAGGATCTATACAGGTAAATTATTACACAACGGTTTATCATTTGCCTTATGCTTCATGAATAACTGCAAATAATTAATGATTCAATTATTGAATCCCACACGTTTGCATAAATGTTTGATTCCGGGGCCGGCACCAGTTACTCCGTTTAGGGCTTTCCTTGAGGGAGCTCGAGGGTAAGAAAACAGGGATCTACGCAGTGATCTATACAGGTAAATAATAAACCGTTGTGTAATAATTTGCAGCGCTTTTTTTCCGTAGTTGTGAGCTCTGCGGCCTGTAGTGGTATAGTTCTTGTGCAGCTGTTGTTATCTATACGATCTACAGAGCCTTAAGCACTTCGGTCATATATGATCTTGGTTCCACGGAAGAAATTCTGGTCAGTCGTTATTCAATAACATGATACGTCTAAAGGCGGGTTCACACGAGTCAAGATTAGTTGATCAATTTTAGTTGATAAACAAAAGTTGAAGGAGACTCGAATCAGTTTTGGTTCATAAGTTTCAGATAAAAATCGATCAAATCCACTTTTCTTGGATTTGCACACCAAAGAATGCTGTTTTTTGTACATAGCTCTGATTGTCTTTATTTTGTTTTCAACATCAGGAATGGTCAAACCAGAAATGCCCATTTCTTTCATTACAGAAGTCAAAGAAGCATTTTCACGCGCATCTCTATTATTAAAACTTTCTAAACGATGGTTCCAAAGACAATCGTGCTTATTGTAGAGTTTTAAAAATCTGAACATCGCCCTTTCAGACCACCTGGCACTCATTTTTTGGAACGAAAATGACACAAAATAGATTTTAAAAACACGACCCGCTCGGACATTGACGCGAGTTGGAAGCAAACTGAGCGATCGGGGTTCACACGTATCAATACATGCTTCAACTTGAACTATAATGTCCTCCGCTCAAATCCTTACAGATTCCAGGAACTGCTACGCTCCAGGTGGCCCAGCAGCCTGCTTCTCTACACGGACGGCTCCCTTCACAGCGGCCGAGCTGGCTGCGCTTTCATGGATGAGATGAACGAGGATATTAGACACTTCAGTATGTGGAGCAAGGCCTCTCTATCTATACAGCAGAATGCTACGCTATTCGGCAGGCGCTCGAGTATGCAAATACAATAAATGACCATCACTCTGAAATTCTAATTCTGACTGACTCCAAAAGTGTCACGTCCAAGATAGCGGAGTTGAGGTCGTCTTCTCGCCTCACCAAGATAGAAGCTGACATAGCCCATCAAACATACACTGCGAGAAACAGAAGGAAGAAAGTAATTTTCTGTTTAGTTTGCGAATGTACATTATGTGCCCATCTAAATTAATTAGTTATCCCACTGTGATACTATATTTTAGGTGCCTAGAAATTGAATGTCCAATAACAGGAATTAGTCGTAGCTCAAGAAGGTACGTGTAGGTACCGAGATGTGAACTCCACTTGAATTTCCCCAGTTTACAGCCTGTGAATTTCTTCGAGTCCATCAATGCCAAAGGCTTGAGGAGCTGGGACGTCGTCGACAATGAAGCAAACCGTGCTGCGCTACTACCAGAGCCAACTCCTCACGCCATTTATTCTTCCACAGACTTGAAGCCCTCAGCCAAAGCACGCATGTTGCGAAACTGGAGAGAGGAGCACCTGGCCCACCGGTACAAGGCACTCTTCCCACAACCCAAACCCATAACCTGGTGGCACAACATTATAGCTATTAAACCGAAGGCTAAGAAGCGGCCATGCCAACACAAATGCCTACCAGTATACTCGTATGGTCGGGAATATTGCCTCCACCCTTTGCCGATTCTGCCAGCAAACGGACGAAACGCCAGAACACCTAATTCTAAATTGTCCTGCACACCAAACCGCTCGAGTGGATTTTCTCAGGAAACTCCCCCACAAGATGAATCATCCATTCAGTCTGGACACCCTTCTCGCGGAAAGTGATAGTGATATTTATACTCTGTTATATGATTTCATAAAACAAGCAAAAACTTCTTTTAAGCTAAAATTTTGGCGTACCGATAATGTAGCAATGTAAGTTGTAAATATTTATGCGGCTGTATGAATTTCTTTTTCGAAGCCAATAAAAAAATTTTTTTTTTAAACCGCACTTGAACGACAAAAAGTGTGACTCAGTCAAACTTTAGTTGATCCACTGACAAGTTGATCAACCTGATTGAAACAAAAGGTTCACACAAGGTTTTTCGTTCAACTTTTGTTGATAAACTAAAATTGATCAACTAAACTTAACTCGTGTGAACCCGTCTTAACAATTATTATGATCCTGTGACTATCACAGGACACAGGGCTGACATCTGACTCATTAAAGCCGCGATTACACCAAAGTCTTCCACTAAGTTTTCCACAAGTTCGGCAATTTGTTGCTTTTTCTACAAAATACAGCAACTTTTTTCTGTCTTCCACTTGTGGAGAGACAAACCTTCTACCAAATTTTGGTTTCCCGCGGAGTGTCGGTAAAGATCAAAGAAAGTTGATAACTAAAAGTTGAAGATTTGTTGCTGCGCGCTTTGCGCAAGCAACTTGTAGGAAACTAGTGGAGAACTGTTCCCCCTCCACGCGCCCCGGACGTGACGTAGGGCGCTAGCATCCCCCGTCAGTGCACTTCAGCTGCTTTTCAACAAGTTGTCCACTTGTTGCTCTAAATTTGAGAAGAGCAACTTTTAGTTGACAACTTTTAGTTTTCTACAAACAATCTTTTGTCAACATTTGGTTGTCAACTTTGGTGTAAACGCGGCTTAAGGACGACCGCAGTTAGCACCACCAGATTCAGACTGGGGAGCTGGTAATCTTAGGTTCAATACCGGGACCCTGAAGACGGCGGTTTCTTCTGAAAAATCGGAATTCGCCAGGAGACGACTCTGAATGGCAATGAGCGATTCGTTCGAACGTGTTGTCGCCAACTCACTTGGGTCTGTTCAGTGTGAGTGTGCGATGAGACAGCGAACGAACGACGTTTTCCGCACATTCGTTAGATATCCGGAGGATGTGACATAAATAGGCGGCGCCCTCGTGAATCCCAAACGAACCGATCGGGTGTGAGAACGGCGCTGGCGCCTTCAATAGCAGACGCACAGCACGCACACCTCTGCCTAAAGGAGTAACATAATAATCGTTTAGCGATGCTTCAGTATAATCGCAAATGAAACCCAACTCAACTATGAATTCAACACCCTCGCACCTGCTGCCAGCCGAAAAGATTAATAAAAAATGCCTAATATTTGATTGGCACTGTATCAATGAATTGCTGGGAGCAAACTGAGATTTGAGGAAAATATTGAGTAGATAAGATGGTATGAAGAATCTGAACGGTTAAATAAATGCGAGGCACCTCCACTTGATAATGTGAGGTGAGGTCACGCCCAGTATTGTATTCTTGTCCTCAGGCTAGAGACCCCTGGGCTTCTTCTTGAACAACACATTTTTATTATTTATTTTTTTAAGCGTTTATTTATTTTAATATAACAACTAGTTACACAAATGCAGTTTTACAAGTAACTATCTAGTTATTTACTTCAACTATCTTTACGCTTTGTTTTTATGGTGAATGTTCACAAGCAGGCACCGCACTAGTTTTTTACGTTACAACGTCAGCATCCAAGATCCAGGGGTTTGGTTCTTTTCAGACGCCGAACTTGTTGCGAATTGTCCAGCAGCTGAAGAGCTTCTATATTTGAGTGCACGTGAAGTCGGTTCTCGTAACGTCGTGCTGTTTTTTTAACGACATGTATTACGCTCTCCACGCGTAAGTCTCTGTGGAGGTCGTCGTTTCTAATGTACGAGGAAGCATTTACAATCCTTCTGAGCACTTTGTTCTGAAATGTTTGAATTATTTTCACATTTGTTTTCGCTGTACAGCCCCATAGCTGAATTCAATAGGACCAAATCGGCATCAATACTGTCTTATATAACAGTACTTTATTGTTGGTGCTGAGTTGAGAGTATCGGCCCATCAGCCAATATAATTTTCTGTATTTAATTGAGAGCTCTTTCTGTTTCTTCTTGACATGCTCTTTCCACTTTAGCTTCGCATCTAGAGTCATCCCTAGATATTTTGCTGAGTTAGCATACGGAATGGTGTTGTGATTGATCTCCAATGGAATATTTATTATTGTTTTGTACGTGAAGTTTTGCGTTGATTTTGTTTCATTCAGTTTTAGTCTCCATTTCTTCGTCCATTTATCAATCGCAGTTGTAGCTGTGTTGAAGTTTTTTGAAGACTCTTCTACCGAATCTTCAACGGCTAAGATTGCTGTGTCATCCGCGAAGGTTGCACCATTAGTGACTGGGACGTCACATGTGTACATTAAATAAAGCAGAGGTCCCAGGACGCTTCCCTGCGGAACCCCTCCTTCGATTTTTTCTAGTTGAGAATATTCATCTTCTATTTTTACTCTGAAGTATCTGTTATCAAGGTATTGTGGAAGCAATCCTTGTAATTTACTAATCAGCCCTTCGTGCCAAACCTTATCAAAAGCTTGTGACACATCAAGAAAACCGCGCTGCATACTTTCTTGTTCTCTAGCGCTTTATCTTATCCGTTGTCCTATGAACTTGTTCAATGGTGGAGTGTTTTGCTCTGAAACCAAACTGATGAGGAGGGATAAGGTTCCTGTTTTCTATAATGCCAATGAGTCTCTTCTTGAGGAGCTTATCAAACAGTTTTGAGAGAACTGGAAGTAGGGAGATAGGTCTGTACGATTTGACATCTGATGGCTCTTTACATGGTTTCAGTAGGTACCAAGATGACCTCAGCAATCTTCAAAGGAAGTGGGACATGTTTGAGCCGAAAAGCAGCATTTATCAAATATAAAAGCTTCCAAAGGCCTATTTCCGGTAATTCTTTGATAACATGGCCAGTAATAAGGTCATAACCTGGTGGTTTTTGGTTTATTATTCTGTGAATAATACACCTATGTATTCGCTCAGCAAAAAATTTGTATAGCACCCCCTCAAAATTTTTTCTTTTCCGTTTCAAGGTGCTTAGATTCCAAAAACGCTGCAAAGTCCTTGTCACATGGGTTTATTATTCTATTGGACATACCTACAGAAATATTGGCTGTTCATTTATTGTTTCTTTCATATCAAATAATTGAAATAGCAATTTCTGGTGGTTTCCACCAATCTTGGCCCCCAAAACGCGAATTAGGTACGCTCCTTTTGGTTTATTATTCTGTGAATAATACACCTATGTAATCGCTCAGCAAAAAATTTTTATAACACCCCCTCAAAATTTTTTCTTTTCCGTTTCAAGGTACGTAGATTCCAAAAATGCAATGTCCGTCCGCCGTACGCCGTCCGCCGTCCGCCGTATCACGTGTACAGGCTTCATTTTCGGTCTAAAAAATTCGTTCTTTTGCACACATGCTCCATTTGGGCCCTAGTTGTGTCCCGAAACTTTTCAGCCCGATCGGAATATACCCAGGAGTGTTATGAGTGAAAATGTGTATAAAAATAGGTACTTTTTGCGTTTTAGCAACATGTTGGTAACATGAGCTTTTAAGGTATCGTTTTTCATGTTTTTGGGGACGAGAAGACCGAATATGAACTCGATTTTGACCAAAGAATAGAAAATTGAGGTTCTACCAGATGTTCAGCTCCCGAAATTGATTTTTTATGAGTCAAAAACCTGGGAAATCGTTTGAAATCACCATCAATTTGTATAATAACACTGGAAAAAGTGTCAACAGGTGGATCAAGACGATTAAATGGTACTATCAATGATCAGAGAAAATTTATTTTTAAAAAAAGGAGCGTAGTTTATTCGAGTTTTGGGGGCCAAAATTGGTGGAAACCACCAGAGATAGCTATTTCAATTATTTTATATGAAAGAAACAATAAATGAACAGCCATTATTTCTGTAGGTATGTCCAATGGAATAATAAACCCATGTGACAAGGACTTTGCAGCGTTTATTTTTCAAATTATCTTTGATCATTGATAGTACCATTTAATCGTCTTGATCCACCTGTTGATACTTTTTCTAGTGTTATTCTACAAATTGATGGTGATTTCAGACGGTTTCCCAGGTTTTTTACTCATACAAAATCAATTTTGGGAGCTGAACATCTGATACAACCTCAATTTTCCACTCTTTGATTAAAATCGACTTCATATTCGGTCTTCTCGTCCCCAAAACATGAAAAACGATACCTCAAAAGCTCATGTTACCAACATGTTACTAAAACACAAAAAGTACCTATTTTTATACACATTTTCACTCATAACTCCCCTAGTTATATTCCGATCGGGCTGAGAAGTTTCGGGACACACCCAGGGCCCAAATGGAGCATGTGTGCGAAAGAACGAATTTTTTAGACCGAAAATGAAGCCTGTACACGTGATACGGCGGACGGCGTACGGCGGACGGCGGACGGACATTGCATTTTTGGAATCTGCGCACCTTGAAACGGAAAAGAAAAAATTTTGAGGGGGTGTTGTAAAAATTTTTTGGTGAGCGAATACATAGGTGTATTATTCACAGAATAATAAACCAAAATGCAATGTCCGTCCGCCGTATCACGTGTACAGGCTTCATTTTCGGTCTAAAAAAGTCGTTCTTTCGCACACATGCTCCATTTGGGCCCTAGTTGTGTCCCGAAACTTTTCAGCCCGATTGGAATATACCCAGGGGTGTTATGAGTGAAAATGTGTATAAAAATAGGTACTTTTTGTGTTTTAGTAACATGTTAGTAAAATGAGCTTTTGAGGTATCGTTTTCCATGTTTTTGGGGACGAGAAGACCGAATATGAAGTCAATTTTGACCAAGGAGTGGAAAATTGAGGTTGTACCAGATGTTCAGCTCCCAAAATTGATTTTTTATTAGTCAAAAACCTGCGAAATCGCCTGAAATCACATCAATTTGTAGAATAACACTAGAAAAAGTGTCAACACGTGGATCAAGACGAATAAATGGTACTATCAATGATGAAAGATAATTTGAAAAAAAAAAGGAGCGTACCTAATTCAAGTTTTGGGGGCCAAAATTGGTGGAAACCACCAGAAATAGCTATTTCAATCATTTTACATGAATGAAACAATAAATATACAGCCAGCACTTCTGTAGGTATGTCCAATAGAATAATAAACCCATGTGACAAGGACTTTGCAGCGTTTTGGTTTATTATTCTGTGAATAATACACCTATGTATTCGCTCAGCAAAAAATTTTTATAACACCCCCTCAAAATTTTTTCTTTTCCGTTTCAAGGTGCGTAGATTCCAAAAATGCAATGTCCGTCCGCCGTCCGCCGTACGCCGTCCGCCGTACGCCGTACGCCGTATCACGTGTACAGGCTTCATTTTCGGTCTAAAAAAGTCGTTCTTTCGCACACATGCTCCATTTGGGCCCTAGTTGTGTCCCGAAACTTTTCAGCCCGATCGGAATATACCCAGGGGAGCTATGAGTGAAAATGTGTATAAAAATAGGTACTTTTTGCGTTTTAACAACATCTTAGTAACATGAGCTTTTGAGGTATCTTTTTCCATGTTTTTGAGGACGAGAAGACCGAATATGAAGTCGATTTTGACCAAAGACGCGGAAATTGAGGTTTTACCAAAGGTTCAGCTCCCAAAATTGGTTTTTTATGAGTCAAAAACCTGGAAAACTGTCTGAAATCACCATAAATGTGTACAATAACATTGGAAAAAGTGTAAACAGGTGAATCAAGACCATTAAATGCCACTACCAATGATCAAAGATGATCTTAAAAAAAAAAGCGTACCTACCTATTTCATGTTTTGGGGGCCAAAATTAGTGGAAATCATCAGAAATAGCTATTTCAATCATTCCACATGAAATAAACAATACATTTAACAGCCAACAAAAATCTCTAGAACTCCAATAGAATAATAAACCCATGTGACAAGGACTTTGCAGCGTTTTTTGTTTTCAGTTCATGTTTAACGCATTCAAGTTCCTGAAGCTTTACATATTTGATAGCTATGGAGTCCACCCTAGTACTATGAGCATGGTGTTCTTCACTGGATTGCTGCGGTAAAGGAGAAAATGTTTGGGAGAGGTGATTCGAAAATAATATTGCTTTCTCTTGGTTTATTATTTTCAATAATGAACCATTGGAATTGAGCATGAAAAAAACAAATTCTAACCCCCCTCAAAATTTGATGGTTTACGTTTCAAGGTATGTAGAATCCGAAAATGCAATAAAAATATTTCTGTCTGTCCGCCGTACGGGCCACTTTTCTTAGTTACCATGAAAAAAAAAATTTATGAAATTCGGGTTATAGGTTCCGTTAGGGGCTGGAGTTTGTTGGTAGGTACGTTTGCAACTTTTTTCACTCCACATCAACAATTTCACTTCAGAACTTCATTATTTACGTTTCTTTTTGCCATTTTAGGTACGGAGGTTCTGCGATCTACATAATATGTATAGAATAGTACATAATTATATGTTATATAGAAGCGTTATCTATACGGAGAGCTGTGATCTGTAACAGAAGGGTATTCTGTACAGAATAATAAACCGTTGTGCAGGGATTTGCGGCGTTTTTACTATAGCATCGACCATTTTACTGCCAACATGTTCGTCAACCGCGTGGCCGTTCTCAGCACTCTACTACTATTTTTCGCGTACCTAGCTGGAAGCGTTACAAAAAATGGTCAATATTTTGTTCGCGCATGCGCAGACGAAACTTACAGGACGATTCCAATGAAATTCATGTGAAACTATCAAAGTATTATTCCTGGTCGACCCTCCAAGTCTGAATTCATTTCAACGATATCTAAGGTAGTTCTAGGCGTTTCAAGTATTTCACGTTTGCGCATGCCCAGACGAAAGTTACAATAATTTTGCAATTGTTTTGAAACGGGACCCAACCCGCACCTACCCTCCAAATTTCCGCCCATTTCGACCATTATTTCGGGTAGTTATGGGCGTTACAAGGAACAGACGTTACAAGGAATTGACCACAGACGGCCAGACACGGAACCAACAATGTTCCCCGATGTCTGAAATGCAAAATGGTAGTGGAAATTTTCATTTTGGAGGACATACATTTTTTACTCCATCACGAATCCAAGGCTTCCCTACCTTCCGTAGTGAAGAAGCAAATCTGGATGTGGAAAGAAGAATTTAGGAGAGATCAACCTATATCAATGATAAAGAAAGAAAATAGCAGTAGCCCCAGAACAGACCCAACTAAATTGTGCCTTTGCCCAACAGATACAAACAGACGGCCTGGTATAAAAACCTTGGTACAAAATACGCACTTAGGGCAAGTCTAAATACAAGGTCCATCAAGAATATCTATACTTGTGAAACTATCAAAACAACAACTGCGAGCATAGCTCACGAGGTTGACGAACATCTTGGCAGTAAAATGGTCGATGCCATAGTCGAAAATGGCCAATAGAAGTACTGGCCATTTTGGTTTATTATTTTAAATAATGAACCTTTGGAATCGAGCATGAAAAAAAAAAAAAAAAAAAAAAAATTCTAACCCTCCCTCAAAATTTGATGGTTTACGTTTCGAGGTATGTAAAATCCGAAAATGTAATAAAAAAATTTCTGCCCGTCCGCCGTACCTAGCACATTTCTTAGTTACCATGGGCCAAAATTGATGAAATTTGGTTTATACATCCCGTTCGGGGTCTAGTTGGTCCTCGAAGCTCGGCGTTACTGTCAGTCATCTCTAAGGGGTTCAAAATAGGGGTTGGCATTTTCAGAACGCCGTAGCTCGAAAACTTTTGATAGAAGGGTATGGTTTTTTTAACGTTATTAAATTTGTCTTGAGCTAAACAATTTTTTGAGACCACCCGGAGCATTGTACGTCCAGCCGTTCGTGGGTACCAAAAAGCTTCGTCAACACGATCGTGGATCAAACGGTATAAATCCGGCCCGGATATCATCACTAGGGAGCACCTGATTATAATCAAGGATGGCTGTATGAATTCGAGTTGGTTGTTCTGCGATATTATTTCATTTGATAAGTGGTGGACTATTGGATTTTGTTGGTTGGTAGGTACTTGTGAAACTTGAACAAACGTTGAAGTATTATTGATGGGTAAATTATTACACAACGGTAAATTATTACACAACGGCAAATTATTACACAACGGTAAATTATTGCACGACGGTAAATTATAACACAACGGTTCATCTACCTAGAAGGGGCTGGATTTTGTTATCGGTACTTTTGCAACTTGAACAACCGTTCAAGTATTATTGATAAGCAAGTACCTAGTAACGAGTAGGTACGGGGTTGGGTACTAACCTACGGAGGGTCTGCGATCTACATAATATGTATAGAATAGTAAATATATTATATAGATTATATATCTATACGGAGAGCTGTGATCTGTAACAGAAAGGTATTCTGTACAAAATAATAAACCTTTGTGCAGGGATTTGCAGCGTTTTTAGCATCGACCATTTTACTGCCAACATGTTAGTCAACCGCGTGGCCGTTCTCACTGTCACCAAAATAAAAAGAAATGCGCTTCCAAATTCACCAGGGGATACTCTGTTTTTCTCGCTGCGACGGTGAACGTATCAATGCGTTTACTCGTCCTCACACTCCACAGGTGGACGGACGAGGCGTGTGAGTGTAAGCCAGTTGGCCTCTCGGAATCCCATCTCATAGCCACTCGGAGCTAATAAGAACATCAAGTGGGAATGATATGCCGTTGATGTAGGAGGAGGGAAGCCCTTGTTACAAGGCGTTTGGCTTGGGAGCGACCACAGGTGTGAGCTCGGACCGGTCTCCACCACCAGCGGGGAGTCTCACCAACCTCCTTCTGACCACTCAATTAAACCTCCACCTCCACTTCTACTACCATACAAAAAAACACCACAACACAAAAAAACTTAAAAAAAACCCAGTCACCAAAAATAAAAAATGAATAAAGAATTATCAAAATAAAAAAATAAAATAAACCTCAAAACACGCCGAAAAACACCCGAGAAATGATAGATAAATCCCCTTATCTCATTTTTATATAAATTTACTGCCTATTTGAACGGGTTTTACGATCGTGGCACCTTCACACGTCCCAGGATTCCTCTTGCTCCCCTTGAAGAATGGCTGGGCGAGAGTATCTCCTTAAAGAGGGTCACCTTTTGAAAATTAATAGCCGTCCCTTCTTTAAATTATACCTGCTCACGAGGTTTTTATTTGACTTGGCTTCAAAGTCGATTTACTAAATCAAGGCAGGTAAAGACGTTGGATAGTCGAGCTGAGGAAGGCGTTAAGCCCCTCGCTGGTAATGGAGATAATTTTTCTCCAGTTATGTTGACAATTACGTAATTGCGGCTGTGAGAGGGGTCGTTAAGGGAGGTGATTTCTTCTTCTCGCTTATTCGAAGTCGTCTTCATCGCCGGAGTTTGATCACCGCATTCACAGAACTCACAATTAGTCGGGTGAAAGTGTTCGACGTCAAATTAAATTCCCGTAGGTGGCGATTGAGTTGTGGTAAGAAGTTTAAATTGTAACCAAAAAAAGGCGCTTTGCAAAGAGCCCCAGTACAGTTCTTGTATGGACTCTTCACCACACTGCAGCGATGCATTACGGTGTTATTTATTCCAGGACTAGGTCATGTTAATCAATATTCTCATTATGTTATTCAATATAATATATTATACTCAATATAATATATTCAATATAATAATATTATTATACGTAATAAATTACGTTTTTGTTAATGCTAAATATGCACGTGAGATCTTATAATTATGTAACAACCATCTTTGATACATTTCATCAATCGGAAAATCCCTAATAAGCCGGGGAAAATAATTATTTTGGACATGAATAGGGATTTGTAAAACATTGCACCAGGTAATCCGGACTGCTTTTTATTACATGTAGCACAACCTTCACTCAAGAGGTTGTCGCGCTAAAACCTAGCTACCCACTTCTTCCGGAGTTTCTAGTCAATAAATTGATCAACTCTACTGTTGCTATTAAAAAGGCTACGAAACCACATTTTTTGAACGACTACGAAAAACTATTCAAAATGTACCGAGAAAAAAAAATCGAGTGGTGTGACCGATTGTAATCAAAATTTTTCCAATTTTTTTTTTTCTTCAAAAAACTAAAGTATGAGTTCGAACATTATGAATTTTTGGATGGATAAAACAGATTTGAGTCGTATTATTACCATACCTTCGGGTATTACGGACTTTAGGATGGAATCACCAAGAATTGATTTAAAATCACAAAACATGTTACGCAATGGTGGTTCATGACAGAACTACACTATTTTAACAGCCAGAATTATTTGCTGTTGAATAAAGTGGGGTTCTATTGAGTTATTTTGGACCAAATATTCCAAAGGTTCATTACTGAAAATAATAAACCTTTAGATTAATTTGTCAAAAAAAAAATAAAAAAATAAATAAATCGAAAACATTTTCCGATCCATCAAAAGTGGTTACGCATGGTGACACGAGGCGAAAACAGACTCTTGTAATAGATTGCCACAAATATTATCATAAATTACATCAAATTCACAATTTTGTGGAAGGCGGTTCCTGACGCAATGGAGGTCCAATTTTGTAACTCGAAAACGTTTGTACAGTTTTCAAATTTAAGGACAAAATTTTGGAAAATGATCGACAGTCTAAGTAGTACATAATCATGTACCGACGTCGAAAATTCGCTTATAAGGTCACGCTCCATGACTAGAACTTTTAAAAATATTGTTACTGGTTGCGAAAAATGTTTCAAGTTATAGGTACGGTAAAATCTACGTTCTTACTAAATTCAGTCATTATAAATATTACGAATGTAATAAAATTCAATTGCAACGAAATCAAATCGACAATTGCATTTAGGTTTATTATTTTCAATAATGAACCTTTTGAATAGAGCATGAAAAAAAAAGCTTACCCCCCCTCAAAATTTGATGGTTTACGTTCAAGGTATGTAGAATCCGAAAATGCAATAAAAAAATGTCTGTCCGCCGTACGCCGTACTCGCCACTTTTCTTAGTTACCATGAAAAACAATTGATGAAATTCGGGTTATAGGTTCCGTTCGGGGTCTAGTTGGTCCTCGAAGCTCGACGTTACTGTCAGTCATCTCTAAGGAGTTAAAAATAGGGGTTGCAATTTTCAGAACGCCGTAGCTCGAAAACTTTCGATAAAAGGGTATGGGTTTTTTTTTACGTTATTAAATTTTTCTTGAGCTAAACAATTTTTTAAGACCACTCGGAGCATTGTACGTCCAGCGGTTCGTGTGCACCAAAAACCTTCGTCAACACGATCGTGAATCAAACGGTATAAATCCGGCCGGGATATCATCACTAGGGAGCACCTGATTATAATCAAGGATGGATGTATGAAGTCGAGTTGGTTGTTCTGCGATATTATTTCATTTGATAAGTGATGGACTATTGGATTTTGTTGGTAGGTACTTGTGAAACTTGAACAAACGTTGAAGTATTATTGATGGGTAAATTATTACATAATGGTAAATTATTACACAACGGTAAATTATTACAGAACGGTTAATTATTACACAACGGTAAATTATTACACAACGGTTCATTATACCATCTACGTAGAAGGGGCTGGAGTTTTTTGGTAGTGTACGTTTGCAACTTTTTCACTCCACATCAACAATTTCCCTTCGGAACTCCATTATTTGCGTTTCTTTTTGCCATTTTAGGTACTGTTTGTCATCAACAGAATTTATTATTTTAGCAACATTTAACACGTGATTTAGATACGCACCTAGTAACGAGTACGGGGTTAGGTACTAACCTACGGAGGGTCTGGGATCTACAAAATATGTATATAATAATACATATATTATATAGAAGGGTTATCTATACGGAGAGCTGTGATCTGTAACAGAAGGGTATTCTGTACAAAATATTAAACCGTTGTTCAGAAATTTGCAGCGAATTTACAATCGAATCAAATAAATTATGGGCCAGATATCACATGAGGTAGGAGTATCCATGTTAGCAGTGACCTGGTAACAATTAGGCCGATGTTTCCATGTGTCAGAAGCCTGTGTGTCGCCAAATTCGAAAAAATCCCAAGTGCCACTGATTAGGCAAAAATTCACGTGACGCGGTAGGGCTCAGTAAAATTTGATTTGAGAATAGGTTATCAAAACTTATGTTAGAGTCTAAGTACACCAAATTATGGAATGGAGGAAGACATACACAGTGTGACATCGCTTATTACTGCGAGTTGGTAATTTTTGATACCAAGTAGATATTCGTTATTTCTGATTGGAAGTTCCTCATCTGCTAAAATATAAAAAATATCAAGAAACGATTAAAGGATAAAAACAGCCAATTTCAGACCCATAGCCACTGGTTGTCCTCTCATCCCGTCCAACGTTATTCAAACGAAAATTCTAATTTAGCCAATGACGATCCTTTCGCAAACGACGTTCTGTTTGATCAAGTGCGATCGGGTCGCCTGAAACTCCAGTCGACATTCAGTTCGTCAGTGGCCCTTGAATTAATCCAACATGTACTCCTACGCTCTTCTCATCATCGCTACCATCTGCACTGGTTTAGCGTGGTAACGCGTGATAGATTTATTTGTTTAATAGATCAGTTTTACTTGATGTCGTTCAACGCGTTAGAATAACTGTACAAAGAAAGCTCACAACGGTAGGAAGGTAGCTTCCAACTGGGCCCAAGACAGTCCTATGTGCGTGTGCAGTGGATAGTATGCGCATGCGCAAACGTTGGATACTCGTACTTCTAAAGTCTAGTTACCAATCAAAATAACGGTCGTAGCAAGCTGAAACTATCACATGTTTCAGGAGAACCTGTCACAGGTGAAACTGTCACAGAGTGAGGAGAGTGACGGTGGACCCCCGAGATTCCCCCTCCTATACCAACGAGATTAACAGCGGTTATGAAGGGATAGCGATTTGGCTTCCCCAAACGACCCCATCTCCACCGGAAGAAAAAACAACTCGAGAACAGCCAAACCGTCACACTCCTCCCCACATGACACTCTTCTGGGTAGCAGAAGTATGAGAGGGAAAAGGGGGAATGAAAAGTAGTATGAAGTTCTGGTTCAGGAAAAGATATCTGAACAACTTCGAGGTGACTAACCTCCATCGTAATGGTACTACCTCATTAATATTTTACTCGTGGGGAACAAAGCTCCTACATTGGCGAAGAGAAAAATGTTGTCAGAGGTCCAGTGAACTGTGCTCATCTGGGTGATCAAATTAGGACACGGCATTACTCGCCTTCATATGAGCTCAATTTTAATTATATTGACACTCTTAAGGGGGAAAGGGTGTGGGGAAAGGAATCCTTCTGGAAACCTTTGGGCTTATCTTCTGGAAAGCCCACAAAAAGTAGATGGAGTATGAAGAATTACTCAGCGCATACTACCAAACCACGCTCTGCTACCATGTGACAGAGTGTAACAGTGGGGGTGGACCCTCGAGAGTCCCCCTCCTAGACCAGCGCGATCATCACCGGTTAAAGGTACGTGTTGCTCGGGACGACTGCAACGATGATCGTTCAGCGATTATCGTAGAACGATTATCGTTGCGTACTATCTCTTTGTTTTCCTTATGGAGCTGTTTTGCTCCGCACGACTGCCGCATGGATCGTTAACGACGATCGTACAGCGGGAACAGTCGTACGAGTGTGGGGTGGATATAATCGTCAGTCGTGAACGATTATTTGGCCGGACCGGTTGTTTTTGTGAAAAATGGCTCCTTAGATATTATTACTGGCTACTTGGCCTTAGATATTATTATGGCTACTTAGATATTAGGCTTAGATATTATAATAAACTGTTGTATAATAATTTACCCAATAATACTTCAAAGTTTGTTCAAGTTGCAGAAGTGCTTATCAACAAAATCCAAAAGAGCCATCAATCGGGCACGGGATTCAATAATTCAATCATTTTTTATCTGTAGTTATTCATGAAGAATAATGGCAAATAATAAATCGTTGTGTAATAATTAACCTTTAAGGTGCCCCTTCTATGTAGATAGTATAATGAACCGTTGTGTAATAATTTATCGTTGTGTATAATTTACCATTGTGCAATAATTTCCCCATCAACAATACTTCACCATTGGTTCAAATTTCAGAAGTACCTACCACAAAATCCAATAGATCCACCATTTTTCATTGAAATAATATCGCAGAACAACCAACTCGACTTCATACAGCCACCCGTGATTATAATCATTTGCTCCCTAGTGATGATATCTGGGCCGGATTTATACCGTTTGACTCATGATCGTGTTGACGGAAGTGTTCGGTGCAAACGAACGTCTGGGCGGTGGTCTCAAAAAATTCTTTAGTTCAAGATCACTTGAAAAACGTTAAAAAAAACCCCATACCCTTCTGATGAAAGTTTTCGAGCTACGGCCTTCTAAAAATTTCAACCCCTTAGAGATGACTGACTCACTGCAACGACGAGGTTCGAGGACCAACTAGACCCCGATCGAGACCTATAAACCAAATTTCGTAAATTTCTCCCTTTTGTATCTCTCTGGTCAAAAATTGGGTGAATTCCCGCCCGTTTCATTCCATAAATATTCTTAAGCACTTCGACGTCCTCCATTTCTTCGATGAGAAGCATCAGTCTTCTTTGTAGACTCATTTTACTCAAACTCATTCTTGAATCGAACTTCACGTAAGCTTCCTCTTGAACGGTCAGGGAGCGAATGAGAAACGAGAAGGGATATCGATTAGGCTTCCCCAAACGACCCCGTCATCACCGGGGGAAAAAACACCTCGAGAACAGCCACACCGTCACAAAATTGGAGAGTACTTCATGAAATTCATCAAAATCGGCTCCATTTCACTGCCCAAGCTCGGTAAAGTACTGTTTTATTTAGCTCCTGACCAATAATTATGCTTGTACGTACACTCCTATTGTTATGGAACTGAATTTTGATGGCAATAAACTTGTTCTATTCTTTTAAATCAAATGGTAGACCTTCGAGAAGGTGTTGGCGGTTACCCCACTCACGATATTTTCCACACGTCCATTATGCTTGTACTACCTACCTATTCAAAGGGCAATAAATATCTGTTTCATTCAATTTTCATAATGTTTCAGATGGCGCTTGGCCCACGGTGAACTTCACACCGGGAAGCACAACCTTCTCCCTCGTATCCCTCTGTCTGAGATCTACAGAATATTCGTCGTCGAAAATGCACAGCCTCATACGGCAAAACCTAAATAAATAATGCACCTACGCTACTTGTCTGGAATTTACCTACGTACATATAGCCGCCATTTCAATTTCATTGAACATCAGGCGAGAAGTGATGGCACGTTTCTGTCCAAATTTTAGAACCATGATTAACAACTATAATAAATTGTAGTCCTCAACTTTCGAACAACAATAATAATAATAATAATTGTTGTTTGATAAATCATTTGACTGAAAAAATGTTTTTGTTTTTCCTGCAAAAACAAATGTCAATATTTAGAACACTGATGTTGAAATACAAAGCAAGGTGACGACGTTCAACTCATAAGTGGGTTAATTTGTGTAAGCACTTTTTAAAGATAAATAAAGATATATAAAGCAGGACTTGGCAAGGCCTGCCTTGTCCGCCAATCCTTGCAACGCGCACAACTATATGAGAGAATCGTTGAGCTGTGCCTGAAATTCGGAGGGTAGGTGCGGACTGGGACTTACATGGCACCGTATGAATTTGAAATTCATACAACGACTTCATGCTACACGCATAACCATCAACCGATTACCTATGAAAAAATTCACAGAGGTTCGCTTAATTAAGGACCAATCACGCCATCAGCCCTGTATACCTAAACCGTATAAACCGCAGGGAATACGCCAGCTGTGACTGCGGGGACCCGACAGGCAGTTCGGAGCACTTGTTGATGGAAAGCCCAATCTATGCCATACACAGGGAAATATGTTTATAAGTGTAACGGGGAAAGTAACAAACGCCTTTAATTATAAGACTTTGCTACAGACTAAAAACATGAAAGCGTGGAACGACATGCTTTTATCGAAAATAACAATGTAAAGGTATAGCATTAATAATGTATGATTTGCAAATTAAGTAAGATAATAACAAATTTTAATTTTTAATTTTGTATAGAAAGATCGAGGAATTACTTATATTTTGATGTAATATAGCTGTGTTACAAGAGAAAAAAAGAAAAAATACTAATTTGCGTGCCGTTGTGTATTCTCTTTAAATCAACATAAATAAAAATCACATTATAAATACTGATTTGATTTTAGGAATCTCACAAGCTATGCCTTGAGTCACTGGGATTATGACATGATCGCAGCATTTTGTGATGATCACAAGCGCTATTTTCAGATCGGTATATAGCTGCAATATTTAGAGCGTATCAAGATGGAGTAACCGTGCATTTTAGTACACAACTACATCGTAAATACCCTAAAATGATATTTAGAACTTGATACTGGTAGGAAGGTATACGAAAATTATCTCAACAATCTGAGTCTGTGATCCCCCTCACAAAACGGGCCCGGCCAGGTCTCCCCATTATCTCGAATATTTAGTAGGCGAGTCCCATAAAACCTTTGAGCACGTCCAAAGGGAAACTTCTATTTTTAAGGAGATCTCCATCTGGTGGTGAGGATGGTCGGAAATACCCTCATTTGTATGTCGCGCCTCAGCGCACAAAACCACCTGAAAGGGAGGGGAAAGGAAAAGAATCTATGGGTTTTTAATTGAATATAAATTACTTGTTTAACGAATGAATGCGCCCACGGAAGTGGGTGATCAAGTGAGCGTTACGTGCGCGGAATGAGCGAAGAAGGGATTTTTGGATTCATGGAAACTTGAGAGGGTGTAGAATTATGTTGCTCGGAGCTGTAATATGATGAGCGCGACTAAAGAAGTTCTTTATTCGCATGTATTATGTGGCCCACAAACAAAAACCCTTATTTTCTGTTTGTTTAAACCTCAATTCAGCTTTGCCTTCGCAACGATTCGAGACATTGCCACATGGATTTCGATGATCGAACGTTGGGTTATTGGAAGTGTCACTGAAGGTATGTGCAGGAGGGACTGCCATGAATTTAGAAAAAGCTGCAAATCCCTACATAACGGTTAATTATTTTGTACAGAATACCCTTCTGTTAGTGATCACAGCTCTCTGTATAAATAACCCGTCTATATAATATAATTAAACAATCAACCTACCTGATGGGACAGGTTGATTAGGATTATATTAGGTAGGGACGAGATTTGTTAATAACTGGCAGCTGGCTCTTAGCGCAGAAAAGAGGCTGCTGCCAGTTATTAACAAATCTCTACCTACCGAAATATAATATGTACTATTCTATACATATTATGTAGATCGCAGACCCTCCGCAGCTTAGTACCTAACCCCGTACTCGCTACTTGGTACCTAACTAAATCAAGAGTTCAATATTGCTGAAATGATTCTGTCGATGGCAAACAGTAGCTAAAATGGCAAAACGAAACACAAATAATGAAGTTCTGAAGGGGAAATGTTGATGTGGAGTAGAAAAATATCCAGTCCCGGTAGGGTTTTGATCTCCGGAACTTTGGCGTATCAGTATCAGTCCGCCAGTTCGACCACTGCGCTACAATATCGCCCAGCTAGCCGAGAGACCAGCTCTCACTCAAAACAGCTTGATGCCTGCATACGCCCTGTTCTTTACAGCAAATTGTACAGCAAACTGTATGGCAACATCGTAGAATGCTCCGGATGATCTCAAACATTCAGAAACAAATCGAACTATTTAAAAATGCGAGAAAACCCACACCTCAAAATACAATTTTCCGAGATAGGGAATCCCCTGGACATTTCAACTCCTTAGAGTTGAGTGACAGTAGCGTCGAGCTTCGAGGACCAACTAGAGCCCAAACGGGACCCATATACCAAATTTCGTGAATTTTGGTTCTTGGGAACTAGGAAAAAGCCGCGGACGGCGTACGGCGGACAATGAACTGCGTACGGCGAACGGAAGGAAATTTTTTTATTCGATAGGGTGGATGGGGGGTGGAAACGTAAACCATCGAATTTTGTATGGGGGGGGGGGGGGGGTTTAAACATTTTTGTTTCATGGTCTACAAACAAAAAAACCCAGGGACTTCACGAAATGTGCGTAGCTACCACTCTAAAAACAGAGAGCCTCAGACTGGCCGTAAGTCCAGGAAGATTGGCTCGGAAACTTGGCATCAGTGATCCTCCAGTGGAGGGGAGCAAACGCTACTATAAATACAAATTATACGCCTGATATGACCGAAACTGTCAAAGACGCCTTGTGACTGTGTGAATGTACGGATTGATCCATTTTCAAAAATTCACGCAGGTGCTCACAGTTTGGAAAATTATCCATCAATACCTTATGTTCTCCCCAAACCCAGATTTAACAATTTTGAACGTCCTAGAAACGTTTCTGTTATTCAAATACTCACTCTCAAACTCTCCGCATCCACAAAATGTTCACTGTACAAATCCCCCCATCGCACTATGCTCGTTGATTTTACGGAATCTATTCAGATTTCGAGCAGTGTTCAATATGAAAGGAAGATTGCTATTCATTCAACAATACCTACCTACCTACAACTATTTCTTATAAATGGAAAGCAAATCCAATAAGCAATTCTTATAAAAGGGAAACAAACCGAAGTGTAGGCCAAAGGGCTGGCTAATCGCTCAATGGGTTGGCTACTTACAACAGCAAGAATGTGCGTGTGCGCGCGCGCCGTGTATGTGTGTTTTAATATTATGATGGTGACATTGCAGAACAGTTTTCACTTAAAAAAAAAAAAAAAAACTCAATCTTCGACCTATTTTTCGTGCAGCAATTCGTTCAGAGAGGGTCTACCAATAAAGTATCTGTTTTGTCAATTTTGGGGGATTTCATACCAACTTTTGGTGATTTTTAGCGATTTTACCGATTTTAAATTCCAAAGATTTCTTAACTTAGAACCTTGACCTTTCGTTTGTAAGGTGATGTTGAGATAGTTTATTTATTTATTTATTTACGGGCAAGCCTAATTACATGGTGAAATTACAAAATATGGCAGAACAATTTGAGGTCTCCCGCAAAAAGTAAGCATCGCACCCCTCGAGCAAGGCACGACACCACATCGTTGATCATCAGCAGAAAACATAAAGGCCCCAGGTGACTTCCCTGCGGAATACCAGAGGTTGCGACAAATTGGAAGGATAGTCTCAAATTGTCCTAAGGAGGGGGGAATCGGTATAAAATTGGTGTGAAGGAGAAACGAGGACAACATCGGTTTCCTACAGCAGTCAATCGGTGAATTCATTACTGATGGCGTCTCCACAACACAGGGGAGGCCCAACATCAGAAACAGCGAACGGCAGACTGTCGGTGTCTGTGAGCGAAGAAACTCCTGAAACAAACTGAAAGCTGGAACTGGAAGGCAATCTGAAGCCATTCTGTTAGGTCTGTTTTCTGTTCTTCTCTGCACTGAGCACCTTAGCGCACGCGTCCAAGCTTCTTCAATCAACCGACCCACTTCACCGTTCATTTACATCCTCCTCTCATCATCATCATCATCATCATCATCATCATCAGTACGATACAACGCATGAACTTACTATCAAATTTTACTGTGAAGACAGGACAACCACTATATCCCATCCATCACCACACCAGAGTTGAGTAAACAGTCCACTTTCCATTCTATCTGCGTCTTCATTGAACAATTTCATCACATCCTTCTCGCTCATTTCTACTCCCAATTCCATATGCTTACGGTAATTTGACGGTAAAATCCTTTATTTTCTTAACATACCTGTGAACCTTTATTTTCTTAACCTCTGTGACTTCACAGTCTTCTAAAAGTGACAGAGTCCCCATAATAATATGATGACGGTGGTAATTAATCTTTCTTCTTGAAGGTTATAATGGGAGAGAATGGTGCGAGGGCGAGGGGAAGAAATAGTTTGACCAATTTCAACTACTCATTATCTTCATAAGTCTCAATATCTCCATAATTTACCAACAAAAACTATCAATAAGGCCCCATATTTATAGAAAATCTCGAACCCCACTTCCGAGATGCACCCAGCGTCGGCTGAAGACAAAGGCTTCCTTTGTGAGTAGCCATGAAACGCTTAACACGTTTACACCTCAGTGCGAAGCGGCTCTTCATTATATAGACATTATCTGGGCTGGAGAGGCTTGTAGGGCGTGGTACCCAACCAGGCCTATCTTCCGCATTTTATACTCAATCTGTTTTAGTTAATCCCGGATCGTAGATAAGAACCGTTTAAGGCTCTTTAGCGAGTTTTAAAAAGGTGGGAGCGCTTCTTGGGAGGAGCCCACCCTAAAAAAAGGAGAAAGACTCCGTATGAAATAATTCTTTTTTCCGTATTTTTTTCGTCAACAAAAAAAAAGTTGAACGCACAGAAAACTGTTGGGACGGGCGGGATTTGAACTGAGGTCCGCCGGGGTCTCCGGCTCTTATCGGGAATCTCCTCGAGGCGGGTAAGAGCCGCAATTACGACGCCTTGGGGTCTGGGAGTATCGAAGGTGTCTCATCTTGGCGGATGTTGTTACCTCCAGCTCGTAAACTGATTAGAAGCCGCGTCCTGGGCATCGGAAAGGCTTTGTTGGAGACGACTTCTAAGGTGAGAACGAGCGCCTGCAGTCTCCGCCTGAATACGGTGGTAGGTACATTTGGAGTGTACTAACCGTCATGGGCACAGATATACAGGGTGTAACATGAGTGATGCAAAACCTCTCTCCCACGTGTTCTACATCTAATTTCGGACCAAAAGTATCCTATAAAAATTTTTTTTTAACTCCACTTAAAACCCCACTTTTGGTTTATTATTCAGTGAATAATACACCTATGTATTCGCTCAGCAAAAAATTTTTATAACACCCCCTCAAACTTTTTTCTTTTCCGTTTCAAGGTGCGCAGATTCCAAAAACACGTCAAAGTCCTTGTCACATGGGTTTATTATTCTATTGGAGTTCTAGAGATTCTTGTTGGCTGTTAAATTTATTGTTTCTTTCATGTGGAATGATTGAAGTGTAGCTATTTCTGGTGATTTCCACCTATTTTGACCCCCAAAACATGAAATAGGTACTTTTATTTTTTTTCAGATCATCTTTGATCATTTAATGGTCTTGATTCACCTGTTTACACTTTTTCCAATGTTATTATACACATTGATGGTGATTTCAGACCGTTTTCCAGGTTTTTGACTCATAAAAAACTAATTATGGGAGCTGAACCTTTGGTAAAACCTCAATTTCCGCGTCTTTGGTCAAAATCAACTTCATATTCGGTGTTCTCGTCCCCAAAAACATGGAAAAAGATACCTCAAAAGCTCATGTCACTAACATGTTGCTAAAACGCAAAAAGTACCTATTTTTACACACATTTTCACTCATAACAGCCCTGGGTATATTCCGATCGGCCTGAAAAGTTTCGAACACAACTAGGGCCCAAATGGAGCATGTGTGCGAAAGAACGAATTTTTTAGACCGAAAATGAAGCCTGTACACGTGATACGGCGTACGGCGGACGGTGGACGGACATTGCATTTTTGGAATCTACATCACCTTGAAACGGAAAAGAAAATATTTTGAGGGGGTGTTATAAAAGTTTTTTGCTGAGCGAATACATAGGTGTATTATTCACGGAATAATAAACCAAAATGCAATGTCCGTCCGCCGCCCACCGTACGCCGTCCGCCATATCCCGTGTACCAGCTTCATTTTCATTCTAAAAAACGCTGCAAAGTCCTTGTCACATGGGTTTATTATTCTATTGGAGTTCTAGAGATTTTTGTTGGCTGTTAAATTAATGTATTGTTTCTTTCATGTGGAATGATTGAAATAGCTATTTCTGGTGATTTCCACCAATTTTGGCCCCCAAAACATGAAATAGGAACCCTTTTTTTTTTTTTTTTTAAGATCATCTTTGATCATTGGTAGTGGCATTTAATGGTCTTGATTCACCTGTTTACACTTTTTCCAATGTTATTGTACACATTGATGGTGATTTCAGACGGTTTTCCAGGTTTTTGACTCATAAAAAACCAATTTTGGGAGCTGAACCTTTGGTAAAACCTCAATTTCCGCGTCTTTGGTCAAAATCGACTTCATATTCGGTCTTCTCGTCCTCAAAAACATGGAAAAAGATACCTCAAAAGCTCATGTTACTAACATGTTGCTAAAACGCAAAAAGTACCTATTTTTACACACATTTTCACTCATAACACCCCTGGGTATATTCCGATCGGGCTGAAAAGTTTCGGGACACAACTAGGGCCCAAATGGAGCATGTGTGCGAAAGAACGACTTTTTTAGACCGAAAATGAAGCCTGTACACGTGATACGGCGTACGGCGGACGGACATTGCATTTTTGGAATCTACGCACCTTGAAACGGAAAAGAAAAAATTTTGAGGGGGTGTTATAAAAATTTTTTGCTGAGCGAATACATAGGTGTATTATTCACAGAATGATAAACCAAAATGCAATTTCCGTCCGCCGTCCGCCGTATCACGTGTACAGGCTTCATTTTCGGTCTAAAAAATTCGTTCTTTGGCACACATGCTCCATTTGGGCCCTAGTTGTGTCCCGAAACTTTTCAGCCCGATCGGAATATACCTAGGGGTGTTATGAGTGAAAATGTGTGTAAAAATAGGTACTTTTTGCGTTTTAGCAACAAGTTGATAACATGAGCTTTTGAGGTATCGTTTTCCATGTTTTTGGGGACGAGAAGACCGAATATGAAGTCGATTTTGACCATAGAGTGGACAAATGAGTTCTACCAAATGTTCAGCTCCCAAAATTGATTTTTTATGAGTGAAAAACCTGGGAAATCGTCTGAAATTTTATGAGTCAAAAAACCTGCGAGATCGTCTGAAATCACCATCAATTTGTAGAACAACACTAGAAAAGGTGTCAACACGTGGATCAAGACGATTAAATGGTACTACCAATGATCAATGATAGATGGGGGGGGGGGGGGGGGAAGGAGCGTACCTAATTTGTGTTTTAGGGGCCAAAATTGGTGGAAACAATCAGAAATAGCTATTTAAATTATTTCACATGATAGAAACAATAAATGAACAGCCTAAATTTCTGTAGGTATGTCCAATAGAATAATAAACCCATGTGACAAGGACTTTGCAGCGTTTTTTCACTTTTAACATTTTTTTCGAGTTTCCGACCTCGTCTCACTAAAGCAGCTATAATTTCCTTAATTTAAAAAGTAAATTCAAATTTAGAGATACCGCTGGAAAGAGCGTTAAATTTCCTGTCTCTCTAATGCCTAACAAAAATTTTTTAGGAGGATTTGAGGAGTGAAAATGGAATTTGAAAAGTGAATTTTGTCAAAATCTTAAAATTGTCTGTTTTTTCAAGCGCTTGGTGATCCTATTAATTCTTGTAGCAGAATGGTGAAGGTAAGCTAAAAAATGCGCCAAAACGTCAGCTTTCCAACGGACTAATCAAAACGTTTTTTGGAATTGTCTTCAAGAGAGAAAATGAGGTCTGAATACGAAAAAACGTGTTGTTTCCGGCTAAATCGTGGGTTTTTCATGAAAAATGTACCTTTTGTGATGTAGTGAGTCAACTATGAGGTATTTTTCAAATCAAATGGGGACACCCTCACATCATCTCCCAGTAAGTATTTGGAAGTTATTTTCATTTTAGTCCAAGGGTGTTGGCATTACAAAGAATGGAACTATGGAAGTTAAGCGAAGAGGATTGAAAGATCCGTGAGACGACTGTTGTTTGTGTACATCTACGAATGATTGGGACGTGTTCTTTTCTTTTTCGCTGCCACCTGTGGACCTTTGACAAACGAACCGGTCTCTGTATTCGCCAAAAAGGAGGGCATTTTGAACAAATAAAGGATTGAAGAGAGTCCCGCTCATAAATCAATTTTGGGAGCTGAACCTCTGGTAGAACCTCAATTTTCCACTCCTTGGTCAAAATCGACTTCATATTCGATCTTCTCGTCCACAAAAACCTGGATAAAGATACCTCCAAAGGTCATTTTACAAACATGTTACTAAATCACAAGAAGTACCTATTTTATACACATTTTCACTCATAACACCCCTGGGTATATTCCGATCGGGCCGAAAAGTTTCGGGACACAACTAGGGCCTAAATGGAGCATGTGTGCGAAAGAACGAATTTTTTAGACCGTAAATGAGGTCGGTACACGTGATACGGCGGACGGCGGACGGACATCGCATTTTGGTTTATTATTCTGTGAATAATACACCTATGTATTCGCTCATTAAAAAATTTTTATAACACCCTCAAACTTTTTTCTTTTCCGTTTCAAGGTGATTAGATTCCAAAAATGCAATGTCCGTCCACCGTACGCCGTACGCCGTATCACGTCTACAGGCCTTATTTTCGGTCTAAAAAAAATCGTTCTTTAACACATGCTCCATTTGGGCCCTAGTTGTGTCCCGAAACGTTTCAGCCCGATCGGAATATACCCAGGGATGTTATGAGTGAAAATGCGTGTAAGGATAGGTACTTTTTGCGTTTTAGCAAGATGTTGGTAACATGAGCTTCTGAGATATCGTTTTCCCATGTTTTTGAGGACGAGAAGACCGAATATGCAGTCGATTTTGACCAAAGAGTGGAAAGTTGAGTTCTACCAAATGTTCAGCTCCAGAAATTGATTTTTTTTTGAGTGAAAAACCTAGGAAATCGTCTGAAATCACCATCAGTTTGTATAATAACACTGGAAAAAGTGTCAACACGTGGATCAAGACGATTAATTGGCACTACCAATGATCAGAGATAATTTGAAAAAAAAAAAAAAAAAAACGCTGCAAAGTCCTTGTCACATGGGTTTATTATTCTATTGGACATACCTACAGAAACATTGGCTGTTCATTTATTGCTTCTTTCATGCGTTATAATCGAAATAGCTATTTCTGATGGTTTCCATTAATTTTGGCCCCTAAAACACAAATTAGGTACTTTTTTTTTTTTTAACTATCTTTGATCATTGGTAGTGCCATTTAATCGTCTTGATCCACGTGTTAACACTTTTTTCAGGGTTATTATACAAACAGATGGTGATTTCAGACGATTTCCCAGGTTTTTCACCCATAAAAATCAATTTTGGGAGCTGAACATTTCGTAGAACTCAAGTTTCCCTCTTTGGTCAAAATCGACTTCATATTCGGTCTTCTCGTCCAAAAAAACATGGAAGCCGATATCTCAAAAGCTCATGTTACCAACATGTTGCTAAAACGCAAAAAGTACCTATTTTTATACACATTTTCACTCATAACAACCCTGGGTATATTCCGATCGGGCTCAAAAGTTTCGGGACACAACTAGGGCCCAAATGGAGCATGTGTGCGAAAGAACGACTTTTTTAGACCGAAAATGAAGCCGGTACACGTGATACGGCGGACGGCGTACGGCGGACGGACATTGCATTTTTTTGAATCTAGGCACCTTGAAACGGAAAACAAAAAATTTTGAGGGGGTGTTATAAAAATTTTTTGCTGACCGAATACATAGGTGTATTATTCACAGAATAATAAACCAAAAGAGCGCACCTAATTAGTGTTTTGGGGGCCAAAATTGGTGGAAACCATCAGAAATAGCTATTTCAATTATTTCACGTGAAAGAAACAAAAATGAACAGCCAACATTTCTGTAGGTATGTCCAGTAGAATAATAAACCCGTGTGACAAGGACTTTGCAGCGTTTTTCTTCTCGTTTTCCGGAAGGCCTGGTGGGTTTGGAGTTGTGGGGATCCGGAAGGCGACGGAGTTGAGGCTCGGCGAGTCGGGGGCTCGGCTCACGGAGTCCTGACATTTTCAACGGGGCGCAGCAACGAGAGTTTACCCCCGAAGCGGGTCGTGAGCGATTAGGCTGATGAAGACTGCGGTGGCGAGCTGATTGGTTGTTTACTCTGTTCGAGTGTCGGGAGAATCGTCGAGTGCGGATAACCGATCGTGATGGATCGGCTCGTTAGGGCCCGGGGAGGACCGCGCCAGGGGCCCATCGCAACAGCGAGCACCGACCGCCCCCCGCAACGATGGCGTTTTCGGAATAAGGAATTTTCCCACAGCAAAGCCCATAATTTGGTTTCCGTGAAAAATACACGTGTATTCGCTCAGCAATCAAAAAAATTTCGAACACCCCAACAAAATGTTTTCTTTTACGTTTCAAGGTGCGTAGATTCCAAAAACCCTGCCAAGTCCTTGTCAAATGGGTTTATTATTATACTACGGTTTCCACCAATTTTGGACCCCAAAAACACGAATTACGCTTCTTTTAAAAAATCAAATTATCGATGACCACTGATAGTGCCATTTAATTGCCTTGATTCACCTGTTAATACTAGTTCTAATGTTATTATACAAATTGTGGTGATTTCAGACAATTTCCAGGTTTCTGACTCACAAAAAATGAATTATAGGAGCTGAACCTTCTGTTCAACCTCAATTCTTCACTCTGGTCAAAATCAACTTCACATTCGGTCTTCACGCCATAAAAAAAAAACATGGAAAACTATACCTCACAAACTCATGTTCACTGAAACCTCAAGCAAAACCTCGAAAACCCCGATTTTTCACACCCACTTTTCACCCGCAACACCCCTGGGTATACTCCGATCGGGCTGCAAAGTTTCGGGACACAACTAGGGCCCAAATGGCGCGAAAGATGTTTTGATGGTGCGTAGATTCAAAAAACCCTGCAAAGTCCTTGTCACATGGGTTTATTATTCTATTGGACATACCTACAGAAATGTTGGCTGTTCGTTTATTGTTTCTTTCATCTGCAATAATTGAAATAGCTATTTCTGACGGTTTCCACCAATTTTGGACCCCAAAAACAAGAATTACGGTCCTTTTGGTTTATTATTTTCAATAATGAACCATTGGAATCGAGGATGAAAAAAAAAATTCTTACCCCCCCTCAAAATTTGATGGTTTACGTTTCAAGGTATGTAGAATCCAAAACTGCAATAAAAATATTTCTGTCTGTCCGCCGTACGCCATACGCCGTTACCATGAAAAAAAATTGATGAAATTCGGGTTATAGGTCCAATTGGTAGTGCCATTTAATTGCATTCATTCATCTGTTGACACTTTTTCTAGTGTTATTATACAAATGGATGGCGATTTCAGACAATTTCCAAGGTTTCTGACTCATAAAAAATGAATTTTAGGAGCTGAACCTTCGTTACAACCTCAACTCTTCACCGTTTGGTCAAAATCAACTTCACATTCGGTCTTCTCGCGATAAAAAACATGGAAAACGATGCCTCACAAGCTCATGTTCACTAAAACCTGAAGCAAAATCTTAAAAACCGTCATTTTTACACACATTTTTCACCCGTAACACTCCTCGATGTATTCCGATCGGGCTGCAAAGTTTCGGGACACAACTAGGGCCCAACTAGGGCGAAAGGTGATTTGGTGGTGCGTAGATTTAAAAAAAAACCTGCCAAGGCCTTGTCACATGCGTTTATTATTCTGTTGGCTGTTCATTTATTGCTTCTTTCTTCAGCAATAATTGAAATAGCTATTTTTGACGGTTTCCACCAATTTTGGCCCCAAGAAGAGGATTTTGGCTCGTTTTTCTCTTTTCAAATTAAGTTTGATCATTGATGGCGCCATTTTTATTGTAGTGATTGACCTGTCGAAACTACTTCTCGTGGCGGTGGGAGGGGGGGGGGGGGGGGGTCTCGCGTCTTGTTAGCCCAGATATCGGGCCTTGTAATTTTTAACTGAAATGCCGGATCGAACATGTTTACACATGTATATTCTTCGCCTGGAAGGGCCGGTACTCGAACGTGGGACAGAGACAGTCGCTACGGAAACTGCCGAAAATGGCCGAAACCCCTCGGCTCAGTGCTCTTGCCAGACGCTCCCGACTCACACGAGTAAATCAAGTTATTCGATACTGTACCAACCCAAATTGTCTTTCGATACTACTTGTACTTGGTGTTCCTTGTGTTTTGGGAGGATAAGGGTGTTGTAACAAGGATGACGAATGGGATTCACTGAAATCTCGTGTGGATAAATACGTCGAGGGCCTAACAAACGAGGTGTTGGCGAGGGAGGAGGGGGGGGGGGGTGTCTCGCGTCTTGTTAGCCCAGATATCGGGCCTTGTAATTAATTGAACTGCCGGATCGAATATGTTTACTCATGTATATTCTTCGCCTGGAAGGGCCAGACAGTCACAGGGTGAGACAGAGACAGTCGCTAGCGAAACGGGCGAGTGAGCGAGGGACAGAGGGAGAGACGTACCTGGCAGCCGGCCCTGATGAAGACGGATGATCGGACGAAGGTATGGGAAGGATCATTATCTAATACTCCACTGCCCTCGGCCCCGCTCCGGCCGCCCGATCGCTCTTTCCCGGACGTTACCAGCGGTGCATCTCTTGAGACAGAGCTAATGGCAAAGTGATTAACTCGCCTTCCAACCGCCTCCTGTCCAATCAGCTCCGGGCCCAGCATCAATATTTACGTTGCCCCGTCATAATCGTCCTGAGGGTAGCGAGCGGAACGTCACCTTAGCCTGACTCCATCATCATTAAACACTAAACCAAGCTTGGTCATCCTCGAGTTGTTCGAACAAACGTAATTAGTTTCGCCCTGAGGTGGAGCGTAACAACGAGATTCATCTGGAGAACCCGTCCGGTTTGTGGCACCAACATCCTGTGGTCCAGCATACGATCACGAATATGAGCCATTTCGATGGTCCTACAGGTACTTCCCAGCATACTAGTACTGGCCAAAGGTCGTACAGGTACTTGCCAGCGATGGCTGGCAGACCAATTTCCCCTCCAATTGGCCGAATGTGTTTGGCGTCCAACAGTTACAGTAAATCCCGTTCATAAAAAGTTCATGGTAACTAAGAAAAACCCTGCAAAGTCCTTGTCACATGGGTTTATTATTTTATTGGACATACCTTCATTGTTTCATGTGCAACTATTGAAATAGCTATTTTTTATGGTTTCCACCAATTCTGGCCCCCAAAAGCACGAATTACGCTCCGATTTTTTTACAAATTATCTTTGATCATTGAAAATGCCGTTCTGTCTTGATTCACCTGTTGATACTACTTCTAGTGTTACTATACAAATTTATGGTGATTTCAGAGAGACAATTTCCCAGGATTTGATGAACCTACGTTACAAGCTCAATTCTTCACTCTCTGGCCAAAACCAATTTAATATTCGGTCTTCCCGCCCTAAAAAAATGGTAAAACGATACCTCAATAACCCCTGGGTGTATTTTGATCGGGCTGCCGAGCTTCGGAGCACAACTAGGACCCAAATGTGTTCCTAAATGGGGACCCAATCTGTGTGCGGAAGAACGAGGATTTTAGACCAAAATTTAGCGTAAAATTAAGGCTGAAACTTTGTTAGAATCTCAATTCGCTCGTTGGTCAAAATCGACTCCATGTTCGGTCGGTCTCCTCGCCCTGAAAGTCTTTAAACTCTTAAGGAGACCGAATATGAAGTCTGTTTTGACCAACGATTGAAGAATTGAGGTTGTAACGAACGTTCAGCACCCAGAACTCATTTTTTATTAGTCAAAAACCTGGGAAGTTGTCTGATTCACCATAAATTTTTATAATGACACTAGAAGTAGTATCAACAGGTGAATCAAGACAATAAATGACACTGCCAATGATCAAAGATAATTTTTCAAAAATAGGAGCTTAATTCGTGTTTTGGGGGGCCAAAATTAGTGGAAATCATCAGAAATTGCTATTTCAATTATTGCACATGAAAGGAACAACAAATGAACAGCAACTTTTCTGTAGGTAAGTCCGATAGAATAATAAACCCATGAGACAAGGACTTTGCAGCGTTTTTGTTAAAAGAGACAGTGAAAATAGATCATCTATTTGGAAAATCTCCTGAGAGAGATAGTCTCCCTCGGAAGACAGTCTGTTTCAGTGTATCACAGGTTCGTCTGTTTTACTGAATAGCCCTCAACCCGTACCTACTTGGACGTTTTCGCTCATGAATCGGTAATATGTACATATTTTTAATGAACAACCGACTTACCTTTAAGAGATCAAAAAACATGCATCAAAATTACCGATATCGTGGCCGATGAACGAAGGATGATACACGATCACTAACAAACAAATGAGAAATGAAAAAAGCTGCAAATCCCTGCACAACGGTTTATTATTTTGTAAAGAATACCCTTCTGTTACAGATCACAGCTCTCTGTACAGATTACCCGTCTATATAATATGTACTAGTCTATACATATTATGTAGATCGCAGACCCTCCGTAGGTTAGTACCTAACCCCGTACTCGTTACTAGGTACCTACAAATTACGAGTTAAATGTTGCTAAAATAATTCTGTCGATGACAAACAGTAACACAACAGTAAGATACAGTAACAGTAACAGTAACGGTACTTTTTCAATGATTTTGGCATGGGACCATCTGTGACTCATCCCGCACCTACCCTCGAAATTTCAACACACTTCGACCATTATTTCGGGTAGTTATGGGTGTTGCAAGGAATTACCACAGACAGACACGGAACCAAAAATATGTTCCTCGATGTCTGGAACGGAAAATGGTATTGGAAATTTTCATTTTGGAGGACATGAACTTTTTTTTTACTCAATCACGAATCCAAGGTTCCGTAGTGAGGAAGCAAAAAAACTTCGTGGGATTTCCAAGCCTCGGACCAGCGACCTAACGCAATGTAATGTAATACACGTCCTCAGCTGCTTTTGGCGTTTTTCAGGTAGGTAGAACCCCCTCGGCAGTTTTTGGCGGAGTGGGGTCTGGCCATGCTCTCTTCGGAGTTGGGTGGTAGGAGTGGGGTAGAGGGAGAACTGTGCGGGCGACGGGGTGGGGAGCCGAATTCCCCTGGACTGGACTGGACGCTTTGCAGCCCTGTTTCCTCCCGTAAAAACATGTTCCATGTTAAAAATGTATCGAGAACAGTCCACACTGTTACACCGTTCACAAGTTCACTGTTCACCGTTCATCCGTTCATCCGTTCACATTTTGCAGTTGACCGGCGGTCGGCCGTCGATCCTGTAACCGAGTGACTCATTGCGCAGCACGTACCGTCGACGGCTCTCAAGACTCGCTAATCAACCCAAACACACTCGAACCCAATCACAATTAAAATTCTGCCCCGATCACAATTAACATTCCGAATGACGGCTCCTGATAAAAGGGGCCGTCTCATCGTTGTCCGCTCGTCCGTCGTCCAAGAGGCGGACTCCGGGCCGAGTATGGGACTTGGTATGGGGCCGATCACCGACGGAGGCGCCGCGTCTGTCCGCTCATCCGCCCCACACACACACACACACATACGCGCGCGCGCACCACACAACCGGAGAATACCGAATCGTGAGTGGTTTTCCGAGGTCGCACGAATACATGTAATTGGGAATATTGATGAGCGATGTTATCTCGGTGGCTCGTGGCGAGCTTCCCAACTCTTTTCCTCTGAAATCACTCGGAAATTCGAGAATCGATAGAATTCTGAACGCAGCGCCTTCTTCTGGCGCCATTCTCCGAAGGGACGGGATTTTCAAATTCATTATAATTTGGCAACAAAAGAGTAACAATGTACATGTTATATAGGTATATATACATGAAGAAAAGATTTCTCCTAATATAAATGTTAAAAAAAAAAAATACATCATCATCACTAATAGAATAACAGGGATCTCAGTCATTGCCCACCATGAGAATAAGTTCACCAGAACTTGTGCTCTCAGGTGGAGCTCGTCCAGACCTCACTAGAAAAACACGTTCCCTTCCGTGTAGTTACTTTAAAAAAAATAAAGTTACTAAAATTAAAATAAAAAGTGAAAATAAAAAATAATTGAAAAAAGTAAAAGAAAAAAACGCTGCAAAGTCCTTGTCACATGGGTTTATTATTCTACTGGACATACCTACAGAAATGTTGGCTGTTCCTTTATTGTTGCTTTCATGTAAAATAACTGAAATAGCTATTTCTGGTGGTATACACCAATTTTGGCCCCCAAAACTTGAACTAGGCAGGCTTCTTTTTTTTCTCAAATTATCTTTCATTATTGGTAGTGCCATTTAATCGTCTTGACTCACGACGTGTTGACACTTTTCCTAGTGTTATTCTACAAACTGATGGTGATTTCAGACGATTTCGCAGGTTTTTGACTCATAAAAAATCAATTTTGGGAGCTGAACATCTGGTACAACCTCAATTTTCCACTCCTTGGTCAAAATCGACTACATGTTCGGTTTTCTCGTCCCCAAAAACATGGAAAACGATACCTCAAAAGCTCATTTTACTAACATGTTGCTAAAACAAAAAAAGTACCTATTTTTACACACATTTTCACTCATAACACCCCTGGGTATATTCCGATCGGGCTGAAAAGTTTCGGGACACAACTAGGGCCCAAATGGAGCATGTGGGCAAAAAACTAATTTTTTAAACCGAAAATGAGACCTGTACACGTGATACGACGGACGGCGTACGGCGGACGGACGTTGCATTTTGGTTTATTATGCTGTGAATAATACACCTATGTATTCGCTCAGCAAACAATTTTTATAACACCCCCTCAAAATTTTTTCTTTTCCGTTTCAAGGTGCGGAGATTCCAAAAATGCAATGTCCGTCCGCCGTCCGCCGTATCGCGTGTACCGGCTTCATTTTTGGTCTAAAAAATTCGTTCTTTCGCACACATGCTCCATTTGGGCCCTAGTTGTGTCCCGAAACTTTTCAGCCCGATCGGAATATACCCAGGGGTGTTATGAGTGAAAATGTGTATAAAAATAGTTACTTTTTGTGTTTTAGTAACATGTTAGCAACATGAGCTTTTGAGGTATCGTTTTCCATGTTTTTTGCGACGAGAAGACCGAATATGAATTCGATTTTGAACAAAGAGTGGAAAATTGAGGTTCTACCAAATGTTCAGCTCCCAAAATTGATTTTTTATGAGTCAAAAACCAGGGAAATCGTCTGAAATCACCATACATTTGTATAATAACACTAGAAAAAGTGGATCAAGACTATTAAATGGCACTACCAATGATCAAAGATAATTTGAAAAAAAAAGGAGCGTACCTAATTCGTGTTTTGGGGGCCAAAATTGGTAGAAATCATCATAAATAGCTATTTTAATTAGTTCACATTAAAGAAACAATAAATGAACAGCCAAAATAATAGTAGATGTGTCCAATAGAATAATAAACCCATGTGACAAGGACTTTGCAGCGTTTTTGGAATCTACGCACCTTGAAACGGAAAAGAAAAAATTTTGAGGGGGTGTTACAACAATTTTTTGCTGAGCGAATACATAGGTGTATTATTCACAGAATAATAAACCAAAAGGGAGAATCACTAACTAACAGCATCCTTCGCTAGAAGAACCTGCACAATTCGGCGTTTAAATTCTTTCGGACTTCGAATCGCAAATGTGTTAATTTTATTTTCATTGAAAAAAGATAACCCCCTATTGTAGGGGGCAACGTTAAATAGCTCTGTGCCACATTTAGGTAGCTTGACGTTAGTCAACGAGGCCAGTCTGGTGTTCGAGACCACTGACAAATCATTCTCGTCAATGCCAGTTTTGAAAACGTGAACGCACGATTCTAAAAGAAAGATCTGCCTTACATAGATACAAAACATTAAATTCATTATATAGCCGTGAGGTAGAATATCTAGAAGGCTTATTCAAGATAACCTTAAGAAGCGAGTTTTGAAATACATGCACACATTGTAGATGGATGGATTCATTTATGTATTATCAATATTTCTAGATTTAGCAAAGGCTTTTGATACGTTATCTCATGTAAAGCTGCTCGAGAAAATTAAAGCCCTCGGCATTGATGGGCGGTCATTGGACTGGGTGAGGAGCAGGGTTGGTACTGTTTTAAACATTTAATTCAAACATTTGTTTTAAACAGTGTTTTAAAAGCATTTTTGGAAAAAGGGGTGTTTTAAAACATTCGTTTTAAATTGTGTTTAAAACATGGTTTAATACTGTTTTAAACATGCCCTTCGTGAGTTGTTTCAAACTGGACCTATAGGAGGAAAATGACATTGACCTCATGAGAAATGAGCAACAAAAAACATAATAGGTACAATAGATTTCCATCGCCATTAGCCAGTAGTCAGAATGACAAGTTAGATACCTACCAGCTACCACCCGCCTGGAAATTCTCGGAAATAGAAATGAACTTGGGTTTGTTCCTTTGTTCGAACTTTTGGCGTTCCGGAGAAATTTACCGATGGGTCATTTTTTCATTTGAATGGTGAATTCGCTATAAATTCACCTCCCCGTTCTGCGAAAGTCAATGCATTACGTACCCCCCTGAATATTTTTTCTTGGTGGAAGGCACTTGGGAATAAAATTTCTGACCACCGCAACCACGTCTTCAGCAGGCATCGAAGGGCTGTTCTCCACATTCGGAGTGGTTCATTCAAAACTGCGGAATAGACAAAGCCGAGAAGCTTGTGGCCGAGCTGAAACACCTGAATTCTAGAGCATAATTTGTGTACCTATGCGTATTTTTTGCTTTACTTCATTTGTAAATTGTGATCGGGGTTTCTCAAAATTAATTTTCATTTTCAGCAAATTATGTCGTAGGTAGGTATGAGTTTATAACTACATTAAATTGTAATAAAAATATTCAGCCATGGTTTAAAAAGAAAAAATTTGGATGGTTTCTTTCTCAGCCCTGTTACCTAAAGCACTATGTTTTGTGCCAATCTTTTGTATCCACACAAGCTACCATAGTGCTTGACTGCTTGATGAGCAATCTTTAAAAACTTGTTTAAAACAATGTTTAAAACAGTTTTAAACAGCCTAAAAAAACCTTTGTCTCACATAGGAAAAAAACGTTTTAAACTGTTTGAACAAAAAAACTGTTTCTTGTATTTAAATTTAAAAAACTGTTTTTTTTCCAACCCTGGTGAGGAGTTATCTCAGTGAAAGGACGCAATGTGCAAAACTAGATGGATTCGTAGGATCGTACATTGAATGTGGCGAGTACGGAGTTCCCCAGGGGACGGTGCTTGGTCCTGTTTTCTTTATCATTTATATTAATGAACTTGGCAAAATTGATATTAGCGGCGACATAATATTGTTTGCAGACGATTCGATTTTATATTTTGCTACTGATAATTGGGCGAATAATTTTGAAATGGCTGAATATGGGCTGAAGAGGGTTAATAATTGGCTGATTGATAATAAATTAACATTAAGTTTACCAAAAACTAAATTTGTGCCTCATTTCTTGTCATCTACTACAATGCCCAGTGACTATTTGAAGATACACCTTCATGGTTATGATTGTGATTTATACACTAACTTGTACTAGTTGTCCTGAGGTGACTAGATGTTTCAGTACTAAATATCTGGGTGTTGTTTTGGATTCGAGCATGAAATCAAATAAGTCAAATAAGTTTGGTTTGCAAGAAGATTAAGGAAGCTTGTATACGTTTTTTCCTACCTCAGAAATTTTCTTACTCCTAGGCTCATGAGAGTAGTGTATTTTTTCATTGGCCCAATCGGTCTTACTTTATGGATTATCAGTGTGGGGTGGGGCTTACGCCACAACCCTAAATCCTGTATGTATATGTCAACAAATTTTGCTTCGTGTTATTACCAAAAGTAAATTTTTGGAACATACTGGACCACTTTCTCGAAATTTAAAAATTTTTAAGTTGAACAGTCTTATAGACTTGAGTAGTGTGAAGCAAGTTCTTAAAGAGAAACGGTTCGCTCATCCCTCTCACGAAGTAATAACTCGGTTTCAAGCCCAAGGTAACATTCCTCTTCCTCTAGCTCTAGTGCGTACAACTGCTTCCTTGAATTTATATGTTTCAGCAGGAATTAGAGTTTTTAATAGTTTACCGACCAATGTTAAAAATAATTTAGTAGATCATACTGATACAGTAAATGTAATTTTGAAAAAATGGTTCCTGCAAATGCAAGACAACTGTTGATATACTAAGAGTGAATTTGAGTTATCATATTCTAGTATTGACTGTTTTTTTGCTGATTAATACCAACATTATTATAGTAATTATTTCATAAGTGGTGTACTTGTTACCTACTAGCTCAAGGAGAACGACTCGTTTTCCCTGCCACGGGCGTAGCCTATTAGGGAAACTAATTTTCATTAATTTTTTTGTAGGTACAATATTATAATGTTATATATATTCAGAAATTTAAACTAATATAAGTATATTAAGTATTAATATATACTAATATAAGTAAATAATATAAAAAAAAGAACTTGAAAAAGCTAAAATATTTCATGAATAACTGATGGGGGAAGAAGATAACAAAGTCTTTAAGGAATAGAGTGAGGAATGGAAGAAGTCGAATTCGGGGTTAATGGTGAGAAATAGATTGGCAGTCCGAGGGAGTCTACCAAGGGTCTTCACATAGTTGGTAGTTGGTGGATTTTTATTTATTTAAAAATGCCAAATATGTAACTGAAGGAAGCATTTATTCCTTGAAATACAATTATGCATAAGCTAAAAACGTATAAACTATCTTCTGAAATAAATTTAAAAACGCTGCGAAGTCCTTGTCGCTAGTGTTAACCATTCTATTGAACACACGTACAGAAATGTTGCTGTTCATTTATTGTTTATTTCATTGGTTCCACCAATTTTGGCCCCCAAAAACACGACCTCGACTCGTTTTTTTCCCCCGTATTACCTTTGAACATTCACAGTGTCTTTTCATTGTCTTGATTCACCTGCTAATACTACTTCTAGTGTTATTATACAAATTTACGGTGATTTCAGACAATTTCCCATGTTTTTGACTCATAAAAAAAGTATTTCGGGAGCTTAACCCTCGTTAAAACCTCAGTTCTTCACTCTTCGGTCAAAATCAACCTAATATTCGGTCTTCTCGCTGTAAAAAACATGGAAAATGATACCTCACAAGCTCATGTTCACTAAAACCTCATAAATCCCTCGAAAACCGCTATTTTTACACTCATTTTCTCCCATATGACCCTTGGGTGTATGCCGATCGGGTTGCCGCGTTTCGGAGCACAACTAGGACCCAAATGTGTTCCCAAATGGGGAACCGAACTTTGTGCGGAAAAACGACGATTTTAGACCAAAATTTAACGTAAATTTAAGGCTGACACTTCCTTAGAACCTCAATTTCCCACTTTTTGGTCAAAATCTACTTCATATTCGGTCTTTTCGTCCCAAAAACATGGAAAACAATACCTCAAAAGCTCAGGTTACGAAAACGTTACTAAACAACAAAAAGTACCTATTTGTATACCCATTTTCACTCGTAACACCCCTGGGTATATTCCGATCTGGCTGCAAAGTTTCAGGAAACAACTAGGGCCCAAATGGAGCATGTGTACGAAAGAACAAACTTTTTAGACCAAAAATGAAGCCGGTACACGCGATAAGGCGGACGGACATTGCATTTTTGTAATCTACGCACCTTCAAACGTAAAAAAAAATTTTAAGGGGGTGTTATAAAAAATTTTTGCTGAGCGAATACATAGGCGTATTATTCTCAAAATAATGAACCAAAAAAGAGTTGTCGTCAGAAAGAGTGTTTCAACGGGAAAGAAATGAGCGTTTGAAAGGGGCATTCCAGTGAAATATGTATAGTGTTCAGGAGACTTCAAGAGCTTACGCAATTCGGCTTTGGTACCGAGAACAGGCCACTCGATCGGTTTCTGTTGCTTCTTCAGACAACAAATGAAGGTTTCCACACATATATACATACACACCGAAATATCGGTTATTTCCAGGGAATCATTCTTTATAATACCGCGGTTATTTCTAACTGGAAAAACTAGGTAATAAAGTAACAGTTCTCTGACAACAGTTTTTACGTCTGCTATGAGCAGGGACTGGAATTTGCACATTTTGCATATGTGTTTTTTATCGTGTATATCATTCTACTTTTCCGTTTTGAGGGTATCTGAAGCGTTTAGCGTGTGTTAAATTGAAATTTAAATAGCATATTTTGCACATTTTGTTCGATTTTGGAGATTTTAGCATATTTTGGCCGTTTTGTGCGTATTTCTGCATTTTTAATCGAAATTGGGGAATTTCCCTATTTTTCGACATTCCAATCGCCAAATCCTCCGAGACACGTGTTTCTGAAAAGGGGTCGCGGATATTCTTAGGCCATTCACAGTTTAATCCGAGTACCTGGTAGGGCTGAACACAAAAAAAATCAGAGGGCATCAGTATAATGTGTTGATTGCCCGGACGAATCAGCCGAAAATGCAGCACTCTGACCTCTCGTCTGGCTTTACACCAGGAGAGCTCTCACCATTGACATTTTTAAGGACGCGATAATAACTGGAACATAATGTATAGACTACCAGTACGTCTCACCCCAAAATTTAGTTCATTTAAGAAATATTTTTAAAAAATTTCAAACGTAATTTTGCTTGGGGTGCACATTTTGCATATTTTGCCCATTTCGAGTGCATGTTTCGGCCAAATTTTGTGCATATAATTCCAGTCCCTAGTTATGAGTGTTGAGGTGTGTCACGCCGCTGTGAAAGTAAGCTGTTATTTACAACTGTTATTTTCTTTTCTTGACAACAGTTGCTTCGTTTTTTATCGGCAACTGTTGTACGAGTATTTATTTATTTATTTATTTATAATAATACGGGCATGCCCAATACAAATGTACAAAATATAATATAATGATAATTAGAAGAAAAAAACAGGTAAAATGTCCGCATATGACTGTATTTACTCGGTACTGCTAATGTCTGTCATTATTCAATAGAACTAGAAGTCTCCTCCTAACAGCCTCAGGAGATTGACAAAATAAATCTATGTCAGGGCACACGTCCATCACTTGGTTCATCCCACGTGGTAACCTGCACATCCATCGGGCGATGGTAGGCGTAGTCTGTCGCTGAAAATGGAACCCAAAAGAGGCTTCTCCAGAACGTGAACCAAGTCAAGGAACCAGAAAACGCACCATTCATAGCAGTGTGGGTGAGTCCATCTTACCCAGAACCAACTTATGGAAGAAAGACGAGTCGGCCAAAAGTCTACGGTCCACAGGATTGAGGGTGCTGCATCATTTGTTGAGCTCATCAAAGCTTACGGTCACCAGGTTAATACCAAGCTTGAACCCCACATACCGAAGAAACCTCCGATGGATTCGCTCAATCTGGTCGATATGGCATTTATAATATGGACCACCGAGGCATACTCCAAAACAGGGAGGACAAGTGCTTTATAGAGAGTAGTAATGGCTGGAAGATAATGGAACTCCCGAGTATTGCGTTTGACAAATCCCAGGACACGCATCACCCGGCTGGAGACGGCAGATATATGCTCGGAGAAAGAGAGCTGTGAACGATGAAACGTCATTACTGAGCATTTAGACGGATTGAGTGCCAGGCTATTTCGTGGACAACAGAGAAGTAGGCCATCAATGCAATCCTGCAGGATCCCACAATCAATTGGCGTCTCCACAGCACGGTAGATTTTGAGGTCATCCGCGAATAAAAGGAATCGTGCTCCACTGAGAGCGGTGCAGACATCATTGATTACCAGCAGGAAGAGCAGAGGCCCCAAATGGGACCCCTGAGGAACTCCGAAGGTGGCAGGAAAGGGCCTCGATGTTACATCTCTCAACCGCACCATCATGGTACGATTAGACAGATAGCTTCCCATCCACTCAAGCAGACTCCCAAAAATTCCAAGCGAGCTCAACACTGACAGGATAGTCTGGTGCGAAAGTCGGTCAAAGGCCTTCGAGAAATCGGTAGAGATTAGGTCAACCTAATCGAGTAGCAAAACTGTTGTGCGTTTTCGTTCCCATCACTACCCACACCCCACGGATGGCACGCGTTCTGCCTCGGTCCGTTCGACGAACGCCCGAATGGCGTTTGCCTCGCCTCGGCAACAGTTCCACGCTGTACCATACTCGCTTCGGTCTGTTCGTGCGGCTGCCTCGTATTGTCGAGTATCGTCCACTTTCAACTATTATGAAGTAGGCAACACGCGGTGGCAGCACCTAAAACGTTTAGACCGGTTGTAAAAACATCAAGAGAAGGCAATCAATAAATATGGGATACTCCCTGAGAAGAACCAAACGCCTTGGATTCCTCATCAAAAGCCGTTTGCCATGGGAATAACGGCATTTGGCACATTAAACGGTATGTTTAGCTTTTTACAATCTTAAAACGACTCAACTTCGCGTCTAACTTTGGAGACAAAAATCGCACTTGGCTATTATTCCATTACTGGATGTTGAAAAAGTGTTTACATTCCGCTCAAGTACGGTGCAGAAACGACAGTTTACGAGTGTTAATACTCGGGTGTCACAATGTGAAAGCAGCTTTATGAAGGTGAATTTGCAGAACGTATGAGGTATTTATTCGCTCGTTAAGAAGAGAAACTAAATATTCATTCTACGTCTAACTGTTGCTACCTAACACTGATTGGTCAGGTAATGGTTGGAAAGAACAGCGAATGTCAACTCTATTCTGCAGCCCTTTGAAGAAATTGCGGTAGGTCGAATGGATCTTCCAGTAATCACATTTAATCTCCATCGTATGCATATGCATTTAGTGCGGAAAAACTTTTTAAAAAACGCTGCAAATCATTACACAATGGTCAATTTTTCCTGTTGTTTTTCCTGGTGTTTTTTCACCTTCTGTGAAATTTAACGTAATTTGAAACAAACTCGATTGGCACAACAAACCTGCACGTCTTTCAACGAAATCCAAAATAACCATCGTTCTTCCAATGAAGTAATATCACGGAACAACCAACTGGACTGCACAGAGCCATCCGTGATTACAATCAGTTGTTCCCTAGCAATGATATCTGAGCTGTATGTTTACCGTATGATCAACACTTATGTTGATGAAGCTTTTCGGGTCAAACTTCAGGGCCTTAAGCTGGGTTCACATTGAGGGGGGGACGTGAAACGCGCAAAACTCAAACGTATAATTGAATTTGATTGGCTCATCAGGTTTACGCTCTTCACGCTCGACGACTTTTGAACCAAAGTGTCCAAGATGAAAAAACGCAGATTCAGTCCTTGTCACATGGGTTTATTATTCTATTGGAAGTACCTACCTACAGAGATGCTGGAAATACATTAATTGTTTCTTTCATGTGCAATAATTGAAATAGCTATGTTTGCTTCATCACTACCGAAAGTAGGGAAGCCTTGGATTCGTGATTGAGTAAAAAAAAATTATGTCTTCCAAAATGAAAATTTCCACTTCCATTTTGCGTTTCAGACATCGAGGAACATTTATGGTTCCGTGTCTGTCTGTCTGTGGTAATTCCTTGTAAGGCCCATAACTACCCGAAATAATGGTCGAAATAGCCTGAAATTTGGAGGGTAGGTGCGGGTTGGGTCATAGACGGTCCCATACCAAAATCATTGAAAAAGTACGTTAACTTTCGGCTGCGCTAGCGCAAACGCGAAATACTTGGAACGCCCATAACTACCCTAAATATCGTTGAAATGAGTCCAAACTTGGAGAGTCGATCAGGAATAGTACTTTGATAGTTCCAAATGAATTTCATTGAAATCGTACTGCATCTTTCGTCTGCTCATGCGTGAACATGAAATGTTGACCATTTCTTTGTAACGCTTCTAACTAAGCAAAAAACAGTCGTACAGAGCTGAAATTTTATGGGTACACGCGGGTTGGATCGCAAACGGTCCCGTTTCAAAATCATGGAAATCGTGTCATCCGCGCATGCGCAAACGTGAAATACGTGAAATACGTGAAACGCCCGTAACTACTTTAAATATCGTTGAAATGAGCTCAGATTTGGAGGGTCGATCAAGAATAATTCTTTGATAGTTCCATAAGGATTTCATTCGTCTGCGCATGCGCGAACATGAAATGGCCCGTTTCCTTCTAACGCTTCTAACTACGCGAAAAATAGTCGTAGGGACCTGAAATTTTGAGGGTAGACATGGGCTGGATCGCAGATGGTCCCGTATCAAAATGAACCCACTCAACTATTCTAAACGTTCACATGATTCAAGTGTGGAAGCTATATGTACTGCCTACTCGAATTGGCAGACGTTTTATGGTTACCACCAAATTTGGCCCCAAACAACACGAATTAGACTCCTATTTTTGAGAAATTATCTTTGACCTTTGATAGTGCCATTTAATTATGTTGATTCACCTGTTGATACTACTTCTAGTGTTATTATACAAGTTTATGGTGATTGCAGACAACTTCCCACGTTTTTGACTCATAAAAAATGAGTTTTGGGAGCTGAACGTTACTACCTAAATTCTTCACTCTTTGGTCAAAATCAACTTCATATTCGGTCTTCTCGCCATAAAAAACATGGAAAACGATACCTCGAAAGCACATGTAGTTATAAAACCTCAAAAAAAAAACCCATCGGAAACCCCAATTTTTACACCCATTTTTCACCCATAACACCCCTGGGTGAATTTTGATCGGGCCGTCGAGCTGCGCAGCACAACCAGGAGCCAAATGTGTACCTCCTGCAAATAGAACTTTGCCGCGACCAAAACTGCTCACCTAATTTCAAGTCAATTAGGCTAATTAATTTCCTCCAAAACATTTCACGAGGCCCATCAAACATTTTACATCTCGAAGGACTCACAGGTGGAGGCGTCGGGAATTCCACTCCGCCCATACCCCCCCCCCCCCCTCCCCCAAAACCACCACCACCACAATCATCGGGGCTTCATAATTAATACATAAGCTGACGATATTTACGAGGTCTTCATTGGATATTCAATGTGATTTTCAATATTACCCCCCCTAACAACCACACAAACGAGATTTTTATGGTCTTTATGGAAGGGCCGAGGCGGTGGGCGGCTGTAAAAATCTGGTGGGCGGACCTGCCCGAGTGGGTGCGCACAAACGCACATGTACGCACAAACGCGCGTCGACGAGCTGTAAAACACGTCGGTCTTCGTGTGAGCGCGATGAGGTGAGAGGGGAAAAAAATAATTTTTAATTTTCTCGCTCCGCCCTCGGGATGAGCGTGAAATGCGGAGGCCTCAATCAGGCGGTTGGTTTATTTACATTTGAGGTCAGTTGACGAAGAAATCTCAGCAGCGTCCCACACCACCGCCACCAGCTGCCCAATAATTTGATATTATTATATCGTCAATACGATTATATCGTCGGCATAAAAGAGGAACTCACTAATTATATTATAATTACAATATACCCACCCGTAGCACTGTACGTCCAGCCGTTCGTTTACAAACCCTTAAAAGCTTCGTCAATATGATCGTGAATGAAACGGATAAATCCGACCCCGATATCATTGCTAGGGAACACAAGATTATAATAACGAATGGCTACATGAAATCGATTTGGTTGTTCCGAGATATTATTTAATTTGAAGAATGACGGTTATTTTGAATTTTGTTGATAGATGCTTCTGTAACTTAGAACAAAAGTTATGCTTCATGAATCACCAGAAATAATTACGTATTAATGATAGAATTATTGATTCCACCGTATATTTATGAAACTGTAATTCCCCGGCCGGCTCCAGTACTCGATTTAGGGCTCTCTTGTGGGAATCACGAGGGTAGGTATTGACCAGAGAAAACAGTGATCTACTCAGAACGGGCATCTATCTATACCGGTAAATAATCAACCATTGTGTAATAATTTGCATTTTTTGTTTTTGTGATTTTAGAGAGTTGGCAACACTGCCTGCGAATAACGGACGAAACCTCACTGCTGATGTCCGCTATTCGGGGGTTACACTCCAGCAGTTTTCTCCGTTGCAGCCGTTGAGGCATGTGTTTTTTTATTTTAGTTTTTTTTTCATTTATTTATTTGGAAATTTGGAACACAAGATAAACAGTTAATTGATGACAATATTCTACCGGCTATTTCAAGTTCATCCCTGAACTTTTTGTCGATGGGCTATTGGTTCATTTTTGATGTTTGAATGTTGATGGTTATCTCTGTATTTTTGCCACTAAATAGTTGGTGCAATAGTTGGTGTAAATAGCGCTGCAAAGTCCTCGTCACATGGGTTTATTATTCTCTTGGACATACGTTCAGAAATTTTGGCGGTTCATTTATTGTTTCTTTCATGTGCAACTATTGAAATGTCTATTTTTGATGGTTCCACCAGTTTTGGCCCCCAAAAACACGAATTAGGCTCGGCTTTTCCTTTCAACAGATTATTTTTGATCATTGACAGTACCATTTAATTGTCTTGATTCACCTGTTCATACAACTTCTAGTGTTATTATACAAATTTATGGTGATTTCAGACAATTTCCCAAGTTTTTGACTCATAAAAAATGTATTTCGAGAGCTTAACCCTCGTTAAAATCTCAATTCTTCACTCTTCGGTCAAAATCAACCACATATTCGGTCTTCTCGCCGTTAAAAACATGGAAAACGACACCACACAAGCTCATGTTCACTAAAACCTCAAAAATCCCTCGAAAACCCCTATTTTTAAACTCATTTTTCTCCCATATCACCCCTGGGTGTATGCCAATCGGGCTGCCGTGTTTCGGAGGACAACTAGGAGCCAAATCTGTTCCCAGATGGGGACCCGAACTGTGTGCGGAAAAACGACGATTTTAGACCAAAATTTGACGTGAATTTTTAAGGCTAGAACTTCCTTAGAACCTCAATTTTGCACTCTTTGGTCAAAATCGACTTCATATTCGGTCTTCTCGCCCCAAAAACATGGAAAACGATACCTCAAACGCTCATGTTACTAACATGATACTAAAACACAAAAAGTACCTATTTTTAACCACATTTTCACCCATGACACCCCTGGGTATATTCCAATCGGGCTGCAAAGTTTCGGGACACAACTAGGGCCCAAATGGAGCATGTGTTCGAAAGAACGACTTTTTTAGACCGAAAATGAAGCCGGTACACGTAATACGGCGGACGGACATTGCACTTTTGGAATCTACGCACCTTGAAACGTAAAAGAAAACATTTTGAGGGGGCGTTATAAAAATTTTTTGTTGAGCGAATACATAGGTGTATTATTCACAGAGTAATAAACAAAAACGCTGCAAATGATTACACACCGGTTTATTATTCACTTCTATAGATGCCCTAAATGGAGTACTGGAGCCGGCCCAGGAATTAAAGTTTCACACAAATGCGCGAGATTCAATATAATTTAATCATTACTATTATTAATTTGTAGTTGTTCATGAAGCATAAGGTAAATAATAAGCAGTTGTGTAATAATTTACCTGTACAGATCCCCATTCTGCGTAGATAGTATAATAAACCGGTGTGTAATAGTTGACCGTTGTGTAATAATTTACCCAACAATACTTCAACGTGTGTTCAAGTTGCAAAACTTCCTATCAACAAAATCCAAAAGCTCCATCATTTTTCAAATGAAATAATACCGCAGAACAACCAAATCTACTTCATACAGTCATCCGCGATTATAATCAGGTCTTCCCTAGCAATGATATATCTGGGCCGGATTTATACAGTTTGATTCACGATCATGTTGACGAAGCTCTTCGGTGCAAACAAACGGCTGGTCGCGCAATGCTCCGGGTGGTCTCAAAAAGTTCGTTAGTTCAAGATCAATTTAAAAACGTTAAAAAACCATACCCTTCTATTAAAAGTTTTCGAGCTACGGCGTTCTGCAAATTTCAACCCCTATTTCTCACCCCTTAGAGATGACTGACAGTAACGCCGAGCTTCGCAGACCAATTAGACCCCAAATGGGACCTACAAACCAAATTTCGTTAATTTTGGCTCAACTACGGCGGGCTTACGGACAGCAAATTTTTTACTCTTTCGAATTCCACGTACCTCGTACTTAGAAACGGAAACCATCAAATTTTGAGGGGGGTTAAAATATTTGTTTTTTCATGCTCGATTCCGAAGGTTCATGAAAATAAAAAACCAAAATCAATTAAATCGCTGGTTCTGGGTTACGTTTGAGCTAACGGCGGTTACGCAAGCAGCGCGCGGGCGCGGCCACCAGTTTGCACTTCAGAGGTCAGCAAAGGCCCGGAAAAGGTCGGAAACGCCTTGTGAAACCTCAGCCCGGACGCACTCCAGCACCGGAGAACTCGTCCAAGGGTCGACATTTAACCGGCTAATTGCCGAGGGGACCCGGCGGGCCCGTCGAAATTGAACGTGCGCCCTCTCATTTACACGAGGATTATAAAAAACGCTGCAAAGTCCTTGTCACATGGGTTTATTATTCTACTGGACATATCTACAGAGATGTTGGCTGTTTATTTATTGTTTCTTTTATGTGAAATAATTGAAATAGATTTTTCTGGTGGTTTCCACCAATTTGGGGCCCCAAAAAAACGAATTAGGTACGCTCCTTTTTTTTCAAATTATCTTTTATCACTGGTAGTGCCATTTAATCGACTTGATCCACGTGTTGACACTGCTTCTAGTGTAATTGTACAAACTGATGGTGATTTCAGACCATTTCCCAGGTTTTTGACTCATAACAAACCGATTTTGAGAGCAGATCCATTGGTATAACCTTAATTTTCCACTCTTTGGTCAAAATTGACTTCATATTCGGTTTTCTCGTCCCAAAGAAATTTAAAATAATACCTCAAAAGCTCATTTTACTAACATGTTACTAAAACGCAAAAAGTACAGTATTTTTACACACATTTTCACCCATAACACCCCCGGGTATATTCCGATCGGGCTGAAAAGTTCCCGGGCACAACTAGGGCCCAAATGGAGCATGTGTGCGAAAGAACGAATTTTTTAGACCGAAAATGAAGCCGGTACACGTGATACGGCGAACGGCGGACGGACATTGCATTTTGGTTTATTATTCCGTGAATAATACACCTATGTATTCGCTCAACAAATCATTTCATAACACCCCCTCAAAATGATTTCTTTTCCGTTTCAAGGTGCGTAGATTACAAAAATGCAGTGACCTTCCGCCGTATCATCCATATCTGCTTTATTTTCTGTCTAAAAAATTCGTTCTTTCGCACACATGCTCCATTTGGGCCCTAGTTGTGTCCCGAAACTTTTCAGCCCGATCGGAATATACCCAGGGGTGTTATGAGTGAAAATGTGTGTAAAAATACTGTACTTTTTGCGTTTTAGCAACATGTTAGTAACATGAGCTTTTGGGGTACCTATCGGTTTCCATGTGTTTTTGGACGAGAAGACCGAATATGAAGTCGATTTTTACCAAAGAGTGGAAAATTGAGTTCTACCAAATGTTCAGCTCCCAAAATTGATTTATTATGAGAGAAAAACCTAGGAAATCGTCTGCAATCACCATCAATTTGTATAATAACACTAGAAAAAGTGTCAACACGTGGATCTAGAGATCTAGACGATTGAATGGCATTACCAATTATCAAAAATAAGTTGAAAAAAAAAAACAAAAAAAAAGAGCGTACCAAATTTGTGTTTTGGGGACCAAAATTGACGGAAACCATCAGAAATAGCTATTTCAATTATTTCACATGGAAGAAACAGAAATAGAATAATAAACCCATGTGACAAGGACTTTGCAGCGTATTTAAATCTACGCACCTTGAAACGGAAAAGATAACATTTTGAGGGGGTGTTATAAAAATTGTTTGCTGAGCGAATACATAGGTGTATTTATTCAGAGAATAATAAACCAAAACACCTCCGTCACCTCGCCTCGACCCCGCGGGGAATGGATCCTATAAACCGCCCATTAATTTATTGTATCCACACAAACGGTCTGGTTTGTGGGGGGAGGGGGGTTACAACACAAAACACGACGCCCTCCTCATCCGGGAAATGATGTAGAGCCCTAAATTTCAATTCATGTTGCCGGATTTATGTTCCATTCGAGGACATTGTATGGAGTGTGATTCACGGTCATTGCGCTTGTCCCGGGATGGAGCTTTTAGAAAAAAATTTTTTAATTTTTTTTTTAAATACCGTGTCCTGCGTGGCGGGAGTTTTTTGTGTGAAATATAGACGTCCTGTGACTTCTCTGTATGTGACGCAATCAAAGGGGAACTTAAGCCCCTCTCGAGGCCTCCACAACTGATTTACGGTCGCTGATTATAAACAGGCTCAACTCCCATTCAATTAATTGCGGGCACAGCTATCACGACGAGGTTCTCTCCGAAGGGGGAGGAGCCTTTTTTAAACAGGGACAATTAGATAACTCTGTTGGTAGAAACGGCGTCTTGTTTGTTTGTTTGTTTGTGGTTAAGAAACGAATGACAAGATAATCACAGATTACTTACCGGAGGGTTAAAAGATGAATGGCGGAGGGAGGAGGTGGATATCGACGATATTTACTCACCTAATTGGCGGGTACGGGCTCAGGCTGTGCCTTCCCGATGTCTGATCAGGCATAACTGATTGTCTTTTGGCTTTAACGGTTTCGAAAAGGAAAAAAAATGGAATTTAACGGCCGTCGACTCGACCTTAAATTGAAGCGAATTAATGGATCAATCCCTCGCCTTGAAGTTCAAAAGTGCGGATAAATCAATCTTGTTGTCGGGATGTTACGTGGAAGTTCGGTGAAATCGGATTTGTTTCCTCGGAGGCTGGGGAGGGCGGAGCCTGATGACGTGTGGATGCTATAAAGGTGGATCCGTCGCGGTGAAGTATGGGAGATGATCCGCGGGTCATCAGACCACCGGTCGGTGGCGCCCCGCGGTTGGCGACCGTATCGTGAGGTGAAGAGAGCCATTACCCCCTCCAAACAGTGCACGGCACGTCATCGCGGTTCGAATTGTGTTGTGCAATTCCGCTCGATAAGTCTTCAATCTCCTCTGACAACCCGGCATCTGAAGCTCTCGAATTATCGAAAGGGGTTCATTTGGTGAAATGAGACCCGGGAGGTTCCCGTTTGAACTGACGTTTAATCGCCTCACGATCGGATTCGATGTAATCGCTTGTTCGGACTAAATTAAACCGATGCAAGACAAATTAAACACAGCTGATCGAAATCTCGACGTTCTTATCCGAATTCGCCAGCGGTGAGCGCTCCAGTGGCGAATACACCAACTACTGTCGCACAGTCTGGTTTATTATTTTCAATAATGAACCACTGGAATCGAGCATGAGGGGAAGAAAAAAATCATACCCCCCCGCACCAAACAAATTTGATGGTAATTTTCGAGTTTCGTAGAACACGAAAAGGAATAAAAAAAAAAACCAGTCATGCAGCATGACTTAATGAGCGAATTTTCAAAGAAATATTCGAATTAATGGCTATGGTTTTGAATAAAGGAAAACTTCGGTCTAAAATTTGGTTTTCTATGTATATTCTCTTCGTATTTATTTTAATTTGTACGTTTTGTCCATCCTGATTCTACCGTTTGTTTATTACGTAATTGTACTAAGTGCTTATTTATTTGATCGCTGTGGGTAAATTCAAGGAGTTGTACTAATCGTTTGCCTCCCCCTTTTTTGCTTCGAACTCTCGTCTTCAATTAATACTTCTCACATATTTCAATCTGACCACTCTAAGGGGGTGGGGGGGGGGGGGTAAGAGTTTAAAGATTATCCTAGTTTTGGGTAATTTTTGCGCACTTTAAATGCTCTAATTTAAGAACGGATTTAGATATCTAAAATCCGATTTCACTATCGTGTTCAGCGTGCAAAAACCTTTAAAATGAGGGGTCACTTGTTAGAAAATAACATTTTGGGGATTTTTGGGTAATTTTTGCGCACTTTAAATGCTCTAATTTGAGAACGGATCAAGATATCTAAAATCCGATTCCACCATCGTGTTCAGCGTGCAAAAACCTTTAAAATGAGGGGTCACTTGTTAGAAAATAACATTTTGGGGATTTTTGGGTAATTATTGCGCACTTTAAATGCTCTAATTTGAGAACGGATCAAGATATCTAAAATCCGATTCCACCATCGTGTTCAGCGTGCAAAAACCTTTAAAATGATGGGTCACTTGTTGGAAAATAACATTTTGGGGATTTTTGGGTAATTTTTGCGCACTTTAAATGCGCCAAAACCCTCCTTAGAGTAGGCCAATTTCGCCCATCTTCGAACTTAGCCTTTCGATTGCCAAGATAGATTTTTTGTGCAAATTTGAGCTGTTTATCTCAATTCTATCGAGAGTTATCGTCTGGAGTGACACATATATAAATAAATAAATATATATATAAATATATATATATATACATATAAAAAAGTGTTAAATTTCAGGAATCGTTTTAGAATGGTCTGAAACGGATTTCTATGAAGAAAATTTCCAAAAATTTATATTATTTAAATTTCGAAGCCATTGCAATAGCTTCATTTTCTTTGAAAATTCGCTAAAAGGTGGAAGGTTTCAATACCAAATAGAAAAAAAGGTAGAATACGAAAATGGAATTTAAAAAACCACAGTCATGCAGCATGGCTATAAGAGCGAATTTTCGAAGAAATAACTGATTTTATGTAGAATGTGATGTTTGGGATATCCCATTCAAATATGGGCAATCTTAAACTTATTGGGTAATTATAGGTATTCAAGTATGTAGGTACGTATATTGTAGTATTGGTACTGCAATATACGTACAGTTACGTATCCAACATACGTACAGTACGTATGTTACGTATCCAATACAGAGTACCTAGGTATTGGATACGTAACAAATTTTTTGTTCCATTTTTTGCCGAGTAACACCTCGGTTTGTAGATTTTCCAACGCTGAACACGATGGTGAAGTCAGAATTGCGATATCCCATTCCGTTATCAGATTAGAGCAGACGAACCAGGAAGAACATCTCAAGAAATAACCACGTTCCTTCATCTTCAAAGTGCTCTAGTTTGAGAACGGAATGAGATATCGCAATTCTGATTTCACCATCGTGTTCAGCGTACAGAAACCTTTAAAATGAGGTGTCACTTGCCAGACTGTTTCATTTTGGGAATTTATGGGTAAATTTTCCCCCCTAAAACTCCCAAAAACTCCCCCTTAGAGTGACCCGATTCTGCCCATCTACGAACTTAGCCTGTCGATTGCCAAGATAGATTTTTCGTGCAAATTTGAACTTTTTATCTCAATTCTTTCGAGAGTTATCGTCTGGAATGACACATACATATATAAATATATAAATATATATATATATATACACATATAATTTTTGGTGTCTTTCGGCAGTGAATTCAGGATGGTCTGAAACGGATTTTGGTATAAAAATCTTTCGGAAATTCGAGTTTTAAAAATTTCGGACCGAGAACAATAGCTTCCTTTTCTTCGAAAATTCGCTAAAACGGAATAAAATAAACGGAAAAAACGGATAAAATGGAACGGAATAAAATAATCATAAATGGAACGGAATAAACACAACGGAATAAAAATAAAACGAAATACAACGGAAAAAACCCTGCAAATCCCTGCACAACGGTTTATTATTTTGTACAGAATACCCTCCTGTTACAGATCATAGCTCTCTGTATAGATAACCCGTCTATATAATATAATATTTACTATTCTATACGTATTATGTAGATCGTAGACCCTCCGTAGGTTAGTACCTAACCCCGTACTCGTTACGAGGTACCTACCTAAATCACGAGTTAAATGTTGCTAAAATAATTCTGTCGATGACAAACAGTACCTAATAATGAAGTTCTGAAGGAAAATTGTTGATGTGGAGTGAAATAGATGCCCCTTCTGCGTAGATCACTGTTTTCTGTGGTCAGTACCTACCCACGTGGTCAAGTATAATGAACAGTTGTGTAATAACTTGACCAACCGTTGAAGTATTATTGATGGGCAAGTTGCAAAAGTACCGATCAACAATATCTAGCCCTTTCTTGGTGGATGAACCGTTGTGTAATAATTCACCGTTGTGTAATAATTCACCGTTATGTAATAATTTACCGTTGTGTAATAATTTAACATTGCGTAATAATTTACCCATCAATAATACTTCAACGTTTGTTCAAGTTTCAAAAGTTTTACCAACAAAAGCCAATAGTCCATCACTTATCAAATGAAATAATATCGCAGAACAACCAACTCAATTTCATACAGCCATCCTTGATTATAATCAGGTGCTCCCTAGTGATGATATCCGGGCCGGATTAATACCGTCTGATTCACGATCGTGTTGACGAAGCTTTTTGGTGCTCACGAACGGCTGGACGTACGATGCTCCGGGTGGCCTCAAAAAATTGTTTAGCTCAAGACAAATTTAATAACGTAAAAAAACCATACCCTTCAATCGAAAGTTGTTGAGACGCGGCGTTCTGAAAATTTCAACCCCCATTGTGAACCCCTTAGAGATGACTGACAGCAACGTCGAGCTTCGAGGACCAACTAGACCCCGAACGGAACCTATAACCCGAATTTCATCAATTTTGTTTCATGGCAACTAAGAAAGAGTGGCCAGTAAGGGGTACGGCGGACAGACAGAAATATTTTTATTGCATTTTCGGATTCTAAATACTTTGAAACGTAAAACATCAAATTTTGAGGGGGGGTTACAATTTTTTTTTCATGCTCGATTCAAATGGTTCATTATTGAAAATAATAAACCAAAAAATGGAATAAACGAAATAAAATAAACGGAAAAAACGGATGAAATGGAACGGAATAAAATAATCATAAATGGAACGGAATAAAAATAAAACGGAAAAATAGGAATAAAACGTAAAACATAATGGAATAAAATGGAATAACATAACGGAATAAATGGAATAAACGTAAATACACTGTCAAGGACATGGCACGGAAGCTTCCTCGTGGCCTTCACAGTATGTCACCATTACATTTTCAGAAAACTAGAAATGACTACTACAGAACTAGAATGCTGGGCAACCAAAAATTGAAAAATCGTTATTTTTGGGCAGTGCAAAGCACGGGGGCAAAAAAGATTTAAACGTTATTACGGAATTCCGTAGCCATAGAGAGCCACAGAGATGGTGGACAGGAATGCTCGACGTTTGGAATGTTCGCGGTGCCAGTGCCACGTGCCACTGCCACCGCTGATTCAATCATGATGAATGTCGTATGGGACCTGAATAGACTTTACCCGCATCATCTCTGAAAATCTGTCCAAAATCCGTTCAAATTTGATGGAGTTATGACCGTAATCTCGTTAGCGCCTGCTCAGAGGCTAGCGTTGAATCGATCATGATGAAACTGATAGGGGACCATCTAGCGCTAAACCCACACAATTCCTGAAAATTTGATTGAAATCGGATCACAATTGTGGAAGTTATGGCTGTGGCAAGGAAATGCGGACAGACAGACGCACGGACAGACAGACGGACAGAAGACACGAAACCAAATTTGTTCAGGAGGCCCTGAAACGAAAAATGCAAGTGGAAATTTTGATTTTGGAGCACAAAAAAATTTTCATTTTGAATGTGAAAACAAAGCTTCCGCTGCCTTGCAGACTCGGAAGCAAAAAGGTTGTTTCAATACCAAATGGAAAAAAAGTAGAATACGAAAATAGAATTTTAAAAACGGAATAAAATAAACGGAAAAAACGGATAAAATGGAACGGAATAAAATAATCATAAACGGAACGGGAATAAAAATAAAACGAAACGCAACGGAATAAATAGGAATAAAACGGAAAACAATGGAATAACACAACGAAATAAAACGGAATAAAACGGAACAAATAGAAAAATGGAATTTAAAAAAACGGAAGTGGAAAAAAGGTAGAATACGAAAATAGATTTAAAAAAAAGGTGGTAGGTTTCAATACCAAATGGAAAAAAAAGGAATTCCAAAACTGAATGAAAAAAACCAGTCATGCAGCATGACTTAATGAGCGAATTTTCAAAGAAATATTCGAATTAATGGCTATGGTTTTGAATAAAGGAAAACTTCGGTCTAAAATTTGGTTTTCTATGTATATTCTCTTCGTATTTATTTTAATTTGTACGTTTTGTCCATCCTGATTCTACCGTTTGTTATGAGTAGATTCCTTGTTCCTTCTGAATGGCCTTTCCTCTTGACTACGATTTCAGGCCTGGTATCTAAAACCAGTTCAAGATTTGCTCTACTAGGTAGGTAGATCCTTCCTTCTTCATTGATATTATTTTTATCATGTTAAGTACCTACCTACCTTTGAATATCAAATATTCGTATGATACTGATAATAAATTGATAAGATACCTACCTAACCTTCTTCCTCCTACTGTACTCCTACGGTACTCTAAATTGAATAATTTGAAATAGATTTTTTCTTTCGTCTTCCTTCTAGTAATACGTGGGCCGGTACTTGTCTATCTATGAAGGTATCATAACAATTATATGTCAAATGGGAAATTCAAGGAGTTGTACTAATCGTTTGCCTCCCCCTTTTTTGCTTCGAACTCTCGTCTTCAATTAATACTTCTCACATTTTTCAATCTGACCACTCTAAGGGGGTGGGGGGGGGGGGAGTAAGAGTTTAAAGATTATCCTAGTTTTGGGTGATTTTTGCGCACTTTAAATGCTCTAATTTAAGAACGGATTTAGATATCTAAAATCCGATTTCACCATCGTGTTCAGCGTGCAAAAACCTTTAAAATGAGGGGTCACTTGTTAGAAAATAACATTTTGGGGATTTTTGGGTAATTTTTGCGCACTTTAAATGCTCTAATTTGAGAACGGATCAAGATATCTAAAATCCGATTCCACCATCGTGTTCAGCGTGCAAAAACCTTTAAAATGAGGGGTCACTTGTTGGAAAATAACATTTTGGGGATTTTTGGGTAATTTTTGCGCACTTTAAATGCGCCAAAACCCTCCTTAGAGTAGGCCAATTTCGCCCATCTTCGAACTTAGCCTTTCGATTGCCAAGATAGATTTTTTGTGCAAATTTGAGCTGTTTATCTCAATTCTATCGAGAGTTATCGTCTGGAGTGACACATATATATATATATACATATAAAAAAGTGTTAAATTTCAGGAATCGTTTTAGAATGGTCTGAAACGGATTTCTATGAAGAAAATTTCCAAAAATTTATATTATTTAAATTTCGAAGCCATTGCAATAGCTTCATTTTCTTTGAAAATTCGCTAAAAAGGTGGTAGGTTTCAAGGTACGTAGAAAATGAAAATGGAATTTGAAAAAATTCCGTCCGCCGTACTTACTTCGCACTTTCCTTAGTTACCATAAACCAAAATATTAATGAATTTGGTTTGCAGGTCCCATTTGGGGTCTAGTTGGCCCGCAAAGCTCGGCGTTACTGTCAGTCTAAGGGGTGAAAAATAGGGGTTGAAATTTTCAGAACGCCGAAGCTCGGAAACTCAATAGAACGGTATGGTTTTTTAAACGTTTTTAAATTCATCTCAAACTAAAGAACTTTTTGATACCACCTGGAGCATTGTTCGACCAGCCGTTCGTTTGCATCGAACATCTTCGTCAACACGATCGTGAATGAAACGGTACAAATCCGGCCCAGATATCATCACTAGGGAGCACCTGATTATAATCACGGATGGCTGTATGATGATATCTGGTCCTTCTGTGATATTATATAGTCCGGCAGCCCATGGCTGTTTCTGTATCTCACAATTGACCTCTCAGTTTGATAGGCACCACCCCCGCGGTTAAGAAAAACCAGGCGCCGCACAAATGCTATTTAGGCTGTAGGAATTTTCAAAATTTTAAAATTTCGATGGAATTTACCTAATCAGAGGGACTCGTGAATTTTAATGACAAACAACTTTGGCTTTCTCAACCTGAAAGTGAATACCACTCACCAGACGGGATTTCCGGTGCTGTTTGGAAACGAGATTTAAATGTAACATTTTGAACAAAATTCATCTAATAAGACATTTCAAACAGAGAGAAAATGCTCTTCCCATCAATACTAACTGAAATGCACTTCGACAGACCACATTGCAGCAACCATAATAATGTCAGACACCTACACTTCGAATTCTTGTTAAATTTTACCTCATGAGAGGGAAGCTTAATTTTTGCATCAATTGATTGGTTTTCTCACCCTGAAACTGAATTTCACTCGCCAAACAGGATTTGCCTGGAAACCAGACAGCAACTTAAATTCAAATTCTGAACAAAATTTACCTCGCAAGAAGTAAGAAATTTTCAAACGCCATTTTCTTCTTCACATCAATACTAACTGATGGGCACTTCGACGGACCATATTTCAGGTGCCTCATGAGGGATACGCATTAGTTTTACGTGAAGTAGCCAGTTTTCTCACCCTGAACCTAAATCCTTCTCGCCAAACAAGATTTTCGATGCCGTTGAAGCATCGGACAGCAATTTAGATCTCAAATGTTTAACAAAACTTATGCAGGTCCGCGCATTTTTATGGACCTGTAATTCCCGGGCGGGCTCCTGTACTCGATTTAGGGCTTTCTGGGGGGATCACGAGGGTAGGTACTGACCACAGAAAACAGCGATATACGCAGAAGGGGGCATCTATGCAGGTAAATAATAAACCACTGTGTAATAATTTGCAGCATTGCAATAATTTGCATTTAATTCCCTGTGTAATAATTTGCATTTAATTCCATTTTCGGGTTCTACGCACCAACAAATATTTTTTCATGCTCGATTCTAAAGGTTGATTATTGAAAATAATAAACCAAAACCTGGTGTAGGAAAAAATCTAGAAACTAATAAACTAATAATAGGTGATTTTGGGAAATTCAGAGATTTTTAGTTGCATATTAGCTGTGTTAGAATCGATTCTGGAAATTTATAAACGACGTCTAGGTGGCTCTTAATAGGTGTATTAGTTATAATCAGCCTTTACTAACTAAAATATTTTTTCATGCTCGATTCTAAAGGTTGATTATTGAAAATAATAAACCAAAACCTGGTGGAGAAACAATTTTTTTAACTAATAATAGGTGATTTTGAGAAATTCAGAGATTTTTAGTTGCATATTAGTTGTGTTAGAATCGATTCTGGAAATTTATAAACGTCTAGGTGGCTCTTAATAGGTGTATTAGTTATAATCAGCCTTTACTAACTAAAATATTTTTTCATGGTCGATTCTAAAGGTTGATTATTGAAAATAATAAACCAAAACCTGGTGGAGAAACAATTTTTTAAACTAATAATAGGTGATTTTGAGAAATTCAGAGATTTTTAGTTGCATATTAGTTGTGTTAGAATCGATTCCAGAAATTTATAAACGACGTCTAGGTGGCTCTTAATAGGTGTATTAGTTATAATCAGCCTTTACTAACTAAAATTAACTAACTAAAATATTTTTTCATGGTCGATTCTAAAGGTTGATTATTGAAAATAATAAACCAAAACCTGGTGGAGGAAAACATCTTGTAACTAATAATAGGTGATTTTGAGAAATTCAGAGATTTTTAGTTGCATATTAGTTGTTAGAATCGATTCTGGAAATTTATAAACGACGTCTAGGTGGCTCTTAATAGGTGTATTAGTTATAATCAGCCTTTACTAACTAAAATATTTTTTCATGCTCGATTCTAAAGGTTGATTATTGAAAATAATAAACCAAAACCTGGTGGAGAAACAATTTTTTTAACTAATAATAGGTGATTTTGAGAAATTCAGAGATTTTTAGTTGCATATTAGTTGTGTTAGAATCGATTCTGGAAATTTATAAACGTCTAGGTGGCTCTTAATAGGTGTATTAGTTATAATCAGCCTTTACTAACTAAAATATTTTTTCATGGTCGATTCTAAAGGTTGATTATTGAAAATAATAAACCAAAACCTGGTGGAGAAACAATTTTTTAAACTAATAATAGGTGATTTTGAGAAATTCAGAGATTTTTAGTTGCATATTAGTTGTGTTAGAATCGATTCCAGAAATTTATAAACGACGTCTAGGTGGCTCTTAATAGGTGTATTAGTTATAATCAGCCTTTACTAACTAAAATTAACTAACTAAAATATTTTTTCATGGTCGATTCTAAAGGTTGATTATTGAAAATAATAAACCAAAACCTGGTGGAGGAAAACATCTTGTAACTAATAATAGGTGATTTTGAGAAATTCAGAGATTTTTAGTTGCATATTAGTTGTTAGAATCGATTCTGGAAATTTATAAACGACGTCTAGGTGGCTCTTGATAGGTGTATTAGTTATAGTCAGGCTTTACTAACTAAAATTAACTAACTAAAATATTTTTTCATGCTCGATTCTAAAGGTTGATTGTTGAAAATAATAAACCAAAACCTGGTGGAGAAACAATTTTTGTAACTAATAATAGGTGATTTTGAGAAATTCAGAGATTTTTAGTTGCATATTAGTTGTGTTAGAATCGATTCCAGAAATTTATAAACGACGTCTAGGTGGCTCTTGAAAGGTGTATTAGTTATAATCAGCCTTTACTAACTCGAAGTTGTCGTATCTTTCAAAATTATCGAGCTCAACGGACCCGGAGAGTTTTGAGTCTGACTCGTTAAAAACTCGTAAATCCGAGGGTTAAGCGATTGTGTGTACAGGAGACTCCTCAAACCTCCGAACAGTCGACGGGGGCGTGGGACGCGAACAAGAGCCCCGTCCCTGCAGCGCTATTATACTTGTTAATATCTCAAGAGCGAATGAAGAGTTGACGCTCCGAGGCGGGGCGTATGGTCGCTTGGGACCTTTTGGATTCGTTGTTGGGAAGAGATGGAAGGAAGATATTTTGATTTAGAGGCAAACCAGCTCCTCATTACCCCCACTACTCCCCCAGCCTGGCTGGCCCTCACTTAATATTCAACACCTCTGCCCGAGGTATAATGGCTCTATCACAGGACGGGAGAATGTTTGTTTAGAGGGCTTCCTGGGGGTTACCCACTACCCAGATACCACTACACAAACCACCTCGTGATATTTATACGATATTAATGTAAAATTGCTCTGACACGGGACATCCTCTCCCACGTCCTGGCTAATCTCCCACTATCATCTCGTCTTTACTCCCTCTTCTGCTCTTCAGTTCTTATACGTTTTATTTTCTCCATCTCTGCACTCGAATCTTTACCGGCTCACCCGTATAAACTCCACACAAACCATGGCGTCGTCGTGGCACCAAAACCTATGCAGCAACTCCTAGCAGTCCAATGAGTTCTGGAAACTCGAAATTGTTATACCCAAAAACAGCTGTCTTTTGGTGGGTTGCGCTTCCTGATACCATCTTCAAAACGCTTTGTGCACAACTTTACACCAGGTACCTAACACGTGGTTTGACAGTCTCAAAATGCATGTGCGGTGAGATTCTTCTGGATACTATTAGTTCCTCAACACTAAGTACGTGTTCTTCATAATACAACTAATACTTAACTCACACGCCAAATTCGAATCACGGCGTGGCCTGGCAGGTACCTATCACAGCTCCCTGTTTAGATATCTAGCTTGGATCTAGAACATTCTCTGAGACAGCAGCCTTGGTGATAGCAGGGGTGGTACGAACTGACCTGCTGGCAAAAGAGCGCAAATGTGTATTCGAAAGATGGGAAGAAGTGGCTAAGACACGAATAAAGAAGGAGGAAAAAGAAAATACGCTACAGGCAGGGCAGGAGAGATGGCAGGCGGAAACGCGAGGATGTTGGACAGATAAAAGATATTCGCCCGTGGCTCGAGAGGGAGCACTGTGGAGGTGGGCTACTACCTCAACCTCACTATGCTGCTCTCCAGGCAATGGATACTAACTACCGGCCGTACCTCCATAAAACGGACAAGGTGGCAAACCCGAGCTGCAGGTATTGTGGATGTGAAACAGATGGCTGAACACACAGAAGATGCTGGATATATGTACACGATGGGCAAACAGGAGGGAAAGGTTGCAAGAGATGACGGGAAGTATCACACCAGAGAATCTGGCGAGCAAGATGTTTAGGAAAGGAGGAACACTGGAAAGCAGGATTAAAAAGAGACAAGAACGAAAAGAAATAACGACAAATGAGAAAATATTGCTGAAGGAAATAAAAAGATGAAAGCCTAATGCTAAATTAAGGACCCCACTTGAAGTAATGCTGAAAACGCTGCAAATGATTACACAACGGTTTATTATTTGCCTGTTTAATAGATGTCACATCTGTGAACATCACTGTTTTCTGTCGTCAATATACCTACCCTCGAGCTCCCCCCAGGAAAGCCCTAAATCGAGTACTGGAGCCGGCCCGGGAATTATCGTTTCACGAAAATAATTCGATCACTAACTATTTGCAGTTATTCATGAAGCATAAGGTAAATAATAAACAGTTCTGTAAGAAACCATTGTGTAATAATTTACCTGTATAGATGCCCCTTCTGCGTAGATTACTGTTTTCTGTGGTCAGCACCTACCCTCGTGCTCCCCCGGGAAAAGCCCTAAATCGAGTATTGGAGCCAGCCCGGGAATTATTGCATAAAAATGCGCTGGATACCTATCAACAAAATCCAAGATAACCATCGTTCTTCAGATGAAATAATATCACAGAACAACCAACTAGATTTCATACAGCCATCCGTGATTATAATCAGGTGCTCCCTAGTGTTGATTCCTCTGCCGGATTTATACGGTTTGATTCACGATCATGTTGACGAAGCTTTTCAGTGCAAACGAACGGCTGGTCGTACGTAATGCTCCGGGTGGTCTCAAAAAAGGCTTTAGTTGTAAACCAATTTAAAAGCGTAAAAACCATATCCTTCTATTCAACGTTTTCTAGCTATGGCGATCTGAAAATTTCAACCCCTATTTTTCATCCCTTAGAGATTACTGACTAACGCCGAGCTTCCAGGACCAACTAGACCCCGAACGGGACCTACAAACCAAATTTCATCAATTTTGGTTAATGGTAACTAAGAAAAATGCGAAATACGGCGGACGGACAGATATTTTTTAATTCCTTCCTTTTTCGGATTCTGCGTTACCCTGAAACGGAAACCATCAAATTTTGAGAGGGTTAAAATTCATGCTCGATTCCAAACGTCCATTATTGAAAATAATAAACCAAAAGCGGTTCCAAGGTGGGTAGTCAACAGAAGTAGGAAATTGTGCGGTTTTAGTCGGTAGTTCCTGTAATGGAGAGTCCGACACTTCTTGGCGTGATCGGGACCCGCAAAAGAAGATTTCAACATGACTCCCACCGAAAAAAACCTAGTTTGGATCGGCTGTCACGGTTCGCACACTATGGCGAGGAAGGTGGATTTACGCCCACTGCAAGAGAAGTGGGAAAAGCTTGAAAACTGAGCATTCGAGGGACAGGTTGGTACTATTTTATTAACCACGGCACATTTTGAATCATAGTCAGTCAGTAAAACACCAAGTCATAAAAATCAAATTTTTAATTTAGTTGTTATCCCCATATATACAGAGTTCTATCTAGTTTTTAAACCCATATATACAAAATTTTATTTAGTTTTAATCCCCTTATATACAAAATTCTGTTTAGTTTTTATCCCCATACAGGTACCTATACAGAAGTGAGAGCGTTACTTTTGTTGTTTTTGAATTGATTTATCAAGTCAACGTTCCGGGTTACACTGGACGTGCAGTGAAGAGAATCTTCCTCCTGTACTGGAGTTGTGGGTTATCGCAACAATATATAATAATAAAATCACTCTTGGAGGAGACGACTTTTATCAAGGAAGTTTGAAAATATGCGACACTTATACGAAACTCTTTGAACAATTTTATCGGTTGGATACCATCCATGTTTCTTCTGTAATATCTTTTAGTAGCAGTGTTTTTTGAGCGATGTGAAGTGACTGAATCTTCATTGCGTTAGTTGCACACCACCCGGGTAAAGCATAAACAAGAAGAGATTGCCAAGAGGAGTCCGTCGTCATTAGCTGGTTGAGTACTGGAATCGAGCGCTTTCGATGTAAGGACATCATCATCAGGCCGTCGAGAGAATACTCTACCAGCCAGTGATGACGGACACCTACGGAAGGTATGGTAATGTTACTGCTTACACTAGCCGAATAACCCTTCAGATTTAATACAAGAAGAGATTGTTTAAAGACTTTATAAAATTGTCTCCTTAATCGGAGATTGTCGATATTTCTCTTTTCTTGACAGATTCGTATCAGCTTAACCAGTACAGAAATTAGTTATAGAGACAACTTGATAGAAACGGTCTCGCAATGATATTTCGAGTGTTCAATTCATCCAAAATCAGTAGTATCAGTAAGTAATTCGTTTTTATTGCGTTCACACAAGGAGGTTCATATCCACACCTTCAGCGCATTTACACCTGCGTTTGGCTCAACACCGCCCACTTTCAACGTGAAATGTCCCAATTAACGTCGAACTCCCACCACTGTACCGAAGCTCTGCTTTTTAGATTTGAATTTTAATCGAAAGCTCGAATCGTTATGACATTACACTTTCAAATTGGACGTGTTACAATCCAATTAGAACCCCCATTTTATCAATTAATTCATTGCTTGTTTTCCGAAACGAAATTAAGGCCCATTATTTGTTTTTAGAAAAGTTATCAAAATAATAATTAGACGTTTCAAGGTAGCGTTTAAAATGTTAACGAAGGAAACGCAGTAGCTACTGTTACTCAATCATAGAGACGTAACGAGGAGGCTTATTTTATATTCAATACCTTATTCATGGTTTCACGGTCTCCAACATTTTAGGACTGTGCGCAGAAGCCCCAGGTGTTAACATTACGTACTCAATATCTATCATTACACGTTCATTTCACAATAATATTATGAAACAACAAAAATTGTAATATAAACTAACAACACATACAAATAAAAATTGGCTATACTGATTTATTAACGTATGTGATGAATTTAAAATTGGCATCACGGTGGTGAGAGGGAAAATGCCCAGGCGGTTATGAGCAAATCACCACCGACGTCTGGGATCTTTTTGGTTGAATTTGCCTAGGCGGTTATGAGCGAATCACCACCGACATCTAGGATCTTTTGGGGAGTAGGTGTCCAGGCGGTTATGAGCGAATCACCACCGACGTCTGGAATCTTTTAGAGGAGGTTTGCCTAGGTGGTTATGGGCTGACCACCACCGTCATCTAGGATCTTTTAAGGAGAGAGAGCAAGGTAGGAGGAGAGAAGAGAGAGCTGGTTAGAGGAAGTGTCGAATGACTAGAAGGGCGCAGGATTCGAGTTTTTATAGCCAGGGAGGCTTTCTCCCTCCAACCCCTGACCAGGTTGTGCACTCGGGTCCTGCGACCTGTCTCCCCACTCATACTGTATACTTACGGGAACTCAAGTTTGCGGACAATGTTAGCGAGAACTTAATTTCTACGGTGGAGTGGTTCCCGGAGGGGCTCACGACATAGGTCCCCCCAGTCCGAGCAACATTTCGGCAAGCTGAAGGCGCAAGGTTACAGAGGGCTGAAGGCCAGTGCAAACAGGAAGGGTGCTGAAGGCGCAAGGTTACAGGGGCTGAGGGCCAGTGGAAACATGAGGGGTGCTGAAGGCGCAAGGTTACAGGGGCTGAGGGCCAATACAAACAAGGTTGTGCTGAAGGCGCGTATTATTAGGGTACGTGGGGAGGACGGGGGGCTTAGGGCTTAAATTGACGAAGATGACTTAAAATGACTAATATGAATAACATGGCTGAAATGTACATGGTGGTGGATGGCTAGTATTTACAATGGTGCGTGCATAATGATAAGATGATGAGTAAAATTGACTTAAGGTGACTAAGATGGCTAAGATGCCGAAAATGACTAAAATTTGATGAAAATTTACATGGTGCATGATGGGCACAAGTCCGAAATGGTGATATACAATGGTAAAAATAGTTATATACAATAGTTACATATGAAGGTTGTTATAGACAATGGCAGAAGTAGTTATATACAATAGTTAGATAGGAAGGTTGTTATATACAATGGTTGTTCGGGAAGGAGGGATTACATTGTTATGGGTACGCGGAAATCCGCCGTTTTTTAGGTACGGAGATGAAATGAGTGTGGTTAGGGTGTGGGTGATAGGAGTCGTGATGTTGTTGAAGAGAGTTGGCTATGCGGTGGAGCGGTAGAACCCCTGACAGGGAGGAAAAAACAAAACCTGTCAGGCGGGTCCTCTGCTTCGCCGAGGCGCCTTCGGTGTGTCGGCGCATCGCGGGGGCGTCTGAAGTTGTAGCGGTGGGGCGGCGAGGGGCGGGGTGCTGTGTGTGGGTGAATGGGACACAGACAGCCCTCCGCCGTCTCAATGCCCTGCCGTGATTGCTCCGGGCGGGGCAGGTTGTCCAGGCCGCCGGGACGGTTGGAATTGGAGAGGGCGACGGAGGTGACGGGATGCGGATGTGGAGAGTGCGATATGACATGGTGCGCGGATGGAGAGACACTGATAGGGGTTGGTGGGTGCGGGAGAACGGGAGCAGGTTTGCACCGTGCTAACGGCACGGTGTGGGGATTCCCGTCAATTAACAGGGTCGCGGTTGTTGGAGCGGATGACTTGAAAGGGCCCGGCGTAAAGGGGTTGAAAATTTTTATGGATGCCGGGCTCCTTCAGGTACATGTGAGTGGCGGTATAGAACCGTTTTGGATAGGCGGTGTCATTTACGGGTGTTGTTGTGTGTAGCGGTTCCCTGTTAATTGACGGGTTGTGATGTGTGGGGAAAATGTCGGCGGGTAAACGGAGGGGGTCTCTAAATGCGCTTTGTGCGGGGCTAATATTGTCGGACGGTCGGGCAGCGGTACGTAGACTTAACAGTACGTAGGGTAGTGTTTTGGTCCATGAGGGGGATGTTGATGAAGTGGAGATGGCCTGTTTAAGTACGGAGTGCCACCGCTCTACTTTCCCATTGGATTGAGGATGATAGGGAGTGGTGCGGATTTTTTGGATCCCGAGGGAACGGAGGAGATCGGAAAAGTGGGCGGACTCAAACTGCCTCCCCTGATCGACCGTGATTGTCCGCGGACAGCCGTAGCGGCTGATCCAATTGTTGAGGAAGGCCGCGGCAACGGCGTCCGCGGTAATATGGGCGAGTGGTATACATTCTACCCAATTTGTTGCACGGTCGATCATGGTGAGGCAGTATTTCTTCCCCTCGGAGGGGGGAAGAGGGCCGATAAGATCTAGGTGGATATGTTCCCACGGGAGGGAGTCGGGTAAGGGTTGAGGAGGAACATGGGGGTGAGCCGAGACCTTATACTGTTGGCACTTCTGGCACCCTAGAACCCAGTTACGGATATCTGTGTTCATGTGGGGCCAGAAGTACCGTGTTTTGATGAGGTCCCGGCTCGCCCGAATGCCGGGATGATGCAGGGAGTGGTAGTGGAGGAACAACTGCCGCCTGAGCTCCGGTGGGACGTAAGGGCGCGGTGTATCGGCCGTCACGTCGCACCAGAGATCGAGGGTCGGCAGCTGTTCCAGTTTGGAGGCAGAAATGAGGTTGGAGAGGGCGGGGTCTGAATTTGGAAGTTGCTTGGATTTGAGGATGTCTGGGGAGGGGAAGGGCAGTAGTTCCGCCACCGGCGCGGGGGTGGGGCGGGAGAGGGCATCCGCCACGCAGTTGTCGGCCCCCGGCAGGTAGCGAATATCGGACGTAAACTGACCGATAAATTCGAGTTGCCGGAGGCGACGGGGCGAGGCGGATTTGCGATTTTGTAGTAATGCGTGAGTTAGGGGCTTATGGTCTGTAATGACAGAGAACTGCCGGCCCTCCACGAAGTCACGAAAGTGTTTGATGGCTTCGTGGATGGCGAGAAGTTCTCTGTCGAATGTTGAATAATTTTTTTGAGTGGGGGAGAGAGTTTTAGAAAAGAAGCCGAGGGGTTGGGGGCTGGCGCCGGTGTGCTGGTGTAAAACTGCCCCTATGGCCCAATCAGAGGCGTCTGTGGTGATGGAGAGGGGTGCGTGGGAATCGGGGTGGGCAAGTAGAGCGGCGTCCGACAAATCCGTTTTACAGGAATTGAAAGCGGAGGTTAATTCGGGGGACCAGGTTATGGGGCGATTATCATGTTTTTTGGCTGGTTGGGGTATTGCATTAATGAGGGGTTGTTGGTGTTGGGCTGAGTGTTTCATGTGGCGGCGGTAAAAATTTAACATACCTAAAAAACGGCGGAGTTCCGTGACGGTATGGGGTTGGGGAAATTCCGTTATTGCCTTCACTTTGTCGGGTAGCGGTGTGATCCTGGCGGCTGAGACGACGTGTCCGAGGCAGTTGACTGTGGGTTGGGCCAGTACGCATTTTTCTTTGTTGACTTGGAGTCCTTCGGTGGAGAAGATGTGGAGAATTTGACGGAGATGTTCGAGATGTTCGTCCGGCGTACGGGAGGCTACCAATACATCATCCAAAAAACAGAACACGAATGGGAGGCCTCGTAAAATGTTGTCCATATAGCGCTGCCACGTTTGGGCAGCGTTTCGCAGGCCAAATCCCATTTTCACATACTCGAAAAGGCCGAACGGTGTAATAATAGCCGTTTTCGGTATGTCGGGGGGGTGGATGTTGATGTGGTGGAATGCACGTGAAATGTCTAGGGTGGAGAAAATTTTGGTACCGTGTAGGTGGGACGAAAAATCTCGTAGGTGGGGGACATTGTAGAGGTCGGGGGTTGTTTTTGCGTTGAGGTGGCGGTAGTCGCCGCAGGGGCGGATGTCTCCGTTTGGTTTCTGGACGATGTGTAGGGGGGAGGCCCAGGGGGAACTGGAGGGGCGGATAATGCCATCTGCGATGAGTTTGTCAAAATGCTTCCGTGCTTGTTGCAGCTGGAGGGGGTGAAGTCGGCGGGCTTTTGCGGAGAGGGGGGGGCCCGTGGTTTCGATATGGTGGTTGGTGGACACCAGGTGGGAGGAGGGGCGGCGCTGGGGGCGGTAGTTGAGTAGGAGGGTTTCAAATCGGTTGGGGGGGTTCTGAATGGTGTTTATGTATCCACTAATGGGCGTGTTGGAGGAGGGGTCTATCAGGCGCGCATGTTTGACGTCGACCTGGAGGCCGAACTATGCCAAGAAATCGGCCCCCAGGATCGCCTTCTCTACGTCCACCACGGTAAAAATCCACTCGTATTTCGACCCGTTAAGGTGGACGGACGAGTGGTAATTCCCGTAGGAGGGAATGGTGGTACCGTTGGCGGTGTAGAGGGTCTGACGGTGGCAGCGCGCCTGACGACGGAGTAGGGAGTTGGGGAAGATAGATAGCGCCGCCCCTGTGTCCACCAGGAAGGGCACATTGGTCCGCCGGCATTTGATGAACAGCCGCTGGTGGGCAGGGGTGGCATGCGGCAAAATGGCGTCGGTTGGAGCGGAGGAGGGGGGTTGGCGGGCGGCCTCAGCGTAGGTTCGTGGGGCGGTGTTGGTAGCCGTGGCGTCGGGGCGGGGTTGCTGCGGTGATGGTGGGGAGGTGTCTTCTGCAAAGGAGACGGGGGGGGTTTACGTTCCTTGGAGGGGGAACGGGAGTGGTGGCGTCGCAGCGAGGTGGGGTAGGGTGGTTGGCGGCCGTGGCGGCGGCGTCGGAGAGGGGGTGTCGCTTGACGTTCCGCGGTGGGGGAACGGGCGTTGTCGAGGAGGGGGTTGCGGCGGCGCAGCGAGGTGCAGCAGAGTGGTTGGCGGCCGTGGCAGTGGCGTAGGAGAGGTGGGGGTTGAGTTGCGCTCCGGTCCGTGGTGGGGGAGCGGTCGTAGTGGTGGGGGAGCGGTCGTAGTGGTGGCGGAGATGCAGGCCGGGGGGGGATGAGGTGGGTCCCCCCTGTGGGAGCGAGGAGGGGGGTTTACCGGCGGGCGTCGGCGTTTCCCTGCCCGGTGGTGAAGGAGCAGGGGGGTTGGCACTTGCGCGCCTCCCCACCGAAGTTGACGTGGTAGAAACATCGGCGGGGAGGGTCGGCGGGAAGGTAGGCGGGCCGGTTCCGGCGCGTCGGGCGTGTGTCGGAGGTCCGGCGATCAGGAGAGGTGTCACGCCTTTTGTCCGGAGGTGGGGTGGTCCGGCGGTCGGCAGAGTTCGGACGCCGGCGATCCGTGGAGGGGGGTCGACGTTGGTCCGTGGAGAGGGGGCGCCGACGGTCGGGGAAATCTTCCCGCTGGCGAGGGGTGGGTGCGGTGCGGGGGGTGCGAACTTCGCCGACGCACGCGGACGCGGCGAGATCGTGGACCGTGTCCGCGAGGCGTAGGAGGGCTTCATCCGGGCCGTCGAGGTGGCTGGCGAGCGCCATCTGGATATGGTGGGGGAGCGCACGTAGCCAGAAGGTCCGGGCGATGTCGGCGGTCATAATATCACGCAGCTGGTGTCGCAGGCGTCGGTAGAGGTGGGAGGGCTTCATGTCGCCGAGGTGCTGTGGTTGCGACAGGGCGGCGACTCTTGCGATTTTCGACGGCTGGTAGAGCGAGATGAGGCGGCCGCGGAGGTCGTCGTACGCAGCGGCGGCGTCGGGGAAAATGTCCGACGTCTGTAGGAGGATGTCGTACGGCAGTAGGGAGATGATGCGAGAATAGCGGGTTTTCTGGCTGCGGATACCGGCGGCCGAGAACGCTGCGTCAACCTGGAAAAACCACAAAGCAGGTTCGTGAGAATAAAAGGGTGGTAATGAGAGAGGGAATGACGCAAAGGCGGTCATGACGTCGGCGGCGGCGGCCGCAGCGGCTCCGGGCGGTGAGAGGGAGGAGAATGGGTTGGCGACAGTGGTTGCCGCGTCCGACGCCGGGGCGGTGGGGGGCTGCAGTGTGGCAGGCCGGAGGAGCGGAGGTGATTGAGCGTCTGGGTCCATGGTCCAGGTATGTCAAACTGAAACTTGAAATTCGAAATTTTCAATTTAAAATATCAAATCTGAAATTCGCACAATCGGAAGAGGTGGTGCGGCTGAGTGGAGATGCGAGAGGGTTGTGGTCTCCGGGCGAGTGGGCACTTGAAACTCCGAATTTAAACTGAACTGAATGCGAAATTTGAACAGGTTGAATTTGACATTTGACTTAATTGACTAAATGTGAAATGTGACTGGACTGGGTTTGACACTTGAAACGGGAAGAAGGAGGAAGGTTGAGTGAACGTCGGGTTCACCACTGTGATGAATTTAAAATTGGCATCACGGTGGTGTGAGGGAAAATGCCCAGGCGGTTATGAGCGAATCACCACCGACGTCTGGGATCTTTTTGGTTGAATTTGCCTAGGCGGTTATGAGCGAATCACCACCGACATCTAGGATCTTTTGGGGAGTAGGTGTCCAGGCGGTTATGAGCGAATCACCACCGACGTCTGGAATCTTTTAGAGGAGGTTTGCCTAGGCGGTTATGGGCTGACCACCACCGTCATCTAGGATCTTTTAAGGAGAGAGAGCAAGGTAGGAGGAGAGAAGAGAGAGCTGGTTAGAGGAAGTGTCGAATGACTAGAAGGGCGCAGGATTCGAGTTTTTATAGCCAGGGAGGCTTTCTCCCTCCAACCCCTGGCCAGGTTGTGCACTCGCGTCCTGCGACCTGTCTCCCCACTCATACTGTATACTTACGGGAACTCAAGTTTGCGGACAATGTTAGCGAGAACTTAATTTCTACGGTGGAGTGGTTCCCGGAGGGGCTCACGACAACGTACTAGCAAATTTACCCAAAGCAAGCAAAACTAAACTACTTAATTGGGGTTGGATGATGGTATGACAGGACACGAAATGAAAAAGTTGTGAGTAGCAAGTAAACAAGAACTGGTATTAAACTGAGTTAATTTAACGGATTACTAATTATTAATTTAACTAGAAATAACAGTTCCGCGAAATGTTTTCAATATCGCTACTGATGAAACAGTAATAATATCCACTGATTTCTCATCAGTTCGAGAGATGCAAAGCAACGCACGTGTTTATGCCTACACATTTACCTATTTTACGAAAGTCAAGGAAACGCCATTGCCAGGACGCCTTCGCTAGGGACGGCCAGATTTACAAAGAAATGTGGAATTCAGGAAATCGACACTATGACTGAGTAGGTACCTAATTCTGACGCGTTCACGCTTTATCGGCGGACGGATTTTAGAGATTTTTTGCAAAATGCTTGGATTTTGCCTGGGAAGGTTTATAACTTATCACTTCCTGGGTTCCCATATCTTCCAACCGTGAACGTCAGAATTACTCGATCATAGTGTAGATTCTACCACAGTTAGTTTAAAAAAATATATATTATCAAACCGTTACAAATCCCAGCTCTAAAGGGAAGAGGGCTCGAAAAAACCGAAGTATCTCCCTAGTTTTCCGTTGATATTCGGAATAGTTTGATGTTTATTTGGGAAACAGATACCACCAAACGTCACCATTAAAAATTTGTACACAAAACATTACCCATCATTCCTATAATATCGTGGGTTTCGCGCATTTTGGTTTATTATTCTGTGAATAATACACCTATGTAATCGCTCAGCGAAAAATTTTTATAACACCAAGGTGCGTAGATTACAAAAATGCAATGTCCGTCCGCCGTATCACGTGTACCGGCTTCATTTTCGGTCCAAAAAATTCGTTCTTTCGCAAACATGCTCCATTTGGGCCCTAGTTGTGTCCCGAAACTTTGCAGCCCGATCGGAATATACCCAGGGGTGTTATGAGTGAACATGTGTATAAAAATAGGTACTTCTTGGGTTTTAGTAACACGTTACTAAATCACAAAAGGTGAATGATGAAGCTTTTGAGGTATCTTTTTTCCATGTTTTTGGGACAAGAAGACCGAATATGAAGTCGACTTTGACCAAAGAGTGGAAAGTTGAGGCTCTAACGAAGTTTCAGCCTTAAATTTACGTTAAATTTTGGTCTAAAATCGTCTTTCTTCCGCACACAGTTTGGGTCCTCATTTGGGAACAGATTTGGGTCCTAGTTGTGCTCCGAAACACGGAAGCCCGACTGGCATACACCCAGGGGTGATATGGGAGAAAAATGGGTGTAGAAATCAGGGGGTGTCGAGGGATTTTTGAGGTTTTAGTGAAACTGAGCTTGTGAGGTATCGTTTTCCAAGTTTTTTAGGACGAGAAGACCGAATATTAAGTTGATTTTGACCGAAGAGTGAAGAATTAAGGTTGTAACGAAGGTTCAGATCACGAAATAGTTGCACATGGAAGAAACAATAACAATGAGTGAACTGCCAAAATTTTTGTACGCATGTCCAGTAGAATAATAAACCCATGTGACAAGGACTTTGCAGCGCTTATGTCTTTCCGCACCGTCAATAACTTTCAAAAATTATGATTCATGGTTCAAATATCTTACTGGCATTCGAAACTGTTTTATGTTTTCCTCGCTTTCCTCCATCAGGTAAGTACTTACTCATCGAATCGTGAAGAAAACTGGGTGTGACTGAGTACGTGATTCTTGCGGAATTTGTATGGCCAAAGTGGTCTTGTGAGAAGGTTTAAACCTAGGAAATGGAAGTTATTACTTCCGAATGATCTACAAATAATGAAGCGGCAAACTTCACTAAATGTTATGTTAGGTCGGTGAAAGCGATCCGTTCCCCCCAAAACTAACAAGGGGTGACCGAACGTGAACTGGGAATCGTAAGTGAGTTGTATAGGTGAGTCTGTGGCTGATGGAGTCTGCACGGAGGCTCTGAATAGGGATGCAGAAGAGGATGCCTTTCAATGGATTGACAATGACCTGGGACGAGACTGGCAGGAGAGCTATTAGCGCTTTCATTCTCTCAAAATGGAAAAGCCGTTTCCAGGTGTATCAGTTTGAACTGACCTCGTCCAACTCCATTAAACCAACATTTTTCTGAAAGTGGGGTAAAAAAAAAGGGGGAGCGAATGTTATTGTTAAGTGGAGCAGAAGTCAGGAGTCAGTCCCGAAGCCAGCTGCCAGCTGCCGAATCGGACGTGTGGTTTGTGAGGTGCTTTATTTGTAGTGTACAAGGTACCCTCCCTGGAGGAATCCCCCTGAAAGCGCCACAACATGAAAGGCAGCCACGAAATAAGGTTGAACGGTTCCCAGCCTGTTGCCAGAAGTGATAAAACCGCTCAATTTTCCACGGTTGGCAATAATTTCATAATTAGGGGAACTATTCACTAAGCCAAAGAGACATCTCTTTTCGGTCCGACTCTCTCTTTTGGCAGGAGAAATTTTTATAGTATCCATTACAGGGTTATTCAGTAACTTCTAAAAGACAGAGTTGGCGGCCATCTTGGCATTTTCGATCTCTTTCAGAGAGACAGCTAATTAGGTGTCTTTCCTCGAAAGAGAGAATCTTTTTCTCGTTTGTTTGACAGTGATAAATCGTGTAATATCCTCGTTCATCCTCAACCACATCGGTAATTTTGATTGTGTGTTTATTGACATTTTCATGTCTTTGCCCTGGCACATAGCACAAAAAACTGTCACGAAATTGCGTAACGAAATTGTGTTACAGTGCCTTTATAATGATTTCCGCTTACAACGACCCCGTTGTTAGGTTTGTTCATTTTCTACACTTTTTAACCCACAAAAATCGTTCACCACTCGTTGGAAAGCTCTCGATTTAACGAACATTTTCATGTTCTCCATAACATATTGACTATACGAATAGCGGAGCTATGGGCATAACTGTTCTCATATTTTGTTTACAAACTAATGATCGTGAGTGTAGAAGATAATTAATCCGGAATCGTCTATTTTATTGAAATTAGGTAGGTACCTACCTCTTAATATTAATAATGTCAAAAGCAATAGGTAAAGACATGAAAATGTCCCAATGCGTTGCAGACTCGTATGCAAGCGTTTTTTACCCAAAATATCACTTTAGTTTTTGTTTATGTGCCATAGCAAAGACATAAAATGTCAAATGGCAATTTCTGTCTTTTGGTTTTGATCCTATTTACACACATTTTCACTCATAACACCCCTGGGTATATTCCGATCGGGCTGAAAAGTTTCGGTTTTAAAGGTATTTCCATAGAATGTTGATGCAATTTATTTTTCTATTATGTCTGGCCTGCAAAAAAATGTGAAAACAATAGTAATGTTTTCACGTTATTTCTGCAGACCGGAAATAGAAAAATAAAATCACGTCAACATCCTATGGAAAAAACGAAGATTTGAATATCCCGCTCAGAGGCTCAGCATCCGATTTGAATTCCCCGTTTTACATGAAAGAAACAATAAATGAACAGCCAGAATTTCTGTAGGTATGTCCAATAGAATAATAAACCCATGTGACAAGGACTTTGCAGCGTTTTTTCTGTGGTGAATACCGACCCTCTAGCTCCCCCAAGGAAAGCCCTAAATGGAGTACTGGAGCCGGCCCGGGAATTACATTTCATAAAAATGCGAGTGATTCAGTAATTCAATGATTAATTATTTGTTATTATTCATGAAGCATGAGGTAAATATTAAACCGCTGTGTAATAATATTACCATACCTTCCGAAGGAGTCTGTTGTCACAAACTGGTTGAGTATTGGAGGCGAGCGCTTTCGATGCAAGGACATCATCATCAGGCCGTCATCGAAAGCGCTCGCCTCCCGTACTCAACCAGCTAGTGACGACGGACTCCTCCGGAAGGTATGGTAATATTGCTTCTTACACTAGCGAAAATAATCCTCTAGATTTAATATCGTAGTGTAATAATTTGCCCGCATAGATCCCCCTCTGCGTAGATCGCTGTTTTCTGTGGTCAATACCTACCCTCGAGCTCCCGCTATCAGGAAGGCCTTAAATCGAGAACTGGTGCCAGCCCGGGAATCGCGTTTCATAAAAATGGCGGGGTTCAATAATAATTCAATCATTAATTATTTGTTGTTATTCACGAACCACTTATAACGTTTGTTCAAGTTGTAAAAGTACCTATCAACAAAATCCCAAACTGTCATCATTCTTCAAATGAATTAATATCGCAGAACAACCAACTCGACTTCATACAGCCATCCTTGATTATAATCAGGTGCTCCCTAGCGATGATATCCGGGCCGGATTTATACCGTTTGATTCACGATCGTGTTGACGAAACTTTTCGGTGCAAACGAACGACCGGTGGTACAATAATCCGGGCGGTCTCAAAAAATGCTTTAGTTCAAGATCCATTTAAAACGTAAAAAAACCATGCCGTTCCATCGAAAGTTTTCGAGCTACGGCGTTCTAATAAAGTTTTCTAAATTTCATAAAGGTAAGTCAATTTTCATTAAAAATATATAAATATTATTGATTCATGAGTAAAAACGTCCAAATACGGGTTGAGGTAGGTACCTACCTACCTAAGAGTGGTCGTTCATCAGGTGTAGATGTAATACAAGCATTAAGCCCCCTAATTCGACTTTTTCTGTTTATAATTGAGACTTTTTTTTCAATTTCATTTAAACTTTTTATCGGATTCATGAGTAAAAACGTCCAAGTATCGATTGAGGTGAGTAGGTACCCATTGAATAGGTATTAGGTACTAAGAAATGCGTTCATCAAACATCTCCCACTTCATGGATTTTATGGGATTTTCATGCATTAGAATCCATATCTCCTTCTCAAGGTCACTGGAGCTATTCTGTAGAATAGACCAACCCCGGAGACATTGGAAGAGACTGTCTCCAGGGGGAGACCATCTCACCTGGGAGATTTTCAAAATAGATAATCTCTTTCCACTATCTATTTTAGTGAATAGGCCCCCAGGTGTCTATTGAGAATGAGCGAATATCCACTATTACTCTGCAACACCTCGTTTGAAGAGCAGGTGATCAAAAAGTGTAAGATATTTTAGAAAGGCTGTGGTAGAACGGGGTATGCGCAAGTATTTATTATTATTATTACTATTTTTTTCCAAATGAAAGCCGGTTCCATTCTAAACATGTTGAGACCAACCGCACTCTTCTACGATAAACGAGTTCTTTTTCTATGAGCTTTCAAAGATTCCAGCTCTTCCTACGTCACAGTGTGCCGGGGGTGTCTTCGGGGGTGTAATGACGTAGGAGGGCGCTGGAATCTCTGGAAAATCATAGAAAAAGACCTTTAAAAAAATCATTCATTTATTTTAAAAAAAATTACAAAGGAAAACATTGTGGTACTAAACATTAAGAAATACCGACAATAATTACAGTAATTAATTACCTCACTACAGCTTACGAATGCTACCTCCATATATGGGGAAACCCGCGTCCGTGGGGGAGATCTACACTTCTTTATTGTAGGTACAACGTCGACCAATGAATAAGATTAATTACGTATGACTTCGAGTGTTTTTACTGTGCCATTTTCTTATATCATGCTTTAAATTATAAGCTACGGTTCAAAATCATTAAATCATTTTTTCACTATCCGTTTAAAAGAATCCTGAGTCGAGGCATCTCTAATAATATAAAGTTTAGCAAAACGGTACAGACATGACCGCTGACCCGCAGTTAGGCGGAAGGGGACTATAATGCTCCCGCAACCACGGGTGTTTGATTTATTTATATGATAATTTATGATCCTATAGGTTTATATGTATTTATAGGTTTCAATTAAAGCTATAATACTGACAGTGGCGATTGAAATAATCTAAACAGCTCTACAGAAGGGAAACGCCTATATTTTGTGTGATGAATTTAAAATTCTCATCACGGTGGCGTGGAAGGAAGGTGAGTGAGTGAATTTCGGTAAAGGATAGAAAAGGAGGAAAAGTCGCAGGCGGCTGTAGTCAACCGAACATCTACGACTTTTGGAGGAGAGAGAGGTGGTGTGGAAGGAAGGTGAGGAAAAGTCGCAGGCGGCTGTAATCAACCGAACATCTACGACTTTGGAGGAGAGAGAGAGGTGGATGAGGGAATTTCACCTAGGCGGCTGTAGTCAACCGTTCATCTAGGTGAAGGAGAGGAAAGGAGAGGTCCCTTGTCTAGGCGGCTGTATTCAACCGATCATCTAGACAAGGGGGGAAGGAGGAGAGAGAAGAGAGGAGGTGAAATTCCCAGGCGGCTGTATTCAACCGATCATCTGGGAGGTAAGGTAAGAGAGAGAAGAGAGAGCTGGTTAGAGGAAGTGTCGAATGAAGCTTGAGCGCCAGGATCCGGGGTTATATAGTACTTGGGGGCCTCTCCCTCCAGCTCCTTGCTGGGAGCTGGTAGTGGGGCCCCAGGTTGAGTAACCCTGGGTTCTGTCGCCTATCCCCACTCATATCTTTATTCACTGAGCTTTAGTTTGGCGTTTGGATATTGGTGAGAACTTAATATGATAGGAGTGTTCCCGGGAGGGACTCACGACAGAGGTCCCCCCAGTTTGAACCAATATTTGTGGAGCTGAAGGCGCAAGTTGACAGGAGCTGAGGGCTACGGCAAACAAAGGTGGTGCTGAAGGCGCAAGGTGACAGGAGCTGAGGGCTACGGCAAACAAATGGTGGTGCTGAAGGCGAAGAAAAGGTGACAGGGGCTGAGGGCCGATGCAAACAGAGGTTGAGCTGAAGGCGGTCCTTAAAACTAGTAGTAACATAAGGTAGAGCATAAGATAGATAATAAGGAAGTAGAACATAAGGTAGAACATAAGGCAGAACATAAGGTAGATGATAAGTAAGTAGAACATGGATATAAGTAAGTAGACAATATAAGGTAGTATAAGTAGGATGAGATGGCGAGGTATGTACAGTGCGGTGGTCAGGATCCCTAAACAGTTAGCGTTTAGGGAAGTGATCGGCAAGGGCGAGATGAGGAGGATGAATAATATTTACAATGAGATGGAGTATGTACAGAGGATGCATGAATATTTACAGCTGGCAGATGATTATTTACAGATGGCGGGTGAGTATGTACAAAAGGTGAAGTAGTATATACAGAAAATACAGAAGTATGTACAGACATTTGGTTACATGGTGGTAGGCGGTTGCGAGGGTCCGCCGTTTCCTGGGTGTGGTGTGGCGAGTGTGTGTGTGTGTGTGTGTGTGTGTGTGTGAGTTGTGTGAGTGAGGGAGGCGACCCCCTCTAACAGTCTTCACGTTAGTGAAGTCTGGTAGAGGGGTCCCTTCACTGCCAGGGTGGCGGTGAAGGGGAAGAGCCGGTGGGAGCCGGTACCCGGGGCGTCGCGGAGAGAGGCGGCGACGCTGGGGTCCGGCGGGTGAAATGGAGGCGATGTGCGGTGTTGGTGGTGTAGGGCTGGGTGTGGGATTGGTGTGGTGAGAGTGGTCGGGGAGGACTGGGGCTGGTTTGCACCGTGCCAATGGCACGGTGTGGGGCTTCCCGTCAATTAACAGGGTAGCGGTGGAGTGTGTTGTGCGGATGACCTGAAAGGGCCCGGCATACAGGGGTTGGAAAGTTTTATGGATGCCGGGCTCTTTCAGGTACATGTGTGTGGTGGTGAAAAAACGTTTGGGATATGTGGTGTCGTTTGTGGGTGTTGTGGAGTGTAGAGGCTCCCTGTTAATTGACGGGGTGTGGTTTGGGGTGAAAATGTCGGCCGGTAAGCGTAGCGGGTCTTTGAAGGCGTTTTGGGCGGGGCTAGTTTGGTCTGAAGGACGGGCGGATGTTCGAAGGCTGAGCAATATGTAGGGAAGGGATTTAGTCCAGGAAGGGGAATTTGTTGAAGTAGAAATGGCCTGTTTCAGGACCGAGTGCCACCGCTCTATTTTCCCGTTGGATTGGGGATGGTACGGGGTGGTGTGGATCTTTTGGATCCCGAGGGAGCGTAGTAAATCGGAGAAGTGGGCCGATTCAAACTGCCTCCCTTGATCGACCGTGACTGTTCGCGGACAACCGTAACGGCTGACCCATTGAGAGAGGAAAGCCGTTGCGACGGTGTCCGCGGTGATGGAGGAGAGGGGGATGCACTCCACCCAGTTGGTGGCACGATCGATCATCGTGAGGCAGTATTTCTTCCCCTCGGATGGGGGAAGGGGGCCCACTAAGTCCAAATGTACATGCTCCCACGGGAGGGAGTCGGGGATTGGTTGAGGAGGTACATGCGGGTGGGCCGAGACTTTGAAACGCTGGCACTTCTGGCACCCGAGAACCCAGTTACGAATATCTGTATTCATATGGGGCCAGAAGTACCGCGTCTTGATGAGGTCCCGGCTCGCCCGAATGCCGGGATGATGGAGGGAATGATAGTGGAGGAACAACTGCCTCCTCAACGCCGGTGGGACGTAAGGGCGCGGTGAGTCGGCCGTTACGTCACACCAGAGGTCGAGGGGAGGCAGTTGTTCCAACTTGGATGCGGAAATGAGGTTGGAAAGGGCAGGGTCGGAGGTGGGGTTTTGTTTGGATTTGATGGATTGAGGAGAGGGGAATGGCAGCAACTCCGCCACCGGCGCCGGGGTAGGGGTGGGTCGGGATAGTGCGTCCGCCACGCAGTTGTCGGCCCCCGGCAGATATCGAATATCGGACGTGAATTGCCCGATAAACTCGAGCTGCCGGAGGCGACGCGGGGAGGCGGACTTACGATTTTGAAGGAGGGCGTGGGTCAGGGGCTTGTGGTCTGTAATGACAGAGAACTGCCTGCCCTCCACGAAGTCACGAAAGTGTTTTATGGCTTCGTGGATGGCGAGGAGTTCCCTGTCGAAAGTTGAATAGTTTTTCTGGGTGGGGGATAAGGTTTTAGAAAAGAATCCTAGGGGTTGGGGGGTGGCGCCGGTGTGCTGATGGAGCACTGCCCCGATGGCCCAGTCGGACGCATCGGTGGTGATGGATAGTGGGGCGTGAGGATCGGGATGGGCCAATAGAGCGGCGTCTACTAGGTCCTGTTTGCAAATTTTGAAGGAGGAGATAAGTTGTGGGGTCCAGGTAATGGGGCGGTTGTCGTTCTTTTTGGAGGGTTGGGGAATGGCGTGTATGAGTGGTTGTTGATGTTGTGCTGCGTGTTTGATGTGTCTACGGTAAAAGTTTAGCATACCCAGGAAGCGGCGGAGTTCCGTCACGGTGCGGGGTTGCGGGAAGTCGGAAATGGCGTGGACCTTGTCAGCGAGGGGCTTGATGCCCTCAGACGAAACGTGGTGGCCGAGGCAGCGGACGGAGGGTTGGCCGAGAACGCACTTCTCTGTATTTACCAAGAGGCCTTCGGAGGAGAAGATGTCGAGGATCTGTTGGAGATGGCTGAGGTGTTCTTCCGGCGTCCTGGAGGCTACCAGGACGTCGTCGAGGAAGCAAAAGACGAACGGTAGGCCTCGCAGGATGCTGTCCATATAGCGCTGCCAAGTTTGTGCAGCGTTCCTTAACCCGAAGCCCATCTTAACATACTCAAAGAGTCCGAACGGGGTGATGATGGCGGTTTTCTGGACATCGGGGGGGTGAATGTTGATGTGGTGGAATGCCCGTGAAATGTCGAGGGTGGAGAATATGGTAGCGCCATGGAGGTGCGACGAGAAGTCTCGTAGGTGGGGAACATTATAAAGGTCTGGTGTGGTCTTTGAATTTAGTCTCCGGTAGTCCCCGCAGGGGCGGATATCCCCATTGGGCTTCTGCACGATGTGGAGTGGAGAAGCCCAAGGGGATTTTGAGGGGCGGATGATACCGTCGGCTATTAGTTTATTAAAATGTTGTCGGGCTTTAGATAGTTGTAGGGGGTGGAGTCGTCGGGCTTTAGCTGTGATGGGGGGGCCGGAGGTCTCAATGTGGTGTTGAATGGTGGAGATGTGGGCAGAGGGGCGGCGCTGGGGGCGGTAGTTGAGGAGGAGGCGTTCAAATTGCGTAGGGGGGTGGTTTATGGCATGGATGAATCCGGGGATGGGTGTTTTTGTGGCGGGGTCGATCAGGCGCGCGTTCCGGACGTCGACCTGGAGACCGAAATATGCGAGAAAATCGGCCCCCAGGATCGCCTTCTCCACGTCCGCCACGGTAAACTCCCACTCGTACGCGAGTCCGCTCATATAAACAGAGGAGCGGTACGTCCCGTACGAGGGGATGGTGGTACCGTTGGCGGCGTAGAGAAGCTGCCGGTAGCAGCGCGCCTGACGACGGAGGATGTTGTTAGGGAATATTGATAGCGCCGCCCCTGTGTCCACCAAGAACGGCACATTGGTTTTCCTGCAGCGCAGGAAAAGTCGCTGGTGGGTCGGAAGGGCGTTGGGCACAATTGCGGAGGTGGGTACGTTGGTGGGTGTAGGCTGGTCCGCTGCGAAGGAGACGCGAGGCGGTTTCCCGTCGTTCCGGGGAGGGGGAACAGTAGTGGTGGGCTGTGTGGCGGTTGGAGGGATTTGTGCCCTGGAGGCGGGCGTGGAGGTTCCGTTCCGTGGTGGGGGAACGGCTGCGGCGGCGTGAGTGGCGGCCGGGAGGTTGTCTGCCCTGTTGACGGGCAAGGAGGGGCGGTTCCGGGGTGGGGGAACGGGAGCGGCGGCGTGAGTGGCGGCCGGGAGGTTGGCTGCCCTGTTGGCGGGCGTGGAGGGGCCGTTCCGGGGTGGGGGAACGGTAGCGGCGGCGTGAGTGGCGGCCGGAAGGTTGGTTGCCCTGGTGGCGGGCGGGGAGGGTTTGTTCCGTTTGTGGTGGGGTGAGGGTTTTGGCGGCGCTGCAGGCGCGGCCGGAAGGTTGGCAGCCGTGGCGGCGGCGTAGGAGGGGTAGCGCGGCTTGGTGGTGGTGGCTGTGTGAATGCGGGCGGGGGGGATATGCGCATGGTCCCCCCCGTGTTGGCGAGGAGGGGGGCCCGCCGGATTTACCGGCGGGCGTCTTCGTTTCCCTGCTTAGGGGCGAAGGAGCAGGGGGGTTGGCACTTGCGGGCCTCCCCACCGAAGTTTACGTGATAGAAACAACGGTTGGGGTGGTCCGCAGGTAGGTAGGTGGGGTTGGTGGGGCGGGTTGAGGTGGGCGCGCGCGCAGCCGCTGGGGATCGGCCCCTGCGCTGGCGGGGAGGGGATGCGTTGCGGCGCTCGGGTGAGCGCTGGCGGCGGCGGCCGGCGGACGAGTCGCGTCGGCGATCCGTCGAAAGGGGTCGACGTCCGTCGAGGGAGGGTGCCCGGCCGCGGTCCCGGGATTTTGTGCGGTCCCGGAAAGGCGGGGGGTGGCGCGGCGTACGCACCTCACTGACGGCGGCCGCAGCGGCCAAGTCGTGCACGGTGTCCGCGAGCCGTAGGAGGGGCTCGTCGGGACCGTCGAGATGGCTGGCAAGGGCCATCTGGATGGGGTGGGGAAGGGCACGTAACCAGAACGTGCGTGCGATGTCGGCGGTCATAATTCCTTGCAGCTGGTGACGCAGCCGTCGGTAGAGGTGGGAGGGCTTCTGGTCGCCGAGGTGTTGAGGTTGGGAGAGGGCGGCTACTCGGGCGATCTTCGACGGCTGGTAGGTGTTGATGAGGCGGCTGCGGAGGTCGTCGTACGCAGCGGCGGCGTCGGGGGAGATATCCGAGGTCTGCAGCAGGATCTCGTAGGGCAGAAGCGAAATGATCCGGGAGTACCGGGTTTTCTGGCTGCGGATGTTGGCGGCCGAGAATGCTGCGTCTACTTGAAAAAACCACAGCGCCGGGTCGTGCGTGTAGAAGGGGGGCAGCGACAGAGGGAACGCAGCGGACGCCGTCATGACGTCGGCGGCGGCTGCGGCCGTGGCGGCGGCGGCGGCGGCGGCGTCTGATGACGCAGAGGTCGGTGGGGAGAGCGTGGAGAAAGGGTTGTCGGGCAATGCGTCGGATGTCGCAGCGGCGGGAGGCTGTAGCGTGGCTGGTCGCAAGAGCGGCGGCGTCGGTGAGTTCGGGTCCATTTCTGTAACTAAAATTCAAAAATTTGACTTGGTTTTGAATTTTAAAATTCGCAATCGGCGGGAGCGGTGGTGCGTTGAGTTGAGAGGTGAGTGTTGAGGGTTGGGCCAAGAATTGCGAATTTAAACTGACTGGTTAAAATTTTGAATTTAAAATGCGGGACACCGAACTACTTGACTGGGGCGACACATGAGGTGGGAAGGTGGGAAGGAAGAAGGTTGAGTGAACGTCGGGTTCACCACTGTGATGAATTTAAAATTCTCATCACGGTGGCGTGGAAGGAAGGTGAGTGAGTGAATTTCGGTAAAGGATAGAAAAGGAGGAAAAGTCGCAGGCGGCTGTAGTCAACCGAACATCTACGACTTTTGGAGGAGAGAGAGGTGGTGTGGAAGGAAGGTGAGGAAAAGTCGCAGGCGGCTGTAATCAACCGAACATCTACGACTTTGGAGGAGAGAGAGAGGTGGATGAGGGAATTTCACCTAGGCGGCTGTAGTCAACCGTTCATCTAGGTGAAGGAGAGGAAAGGAGAGGTCCCTTGTCTAGGCGGCTGTATTCAACCGATCATCTAGACAAGGGGGGAAGGAGGAGAGAGAAGAGAGGAGGTGAAATTCCCAGGCGGCTGTATTCAACCGATCATCTGGGAGGTAAGGTAAGAGAGAGAAGAGAGAGCTGGTTAGAGGAAGTGTCGAATGAAGCTTGAGCGCCAGGATCCGGGGTTATATAGTACTTGGGGGCCTCTCCCTCCAGCTCCTTGCTGGGAGCTGGTAGTGGGGCCCCAGGTTGAGTAACCCTGGGTTCTGTCGCCTATCCCCACTCATATCTTTATTCACTGAGCTTTAGTTTGGCGTTTGGATATTGGTGAGAACTTAATATGATAGGAGTGTTCCCGGGAGGGACTCACGACATTTTGGTTTATTATTCTGTGAATATTCGCTCAGCAAAAATTTTGTATAACACCCCCTCGAAATTTCTTCTTTTACGTTCCAAGGTGCGTAGATTCCACAAATGTAATCCTCCCACCGTCTGCCGTACCTTGCATAACTAGTTCATTTTCGGTCTAAAAAATTCGTTGGTTTGCACACATGCTTCATTTGGGCCCTAGTTGTGTCCCGAAACTTTGCAGCCCGATAGGAATATACCCAGGGAATTATGGGTGTAAAAATATGTTTTTTGGTGTTTTAGTAAAATGAGCTTTTGCGGTATCTTTTTCCACGTTTTTCAGGGCGAGAAGACCGAATATGAAGTCGATTTTGACCAAAGAGTGGAAAATTGAGGCTCTAACGAAGGGTCAGCTCCCAAAATATTTTTATGAGTCAGAAACCTGGGAAATCGTCTGAAATCACCATCAATTTGTATAATAACACTAGAAAAATTGTCAACAGGTCAATCAAGACAATTAAATGGCACTATCAGTGATCAAAAAATCTGGTGAGGAGGAGTAATTCGTGTTTTTGGGGGCCAAAATTGGTGGAACTAAGCTTGGTGGAACCAAGATTGGTGGTTCTAACGAAGTTTCACCCTTAAATTTACGTCAACTTTTGGTCTAAAGTTGTCGCTCTTCCGCACACAGTTTGGGTCCTAGTTGCGCTACGAAGCTCGGCCGCCCGATTGGAATACACCCAGGGGTGTTATGGGGGGAAAAAATGGGTGTAAAAACAGGGTTTTCGAGGGTTTTGCGGTGAACATGAGCTTGTGAGATATCGTTTTCCATGTTTTTTAGGCCGCGAGACCGAATGTGAAGTTGACTTGACCAAGCAGTGAAGAACTGAGGTTGCAACGAAGGTTCAGCTCCCAATATTCATTTAAAATTGTCTGAAATCACCATACACTGGTAAAATAACACAAGAAGAAGTATCAACAGGTGAATGAAGACAATTAAATGGTACTATCAAAGATAACTTGCAGAAAAAGTAGGAGGATAGTTCGTGTTTTTGAGAAAGAGTAAATGAACAGCCAAAATTTCTATAGTTGTGCCCAATAGAATAATAAACCCATATGACAAGGAATTTGCAGCGTTTTTATTTTTATTTTTTGAAAGGATTATCATTGGGTTTTTTTTTGGCAATTATGAGAGGTTGAAGTGTCTAGATTCGAATATTCATGTGACTATTCATCGTAGGCGAGTGCGGTCGGTCTCAAAATGCTTATACTGGAACCTAATTTCTCATAAAAATCGTATAAACCGCTTTTGTTACCCATGCGCATACCCCACTGCACCGGATGATCTAATCCGTCCTACGTTTGAAACGGTCCAACTGCACCGGGTCTTTGCAGTAGCGTATTCGCACGCGTCCCGCTATCTGTCACTCGGTTTCTCTTCCTCTTCTGTTCTTATCGCCCTCTCCCGGGTTAATATTATCGCCGACGAAACAGCCACGCCAGTAGCCCCGCAACATTCGGGAGGTCAAGTCGGTTTCAACTATCGTCATCGCTTTGTCTAGCAATGACTTCCGAAAAGTGTTTGGAATTTACGTTCAGCGAGAGAGGTAGGGCAATTCAATCAACCAACAGTTAATTTTAAAAAGACTAACTGATACTCCGTGATAATCTGTAGCCCAAAGCAAGAGGGTCGCGTAGAACCAAAATTTCGTTTTAGCGAATTTTCGAAGAAAAGGAAGCTATTGTTCTCGGTCCTAAATTTTTAAAACTCGAATTTCCGAAAGATTTTTATACCAAAATCCGTTTCAGACCATCCTGAATTCACTGCCGAAAGACACCAAAAATTATATGTATATACATATATTTATATATGTATGTGTCATTCCAGACGATAACTCTCGAAAGAATTGAGATAAAAAGTTCAAATTTGCACGAAAAATCTGTCTTGGCAATCGACAGGCTAAGTTCGTAGATGGGCAGAATCGGGTCACTCTAAGGGGGAGTTTTGGGGAGTTTTATGGGGGGAAAATTACCCATAATTCCCAAAATGAAACAGTCTGACAAGTGACACCTCATTTTAAAGGTTTTTGTACGCTGAACACGATGGTGAAATCAGAATTGCGATATCTCATTCCGTTCTCAAACTGGAGCACTTTGGAGATGAAGGAACGTGGTTATTTCTTCGAAAATTCGCTCTTATAGCCATTCTGCATGACTGTGGGTTTTTTTGGGTTTTTTCCCTCCACAAATGGGCTAAATAAGGAGTGTCTCGGGTCAGCCCGATCTCAAGCACGGGTACCAACCTCATTTTCCTCTGTATCTGTTTCTCGTTACAAAGTTGCCGGTTCCCCTGGCCTAGCTGTGATTGCGACTACGAACGGTTCTACCCTATCAAGGCATCGTGCTTCTTCGATTGCAGGTAGGTGGTTTGAAGCGGCTTCGTGAAATAATTATATTTTCTTTGGAGGTTTCGAGTCATCAATCCTTCTCCTCTGAGTAATCCGCAAGTTTTTTGTTTTCTTATTGATTCATCATTAGTTAGTTAGTATAATAATAGTTTGTTTCAGATTCACAATAGGTTTTTATTATTCATTTTTATTTATTCATTCATTTATTCATTTTTATTTATTCATTCATTTATTCATTTTGATTCTATTTCTTTTTTCAATTTTTTTCTTTTTGACTATTTTTTATTTAATTTTGTTTCATTTTAATTCCATTTTCTGTCGGTTTCGAGTAATTCAGTCCTCTTTTTCCGCAAGTGTTTTGTTTGGTTTTTTATTCATCATTAGTTAGTGAGTATCATAATAGTTTGTTTTTGATTCATTCATCCATTTATTTTGATTGATTCATTCATTCAATTTTATTGATCCATTCATTCATTTTGATTCATAATAGTTGTTTAAATTCATAATGAATAATAGTTTGTTCTTGATTCATCATTAGTTAGTGAGTAGGTATAAAAATTTGCGATTATAAGGATTTCCGAACGGAAAGACTAACACGAGACCAAACTCGTTAAGAAAGCTTTAAAAAGCAAAATACGAGTGGATTTCTTGATTTTGGAGGACAAAAATGTCTATTCGTGACCTACATAAGTATTTGGGGTAATACCTAAGTATTTGTGTGCCTACCTACTCCTCGGTATCTATAACAGAATAGTAGGTATTGCAGTTAATTCTGTTACAATCAAAATTAATTGACTGACAATTTTAGTAGGTAGGTACCTACTCAATATTATTGAAATGAACAGGTAGGTAGTAAGGATAAGCTCAGTGCTTTTGCGGTAGATGTCAACAATAAAAAGCGTTCTCCTGAATCACGGGATAAACTGTGACAAACAAAATTTCTCAAGCGCTGGCACCATGGAACAGATACGACAGCGCAACCAGCGGACTCTTCACGTAACAGCTTAACATCGGCTATCCCGAGACAGTCCTGGCTAAATATACCTTGTCCTGTAAGATCAGAAAGTGTTGGTTACTAACAGAGATTTTTTCCCATATCAAGTGATAGCCAGCAGGTCGTAAATCCATCTCCCCCACTGATTCTAACAGCGTAGCCTCAAGATCTCGCTGTAGCCATACCACGGTTGTTGACCAAAATGCTGAAGTTGAGTAGATTTCAATCAATGATACAAAACACTACACTGGACCAAAACAACAGCTGATCATTATGACTGTCAACGAATCGTACGGAGTTGCTGAGAGTTTTTTTCAGTCTTCATCCAAATTCAAAGAGAATGTCCCTGAAAATCGTGATGTGCACCTACGTGACCGATTCCTGCACGACATGAAACCTTTATTTACCTACTCCACTCTACCTTCACTGTTACAAAATCTAATCAGTATCATCAGTGTTGCTAGTTACATAAGTTTATATTAATGTTGTAGGGATCTTCTTTCCACAACTCCAGTTAATTATATTACTTGTACGATACGTCGAGTTACCCGCAATCTGTTAGAGCATCTACGCCTACAGGAGAGGACGACTAATGCCTGCGAGTCATTTAACTCGAAAATTTAAACGCAATTTCAACTCATATCATCCCAATATAATGACCTTCGTTTCCGCCTTGAAATCCATCCATACGGATATTGATTGAAATAAAGACCCAAAGTGTAAATAAACCACCGAGAAATTTGAACGCCGTATATCGCCATAGAAAAGCTGCTACAGATTCACTGGTCTATTAAAACTGCGCGCTTCGATTTCTTTACAGCGTGGCGGTCAAGCTTATCATCAGCAGCACGTGGATTCACACGAAGAATTATCTCTAACTGCCTACTAATACAGAAATTCTCATAAGAGATGTTCACACGAAATACCAAATCAGCAGGAGCAGTTGACATACCTGAATGGGTAGTCATTCTGCTATTCATTCAATTGAGCTAGCCTATCAAGCTTGGATCTATTCCTGAAATCCGATGAGGCTCCGAGTAGTCTCCTACAGTAAATCATATTTGATAATCTGTGCTGCCACTGGTGACAGTTAGTACGACTGTACGGCAATGTCTGTTTCATCCGAGTATAATAATTATGTCAACACAGTCATCCCCGAACGCCGTTGCGTGGAAATGATACGAATGTTCACACGTTCCTCGGAAAGGACGGAGCGAACCAACAGCCGGATCGATCGAAAATAGTTTCCGTACGAGCGTTGATCCCCCACCTAAATATTTGCCGGTATCCATTTTGCGAAGGTTAACCCCCTTATCCCATCCCATTATGTCACCCGCTCCGCTTGATACGGGTTTAATCGCTTTATTAAGACTTGCACCGCGCCCTAAACCTGAACCACGCATCGTATCCAGGCGCAGATAGTTCGGGGAGCGCACCAAGCCGATGGAACTATTCCCAAAGCTGAATCCACAGAGCTGGCAGGCGATAAAGTTGTTGATCAAACAGCGTCACCAGGGATGATTGCAGCGGATTTTCATTTGTTCGGCTCCGCCTTCTGCCGATTCGTCACGAACGCGACCGCTGGATACAATTTTGCTGTCGTCACTTTTGTATTCAATCGCTCGAAGCTCGGATGATCCTTTACGCGGTGGTCAAACATCATCTTGCGTCGCGCCAACACTTTATCTGCGGACCTTCAGCGTTTCGTTCAGAGAATCCTGGGTTTGGGGTTTAATCTCCGGATTTCGATTCAGTTCTCCAAACGGACAGCAAACGTGATTCCCCTGGTGTTGACTCAGTGCAATGGCATCAGGTTTAATTGCAGCATAGCGTCAGTTACACCTACTGGTGTTTTGAGTCATCTCACCCCTTCGCGTCAGCAGGTGAACTACAAGTACTGCTACGCTTGGTCACAGTTACGTCAAGGCCTACTGCCTTGGGACTGGTTAGAATATTCAATAGGAATCCAACGTTTGAAGACGTCATAGACACTTCTAGCTTGGGGTTCGGAAACATGAGGAACATGGATACAACCCCTACGCAAGATATGCACTACCTGAACCATTTCCACAGCACAGTAACCGATTGGCATCAAGTTGATTGAAGCAGGTGTCAAGTTGGATTCGATGCGATACTCACAATTTGAACGGAAAGTTGTCAGCACGTACTTTTCTTAAAAACGCTACAAAGTCCTTGTCACATGGGTTTATTATCTACTGGACATACGTAAAGAAATTTTGGCTGTTCATTTATTGTTTCTTTCGTGCGCAGTTATTGAAATGGCTATTTTTAATGGTTTTCACCAGTTTTGGCCCCCCAAAACACGAGTTAGGCTCAGCTTTACCTTTCAACAGATTATTTTCTATCATTGATAGTACCATTTAATTGTCTTGACTCACCTGTTCATACAACTTCTAGTGTTATTATACAAATTTATGGTGATTTCAGACAATTTCCCATGTTTTTGACTCATAACAAATGAGTTTCAGGAACTTAACCGTCGTCAGAACCTCAATTCTTCACTCTTCGGTCAAAATCAACCTAATATTCGGTCTTCTCGCCCTAAAAAACATGGAAAACGATACCTCACAAGCTCATGTTCACTAAAACCACAAAAATCCCTCGAAAACCCCTATTTTTACACTCATTTTTCTCCCATATCACCCCTGGGTGTATGCCGATCGGGCTGCCGTGTTTCGGAGGACAACCAGGAGCCAAATGGGTTCCCAAATGGGGACCCGAACTGTGTAGGGAAATACGACGATTTTAGACCAAAATTTAACGTAAATTTAAGGCTGAAACTTCCTTAGAACCTCAATTTTCCACTCTTTGGTCAAAATCGACTTCATATTCGGTCTTCTCGTCCCAAAAACATGGAAAACGATACCTCAAAAGCGCATGTTACTAACATGTCACTAAAACACAAAAAGTACCTATTTTTATACACATTTTCACTCATAACACCTCTGGATATATTCCGATCGGGCTGCAAAGTTTCGGGACACAACTAGGGCCCAAATGGAGCATGTGTGCGAAAGAAAGAATTTTTTAGACCGAAAATGAAGCCGGTACACGTGATACAGCGGACGTACATTGCATTTTGGTTTATTATTCTGTGAATAATACACCTATGTATTCGCTCAGCAAAAAATTTTTATAACACCCCCTCAAACTTTTTTCTTTTCTTTTTCAAGTTGATTAGATTCCAAAAATGCAATGTCCGTCCGCCGTCCACCGTACACCGTACGCCGTATCACGTGTACAGGCTTCATTTTCGGTCTAAAAAAAATCGTTCTTTCGCACACATGCTCCATTTGGGCCCTAGTTGTGCCCCGAAACTTTTCAGCCCGATCGGAATATACCCAGGGATGTTATGAGTGAAAATGTGTGTAAAAATAGGTACTTTTTGCGTTTTAGCAACATGTTGGTAACATGAGCTCCTGAGACATCGTTTTCCATGTTTTTGGGGACGAGAAGACCGAATATGAACGCGATTTTGACCAACGAGTGGAAAATTGAGTTCTACCAGGTGTTCAGCTCCCAAAATTGATTTTTTATGAGTAAAAAACCTGGGAAATCGTCTGAAATCACCATCAGTGACACACGTGGATCAAGACGATTAAATGGCACTACCAATGATCAAAGATAGTTAAAAATTAAAAAAAAAGGAGCGTACCTAATTTGTGTTTTAGGGGCCAAAATTAATGGAAACCATCAGAAATAGCTAGTTCGATTATTACCCATGAAAGAAGCATTAAATGAACAGCCAAAATTTCTGTAGGTATGTCCAATAGAATAATAAACCCATGTGACGACTGCAGCGTTTTGGAATCTAAGCACCTTGATCGTAAAAGAAAAAATTTTGAGGGGGTGTTATAAAAATGGTTTGCTGAGCGATTACATAGGTGTATTATTCATAGAATAATAAACCAAAACCATAACTCCGTCTAAACTATTAGGCCGATTTTCTCGCGGTAGGTATCGTTGGATTTCTCTCATCACGGCACAAAGTGAATTGATTGATTGATTAGTGCCCAATTAAATCAACTTACATAAACATGTTTTCCAACCTCAGCTGCAGCACCGAGCTATGAGCCGGGGTTCGGTTCTTGGGCGGAACACAATTGCGAGAAAGGGAAGGGCTGACTAGTACGAGAGCGCGAGACGATTGCGGAACACGAGTTCCAAATGACTCTAAAATCAAAGTGCACAAGGAAAACTGTGGCGTAGTAAGAAATTTGTGCAGCTGCATGGAAATAGAAAGGCTGAATACAATAAAATACCTAGGAGTGCACGTGGATCAGCATCCAAGTGGAAGGATCACGTAGCTGCATTAGTGAATAAAATCAGGAAATGCATGAACTACTTCCTGGTGCTACGAAGTTGGCTAACGAAAGAAAACCTTAAAATGGTGTATTATGCTCATGTATATTTTTAACTTATGGTATCATTGTCTGGGGAGGTACTTATGCGTCAACCTTTAATAGTATTTATAAACATAGCAGTGAATACCGTTAAGAGAACTGCAACTAATTCACATATACTTACTTCAACTAGTTACCGGTACAAACACTTCGGTGTTCTCACTCCCAGAATGGCTTGTATTCACAGAACTGTTTTATATGTACATAAAAACCTGCATTTATTTACTAAGCAAGCGGTGGTTAGACCGACGCGAACAAATGCCAACTATGTCCTCCACATACCACAGGCACATAATGATTTGAACCGCCCAATTTGAACAGTTACCGCTCCTAACCGAGACTTCAACATCAACAGGAAAATTTAAAAAACTAGTTCTAGAATATTTTGAGCTTGAAAATACCGAGTGCTGTTATAAATAAGTTTAAATTAGGATAAAAATACAAATTAGCCTTCGTAGCATTAAGTGTATTTACTAACTACTTAGGAATATCCTGTAAATACTGTTGGTTCTAGATCAATGTAACTCATTCTCCAAACACTTATGGTGTGTCTTGTCAATGAAACTGATGGTACATACATACGCAGTAATAAATAGCGGTGGAAGAGAAGAGCCTGGACGGGTCATTGACCTTAGGCTCATAAACCAACATACCTAAGTTTAGAACTTGTCTTATGTATATAGAGTCTCTAAAAATCATTAGGTATATTTGTTGTGTAAAGTATTTGCTGAATAAAAAAAATTTGAAAAAAAAAAATCGATTGCGGGAACTCAATAAATTCTGTGAGGTAAACAGGTATAAGTAAATATTGTTTAGTAGCAGTTTATGAGAGTGAACTGCGAAAGGTCGCCTCTCGCATCTGTTAAATGTAAATATTCAAGTTTCACACTAAACGAATACTGGTTAAAGATCTTCTCTGGCATCATGTTTGTTTCGTCAGTTTATTCAGTCGGTATGGATCTTGATATCTTGATGGTATCAAGAGGTGTGATATCGGTGAGGTGTGCGGAAATTAATAAATTATAAACTGTCAAAATACCTTGAGAGGATGGAAGGCCTACTATATTTTTGGTGCATGAACAAAAGATGTAACTTCTACGTTGTCACCCCAACCAAGCGTATTCTGCTATTTTGTCGATAAAAAACGAACACAACCACGAGTCGCAATCAGACCAACGTGGAAGACGCAGGGGAACAGAGGAACCTAGTGGGGATCCCCACCATCCTCCACCTGTATGGAGGATGGAGGGAGATAGCCCTAAGGGCTATAAATACTCGCCTCATTCGCCTTTCCAGCCATTTTACGCTCTCCTCTAGTCCCTGACTACTCTCTCTCCTCACTCCTCCTCTCGTTATCCTCACCTAAAAGATCCTGGGCATGGTGGTAGACTCTGCTCTATAGCCAAGCCAGGCAACGCCTCCTAAAAGATCCTGGGCATGGTGGTAGACTCTGCTCTATAGCCAAACCAGGCAACGCCTCCTAAAAGATCCTGGGCATGGTGGTAGCCTCTGTGCTATAACCAAACCAGGCAACACCTCCTAAAAGATCCTGGGCATGGTGGTAGACTCTGCTCTATAACCAAACCAGGCACCTACCTAAAAGATTCTGGGCATGGTGGTAGTCTTGCGCTATAACCCTTTCAGTACGCAATTATGATCCTCTGGTCAGAAAATTCTGAAACTTCGTAGGAATTGTCATATACACCCACTAAGTTCTTATGAATTTTTTCAAAATTTTCCTACGTTCAGTTTTGGAGTTATAAATTGTACACTATGGTGCACGAAATGACCGAAAGGATGATTAAATGGATTAGAATAAAATTAACGAAATTTTACTAAAAACGTGTACAAAATCAAGAGGAGAGGAAAAATGTCACAAGAATCATTAAAAAATATTTAAAAAAAACATCATTAGAATGAAAAAGGAAGTATCATTGTGGAAGGTGGTAAGCACGGAAACAATTGTTTTTTTGCGACAGGCACAAATGAATGTTGCATTTATCACAGTACCAATGTGTCCTCCCTTGGCATGACGAATTTTTGCATCGTGATGCAAAGGACTTATCATCAAAACTGGGAAAATGCCATGCCCCGTCAAACCGTACGTCGGGTATGGGTCTCGTTTCTCTAGGAGAGCTTCCTACAGAGGATGGTGTCGGGGATCGAGATGATGTTGGAGTGCTCGATGTTGATGGCCTTCCTCGCTTCCTATTCGTAGCTTTGACATTTTGTTTTAGAAGAGCTTGCGCCACGTATAGACGAAAATGAAGAAGATCTAGCCTTTCTTTCTTAGGGATTCTCTTTATGTCACACTCTCTCATATATTCCAACCAGCCGTTACTGAGAATGAGGTCAGTGGCGTGATTGAACATGCGAAGGGGCCATTTTTTTGTCCTTATGAACGTTCTGTACAGTGACAGAAGAAAATCGCATTTATCAACGCCTCCCATACCAGCATTATATTTTTCTATTACTTCAGGCCTGTCAACCTGAATGTAGGACTTGAGTTGTCCGCTCCATCGTCTTACTGTTGAAATGATGCCTTTACCTAAGAAGTTCGAAGCCATGCTAACTACCTTATTGTCCAACCATTTTGTAATTATAACACCCTCTTCGGATTGTCTTTCCTCAGAATGACCTCTATTCTTTTTTGATAAATCTTTATCATTTATCGCTACGGCTGCTCCTGGAAATCGGTTCTGCCTCATAGTACCCGCAGCTTGAACTTCTCTTTCTTTGAGGTATAGAAGAATGTCATAGCTCGTAAAATAGTTGTCAAAAAATAGTTTGTGTCCTGGACTGGACAATCTTTGGGATAAATGGTGTACTATCCCAGCTGATACTCCATACTTTTCAATTGTTTCATCATTAAATTCAGTTGTTGAGCCTTGGTAAAGTACAAAATCGTAGCAGAGGCCACTTTGGCCACACAGCATAAAATTTTTTATCCCCCATCGAATGGGTTTATTTCTAACAAACTGTTTCACATTTATGCTCCCTTTGAATGGAATCATTTGCTCATCGACACAAAGTGACTCTTCCATTGGTAGGGCAAGACATCTAGCTCTTAGTGTATCATAAAGAGGGCGGACCTTGTAAAAACGATCCTTATTGTCCCTGGGAATGGACAAATTATCAACAAAGTGTAAGTTCGTCCTAAGCTGGAAAAAACGGTTCACTGACATTGTTGACGCAAACACATGTATACCCAGGAGACTATCCCAATAAAGCCTCACTCTGGGGTATTTCAAACATCCCATCATTATATGCAGCGCAATAAATGCTCTCATTTCAATTGAATCAGTTGGAGGGAATCGCTTTACCTCTTTTTGTAGTGCATGGATGTTAGTGTACATCACCATTGTTTCTATCAAGTCCGTCGTAAAATATTTTTCAAAGTATGAAATAGGGGATGAAGTATATTCATCCGATTCATTATTTTGAATGAACGTGTTTGCGTACTCCATCTGAATTGGCTGAGTTACTTCATCACTCCAAATCACTTCCCTCTTCTTTTTCCTTGATGCTTTTTTTGTGTTTACCACTTCTGAAGGACCTGGCACTTCCTCGTTCTCCGAATCATCATTCTGGTCGGTGTTAGGGTCATCAGGCTGGTCGCCTTCCACTTGTGATGTGGTCAAATCTTGTAGAAAATCGTCAAGCTGAGCAATATCATTATTTTCGTCCTCGTCATCCAGCCCGTCAATATCAGATAATTGCTCTTCTAAAGCTCTTACAATTTCTTCTGCCGACCAATCATCCATACTTCTTCTTCTTTCGCTCATTTCTAGGAACAAAATAAGTGAATTAGTGAACAATGTAAATATAAAAAAGGGCAATACGCAATGATAGTAAACATGGTGAAATTATTCCTCTCAGAACGTATGTACACTCTAATGCACAGCACAAAAGGGAGCTTGGCACCCATTGAGTACAACCGTACACAACAGTAGACATCGATCTTTGGGCGTTCGTAAAGCACAAATCTCCTATTGTATTTCAGTTTCCTCAATGGTGCTATCATTTAGTAGGATGTAATTGAGAAATACTTACCGATTTCAATTCAGAAAGACGGTTTCAGACGGAAACACGGAAGATTTCAATTCACTGGATCACACACCTGTTGCTCACCTTGAAAATAGATAACCATAAAACCTTTTTTCTATCAATGTTGCCAACATTCCATCGAAAAAACCTCCCAACTGCCTTCAAGAAGGTATTCAATGATGATCTAAGTGCTTCCTGTTGGGTAGAAATCAAACTAGACGTTGTAGGAAAATCTGAAAGTAGGCGTACGCGGTAGTGTATGTGGTGACTGAAAAGATCCTGGGCATGGTGGTAGACTCTGCTCTATAGCCAAACCAGGCAACGCCTCCTAAAAGATCCTGGGCATGGTGGTAGCCTCTGTGCTATAACCAAACCAGGCAACACCTCCTAAAAGATCCTGGGCATGGTGGTAGACTCTGCTCTATAACCAAACCAGGCACCTACCTAAAAGATTCTGGGCATGGTGGTAGTCTTGCGCTATAACCAAATCGACATAACCTATCCTCACACCTCCAGTAGTGAATGTACGTCACTTATGCATTCACTAAAGATGTGATAAGGCCTGGATTGCAATGTTGTAATATGTTGACAGCATAACCAGCTAAAACTTTGTTATCAAAGTCTTTTTTTGTCGATTAAAACAAATGTACCTATCTGTGGAACTACCTACTGTGTAACCACAAAACTATTTGTGAAACTAGTGTGAACTTACACATTGCATCTCCTGTAGGTAAAACGCCACGTAATGAAGACCCTTATCTTTCGACTGATTCTTCAAGCCCTGAGGATGTGGTGTAAATACCTCGAAACGTTGGCCTGAAAAGTCTTTTATTCACCCTGACCGACTCTGAAGATTAAACAACTTTGACATTGTCCAAGCGGTTGAGAATCGAAAAACACTTACTATATTTATATATAAATCATACCCCGGTGGCCAAATTTAACTAAAAACCCCACACAGCCTTGTGTGTGTGCGGTGTAGTTTCAAGTACACCATTGTCCTTTTGGGCCACACTGCGGTGTGTAATCATGTAAAAATCGCCAGTAGGTAATAATAGTAAATAATTGCCTGCTGATTGAGGTGTTTGAACCGCGATGCCCTATAAAGCTTTGATACTCGTAAAATGACGGCCGCTCAACGGCGCTCGATGCCTTCGTCTGAAACTACATTGCATGTTTACTAAGTTCTTACAGAAGCATTTTCCTTGTTTTTTTCGTTGTTTTTCACTAAATAGTTTCAGTGAACTAAGCAGTATAAATCCACAGCAATAAAAATCTATAATCAACGAGAAACATTGGTTTCTTCTCTCAAATCTCATAAATTTTTCAACTTTGTATCTCTTCCATTTTTACGAGTGCGACCGGTCTAGTAATGAAGTCATCCGACAACGTTGGTCTTTTTACAACAGTCATGAAAATAGCGTCTTAGTTTATTGTTTTTGGTTTCCTAAGAATTCCTGTTTTTATTTGCCCACCTTCATTAGGCCAACATTTCAAACCAAAACGCCTCTCATAGCGAGTACGGTATCTATTCAGAGAGATCGTAATGGGTAGGTGTAGCTCACTTATTCTACCGTAGCGGCGTTTATGGCGCTGTTAACCCTGTCGTTTCGAGGATTCTTTTTATTTTGATTCATTTCTTTCAACCTCAACTCCCTCCAACTTTTTGTGTGTGGTTTATAAGGAAAAGGCGCATCCCTTGAATGACCGCTCATTAGTGAGTCGTTTCCTTAGTTTGATGACGCTAACAGTCGTTTTATCCTCTTGGAGTTGTAACCAGTTAATTTGCTTTTATTGCCTCCCCCCTCCTCGCCGCATGAGAAAATCGGTGGTTCGAGGTCTTTAGTCGTCGGTTTTCGAAAGGGTTTTTTAATGAAGTATAAAGTGGCAGTGGATAGCGGACTATTAACGGAGTCGCTGCGATCAACACTCCGCCGCTAACACTCCTGACTATCACATCACAACTAACAACTCAACTTCTTCGTACTCGTGTCCTTTGAGGACTTTCTCTTCCCCATCTCCTCCATCCACTCATATTCCCTCCATTTCTTCACAATACTGCTACATGCAAACAACCACTTGCACTCGTCCCTTACACCATAATATTCACTACAACTGAAAGGAAGGACACACAAAGCTCGAATTACGCAGGCATAATATTTTGATTCTGAAATTGGATGTAGCTGCAGTAGAGTCCCGCTTATTCTGACTAGATGAGACCTGACGCCGCCCGGAATTTGCTATAAATTGCAAGTGCTAAAACAAATTTTTTCTCTCAATAGGCATATACGCACCTTTTCCTTCAGGTTAATTTTATTTTCAATACCACATAACGTACCTTTACGTAGACCTAAGTTTTCTTTTTCCTCATCCAACCATATAGGTAAATATTTAATTTCTAAATAAGAAATTTCTGTTGATGAAGTTTGAATTTCAGGTAAGAACGTAAACTGACAGAAATTTCTTATTCAGAAATTAAATTTAAATTATTTTTCTAAATTCTGTCATAAATAACCGCATGTGCGGACAACCGGGGTCCATAATATTATTAGCGGGGCTATAGTGTATTTCGTTTTTGAGTCCACAGAGAGATGTACATTTTGGATCTTTGTTGTTTTATAGTGATAGAGATCGATGATGTAAGTAGTTAGACGTACATAGCTTGGTCGTTTTCAGTGCCAAGTATATAATCTTCAATTTATCTGCAACTCTTAAGTAAATGACTTGTAACGCAGTGGAGAATTCACGAGCCCACAAGCGAGTCAGCCAACTACCCTGTACTCCTCTCTATTATTTCTGTCTGAAATGATTGGTAACAAGAATATTATGGTAAGAATCGGTTGGGAGCGTTACTGCGTTGTGAATCGCGTACTCCATCAGCTTATAAAAGGAGCTCACCGGTCTCATGGGGGACGAGTATGTAATGACAGTAAAAAAACCCTGCAAAGTCCTTGTCACATGGGTTTATTATTCTATTGGACATACCTACAGAAATTATGGCTCTTCATTTATTGTATCTTTCATGTGCAATTATTGCAATAGCTATTTTTGATGGTTTCCACCGATTTTGGCCCCCAAAACACGAATTAGGTACGCTTTTTTTCTTCTTTTTCCCCCCAATTATCTTTCAAGGCCACTAAATCGTCTTGATCCACGTGTTGACACTTTTTCTAGTGTAATTATACAAATTGATGGTGATTTCAGAGGATTTTCAAGGATTTTTGACCCATAAACAAATGAATTTTGGGAGCTGAATATATGGTTGAACCTCAATTTTCCACTCTTCGGTCAAGAACATGAAAAAGATATACCTCAAATGCTCATGTTACTAATATGTTAACACGAAAAGTACCTATTTTTATACACATTTTCACTGGTAACACACCTGGGTATATTCCGATAGGGCTGCAAAGTTTCGGGACACAACTAAGGCCCAAAAGGAGCATGTCTGCGAAAGAACGATTTTTTTAGACGAAAAATGAAGCCGGTATGCGTGAAATGGCGGACGGACATTGCATTTTTGGAATCAACGCACCTTGAAACGGAAAAGAAAAACGCTGCAAATTATTACACAACGGTTTACTATTTACCTGTAGGTATAGATGCCCCTTCTGCACTGATCACTGTATTCTGTGGTCAATACCTACCCTCGAGCAAACCCCGGGAAAGCCCTAAATCCAGCATTAGAGCCGGCCCGGGAATTACAGTTTCATAAACATTTTTGTTTCTTTCATGCGAAATAATCTAAATAGCTATTTCTGATGGTTTCCACCAATTTTGGCCCCCAAAACACGAATTAGGTACGCTCCTTTTTTTCCCCCCCAAATTATCTTTGATATTGGTAGTGTCATTTAATCGTCTTGATCCACGTGTTGACAATTTTTCTAGTGTAATTATACAAACTGATGGTGATTTCAGAGGATTTTCCAGGTTTTTGACTCATAAAAAAATAAATTTTGGGAGCTGATCATGTGGTAGAACCTAATTTTTCACTCTTTGGTCAAAATCGACTTCATATTCGGTCTTCTCGTCCCAAAAACATGGAAAACGATACCTCAAAGCTCATGTTACTAACATGTTACTAAAACACAAAAAATACCTATTTTGGTTTATTATTTTCAATAATGAACCGTTGGAATCGAGCATGAAAAAAAATATTCTTACCCTCCTCAAAATTTGATGGTTTACGTTTCAAGGTATGTAGAATCCAAAACTGCAATAAAAGGGTCATTTCACGGAAAGTGGTACATTCGGGTCCATAGTCAATTGTGGGCCATGCACTCATTTTTAAGACTGCCTAAAATTTTTCCCACTTCAAGTGTATCAAGAGCAACATAATCAGTCAATTTTCATCTCTTCAAAGTTACAATATCGGATATTAAAATAACAACAAGCAGCCATTTTCTCACTCCTGTGCTTGTCCCAAGATGCAGAACCCCAACTTCTAAGATGATTCCTATAGTCGCTGGTGGTGGTTTTTAAAAAAGTTTGGGCCTGTCTGAATTCAGAGGGTGGCTGCTACATGATGTTTTTTGAAACAAAAATTCTTAATATACTGCAAGGAGAGTAGGACAGATTTAAGCTGTGTCCCAACATTCAGGCATCACTCCTGTGGCAATTTTTGAATAAGCTGCCAAGCCTAATGGCCCTTCAGAAATAAGTTTCTTCGATGTTGGCACCACTGATCCATTCCCTCCAGAACTGACCATAACCTCAAAATTTCTTGGAAGGTCCTTCAGTTGGAGTAACCACATGTTAATGTGAACATTTTGTACATGTGTCCGTCAGTCTCCCTCACTCCTGTGGACGTCATTAATCAGTTCAAGTAAGTAATTTTGAATTCCAGGTGCTTTAGATCATGCCACGTCTGAAAATAGATTCTACTTGTACAAAGTTGAATATTTTACCACCTAAAACATCAATTTTATTGACAGTTTGCTTGAAAATCCTCACTACTGTGGACCTCATTCCTGTGTGAAACACGTACCACAGAAGGGAGAATGGTGGCACAGGTGTGAGGTTCAGGTATACTTGGAGTAAAAACTTTTAGATTAAAACGCTGCGTTTAATACAAAAAACAATATTCTGATTGTCATAAGCAGAGTTAAGTATAGCACTGGTGTTATTATCGTTTTTCCCTTCTAGGAAGACGTAGACATAGCCCCTAGAAGAGAAAAGATGCTAAAAAAGAAGAGGGAGAAAGAAAAACTGCGGAGAGAAAAAATTATAAATGACCGTGAATTGTTGGTACTTGAGGAGGAAAGATAGAGAGAGAGAGAGAGAGAGAGAGAGAGAGAGAGAGAGAGAGAGAGAGAGTAGTACAAGAAAAAACACTAGAGAAGAATCAAACCAGTAAAGGACATGACTGAACGGGAGCATAGAATGCAGAAAAAAGAATGGAGGGTTTGCGCAAAAAAGTATCAAGAAAAGTTCCATTCTTGCAGCATGGCTATAAGAGCGAATTTTCAAAGAAATATTCGTGATATTGTAAAAAGAAAATATAGCGAGAAACCATACCACTTAAAAGTCAAATTTGACTCACTCATTTTTGAGAAAAATATTTTCATCATCGAAATAGTCCCTCTTTCTGTCGTGAATCACCATCCCACACAACGTCATGTGAATTAATATTGACTTTAGACCTTATAGACCTTATAGAATTAATAGCGTGAGTCGGGGCAAGTGCGTTTTGGGGGTAAGTGCGTAATGGAGCTATAGCAGCCTGAATATTGGACTTAGAGCTGCCACCTGTTGAGGACTGCAAAATAACCTGTTCTTTCGAATGCTAGTCGATAGAGTGCGCTACGATCGTGTATAACCTGTCGGGAACGTTATAACCTGCCACATGTCAGATCTCCTCATGGAGCCAAGTTTGATACAAGGATCATCTGAAAACATCAGTTCCCCCAAAAGATTTTGGCGAATTTTTTGTGATGAGTACAAACCCTGACTGATATTCTTCAAATGTAAATAATGAGGATTCCGATAAGTTCTAAACTTCAGGATTTATGCCCAGGTCTGCACATCCCCCTGCTTTTATGCATGCTTGGGGCAAGTGCGGATGCAACAGGTGGGGCTTGTGCAGACTACTCTGCCTTCAGTCAAATGACTACTGGTCAGTCAAATTAAGTTTTTTTCACATTTTGAAAATATTTTTACAATAAAAATGACTATCACGTTGACTTTTTTTTCTCTTTTTCTAGCCCACAAGGTTTTGGGGGTTGAAAAGCATATAAATCGGTAAATTCTGGACCAAATTTAAATTTTTAAGATGCTACAGTTTCTGCAGAACCAGGAGCTTCACGCAATTGCTCCTAAATGACCATTTCATCCACTATGTCAAGATGGGAGGCGAGGTACGCACTTGCCCCATTCGACCGGGGCAAGTGCGTAACTGAGACTTCGAAAAGTTTCATGTTTCTGAGAAATCGGGTTTCATGTTTTAGTGATTTTTTAATATACACTGTGAGAGAGGAAGGTTATAGTCAACGATTGCAAAAATCGGTACATTTTTATCATCAAGTGGTGAATTTCTAGAGCCACCCAAAGTCAAACTTTCAATTTTTTGGTGCGCACTTGCCCCGACTCACCCTACCAATTTTTGCCTCTAAAAATCCAAATATGACCCCTATTCTGTATTTAAAAAAAATTTATTCTTTGCTCTTTGCTCATCCATCACTTGCACTGATTTTATGTCAATTGTTCGCGATTTTAGCAGTTTTTTGACCACTAAAAACTCGAATTTTTGACCCTCCTTAGAATTACTGAAAATTGCTCATCTTCCAACTCATCTTTTTGTTTGGCAATACGAACGAACATCATGGCGACTAGAATTTTTATGATATACCCAAGATCATATAAATTGTTGTTGAAACATTGGGATGAATTCAGGATGCTCTGAAACGGATTTGTCTATAAAAAAATTTCAAACATGGATGTTCTGAAAATTTTGTATCCAATGCAATAGCCTCATTTTCCTTGAAAATTCGCTAAAACCAAAATAAAATACACAGAGGTAGTTCATCGAACTTTTTACCGACTGTCTGCGCACCAAATTCTCCTGCTACCTGCATCACTACTTCACCGTTAACCCCTCGACAAGAATTTTTACGCAATTTAGGAATTGTTTTTATATTTTCACATAACTATATGTCACACGTATATAAATGTTTTATACCAATAAATGTGACAATGTGTAACCAATGTAACATTGTGTTATTTCTGCATTTTTCTTGTTGAATAAAGTGGGTTTCGAGTCATTTCTTGTCTATTTCTCACTCCTGTGGACACAACATCACTCCTGTGGAGTAAACCTTATTTTAAATGCCTCCATTTCAAAAACTATGCATTTCTATGATGACCTTTTTTGGCTGATAACCATTGAGTAGGTCAGGAAGGGGTTAGTTGAAAAAAAATTGCTGAAAGCCCTCAAATAATTTTGGAAAAATTCAAACCCTAAATATGCCACTTTTCGCGAAATGACCCAAAAATATTTCTGTCTGTCCGCCGTACGCCGTACGGGCCACTTTTCTTAGTTACCATGAAAGAAAATTGATGAAATTCGGGTTATAGGTTCCGTTCGGGGTCTAGTTGGTCCTCGAAGCTCGACGTTACTGTCAGTCATCTCTAAGGGGTTCAAAATAGGGGTTGAAATTTTCAAAACGCCTATACCATTTTTTTACGTGAATATGTTTACGGTTTTAAATAGTTCTTGAACTTGCGAGTTTTTTAAGACCATCCGGAGCATCGTACGTCCAGCCGTTCGTTCACAGTAAGGCCCCGAAGTTTGCACCGACAGGCATTTTCGACTCCAGTGTGAATGAAATTGTATACAATTCAAACCAAATCTCGTAACCAGAGACGCGCCCACAATAGGAAATTCGGCGGAGATAGAATCATTGCTAGGGATCACCTGATTATATTGGCGGAGTATGAAGTCGAATTGGTTGTTCTGTGATATTATTTAATTTGAAAAATGATGGCTCTATTGGAGTTTGTTGGTAGGTAGTGAAACTTGAACAAACGTTGAAGTATTATTGATGGGTAAATTATTACTACGGTAAATCATTACTCAACGGTAAATTATTACACAACGGTTCATTATACCATCTACGTAGAAGGGGCTGGAGTTTGTTGGTAGGTACTTTTGCAACTTTTTTCACTCCTCATCAACAATTTCTTTTCAGAACTTCATTATGTGTGTTTCTTTTTGTTAGGTACTGTTTGTCATCGGCAGAATTATTTTAGCAACATTTAACTCGTGATTTAGGTAGGTACCTAGTAACGAGTACGGGGTTAGGTACTAACCTACGGAGGGTCTGCGATCTACATAATATGTATGGAATAGTACATATCATATTATATAGACGGGTTATCTATACATAGAGCTGTGATCAGTAACAGAAGGGTATTCTATACAAAATAATAAACCGTTGTGCAGGGATTTGCAGCGTTTTATACACATTTTCACTCATAACATCCCTGGGTATATTCCGATCGGGCTGCGAAGTTTCGGGACACAACTAGGGCCCAAATGGAGCATGTGTGCGAAATAATTATTTTTTTAGACCAAAAATGAAGCCGGTATGCGTGGAACAGCGGATGGGCATTGCATTTTTGGAATCCACGCACCTTGAAACGTAAAAGAAAAAATTTTGAGGGGGTGTTATAAAAATTTTTTGGTGAACGAATACATAGGTGTGTTATTCACAGAATAAACCAAAAAACCGCTAAGTTCTCGGCAAATTACACTTTATGAATGAATGGACGACCAAGTAAGTATGGAGGAAAGCTTTATTTACAGTAATGTTCAACGTAGCTCATAATGTTAGGCCTGTTATTATACAGAATGGCCACAACCAAGCGATAACTGACTTATTCGACTTACCTACGCATAATTTATTGTATGTGTGAAGTGCAGAACAGTGAATATCATCAGTATTTACTGAAGAGCAGTTGAGGGTCAAAGTTGAATTTTAGGATATTTTACCGTTACATGATCGTGCTGTGAGGTAGAATTCAGAATTTTTAAGTGTTATTTTCCCTTCTGAACCATTTATACTATGAAGTTATACTAATGAATCATTCATTTATATACTGAACAATTTATACTAATGAAACCCATTAGTATAAATAATGTTGTGGAACTCAGGTGTTATCAGTAAATCACCCTACTACCCTCTATTCAAGGGTATTCCCCTGTAAATTTCGTCGGTAACAACGATATTAGGGTACAAATAGGTTGGAAGGGCTGTGAATCATTAAAGGGCTTAACCGAGCACCTGGCGGGTACTGCATCAGGGTATAAACGGAGCTCATTGGTCTCATGGGTACGGATAATGAGAATTATCGAGAAGCCGCCATGTTTGCCGGCTAATGGCCCGTTATGAGCAGGACTGTAATCTCCTACTCATAAATCAGTGCTCAATGGACTGACAAAGTGGTTGAAGGGGGGGGGGGGGGGGATGCTGAATACAGGAGGATATCCGGTGGAGAGGGGAAGTGTACTGGAGGGGAGGTGGATGAGGGGACGTCCCTAATGGTTTTATACGGTGGCAGAGGGTGAAATCCTATTGGATGAATCGGACACGCTCTGTGATATTCTTATGGATGGGTAACTTCAGCTTAAGAAGGGAAGCGTTGGCCTGTTGGGAGCTAATAACGTAATCGTGTTACGAGGGCCGGTTATTTCCAAATGAATATCAAGGATCGTTTATTCTGAAACCCTAAAACATTTCAAGAAAAGCCGAATTTGGGTCACTTTCGTCTATTTATTTTTCGAAAGTAAATTTTCTTGTTAACAAAAATTTAGTTTCTTCGCCAGGATTACCTATGTTAATTTGAAACTAGGGAAATTGAAGAACTGAGAATTTTGATAAGACGGGAGAGTGAATTAAGCAAATTATGAGGCACATATGGGTACTGAAATTTAACTTGAAACTGGGACAAACATCAGTTAATAATATCCTCGATAGAAAAAGGAGTCAAAGGTAAATATCACAAAACTCCCAAAATAATTAACAGAACGAATGAGGACAAAGTTGATTCATAAAGCAACATAAGCACGGCTAAACGTAGGCAGCAGACAGAATGCAATTATGTATGCTGCTGGATACTATGACATCTTGTACTGTTCACGCTTTACTGAGCTCGAATGTGACGTAGGACATAACCCGTCTCCACCCATAAGTTTTTCGGATTCTTATTTTTGGTTTATTGAAATGAAATGAAATAATCTTTATTGACAAGGTGTTGCCTATTCAATGCATGGGCCATGCCCATTATACAAAATTTTAATTAAATAATAAATTTTGCTTCTACTAGTAAGAGTAAGATCGAACACCTCACCCTACCAGATAAATACAACAAGAAATAAAAACAAATAACTTTTCCACGGATTGTCCTAGTTAAACTAATCCAGCCTCTTCCAACAAACTGATTTTAAACTTACGCTTATACAGATAAGAAAGAAAAAAAGAGCTCATCATTTTAGTTTCTACCATACTTTTACCTGATAGCAAATTATTTGTGACATGTTCTTTACTTACTATGCTAGAACCTAAAAACTTAAGCCTCTGGTGAGCCAACTCAGAGCACCAACAGAGTACATGAAAAATTGACTCATTCCTTCCACTGTTGCACAATATACACGCTTTTCGTTGGTCAATCTGGCAGCTCTCCCCACGAATCCACCCTCTTATAACGCTCGAACCGGCTAACCTGAGCTGCGCAAGGATCCTTTTCTCCAACACAGGCGCATCTGAGTTCAAGTATCTCTCTGGGTTGTTGGGAGTAAACCATAATCTTTTATACAATGCGTTATACGAAGAGTTGTACTCCTTCCCAGGTCATCATAAAATAATTTAGTCCTGTAAGAACCAACCATGGATTTCCGCTTTTCCCTCAATTCTTTGTGGTCTAGTCTATCCCAGACTCCCCCAAACCCAATATCATACATAATTCCTTTAACCTGAGCTGCCCAGTTATATCTTTGTAGATAGGTTCCCCTCCTCACCGTTGCCACCAATTGATCCAGACAAATCCTCGGACATCTCCTCGTGTCCATTTCCAACAAACGCAAGAGCCACCCCAGCACCCTATCTAAAATCCTCAACTCAATCTATCCCGACCAGTCTCTAGCCCCAGCAAATAACCAGGTGTACTCCTTGGCAGCAGTAAAGAACTTTTAATAAACTTGCTCTGTACTTTTTCAATTTCCTCAAAATATCTGAGGCTCCAAATCTCTGCATTATAAAATAAAACCGATTCCACTAGCGCTCCTTCAATTCGACACATAGAGTCCCAATTTTGGCATTTACCCCGCACCAAAACCTGTCTAGCACCACCCCAAGCAGCTAAAGCTTTGGACTTGAACTTACTCGCCGCCTTGAAATTGATTGATTATTTTCAATAATGAACCATTGGAATCGAGCATGAAAAAAAAAATTCTTACCCCCCCTCAAAATTTGATGGTTTACGTTTCAAGGTATGTAGAATCCAAAACTGCAATAAAAATATTTCTGTCTGTCCGCCGTACGGGCCACTTTTCTTAGTTACCATGAAACAAAATTGATGAAATTCGAGTTATAGGTTCCGTTTGGGGTCTTCCGATAGAAGGGTAAGGTTTTTTTTACGTTATTAAATTTGTCTTGAGCTAAACAATTTTTTGAGGCCACCCGGAGCATTGTACGTCCAGCCGTTCGAGTGCACCAAAAAGCTTCGTCAACACGATCGTGGATCAAACGGTATAAATCCGGCCCGGATATCATCACTAGGGAGCACCTGATTATAATCAAGGATGGCTGTATGAAGTCGAGTTGTTTGTTCTGCGATATTATTTCATTTGACAAGTGATGGACTATTGGATTTTGTTGGTAGGTACTTCTGAAACTTGAACAAACGTTGAAGTATTATTTATGGGTAAATTATTACACAATGGCAAATTATTACACACCGGTAAATTATTACACAACGGCTCATCTACCCAGAATGGGCTGGATTTTGTTGATAGGTACTTTTGCAACTTGAACAACCGTTGAAGTATTATTGATGGGTAAATTATTACACAATGGCAAATTTTAACACAGCGGCAAATTATTACACAACGGTAAATTATTACACCACGGTAAATCACTACACAACGGCTCATCTACCAAGAAGGGGCTGGATTTTGTTGATAGGTACTGTTGCAACTTGAACAACCGTTGAAGTACTATTGATGGGCAAATTATTACACAACGGTTCATTATTCTATCTTCGTAGAAGGGGAACCTATACAGATAAATTATTACACAACGGTCTAGGTAGGTACCTAGTAACGAGTACGGGTTAGATACTAACCTACGGAGGGTCCGCGATCTACGTAATATGTATAGAATAGTACATATTATGTTATATAGAAGAGTTATCTATACGGAGACCTGTGATCTGTAACAGGAGGGTATTCTGTACAAAATAATAAACCGTTGTGGAGGGATTTGCAGCGCTTCCGTATTAAATTGCCTTCCTCCAACAATAAATTTATTACGGAACAATTACCTTTTCAATTTCGGATTTTCCGCAATCTCTTGAACTGCCAAACAGCATTTTTCTTTCAGACCCCGCTTGAATGAAAACAAAATCGGAGTTATTGAAAGGATGCCTACTTCGGGTTACGGTGAACTGGGCCGGTGGTTTTCTGAGGGCATTTTCAGGAGGGTGGAATGAATGGACCGCGCTTGTTATCAGTCCTCAGTATTTTTGTGTTAAGTGGACCGAACGTTGAGCGTTGACCGCGAACTGTTCCCTGGGTTTACGGAAGCAGATAACGATGCCCGATGCAAAACCTTGTGACTTCAGTCGTAGTTTTTCGTTTATTGCGTCGAGTCCGTCAAGTTCAAGTGCCCTTCTTCAAACATTTCATAACAATGGAACAGCCAAAGAGGCATGACTAATGTATAGTAGCCCATGAGGATTGTGTAGCGTACGTGTGGGTATCAGGGGGTTCAAAAAAAACTCAAGCAACGCAAAATTCAAGACCAACTTCAACTCCAGCCACCCGAATATTGCCGATTTTATAGAAATAATTCAGAAAATTCATGCAGACCTACAGAACTGAAAGGAACAGCACTGGCATTCCGAAAACTCCAAAAAACACCGTTCACCGTCGTCGAATGAAGAAGCTTGAAGAGCTCAAACAACAGTACACATCGAACCCACCTTCCATAAGTAGAACAGTCTTCCTTCGAGCAGTAGCCTACCTCAAAAAAACTGTAAGGACTGGCAGAAAAAAACGCCGACGTTACAGCGACCAACGACTAAATTGTATGAACTATTATGAACTGACGTGCACCTTTCATGCTTGATATTTCGACGAAGTACTTATGATACTTTGGGGAACAAAGTGAGCAACCTCCTCGTGGTGTTCCCTGGGTAACGCTAATCGCTCACCAGTTCACTGTGGAACGGTGACAAATGTTATCCCCTGAAGTTACTGGCCCCAGTTGGCAATTTACTGGGAAATCCCGGCCCAGTTGGCAAACACCCCCTACTTCCACTAATACACGAAAAATACACTGACATACCAGTTTCGGTGATCAAACCTTCGTCAGTAACAAACAACACCTTATATAATAAGTAAGTTATTGTTTGTTACTGACGATGGTTTGATCAAAGATACCGGTATGACATGTTTTTCGTGTATTAGTGGAAATAGACAACACTTTCAATAACTCCGTTTTTATTTCTGAAATGGGTTACCACGATTTCATCGTGAGTGATTTAGTTCGTCCCACTTGAATACCACGTTATACAGAGACTGGGCTGAAGGTTCAGTCCATCATTCGATATTTTTCCAGTATCCACGCATTATCCTTCAGGGGGGCCACCTCCCATGTTGAACTGGCATTGATAAACGCATTTACCTGCTAGCGACTTGATTATTACTGTATCCAACTGTTTAACTAAGTAATTGTCGTGAGTCCCTCCAGGGACCACTCCACCTTACAGTTAAGTCTCGCCAAATATTGACCCGCAAATATTAGTTCTCTTAAATAAACGGTACGAGTGGGGAGACAGGTCGCAGGACCCGAGTGCACAACCTGGGGACCCCTCCATCAACCCCTAACAGGGGGTTGGAGGGAGAAGGCCTCCCTGGCTATAAAAACTCGAATCCTGCGCCTTTTGAGCCATTCGACGCTTCCTCTAGCCGCTGGCTACTCTCTCTCCTCCTACCCTGCTCTCTCCTACAACCTAAAAGATCCTAGATGACGGTGGTGGTCAGCCCATAACCGCCTAGGCAAATTCTCCCAAAAGATTCCAGATGACGGTGGTGATTCGCTCATAACCGCCTGGGCAAAACCTCTCCAAAAAGATCTCAGATGTCGGTGGTGATTCGCTCATAACCGCCTGGGCAATTCCTCACACCGCCGTGATGAATATACGCCAATTTTAAATTCATCACAGTAATTTAATTGACAAACCGGCCCCTATATAATATATATTTCTTCCGAGTGTTTCCTAAATATGGTCATTGTCGAGTGTTTGTTGTCTGATTGAATCAAAGAATATATCCGAATGCTGTATATAAAACTGCGGGGTGTTCCATAATCTAGGGAAGGTATCGGTTTGACGCGACTCGGGAGGGCTTAGTTAGTATGTACTTGCATAATTTACAAAAATAAATTGTGACGGTTCAAATGCCAATATCGATGGTTGGCTATGAATGGTGATCGATTAGTGCTACCAATTTACTGGTCTGCGCCTCTGTACGATAGTTCGACTGCTCGCGGAAGATGGGTTGGGTACAAATAAATTTGCAGTCTATGAACTAATCCTCCTTACGAGGTATTCCGGATGTCGATCTTTCCCACCTTCACTTATTAAATTTAATATGTACCACCGACTTCTAATAGATTGTTGTAGACACGGAAGATTAATTTTTTTCACTTTTTTTTCTTCTTCTCGGTTAAACCAATCATCTCATATTATTTCCGTGAAGAACGAACGTGACGTCGGTTGTATAAGACTAACCCGTGTTAACCCTTTCAACTCATTACGAGGTCCCGCAGGAGCACGAGAGCTCCATTGAAGGAGAGAAAAATAAAATACCCTTCAACAAATACCTAACGAGCCTTCAACACTTTCTCTCCCTTCACAACACTGAGACTTAATCATCGCCTTCCAATCAATTCGGAGCGAGTCGTTTATTCTGGTTGCCTTGTCAAGTGAAGGGCGGGGGCTGGCTTGGCAAAACGCTCCCGAATCCTGAACATAGCGAGGTCGAAATCATCTCAGCTACTTAACTCATCCAAGTGCCATCCTATGGGTTTCCCATGGGTTTCCATGATTAGCCAGCTGGTATCAGACATCTTAAAACTTTCTTTGCCCATATTCAGGCGATATGCTGGCAAGTACATACTATGGGTCGTTTGATACAATACTCCTCTCCAAAACGCAAACAATTCGCTCAACTCACAATTTTATCTCTCACTCTTAACACCCTACTGCACAGTTCATTGGATCAGCGCTCGAATCTCGAAAATAACAAAAACACCCCCCCAATCAATCCATTTAGTGCGCTATTATATAGCTAATATACTTCTTGATCGGGCTATTGGGAAATTGATCGGGCTATTGAGAAAAAATATTTCCGTTGCAGATGGATTCAAGATCTCCAAAATAGTTCATCACCTTTCCAATAACCCATCACAGTTGATGGCGTAGAATGCACGTTCGAATGTGTTGCGTGGTGGGGGGGGGGGGGGGGATCACTTCTCGATCACACTCAACGTTCGTGTTCTATCATGTTTAATTTATCATGTTGTGTGAGGATGCCACTTCGGATTGTGAAGTAATATTAATTCCTAATTATTTGAAATTATTATTCATTTATCCTTTTGGTTTATTATTTGTTTAAAAAAATTTAAACCCCCCCCCCCCCCCACACAAAATTTGATGGTTCACGTTTCAAGGTACGAAGAATCCGAAAATTAATGCAATAAAAAAATTTGTGACCGTCCGCGTCAGTCATCTCTAGGGGTGAAAAATAGAGGTTGAAAATTTCAGAACGCTGTAGCTCGAAAACTTTCAACAGAAGGGTATGGTTTTTTTTAACGTTTTAAATTGATCTTGTACTAGGTAAAGAATTTTTTGATACCACCCGGAGCATTGTACGACCAGCCGTTCACTTGCACCGAAAAGCTTCGTCAACATGATTGTGAATGAAACGGTATGAATACGGCCCAGATAATATCATTGCTAGGGATCACGGATGGCTGTATGAAGTCGATTTGGTTGTTCTGTGATATTATTTCATTTGGAAAATTATGGACCTATTGGATTTTGTTGGTAGGTACTTTTGAAACTTGAACAAACGTTGAAGTATTATTGATGGGTAAATTATTACACAATGGTAAATTATTACACAACGGTTCACTATACCATCTACGTAGAAGGGGCTGGGTTTTGTTGATAGGTACTTTTGCAACTTGAACAACCGTTGAAGTATTATTGATGGGCAAATTATTACATAACGGTAAATTATTACACAACTGTACATTATACGTAGAAGTGGCACCAATACATGGTAAATTATTACACAACGGAGAATGATCCCGTTCGTAATGGACCTGGGCTTTTCTCGATTTTTTGTGCACGCACCAGAAAATGATACAGGTGGTTCACGAAAACGAACCGTCAACTCCTGGAAGCTTTGCTTTATAATAAAAACCAGTGCCTTTTCACGGGAAAGTCACACTCCTCGCCCTACCTTTATTGAGCTCTGGGGGAAGGGGAAACTATGCTATGGCCAGCTGGTTTCTCTCCTTCCCTCGTGACAACATGAAATCAAATCTTGAGCCCAAATAACAAACGCACAGAAGTATTAGAAGAGCAATCGAAGTAAAGAAAAAGGGAGTTATTGAAAAAATAGTCTATTTCCACTAATACACGAAAAACGCAAAAACACTTTTATACCGGTTTCGGTGATCAAACCATCGTCAGTAACACATAATAACTTACTAGTTATTGTAACACACAATAACTTATTAGTTATTGTGTGTTACTGACGATGGTTTGATCACCGAAACCGGTATAAGTGTTTTTTGCGTTTTTCTTGTATTAGTGGAAATAGACTATTTTTTCAATAACTCCGTTTTTCTTTGAAATTGGTTTCCACGATTTCTTCGCGAGTGATTTAGTTCGTAGCAATCGAAGTTCTCGATCAGTGTTGTGGTTGGTCTGATCGTAGGTAGGCTGATGATACAGACATACAACTTTCTAGCCAAAACAAGTAAAATCGGAAGTAACACCACATAAAACAAACAAACTATTAAATGAGTGATGACCGATATTTAACGGACCTGGCAGCTAGTGGAGAGCTCAAGGTGGCAGTGTCCACGTTATTCAGAAAATTCAGAGTTCAAAGGGAAACCTGACTGACAAAAGACACTTAATGCAAATCCACTTTGAGCGTGGACAGTTGAAGTGGTAATGAAATCGGCGGTCCACTCCCCCCTCGTCACATTACACAGGCTCCGACAAAACTCCACAAAATTACAATGGAAGGGCGAACCGGATCCGTCATGGGAGAACAATCTCGTCGACAAAGGAGTAATTCAAGCCAGTTAGTCACGTTATGGGTAAAAGAACAAATAATGCACCCGTGTCTTTGTGATTCGGCTTATTTCTGCATAATTGAATGTGGGTGAAAGAATTAAGTGTGTTTCAGCAATTTATTATGTTAACAACTAGAAACCCTGCTTTCTTCCGCGACGTTCTACTGTGGAAATTGTATAATACAGTATTTGAAAGTCAGCTGATAGCTGAACTGAAGCAAACTTCATCAAACTGTAGTAAGAGTAGGAGAATTATCTTTACGAAAATTCCCAGCTTTCCAAAAGCGTTTCTCCTATATAATTCAGGGAAAAGGGTTTGTTAAAATAATCCAGTTTGTAATAACGCGATTTAAAATTAGGCTACAGATAAAATACTATGAGGTTTCTGGAACATTAACCAAGGGGTGGCCGGCTCAAGGGTAAAGTTGGAAGGAGAATGCTATGTTATTAGATACATAGAATTCAACTGATACGCGATAGGTAGACTAACCGTATATGTCGGGGCGTTTCTGCTCCCAGAACTTACCCCTTTTCCGCACCAAGCCTTCCACTCTCTCCCAAACCGCTTTTTATTCCTGCTTTATCCTTGATGCTTACGCCAATAACAAAACGTGCCAAAATAAACAGGTATGGATGTACAACGAAGTCAAAGAAATGGTTCAAAATTGCGCGCATTCGAATTTTAGTAAAACTGTGTATGTATAAATTTTCTCGAATAAAAGGATTTTATTATTATTGCCTATCTATTTAAAAAAAAATAAAAAAAAAATAGCGTGGCATATATTTTTGTGAATGGAAAACATGATGAAATCCGTAAGTATCAAACTGAAATAAACTCAAAAACGTCTGCCAATTCGTGTAGGCAGTATAGCTTCCTCACTTGAATCACATGAAAAGAATAGTTGGGTAGGTTCGTTTTGATACGGGACCATCTGCGATCCAACCCGCGCGTACCCTCAAAATGTCAGCTCTCTACGACTATTTTTCGCGTAGTTAGAAGCGTTAAAACTGTCAACATTTCATGTTCGCACATGCGCAGACGAAAGTTACAGTACGATTCCAATGGAATTCATGTGGAACCATCAAAGTACCTATTATTCCTGATCGACCCTCCAAATCTGAACTCATTTCAACGATATTTAAGTTAGTTATGGACGTCTCAATTATTTCACGTTTGCGCATGCGCAGACGGAACGATTTCCATAATTTAGGAACGGGACCGTTTGCGACCCAACCCGCGGGTACCCACAAAATTTCAGCTTTCTACGACTACTTTTTGCATAGTTAGAAGCGTTACAAAGAAATGGTCAACATTTCATGTTCGCGCATGCGCAGACGAAAGTTACATTAAATTCATCTGGAACTATGAAAGTATTATTCCCGATCGACCCTCCAAGTTTGAACTCATTTCAAGGACATTTAGGGTAGTTATGGGCGTTCCAAGTATTTCACGTCTGCGCATGCGCAGACGAAAGTTACGGTACTTTTTAAATGGTTTAGGTACGGGACCATGTGTGACCCACCCGCACCTACCCTCCAAATTTCAGCCCATTTTGACCATTATTTCGGGTATTTATGGGCCTAAAAAAAGAATTACCACAGGCAGACAGACACAGAACCAGAAATGTCCCCTGATGTCTGGAACACGAAATGGTAGTGGACATTTTCATTTTGGAGGACATACATTTTTTTTTTACTTAATCACGAATTCAAAACTTCCCTACCTTCGGTAGTGAGGAAGCAAAATCACTTAACAGTGGTGAGGGTGAAGGGTAGCTAACCCCAATTTTCCGCTAGTGTTTTCTGGTTGCAGGCTCGAAAAATGTTATGCCACTTTTTTCCTTGGGGGGGGGGGGGGGGGGGGGGGGGTGTGCAGTTTTGGATGTGGAAGAACGGCCTGATTCAATTATTCTTCCACTGGATGGTAGGGTTGGAGATCGGAAGGATCGGTTCCGAAAAGAGTTATGTTTTGGAAGCAGAAACGCAATACAAACCATTTTCGATTTCGGTACCGCCGCGGAACTGAGTCGAGGTACTGACTGTAAATACTCCTCCGGTTGGTGACCGTTCCGGCCGGAACAGTGAAGCCGGTGAGCTTCTCGTCCAAGTAACGAATACCGAACCGCTGGAAAACAAAGTAACTCGGGAGTTCTGTCAAAATGAATAATCCATTTTAGAGGTAATCCAGGGTTGGTAAACAAATATTCCCATACTGCTCGACAAGCGGAAATTTTAATTTCGCCTTCGCATCAATGGTAGTAGAGAACTACAACCTACTGTTGCGTCCATACATTTCTTAACTAACAAACCAACTTCCCGCCCTTATTTACATCACGGAGCGCCGAATCTTCGGAGAAAATACTCAGTTACAATCTCCAAAAATTTATAACTGATAATCAACAGTTTTATAGTATGGGTAATCGAGGCAGGAAAAGAATTTCAATATTTAATTCTATTAACTTCAATAATTAATTCCCCGCCCTTCCACTGATTTTTTCACAAGACAATTTCCATGGCTGCCTCCCACAACATACGCCTCACTTCCGACTACCTTACAATCCGATCAGTCGACTAAATCCTTCAAAAAAAGAATAGACGCATACCTGCTGCAAATGCACATATCTGACCTGCACACTGACTTCTTGAATAGGTTTGATCTGTAATATTGTAACTATGTTATAGTATTTAGGTAATTACTATCTTGGAATATGGATGGCATAGGTGCTATATACCCATATTATATATATTTATATATATATATATTTTTTTAATTTTTTTTTCACTCAAGTTGAATATTGTCTGTAAATGTACTGATTCCAGCTAAAAGTACACGCTAAATCCAAACTAATGAGCTCGTTCAGTGACAACCAGCCCCTGGACGGCTCGTCAAGACCTTAGGGGCCCATTCATGAACATGGTTTTCTCATGTTTCTGTGTCTTATATATTCATTATGTACTAAATATGTTATTGAATAAAGATTTGAATTGAATTGAATAACAATGTTTTTCACACAAGAATGGATCAAATTCCAAATTTTGGGTTCATAGGTTTATTTATTTAAAAAAAATTAAAAATAAAGTAGGTATACTTTTGTCACATTCGGAAACGGCATAGAAACGTGACAAGAGACACAAAAAGACCTTTTCCATTGTCGGAAACATTTTTTCTACGTAAAAGTCGGTCTAATTCTTTCGAGATTTTGGCGTTGAAAATTGCTAAAATCGTCAAAAATAGCTCTTCGCTCGTATCGCCCTGCTGCATGACTGGAATGTTTTTTGTTACAGTTATGAGTACATTGCAAATAACCGTGTGGGGTCAACATTCAAGTCTAATGAATTCAAGAGCATAAAAAGCGAGGTGCAGTTACATAATATTTTTCAAATAAACGCCACCTTGCGTCTTTATTCAACTTCTACTACTTGTACAAGAATCTTAATGATAGAATTACAGTTATCTGGCAGTTTTGACTGGTATTTTTACATTCAAATAGCTTTTAATTATGTATTTCAAATTATATTTAGTATTCAAAAGAACAAATCGCTCAGGTTCCTACCAACATCATTATCATTATATTTTAGTGTCATAATTCTCAAAGCACTTCATGATTACAGGCTTGGAAATATAACTTCTTGTTAATTTTTATCTATGCTCACGGTTTAACTATACCTATTTACTGGTAGTGAGACTTCTTTCTCCGAGTCCTATTGAAAATAATAAACCAATTTATTAATGTTAGTATGTCAGACATGTAAGAACAGGTTACCAACAGGCCTTCGGGATGCTTTTCACGATGTACATAATCACGGAAAAGTATCCACCTTCGGAACAATTTACAGTTTCGAAGTTCCACTGAGTAGGAACGTCTTGGTTACATCGAGGAGGAATTCGGCTCTACCGTCTCCCGAGTTTACGTAGTTGGAATAAGGAATTTACACGAGATGTTGATTGGCTGATTGTTCCCGTCGCGATCCAATGCGGCGATTACGGGTTGGCGTCTCGACTTCTTCAACGATTCACCTCCCATCAACCGGAAAGAAATCTCATAACGACCATTTTTGTCTCGGAGGGTTTTCTTTTCGAGGCTCCGCCGGATCCGACGCTCCATTTCCAAGTTGGAACGGTGGGGAAATTACTCGACTAGGTACTTGTTACATCATGAATTGGTATCGTTCTTACTGGATTTTGATTTGGTTTTTTTTTCCCGTATTTTTCTTTCTTTTCTTCTCTCCAGATGCCCAGTGGCGTAGCCAGGGGTGGGGGGGGGGGGTCATCCCCCCCCCCCCCCATTGGCTCGAAAAGTTCATCACAAATTAAAATTAAATCTTAAGAATGATAACAATCACAAAATAACAAACATATATTATACAACAACAACAGGTTAAACGGCAAATCAAACATGATTAAACATGATATTACGCTTATTTGATTACGATCTGTCCCGAAAATTTGACCCGCTCTTTCTAACAAAAATGCTTATCGAAAGATCCCTCACCGTCACCAACCCACACTTCAGGTGAATAATACTGATTTTAGCCCATGATACCGATTGTTGACCCCTAAAAATCCTAATTAGACCCCTATTCTGTGTGAAAAGCAACTGAAATGGTATTTTTCTGTCTTCACTCACCCTTCTATGCCACTTTCAGTGATTTTATATATCAATTTTAGCAGTTTTTACCAATTTTGACCCCTTAAAACTCAAATATGACCCCCTTCAAATTTTTGAAAATTGCTCATCCTTTTGTTTGGCAATAAGAACTTTTGGAGAAATTTGGAATTTTTATCACGTAACCGAGGTCAGATATCGTCTGGAGTGGCACATAAATCAATATATATATATATATATAATACATTTTTGTTAAAATCGAGGGATGAAATCAGGATGCTCTGAAACAGATTTGCCTATAAAATAATTTCAAAAACTTATGCTCTGAAAATGTTGGACCCATTGTAATATCTTCATTTTCCTTGAAAATTCGCGAGTTGCCAAATGAATGTTTTATTTCATCAGTTTATCACACCTAACGTTACCTGTAACATTTTGTGCTTTGTTAAATTTAATTTGAATTCAGCTTTGTTTGTAATGTCAAACCTTATTAGCGAACTTTCAAAGAAAATAAAGCTATTGCAATGGGTAACATTTTCAGAACATGAATTTTTGAGATATTTTCATAAACAAATCCGTTTCAGAGCATCCTCAGTTCATTCCTAGATTTTAACAAAAATTTATATTTATATTACTAGCTGTTGTGCCCGTCGCTGACGGGTAGAACTCGGGGTGGGTCCATCTGACTTTGTTACCTCTCGCTTCACAGATTATATCTCTTACATGTCCCTTTAGAAACTGTTATAATGTTAAAGACAAAAAGGTAATTATCATAGGTAGGAACATAATTTTAGGTATCTTCATTTACATTATATTCTTATTGTCGGTTATTTTTCATTTGTTTTTCTTTCTGTCAGGTGAAAATCTTTCCTTCATTGTTACTTCTACCAAAAAATATATCGGTCACAATTTCTATGTTTTAGAAAAGTGTTCAATACTGTCCAATGAAATGAAGCAGTAAATTGGAGTTGAAATAGTAAGGTGGAATACATCATATATTATTATGACATAAGAGTCATCTGTAATGTCTCCTGTTATGAGACAGACGAAAAGTTGTCAATACTGTCCAATGAAATATGTAAAGCAGTAAATGGGAGTTGAATAAATAAGCTGGAATTCATGAGTCAACTCCAAAACCTCCCCCCCCCCCCCCCCAACCTCTATTCATCGGATCGGGAAGTAAACCTCCTTATGTCCTTCCCTGGTCATAGAAACATTTAAATACGCGAGATGGGTTCGATCTATGGAGCCGTTTTCCAGAATTTAATTTTTTTATGTTTCGGCTTCCCTATAAACCCCCACCCCTACCCATCGGATCCGGAAGTAAACCCTCCTATGTCCTTCCCTGGTCATAGAAACATTCAAATACGCGAGATGGGTTCGATCCATTGAGCCGTTTTGGCGTGATTGAAAGACAAACAGACAGACACCACGAAAATCATCTGTAAATTTAGTTATATAGATGTATTATGTGCCGCTCCAGATGATATCTGTCCTTGGGTACAAGATAAAAATTCCAAATTTCTCCAAAACCTTTGTATTGCCAAACAAAAGGATGAGTTCGAAGATGAGCGATTTTCAAAAATTCCAAGGGGGTCAAATCTGAGTTTTTAAGGGGTCAAAAGTCGGCAAAAATGGATAAAATTGCAAACAATTGATATAAAATCACTGGAAGTGGTATGGAAGGTGAGTAAAGACAGAAAAATACAATTTCAGGTTTTTTTCTCACCCAGAATAGGGGTCAGATTTTGATTTTTGGGGGTAAAAAATTGGTATTAATGGCTAAAATCAATATTAATTCTCCTGACATTGTGTGGGATGATTAATCACGACGGAGGGACTACCTCGATGATAAAACTATTTTTCTAAAAACAAATGGGTCAAACTTGACTTCACTGGGGTCAAACATCGGTAAAAATGGCTAAAATCACGAAAAATTATATAATTTTAAGAAAAGTGCTATGGTTTCTCGCTGTATCATGTTTTTACACAATAGCAGGAATATTTCTTTGAAACTTCGCTGTTATAGCCATGCTGCATGACAGGATCTTTCGACTGCTATTTCCGATAACCCCCCCTTTCAACAATCCTGGCTACGCCACTGCAGATGCCCCTCCATAAGCTTCTAGACATGGGCAGGGGTTCCCACTGTTCCAAGGAAAAGCGTTCTACAAAGAAAATCCACGTATAAACAGTCCAGTGCGGAAAATTTGAGTGCCACAACCAAGCCGCAATCAAAATCCGATTATCGAGGTTAATAAATTCTCACCCGAGACGGTCCTTCTGGTTGAGTGCAAAATTAGTCTCATCCTCAGAACAAATCAAACCAGGCACCTGTTATGTGGTTACTACGGTGATAAATGTTTCTAAACCCCTGAAGGGGGCCAGATGTTGCTGGTGACGATAAAATTCATTCGACTGCTTGCACTGAACTACGTGTGCATTTAATACATTCATTTATATCAGTGCGTAAGGTATCGCTCATAGAACTTCACAGCACCTGCTTCCAACAAGTGCGAATTCGCTGAAACCAACTCAACTTAAGAAGATCAAAATCGAGCTTGGAACAACAACCTTTTCTTTCTCTTGGCAGGTAAGTGATTTGTACACAGGAGGACACAGTTTCATTATGCTGAGGGAAGAACCTGCACCTGCCACCAGGAAACTTCGATATTCCAACACATCCCTGTTTTCCATAAGGTTGAAAATTGGAAAGCAAAACCCCCAAAAAAACGCTGCAAATTATTACACAAAGGTTTATTATTTACCTGAGTAGATGCCCCTTCTGGTAGGTCACTGTTTTCTGTGTTCAATACCCTCGAAAGCCCTCAGGAAAGCCCTAAATCGAGTACTGTAGCGACTCCGGAATTAAAGTTTCATACAAATGCGCGGGATTCAATAATTCAATCATTAATATTATTTGTAGTTATTGACGAAGCATATGGCAAATAATAAACAGTTGTGTAATAAGTTACCTGAATAGGTGCCCCTTCTACGTAGATAGTACAATGAACCGTTGTGTAATAATTTACCGTTGAGTAATAATTTGCTCATCAATAATACTTCAACGGTTGTACAAGTTGCAGAAGTACCTACCAACAAAACGAATAGATCCATCATTTTTTTCAAATGAAATAATATCACAGAACAACCACCAACTCGACTTCATACAGCCATCCGGGATTATAATCAGGTGTTCCCTAGCAATGATATCTGGGTCGGATTTATTCCGTTTCATTCACGATCATGTTGACGAAGCTTTTCGGTGCAAACGAACGGCTGGTCGTAAAATGCTCCGGGTGGTCTCAAAAAATGTTTTAGTTCAAGATCAATCAAAAACGTAAAAAAAACCTACCCTTCTATTGAAAGTTTTCGAGCTAAGGCGTTCTGAAAATTTCAATTTCAACCCCTATTTTTAACCCTTTAGAGATGAATGACAGTAACGCCGAGCTTCGAGGACCAACTAGGAACGGGACCTATAAACCAAATTTCGTTCATTTTGGTTCATGGTAACTAAGAAAAGTGCTAAGTACCTACTACGGAAACCAGAAAATTTTTTTTATTGCATTTTCGGATTCTGCATACCTTGAAACGTAAACCATCAAAGGGCTTATTTATTAATTTTTTTTTTCACGCTCGATTCGAAAGGTGTTCATTATTGAAAATAATAAACCAAAAAGGACCTCATAACCACACACCCCTCCGGAACGTCTCTCAGATGTAATCACTGCCACATGTAAGTTGGCGAGTATGTTAAATAAATCGAAACGTTGTTGTATTGAGTCCCTCAGTTTTTGAATTCAAAAGACATTCAAAAGACATTCCAGGTACCCACCTACCACCAATCAAATTAAATAACTATTTAATGGCAATGTTTACTTGAATGAACAGAGAATAATATAAATCAAATAATTTGCTGGAATAAAAGAAAACCCTCCATTAAATGCTACCGAAGAATAAGTTCATATGAACTTGGCGCTCTTCAGCGGATTTCGTGTAACAATGGGTAATACCCACGTATTCATTTCACTTATTATTTTAAAGTAGACACTGAGATGAGATGGTACATATTTTCTCATTTGGGCCTTGGACGAGACATAATTAGTACGAACTAAATCACTCGCATGATTAGATTAGATAACTTTTACTGCAGGACCAAAACTAGTATTACAATCGTCAAATAATTACACTGAATAAATGTATTATAGGTACCGAACGGTAAATACATAAGAAACAGAAAACAATCAGTCATGCAGCATGACTTAATGAGCGAATTTTCAAAGAAATATTCGAATTAATGGCTATGGTTTTGAATAAAGGAAAACTTCGGTCTAAAATTTGGTTTTCTATGTATATTCTCTTCGTATTTATTTTAATTTGTACGTTTTGTCCATCCTGATTCTACCGTTTGTTTATTACGTAATTGTACTAAGTGCTTATTTATTTGATCGCTGTGGGTAAATTCAAGGAGTTGTACTAATCGTTTGCCTCCCCCTTTTTTGCTTCGAACTCTCGTCTTCAATTAATACTTCTCACATTTTTCAATCTGACCACTCTAAGGGGGTGGGGGTAAGAGTTTAAAGATTATCCTAGTTTTGGGTAATTTTTGCGCACTTTAAATGCTCTAATTTAAGAACGGATTTAGATATCTAAAATCCGATTTCACTATCGTGTTCAGCGTGCAAAAACCTTTAAAATGAGGGGTCACTTGTTAGAAAATAACATTTTGGGGATTTTTGGGTAATTTTTGCGCACTTTAAATGCTCTAATTTGAGAACGGATCAAGATATCTAAAATCCGATTCCACCATCGTGTTCAGCGTGCAAAAACCTTTAAAATGAGGGGTCACTTGTTGGAAAATAACATTTTGGGGATTTTTGGGTAATTTTTGCGCACTTTAAATGCTCTAATTTGAGAACGGATCAAGATATCTAAAATCCGATTCCACCATCGTGTTCAGCGTGCAAAAACCTTTAAAATGAGGGGTCACTTGTTAGAAAATAACATTTTGGGGATTTTTAGGTAATTTTTGCGCACTTTAAATGCTCTAATTTGAGAACGGATCAAGATATCTAAAATCCGATTCCACCATCGTGTTCAGCGTGCAAAAACCTTTAAAATGAGGGGTCACTTGTTGGAAAATAACATTTTGGGGATTTTTGGGTAATTTTTGCGCACTTTAAATGCGCCAAAACCCTCCTTAGAGTAGGCCAATTTCGCCCATCTTCGAACTTAGCCTTTCGATTGCCAAGATAGATTTTTTGTGCAAATTTGAGCTGTTTATCTCAATTCTATCGAGAGTTATCGTCTGGAGTGACACATATATAAATAAATATATATATATATACATATAAAAAAGTGTTAAATTTCAGGAATCGTTTTAGAATGGTCTGAAACGGATTTCTATGAAGAAAATTTCCAAAAATTTATATTATTTAAATTTCGAAGCCATTGCAATAGCTTCATTTTCTTTGAAAATTCGCTAAAACAATTTAACATAAATGAATTAACGCGAACGTTATTCAGTCACTCTGAACTTCACACCAAAAAACCCCGGACTGAATACAACTCAGCAGGTACCGTACAGATTCTGGAAGATGTTAAATAATATGACAAACAATTGGCACGGGCTGGTGATTAGCGTTGTTTGAAGCCAAGCTGATGGGTGCGAAAGTTTGTACGTGAACAAGTTTCATAGCCATGCACCTCGTATCCACTTTGGAAAGAGCTGACCGCTTGGCGTAAAACAAGCTATTATTATTAGCTACTACTATAAACCACCACTGCTGAGGCAGTTCAGTTTCTTAAAATATCCCTTGCAGCTTCCATTCATAGTCCATGTGAAATAAAATTCGTATTGCAGTCTTCTGCCATTTGAACAGTGAGAGGCTGTGTCCAGCCTTGCCCCACAATATTACAAAGTACGACCCTCTAATCATGAAAAATGAGAAGAAGACTGACCAAAGAGACTGTCAAAGAGACACCTTTAGACAATTTGCGGAGAGCAAAGTTACAAGAGCCAACTGAAAACACAGATTAAGCAATGTGGCTGCTCCATGAAAGCCTATGGTGAGCCCCAAAAACCACAATGTATGTAGCTACCGAGCCGTCCTTTCAGAATTGCATCCTATTCTGCGTCTTATTCGTGTTTAGAAGGAGCGAATTTGCCAGGCACCATTCTTTTAATGTGGTTGTCAGCCAGATCCGTGTTTTCCGTAAGTTCGGCCTGGCTTGCTCCGGAAACGTGAACGGTCATGTCGTCTGCAAAAAGGAACAGCTTACGGTCCATGTGGTATGCGACGGCGTTGATAAACAACAGAAAAATCGGTGGACCCAGACCGCTCCCCTGTTTAACCCCACATCGTACCGGCACCGCTCTTGATATGGATCCGTTATACACCAGATTGACACCAGCCTCCGAGAAAACTCAAAAAGAACGACGAGCCGATTTGCATGGAAGCCATAGCATATCACTTTTTTTAAAGTAGTACGTCATGTTGAACAAGGTCGAAAGCCCCGGTCATGTCACGAAGCTTCAGAGCTGTAGTAAGCTCACCACATTTCAAACTAACCAAGACCTTCACCACGAGACAGCATCCAGCTAGTGAAGTACCTTTTCCACCGTGGACGCCAAATCGTTGATTGTCAATTATCTCTCGCTTGTTCAAGTAATCCCAAAATTGCGTGTGAACCAATTTCTCGATGATTTTAACAAAATTAAGTACTTAAGTGGTTAATTTTGGTTTATTATTTTCAATAATGAACCATTGGAATCGAGCATGAAAAAAAAAAAATTCTTACCCCCCCTCAAAATTTGATGGTTTACGTTTCACGGTATGTAGAATCCAAAACTGCAATAAAAATATTTCTGTCTGTCCGCCGTACGGGCCACTTTTCTTAGTTACCATGAAAAAAAATTGATGAAATTCGGGTTATAGGTTCCGTTCGGCGTCTAGTTGGTCCTCGAAGTTCGACGTTAGTGTCAGTCATCTCTAAGGGGTTCAAAATAGGGGTTGAAATTTTCAAAACGCCTATACCTTTTTTTACGTGAATATTTTTACGGTTTTAAATAGTTCTTGAACTTGCGAGTTTTTTAAGACCTCCGGAGCATCGTACGTCCAGCCGTTCGTTCACAGTAAGGCCCCGAAGTTTGCACCGACAGGCATTTTCGACTCCAGTGTGAATGAAATTGTATACAATTCAAACCAAATCTCGTAACCAGAGACGCGCCCACAATAGGAAATTTGGCGGAGATAAAATCATTGGTAGGGATCACCTGATTATATTGGCGGAGTATGAAGTCGAGTTGGTTGTTCTGTGATATTATTTCATTTGAAAAATGACGGCTCTTTTTGAGTTTGTTGGTAGGTAGTGAAACTTGAACAAACGTTGAAGTATCATTGATGGGTAAATTATTACTACGGTAAATCATTACTCAACGGTAAATTATTACACAACGGTTCATTATACCATCTACGTAGAAGGGGCTGGAGTTTGTTGGTAGGTACGTTTGCAACTTTTTTCACTCCTCATCAACAATTTCTTTTCAGAACTTCATTATGTGTGTTTCTTTTGTTAGGTACTGTTTGTCATCGGCAGAATTATTTTAGCAACATTTAACTCGTGATTTAGGCAGGTACCAAGTAACGAGTACGGGGTTAGGTACTAACCTACGGAGGGTCTGCGATCTACATAATATGTATAGAATAGTACATATCATATTATATAGACGGGTTATCTATACATAGAGATGTGATCTGTAACAGAAGGGTATTCTATACAAAATAATAAACCGTTGTGCAGGGATTTGCAGCGTTTTAAATTATATATATTTATGTGGAAGTTTTGATGACGTCATTGCCGCATCCTATGGATACAGCTTGTTTTATATAATCCACGACGCTGAGGTGAGCACATCCATGTTGCCCCAGCCAGAGTCAAGAGGGCGAAGGAGCGGCAATTACGTCGTTGCCGCTTTCCACGTAATCTTGATAACAACACAGATTTCCTCCTTTTCAGATTCCTTTTTCAAATAAATATCTTAAAGATTCTTTTGTGGAACTCAGAATTCACTTTGGGGAGAATATTACGGGATCAATATTGTAATTATTGTTTGTTATCGAAGAGGCAGATAAATGTTCAGGTCTGGCTCACCGAGAAGTACACAATTTGAGTGATCTTTTCCATTTTAAAGTGCTTATAAAGTTCACGATTTCCCAGGGGCCTATTCACTAAGTCAAAGAGACATCTCTTTTCGGTCCGACTCTCTCTTTTGGCAGGAGAGATTTTTATAGTATCCATGACAGGGTTATTCAGTAACTTCTAAAAGAGAGAGTTGGCCGCCATCTTGGCATTTTCGATCTCTCTCAGAGAGACAGCTAATTAGGTGTCTTCTCGAAAGAGTGAGTCCCTTTCTCATTTCTCGTTTGTTTGACAGCGATCGTGTATCATCCATCGTTCATCTGCTACCATTTCGGTCATTTTGATATATGTTTTTCCATCTCTTAAAGGAATGTGATTGTTCATTAAAAATATATGCATATTATCGATTAATGAATAAAAACGTCGAAGTAGGAACGGGTTGAGGGCTATTCAGTAAAACAGACGAACCTGGGAGACACTTGAAGAGACTGCCTCCCGAGGGAGACTCTCTCCCTGGAGATTTTCAAAACAGATAATCTATTTTCACTATCTCTTTCATTGAATAGGCCCCCTGTAGTGATTTGGAAAGAGATGTGCATGTCAATTTAACAATTCGTCGTGTAGCCTGATTCCCACTGTTTGACACTTGAATGTTCCGTATATCGTTCAGTTTAGGTATAAACCGTCTCACTAGTGAAGGTTTCAAGTAGCCATCATCATTCATTCGCCCCCCTCAGACGGATATAGTCGTGGGTGAAGAGCCCTTTGGGTGGTCCACTTAGCGGTTTTTCGGATCTTCCTGAAAAGTGTTAACACGTGTGAAAGTGGCTCCCACCTCTTCATCCCAAACGTCTGTCTCTCGCTGGTCTTTTTGCATGGGACCTCGTCCAGACCTCGTTTCTCACTAGTCGACCCTCTTTGGAGACATTTACCTGTAACAGATGCCACTGAAATTTTGGGTAGAAACCCAAGGACGTCCATCAGGCGTCCATGGGCGTCTCATTAGATGAAAGTCATTCTGAAGAAGACGAACACCAGAAATGTTTTGGTTTTTAAAATATTTCCAAAGACGAAACTCTGGAATCGACAAATGACAAAAATCTGCAAATTATTGCACAACGGTTAATTATTTTTCTGTATCTAGATACCCCCCCTGCGTAGATCACTAAATTCCCTACCGTAGCTCAAAAACTACAAATAGAAGTATCGTTTTTATGATATTTTGGTTTATTATTTTCAATAATGAGCCATTGGAACCGAGCATGAAAAAAATAAATAAATAACCCCCCCCCCCCCCCTAAAAATTTGATGGTGTACGTTTCAAGTTATGTAGAATCCGAAAATGCAATAAAAATATTTCTGTCTGTCCGCCGTAAACACCATTTTTCTTAGTTACCATGAATAAAAATTGACGAAATTCCGGTTATAGGTTCCGTTCGGGGTCTAGTTGGTCCTCGAAGCTCGGCGTTACTGTCAGTCATCTCTAAGGGGTTCAAAATAGGGGTTGAAATTTTCAGAACGCCGTATCTCAAAAACTTTCGATTGGAGGGTTTGGTTTTTTTTTACGATATTAAATTTGTCTTGAGCTAAACAATTTTTTGAGACTACCCCAAGCACTCTACGTCCAGCCGTTCGTGTGCATCAAAAAGCTTCGTCAACACGATCGTGAATCAAACGGTATAAATCCGGCCAGGATTTCATCACTAAGGAGCACCTGATGGACTATTGGATTTTGTTGGTAGGTACTTCTGAAACCTGAACAAACGTTGAAGTATTATTGATGATAAATTATTACACAATGGCAAATTATTACACATCGGTAAATCATTACACAACGGTAAATTATTACACAACGGCTCATCTACCAAGAAGGGGCTGGATTTTGTTGATAGGTACTTTCGCAACTTGAACAACCGTTGAAGTATTATTGATGGATAAATTATTATACAATGGCAAATTATTACACAACGGTAAATTATTACACAACGGCTCATCTACCCGGAAGGGGCTGGATTTTGTTGATAGGTACTTTTGCAACTTGAACAACCGTTGAAGTATTATTGATGGGTAAATTATTACACAATGGCAAATTATTACACAATGTTAAATCATTACACAACGGTAAATTATTACACCACGGTAAATTATCACACAACGGTAAATTATTACACAACGGCTCATCTACCAAGAAGGGGCTGGATTTTGTTGATAGGTACTTTCGCAACTTGAACAACCGTTGAAGTATTATTGATGAGTAAATTATTAAACAACGGTTCATTATTCTATCTCCGTAGGAGGGGAACCTATACAGGTAAATTATTACACAACGGTTTAGGAAGGTAAGTAACGATTACGGGGTTAGGTACTAACCTACGGAGGGTCCGCGATCTACATAATATGTATAGAATATTACATATTTTATATAGACGGGTTATCTATATACAGAGAGCTGTGATCTGTAACAGAAGGGTATTCTGTACAAAATAATAAACCGTTGTGCAGGGATTTGCAGCGTTTTTTTATTGCATTTTCGGATTCTACATACTTTGAAACGTAAACCATCAAATTTTTAGGGGGGGTAGATTTTTCTTTTTTTTCATGCTGCGATTCCAATGGTTCATCATTGAAAATAATAAACCAAAAGATAAATTACGTGTATTTGTACAATACATCACACCAATCTGTCTTCATGAGACTGTAGTTCACGACAGAGAAGGTGGTATTCACCAAGTTACTCTCTTTTAGCGAATTTTCGAAGAAAAAGAAGCTATTGTTCTCGGTCCAAAATTTTTAAAACTCGAATTTCCGAAAGATTTTTATACCAAAATCCGTTTCAGACCATCCTGAATTCCCTGCCGAAAGACACCAAAAATTATATGTATATATATATATATATATATATATATATATATATATATATATATATATATATATATATATATATATATATATATATATATATATATATATATATATATATATATATATTTATATATATATTTATATATTTATATATATATTTATATATGTATGTGTCATTCCAGACGATAACTCTCGAAAGAATTGAGATAAAAAGTTCAAATTTGCATGAAAAATCTGTCTTGGCAATCGACAGGCTAAGTTCGAAGATGGGCAGAATCGGGTCAACCTAAGGGGGAGTTTTGGGGAGTTTTAGGGGGGGGGGGAAATTACCCATAAATTCCCAAAATGAAAAAGTCTGACAAGTGACACCTCATTTTAAAGGTTTTTGTACGCTGAACACGATGGTGAAATCAGAATTGCGATATCTCATTTCGTTCTCAAACTGGAGCACTTTGAAGATGAAGGAACGTGGTTATTTCTTGAGATGTTCTTCCTGGTTCGTCTGCTCTAATCTGATAACGGAATGGGATATCGCAATTCTGACTTCACCATCGTGTTCAGCGTTGGAAAATCTACAAACCGAGGTGTTACTCGGCAAAAAATGGAACAAAAAATTTGTTACCTACGTACCCAATACCTACTCTTCTGGTATTCAAAACATTTTTGATTTCCCCCTCCCCCTCCTTCCACCCCAAATTTTACTTTGCGTATAACTACTCCTGTTTTAATTTTGTATCAAGTTGGGAAAACATTGGCCGAAAATTAATTTTCAGAAAATTTTAGGCGGAGGAGGAAGATGCCAAAAACTTCGAAAATTCGCTCTTATAGCCATGCTGCATGACTGTGGTTTTTTTTTAATTTAATTGGGTGCACACAAAATCATCACTTGTGCTGGCACTCTGTACCAACGCGAAAAGAAGCAAGAGTTCCTCTTCATCACAACTACTCATTTTTTTTCTAGAAAAACGTACGAGACACTTGTGCGAACTTGTGCGGAAATCTACCACGATACTGGATCGCTCACAGAGATATTGCGTTGTGTGTGTCACAGCTGTATCGACGATCGCCATGTAGATCGCGGGGTTGCTGCCCGCCGCGACAGATCGCGTTCTGTGTGCCAGAGCCTTAATTATTAAGGAGGGGACAGTGGAAAGTCAAATAATTTGAGAAAGACCTCCCCCATCTTCCAGTTAAAAATGTTGGAAAGTTAGAAGAGACAGACAAAACCGCTGCAAATGATTACACAACGGTTTACTATTTACCTGTATATATGCCCCTTCTGCGAAGATCACTGCTTTCTGGGGTCAATACCCCCCCCCCCCCCTCACCACACCCCAAGGAAATCCCTAAATCGAGTATTGGAGCCGGCCGGGGAATTACAGTTTCACAAAAATGCGGCTGATTCAATAATACCATCATTAATAAATAATTATTAGTTTTTATTCATGGAGCATAACTTTTGTTCAAGTTACAGATGCACCTATCAACAAAATTCAAAATAACCATCATTCTTCAAATTAAATAATACCTCGGAACAACCAACTCGATTTGACGTAGCCATGCGTGATTGATTATATCCGGTGATCCCTAGCAATGATATCTGGGCCGGATTTATACCATTTCATTCACGATCGTGTTGACCAAGGTTTTCGGTGAAAATTAACGGCTGGTCGTACAATGCTCCGGATGGTCTACAAAAATTCTCAAGTTCGAGATCAATTTAAAAAACCACAGTCATGCAGCATGGCTATAAGAGCGAATTTTCGAAGAAATAACTGATTTTATGTAAAACTGTTTTATCTCAAGAAATAACCACGTTCCTTCATCTTCAAAGTGCTCCAGTTTGAGAACGGAATGAGATATCGCAATTCTGATTTCACCATCGTGTTCAGCGTAAAAAAACCTTTAAAATGAGGTGTCACATGTCAGACTGTTTCATTTTGGGAATTTATGGGTAACTTCCCCCCCCTAAAACTCCCCAAAACTCCCCCTTAGAGTGACCCGATTCTGCCCATCTACGAACTTAGCCTGTCGATTGCCAAGACAGATTTTTCGTGCAAATTTGAACTTTTTATCTCAATTCTGTCGAGAGTTATCGTCTGGAATGACACATAAATATATAAATATATATATATATATATACATATAATTTTTGGTGTCTTTCGGCAGTGAATTCAGGATGGTCTGAAACGGATTTTGGTATAAAAATCTTTCGGAAATTCGAGTTTTAAAAATTTTGGACCGAGAACAATAGCTTCCTTTTCTTCGAAAATTCGCTAAAACGTTAAAAAAAACCGCTACAAAGTCCTTGTCTCATGGGTTTATTATTCTATCGGACATAGTAGAGAAATTGTGGCTGATCATTGTTTCTTTCATGTGCAATTATTGAAATTGCTATTTCTGATGGTTTCCACCAATTTTGGCCCCCAAAAACACGGATTAGGCTCGGTTCTTTTAAACCAGATTATTTTTGATTATTGATAGTACCATTTAATTGTCTTGATTCACCTGTTGATACTACTTCTAGTGTTATTATACAAATGTATGGTGATTTCAGACATTTTCCCATGTTTTTGACTAATAAAAATTGAATTTCGGGAGGTTAACCTTCGTTATAACTTCAATTCTTCACTATTCGGTCAAAATCAACCACATATTCGGTCTTCTCGCCGTAAAAAACATGGGAAGCGATACCTCACAAGCTCATATTCACTAAAACCTCAAAAATGCCTCGAAAACCCCTATTTTTACACCGATTTTTCTCCCATAACACCCCTGGGTGTATGCCGATCGGGTTGCCGTGTTTAGGAGCACAACTAGGACGCAAATTTGTTCCCGAATGGGGACCCAAACTGTGCGCGGAAGAACGACGATTTTAGACCAAAATTTAACGTAAATTTAAGGCTGAAACTTCGTTAGAACCTCAATTTTCCACTCTTTGGTCAAAATCGACTTCATATTCGGTCTTCTCGTCCCAAAAACCTGGAAAACGATACCTCAAAAGCTCATGTTACTAACATGTCACTAAAACACAAAAAGTACCTATTTTTATACCCATTTTCACACATAACACCCCTGGGTATATTCCGATCAGGCTGCAAAGTTTCGGGACACAACTAGGGCCCAAATGTTGCATGTGTGCGAAAGAACGAATTTTTTAGACCGAAAATGAAGCCGGTACACGTGATACGCGGCCTTGAAACGTAAAAGAAAAAATTGTGTTATAAAAATTTTTTGCTGAGCGATTACATAGGTGTATTATTCACAGAATAATTAACCAAAAACCATAACCTTCTATTAAATGCTCCAGACTTACTGCTTTCCTGGGGGGAGCACGAGGGTAGCTATTTACCACACAAAACAGTGATCTACGCAGAAGGGGCACCTAGACACGTAGGTAGTATAAATTGGTAATAAACCGTTGTGTAATAATTTCCACGTACCTTGAAACGGAAACTATCAAATCTTGAGCGGGAAGATTAATCCCCCCCCCCCCCCCCCCGTGAACGATTCCAAAGTTCATTAATGAAAATAATATTCCTAAAATAAATAATAGTCTATTTCACGGTACCTGTTGTTCTATTGTCTTTTTAGTGTGAGTCACCCTCCATCATCCGTCCAACGTTGTCCTCGACAGCTTTTGGGTTCGTAAATGGATATCACTGTCCTCACCAGGTCTCACTGTCGACACACAATCCCATCATTTCTTCCGTGTGATGATCACCTTCTCTTTACGGATGTCTTCCACGTGGTTTGTAACTGCATAATAACTTAATTCTCCCTGTCCCCCCTACACGGGCGCCCTCACAACTTCCACGTTACGCTTTGAATGTATCCGTTCCTTTGTTCCTCCTTACCGGTCGTTTCTCGTGGGATCGGGTAATCTCTTATCTGTGAGATTGATCGGTAACTTATAATCGATATCTCTACACAATGGAGAGCTCATGAAGTTGTCATCGAGGGGGAATCGATGCTAACAGAGTTGTATTCTCTTAGATTACCGATCACTAAAAACGAGTAGGTAGGTCCTGTGTATTATTTGGTTCCCATACAGAGAGTTACTCCAACTCGAAATCATCGTTAGGTAGGTACTTTTTTTACGGGAGACGAAGACTTATTCGTTATTGTTTAGGATGATTAGACCCTCACCTTGTGTAGGTGTCGCTATTCGGATTGAATTGATGAAAATGAATAAGACAAGGTCCCTCCCCGGTTGTTTAAGTTTTCATGTGAAAGCATCCACCTTCAAGTTCAGAATAACTAAATAATAAAGTGCTTAACTAAATATGAATAACTTGACGGCATTCTAATCGAATAGGACGACCAAGCGAAAAACCTGAAACCCCTGGGTGTTCCTATTCGGTTGAAAACAACCTTATTCAACCCAAAACCGGAGTCGATTTGGTCCATTTTTGAACTTCAATGAATTAGAACTTGATTACCTATGGTAACTATGTGCATGGGTTAAAAAAGCTGTTTATATATATATATGTCACGGTATCCTCCCAGAACCACTCCTTGTGAAATTAAGATCTCGCTAATAAACACAGAAGTGGGGACGGAAGACTCAGGAGAACCGAGGAACCTAGTGGGGATCCCCACCATCCTCCACCAGTATGGAGGATGGAGGGAGATAGCCCTAAGGACTATATAAACTCGCCTCCTTCGCCTTTCCAACCATTCTACGCTCTCCTCTAGTCGCTGACTAGTCTCTCACCTCACTCCTCATCTCTCTCCTCAACCTAAACCTAAAAGATCCCGGGCATGGTGGTAGCCTCCCAGCTATAACCAAACCGGGCAAAGCTTCCTTAAAGATCCTGGGCATGGTGGTAGCAGCGCGCTATAACCAAACCAGGCAAACGCTTCCCAAAATATCCTGGGCATGGTGGTAGACTTTGCACTATAACCAAACCAGGCACATACCCAAAAAGATCCCAGGCATGGTGGTAGTCTCGCGCTATAACCAAACTGGGCATAACCTATCCTAACGCCTCCCGTAGTGAATGTGCGTCTCCTATGCATTCACTACAATATATATATGTATATATAAAATTTAGTTTTTTAAATAAAGCTGGATTCCATTTTGAGAACTTTGACACAAATCACACTGTCCTACGCCAATTAGTTATTTTCCTATGAATTTTTCAAAGTTTCAACCAATTCTGACGTCATTGCACTCCTCTCACCTGGGCGGGACCCCCACCCCCCCCCCCCCACGACCGCCATGACGTCAGAATTGGTTGAAACTTCGAAAAATCATCTAAAACGAACAACTCATCACAGTCCGGCTGGTATCAAAATTCTCAGATGGAATCTGTTTTCATTTAAAAAAGTCTGCCAATTCCAGTAGGCAGTGTAGCGTCCTCACTTGAATCACACGAACGTGTAGAATAGTTGGGCAGGTTCATTCGGTGGGCAGGTGGGTATTAAACGACTCAGGTCACGTGGACTAGCAGAAATAGTTGGGTAGGTTCTGTCGGTGGATAGGTTGGAAAACTGACTACGCAACAAGGATTTTTCGTCTGAGCATGCGCAGACGAAATTTATACTTATGCATTTGAGACCATCCAACACCTCACCACCATCTATCTTCCAAATGGTACGCTGTACGATGATTTGCAGGGTAGCTATGGGCGCTACGAGGCTCTGACGCTTGAGCATGCGCAGACGAACGTTATGATACGATTTCGATGATTTTGATAGGTAGCGCGTGTTTCCTCAAGCTCTCTACGACTATTTTTCGCGGAGTTAGCAGCGTTACAAGGAAATGGTCAACCTTTCATGTTCCTGCATATGCAGACAAAAGTTAATGTACGATTCCAATGAAATTCATATGGAACTATCAAAGTATTATTTATTTATTTATTTATTTGGTAAAGCACGGGCGAGCCCAATTACAAGCAAGTTGTTTATATAACAGAACAAGTCGTGGTATAATACTAATTATGATAATGAGTAGAACAAGTAGTACACACATAATGAATGAGACGGGAGATGAGTTGATTAAAGATTTTAGTATAAACAAAGAATGGGAGAAAAAATCATAGTCGGGGTATGTACAAAGATGGAGGTTTGCAGAACAGGGAAGTCTAGCTAATGGACGGTTCATCAGGTAGTTTGTTGCACAAAAGGGGACTTTAAACAACAACGATGACCAGGCACAGGGGCGAGGCACCAGGAAACAGATCTCCTCCAGCAGAGCAGGGCAATTCAACCGGCAATTGATCAACTTGTGGAGCAGCACGAGGTCAGCAATGCAACGCCGTGTACTCTAAGGCAGCAGGTTACAGGTAGCAATGACTTGTAATTCCATCGCGTTGTGGTATTCCCTGCTTGAAGGCTATGTATCGCAGAAACCTGTTCTGCACCCTCTCGAGGCTGTAAATATGGGTTGCGTAGAAGGGAGACCAGACTGTGCAGGCATATTCAAGCCTCGGGAGTACCAGTGCTCTGTAAAGCAGTGATATAGCACCAATATCTGTGAAATCCCTTGTATGCCGCTTCAGGAACCCAAGAGCCCTGAAGGCTCCGTTAGAAATATGGTTGATATGTCCAGAAAACGACAACTTACTATCCAATAACACACCCAAGGAGCACCACCTAAAGTATAGTCATACAAGAATATTTCAGTTGAACGGCTAAACGAGATAACTGAGCACTTCGAAGGGTTCAGGAAGAAGCTGTTTTCATCGCATGCACCAGCATTCAAGGTTCACGACTGCTCTCTGCAACGAGCCGCAGATCTGAGGAGAATCAAAGTTACGGAAGATTTTTAAATCGTCTGCAAACAAACGCACTCCACGCCAGGCCCCAGACCCCCAACAACACCGTTTATTGCCAGAAGGAAATAAAAAGGTCCGATGTGACTTCCTTGTGGGACTCCTGATGTAGCCACAAACGACTAAGACAGAGCTCCCCTCACTCGTATGGTAAGACGCCTCTGGTCGAGGTCCGAAGAGATCCAACGTAAGAATGGACCATGGACTCCCAGGGACCCCAGCAAAGCGGTGAAATGTCGATGTGAGAGCTTATCAAAAGCTTTTACAAAATCTATTGAGACAAGAGCAGTCTGGAAACCTTGGCTAAAACCTTGCATGACCAATTCCTGTAGCTGCATTAAATTTTCATTAAATTAAGCTGCATTATTCCAGATCAAACCTCCAAATCTGAACTCATTTCAACGATATTTAAAGTAGTTATGGGCGTTTCAATAACTTCACGTTTCCTATGCACAGTTGAAAGTTACAGTACTTTTTCAATGATTTTGGTATGGGAACATCTGTGACTCAACCGCACCTACCCTCCATATTTCAGCCAATTTCGACCATTATTTCGAGTAGTTATGGGCGTTACAAGGAACTGACCACAGACAGACAGACGAACCGACAGACAGACGGACGGGCCGGCATGCATACAGACAGACAGACACAGACCCAAAAATGTTCCTTGAGGTCTGAAACACAAGGTGGAAGTCGAAATTTTCATTCTGGAGGACATACATCTTCTTCTTTTTTTCTCAATCACGAATCCAAGGCCTTCTCCTACCTTCCGGTAGCGAGGAACCAAAATAAAGAAACGCTGCAAATCCCTGCACAACCGTTTATTATTTTGTACAGAATACCCTTCTGTTACAGATCACAGCTCTCTGTATAGATAACCCTTCTATATAATATGTACTATTCTACACATATTATGTAGATCGCGGACCCTCCGTAGGTTAGTACCTAACCCCGTACTCGTTATAGGTACCTACCTAAACGGTTGTGTAACAATTTACCTGTATACGTTCCCCTTCTACGGAGATAGAATAATGAACCGTTGTGTAATAATTTGCCCATCAATAATACTTCAACGGTTGTTCAAGTTGCAAGAGTACCTATCAACAAATCCAGCCCCTTGTTGGTAGACGAGCCGTTGTGTAATAATTTGCCGTTGTGCAATAATTTACCGTTCTGCAATAATTTACCGTTGTGTAATAATTTGCCGTTGTGTAATAATTTGCCCATCAATAATAGGTACTTCAACGTTTGTTCAAGTTTCAAAAGTACCTACCAACAAAATCCAATAGTCCATCACTTATCAAATGAAATAATATAGCAGAACAAACAACTCGACTTCATACAGCCATCCTTGATTATAATCAGATGCTCCGTAGTTATGATATCTGGGCCGGATTTATACCGTTTGATTCACGATCGTGTTGACGAAGCTTTTTGGTGCTCACGAACGGCTGGACGTACGATTCGCCGGGTGGTCTCAAAAAATTGTTTAGCTCAAGACAAATTTAATAACGTAAAAAAACCATACCCTTCTATCGGATGTTTTCGAGATACGGCCTTCTGAAAATTTCAACCCCTATTTTGAACCCCTTAGAGATGACTGACAGTAACGTCGAGCTTCGAGGACCAACTAGACCCCGAACGGAACCTATAACCCGAATTTCATCAATTTTTGTTTCATGATAACTAAGAAAAGTGGCCCGTACGGCGTACGGCGGACAGACAGAAATATTTTTATTGCAGTTTTGGATTCTACATACCTTGAAACGTAAACCATCAAATTTTGAGGGGGGGGTAAGAATTCTTTTTTCATGCTCGATTCCAATGGTTCATTATTGAAAATAATAAACCAAAATAAAAATAAATACGCGCACATACCCCATGGTTGCTTATGCCACTTAAACTAGCTCATGGTATTACGATTTATATAATCATTTATAAGTTCTGAACAGAATGCTGTACTGAATAATGGTCCGAAGGCAAAATACAGGAGACCTCTCATGCCAGTAACACGGGCTTCGGCCTATTAACTGGCAAATATTACTGTACTCTATGCCATAACAGTACGCGTTCGTAACAATAAATGCTATCCTATTCTATTCTGCTATGCTATTATATTCATATGGTTCGCTCCAACCACATGAATAGAATAGCATAAAATAGAACAGAATAGGCCTTCCGCAAGACTGATGTGCTGGATGAGTACAGTGAGATTGGCATGAGGAGGTTGATGGGGCTAGACACACTTGAACAGAGGAGGCTCCTGCTTGATTTATCCACGTTGAGCAAGATAATCCGAAACCAGTACGACTCTCCAGCTTTATTAGCAATGGTGAATTTTAGAGTGCCCTCCAGAACCACTAGAAGCCGTGACCCATTCCTCCCTGAGTACCACAGGACCAATTACGGCAGCAACTCTTCCGTCGTCAGAATGCAGCGGTCTGCCAACTCTATTGCCCAGTTTATTGACATTAGTGAGGCTTCCCCCGCTCAAGTCAAGTCCTGGTTCAAAATGCGTAGATGAGTTACCACTTTGTTCTTTTCTTTTGCTTGTTTGTTTGTTTGTTTGTTTATTTTATTGTATTTTTTGTGTTTTTTGTATTGTTTGTCTATTTTATTTGTAGCTAGTACGAATTTCTATTTCTACTCGAAGTGTGCTGGAATTTTTGGTTATGTAGAAAAGGGAAGAAAATTCCCGTGTAAATTAAATAAATAAATAAAGCTGCAAGTGGGACATCTCTAGCTACTTTAATTTGATAAAATGAGAATGAAACGAGCCTATTTTTCATTCTTCGGAAAAACATCACATATAAAAAAAAACCTACATCCCAGAGCAAACTAACTCAAAATGTCAGACCCCACTTCCCACAGACACACACACAAATGGGCCCAACAACCGTTCTGTAAGGTCAGAAAGTGTTTGATCCCAGTTAGTTTTTGGGGCCAACAAGTCGCAATTCCATATCAAGTGAGAGCTGCGGTAGGTCGTAAATCCATCCTCCCTCTTGGTTATACGAACGAAGCCTTAAAATTTCGCTGTATGGTCGATAACCAAGATGCAGTGATTAGTTGAGTAGCTTTGAATCAACGATACAAAACACGAAACCGTGGATTCACGATCATGTTGACGATGCTTTTCGGAGCAAACGAACGGCTGGTCGCACAATGCTCCAGTCTCAAAAATATCCTAAATTCAAGATCAACTTGAACGCTGCGAAATATTACACAACAAGTTATTATTTAATGTATATATATGTCCTTGAAAAAACCACACCCTTCTACTGAAAGTTTTCGACCTATGGCGTTCTGAAAATTTCAACCCCTATTTTCAACGATAATTCGGTAAAAAACTGTTTAAATGCCGAAAAATAGGTACGGGAGTTTATGGCATTTCAACCATAAATTCTCAAAATTGGAATAACTTATGTAAACCCAACCGAGAATATTTTAAAAAAAAAAATTAAGGACTGTTTAGAAACCCAGAGCATATTCGGAGAGAGTAAAACAGTTAAACTTCGGATTTGTTTCGTGATTAATTTACTGACGGCTATTCAAGAATGGGTTCTGAAAGGGTATTTATTAAGTATGTTGCATCCGCTCATTAGGACAAGCTGCACGAGTGGAGCTACTGGTTTATTATGTTCAATAATGAACCTTTGGAATCGAGCATGAAAACAAAAACAAAAATTAACACCCCTCAAAATTTGATGGTTTACGTATCAAAGTATGTAGAATCCGAAACTGCTATAAAAACATTTCTGTCTGTCCGCCGTACGCCGCACATAGGTAGCACTTTCCTCAGTTACCATGAACCAAAATTGATGAAATTTGGTTTCTAAGTCCCATTTGGAGTCTAGTTTGTCCTCGGCGTCACTGTCAGTCAACTAGGAGTGAAAAATAGGGGATGATATTTCGTAGCTCTAATTGTCTAAGTTTTTGAATTGATTACGAATTTAGGAGTTTTTCGAGTCCACCCGGAGGTATTAAATTTTTCACGAACCAAACGCCCGATTTTGATCAAATTCGGTGGGTGGTTTCGGATTTCGGGTGTGGACCAACTGAAAGCCGTTGGGAAATGTGCGAATTTTGAATAAGCAGGTACCTGACGTGAATGACTGGAACTTGTGTTAAAATTATGCGTTCATATTTACCAGACGTCGATTAAGTTTCAGGGTGGGAAGGAAACTCGTTATGGACGGTATAATTAAGATATAATTTATCTGAGGATGAAATGTATTATAATGTATAACGACGTGGGTTACTTCAAATATGAACAATTTTAACTATGAACGCATAATTTTAACACAAGTTTTAACTTTAATAATTTTAATTATGCGTTTAACGCATAATTATGCGTTTAACGCATAATTTTAACTATGAACGGATAATTTTAACACAAGTTTTAACATTAAATATGAACGCACAATTTTAACTTTAAATATGAACGCATAATTTTAACACAAGTTACAGTCATGCAGCATCACCATATGGGCGATGCTGCATGACTGTAACTTGTGTTAAAATTATGCGTTCATATTTAATAATTTTAATTATGTGTTTAACGCATAATTATTCGTTTAACGCATAATTTCAGCTACGAACGCATAATTTTAACACAAGTTTTAACTTTGAATATGAACGCACAATTTTAACTTTAAAAAATAAGAACGCATAATTTTAACACAAGTTACAGTCATGCAGCATCACCATATGGGCGATGCTGCATGACTGTAAGTTGTGTTAAAATTATGCGCTGATATTTAATTGTAATTATGCGTTTAACGCATAATTTTAACTATGAACCCATAATTTTAACTATGAACCCATAATTTTAACACAAGTTACAGTTATGCAGCATCACCATGCAATAATTTTCTTTAAATCAGCGGGATCAAAAGTTGAAAATAAGTTTGTTATCATATTCAGTTTATATTTTTAACATGAGTTTTGATCCTGGCCCCTCATCCAATAATTTATTATTATTCTTAATCATATAGGTAAGGCTAGGGCTAGGTAATAGTATAATTTATACATTGACTTTCTTTGGTTCGATATGGTTTATACCTATTTTTAGTAACTTTTGGCGTATACCCATAGATATATATTACCTATAAGAAAATATTATGCCAAATTAGTGGATATGGGTCTGGATTAGGGGCAAATTTTGAGTTTGATTTAAAGAAAATTATTGCATGGTGATGCTGCATGACTGTAACTTGTGTTAAAATTATGCGTTCATATTTAAAGTTAAAATTGTGCGTTTATATTTAAAGTTGAAACTTGCGTTTAACGCATAACTTTTAACTATGAACGCATAATTTTAACACAAGTTTTAAATTTAAATATGAACGCACAATTTTAACTTTAAATATGAACGCATAATTTTAACACAAGTTACAGTCATGCAGCATCACCATATGGGCGATGATGCATGCCTGTAACTTGTGTTAAAATTATGGGTTCATAGTTAAAATTATGCGTTAAACGCATAATTACAATTAAATATCAGCGCATAATTTTAACACAACTTACAGTCATGCAGCATCGCCCATATGGTGATGCTGCATGACTGTAACTTGTGTTAAAATTATGCGTTCTTATTATTTAAAGTTAAAATTGTGCGTTCATATTCAAAGTTAAAACTTGTGTTAAAATTATGCGTTCGTAGTTGAAATTATGCGTTAAACGAATAATTATGCGTTAAACACATAATTAAAATTATTAAATATGAACGCGTAATTTTAACACAAGTTACAGTCATGCAGCATCACCATATGGTGATGCTGCATGACTGTAACTTGTGTTAAAATTATGCGTTCATATTTAAAGTTAAAATTGTGCGTTTATATTTAAAGTTGAAACTTGTGTTTAACGCATAACTTTTAACTATGAACGCATAATTTTAACACAAGTTTTAAATTTAAATATGAACGAACAATTTTAACTTTAAATATGAACGCATCATTTTAACACAAGTTATAAATTTAAATATGAACGCACGATTTTAACTTTAAATATCAGCGCATAATTTTAACACAAGTTACAGTCATGCAGCATCACCATATGGGCGATGCTGCATGACTGTAAGTTGTGTTAAAATTATGCGCTGATATTTAATTGTAATTATGCGTTTAACGCATAATTTTAACTATGAACGCATAATTTTAACACAAGTTACAGGCATGCAGCATCGCCCATATGGTGATGCTGCATGACTGTAAGTTGTGTTAAAATTATGCGTTCATATTTACCAGACGTCGATAAGTTTCAGGGTGGGAAGGAAACTCGTTATGGACGGTATAATTAAGATATAATTTATTTGAGGATGAAATGTATTATAATGTATAATATTGGGTAATGGGCCGTGAGCGAATGGGGATAACGGACTTTATTAATAAAGAGGAAGATAAAGAGGGGATCGGTGAGGGGATCACTTAACAAAGCACACAGAGCCCCGCTCACAATGAGCCATACACACTTCACTAAAGTGGCGGTGGGCGGTGGGAGGGGGCCCTAAATGGAGTGGAATGGGGGGGGGGGGGTTTGGGATTTAGAAAAGAGACAAAGGGAAAAAAGTGTTTTGTATAATGGAGTGGAAAAGGTTGAGATTATGCTCGCCATTAGCGAGGGAGGGAGGGAGCAGCGAGCCAATAGTGGCGAGGGGCGTGGCCTGAAGAAGGAGAAGAGGCGAAACTAAGGTGAGGCGTGCGGCGGTAGGGGGGGCAATAGTGTCGCGGAAGGGGGTGTAGGGGGGGACCGAAGCGGCGCTCAGTCTCACGCGGCAAGTGATGTAGGTAGGAAGTGAGGAAGTGAATTGGAGAATGATGCCACTTGCACCGACACCCGTCATGGCGGTGCCGTCAAAGCCCAAAATCGGTTTCTCGATCGACTCCATCGTCGGGGGCAGCCCCGAGGCGGACGACGACGACAGCCGCCACTCGGCGTCGCCCAAAAGCTCCGGCTCGAGCTCGCCGCTCGACCCCGGGCGCTCGCCGCCGCCGCTCCTCCGCCCGTCGGCTCTCCCACCGATGCACCACCAGCACAAAGGTCTGTACCACATGAGTCACCACGAGATGGGCGCGAATCAGCTGGCGCTGGCGGCGGCAGCGGCGCAACAGTTTCACGCGGCGGGACTCGCGGCGGCGCTCGGGCCACCGCCCCCGGGTCAGCCGCAGTTCCACCATCAGCAGCCCCCGCGGGACAGCTACCCCCTCTACCCCTGGCTCCTATCACGACACGGACGGATATTCCCCCACAGATTCCCCGGAGGTGAGTCCTATTGTTAATTCATTCATTATAATTAACAGGTAGGAACTTACCTACAAATCATAGGCATCGACATAACAGGCCAACAACACGTCCGACCCAGTTTCTCAGGAAATGTTAACCAATTTTCAAAAAATGAAGCGAATTTCAAAGAAAAAACGCTGCAAAGTCCTTGTCACATGGGTTTATTATTCTACTGGACATACCTACAGAAATGTTGGCTGTTCATTTATTGTTTCTTTCATGTGCAACTATTGAAATGGCTATTGTTTACGGTTCCACCAGTTTTGGCCCCGAAAAACACGAATTAGGCTCGGCTTTTCCTTTCAACAGATTATTTTTGATCATTTATAGTACCATTTAATTGTCTTGATTCACCTGTTCATACAACTTCTAGTGTTACTATACAAATGTATGGTGATTTCACACAATTTCCCATGTTTTTGACTCATAAAAAAAGTATTTCGGGAGCTCAACCCTCGTTAAAACCTCAATTCAACACTCTTCGGTCAAAACCAACCACATATTCGGTCTTCTCGCCGTAAAAAACATGGAAAACGATACCTCACAAGCTCATGTTCACTAAAAACTCAAAAATCCCTCGAAAACCCCTATTTTTACACTCATTTTTCTCCCATATCACCCCTGGGTGTATGCCGATCGGGCTGCCGTGTTTCCGAGGACAACTAGGAGCCAAATGTGTTCCCAAATGGACCCGAACTGTCTGCGGAAAAACGACGATTTTAGACCAAAATTTAACGTAAAGTTAAGGCTGGAACTTCCTGAAAACCTCAATTTTCCACTCTTTGGTCAAAATCGACTTCATGTTCGGTCTTCTCGTCCCCAAAAACATGGAAAACGATACCTCAAACGCTCATGTGACTAACATGTTACTAAAACACAAAAAGTACCTATTTTTATACACAATATTCTTTATAGGCAAATCCGTTTCACAACATCCTGAAGCCATCCAGATTTTAACAAACAAAAATAAAGACATATTTATTTATTTACTTAGTTACGTCACATAAAAAATTCCATATTTGGCCAAAACGTTCGTACTGCCAAACGAAAGGATGAGCTCGAGGACGAGCAATTTTTAAAAAATTCCAAGGAGGTCCAAATTTGAGTATTTACGGGATCAAAAATCGGTGAAAACGGCTAAAATCGCGAACAATTTATATAAAATCGGTCAACGTGGAAGTGGGAATGGAAGGGCGAGTATAGATAGAAAAATACCGTTTCAGTTGTTTTTTATCCAGAATAGGGGTCAAATTTGGATTTTTGGCGGTGGAAAGTTGGTAATTAAGGAGTAAAAACAATATAAATTCACCTGACGGGGGGGGGGGGGGGGGGGGGGGTTGGGATGGTGGATCAGGACAGAATATTTCGATTTCGATGATAAAAATATTTTTCTCCAAGAACAGTGTGTCAAATTTGAGTTTATAAGGATCAAAACGCTGCAAAGTTCTTGTCGGATGGGTTTATTATTCTACTGGACATACGTACAGAAATGTTGGCTGTTCATTTATTGTTTCTTTCATGTGCAATAATTGAAATTTCTATTATTGATGGTTTCCACAAATTTTGACCCCCATAAACATGAATTAGGCTCCTATTTTTGATAAATTATCTGTGATGATTGGTAGTGTCATTTAATTGTCCTGATTCCTCTGTTGATACTACTTCTATTGTTATTATACGAAGTCATGGTGGTTTCAGACAATTTCCCACATTTTTTACAGAAAAAAATTAATTTTGGGAGCTGAAACTTGGTTAGAACCTTAATTTTCCACTCTGGTCAAAATCGAATTCATATTCGGTCTCCTCGCCCTAAAAAAACATGGAACACGATAGCTCATTTTCACTAAAACACCAAAAATCCCATTTTTACCCCCATTTTTCACTCATAACACCCCTGGTTATATTCCGATCGGGCTGCAAAGTTTCGGGTCACAAGTAGGGCCCAAATGGAGCATGTGTGCGAAAGAACGAATTTTTTAGACAGAAATAAGCAGATATGGATGATACGGCGGAAGGTCACTGCATTTTTGGAATCTACGCACCTTGAAACGTAAAAGTTTTGAGGGGGTGTTATAAAAATTGTTTGCTGTGCGAATGCATTGGTGTATTATTCACAGAATAACAAAACAAGGTTGGCAAAAAATTGCCAACAACACAAAAAATTTATATAAATTTATGAAATGTGGTATGGAATGGTGATTTGATACTGTAAGCCAAGGATTATTACAATAATGCAAGTATTTTAGCATGGTTCGGTTTTAACTAACCAAAAAGTGTCACGAATTTTTAACGATGATTTTCACGTACAATCGAGTAGTTGCTAGGGAAATGAAACTTCTTTCATTTTCATCATTTATATTCGTATACATACTATGTCCATTTTGGTTTACTATTCTGTGAATACACCTACGTATTCGTCAGAAATTTTTTTTAATCACACCCTAAAAATTTTTTCTTTCACGTTTCAAATGCGTAGATTAAAAAAATGCTATGTCCGTCCGCCGTCTGATGCATAATCAAATTCAAGAAATCTTAGAATTGGATGTCAGACCCTTTAAGACGACAATAATACATACTTTATTTACTCTCAGCATTAACAAACTGTCAATTACTGTTAACAAACTGTTAATTGTTAATGTTACAGTCAATTTTTAATAGTAATTTACATTGATTTAACTTAGTTATTAACACATATTTGAAAAAAAAAACATGAGGAAACCTGTGAATAAAATGAAATGTGTACAGATTGGCCCTTTTTACTGCCGTCAGTGCTCGGAAGCGCGGAAGTAAAAAGGGCCAATCTCGCCGAACGAAGCAGATTGGCCTTTCTTCCTCTCGGAGATTCTCCCAAGATTTCTGTCTCAAAGGGCCAATGTGGACTTTCTTTCACATTTTTATTTTTAATAATTTTTGGGGTGATCCAAACCGAGAAATTTTTTAGATTCGTGTAGCCTATAGATTTTTACAAATGATTTTGAAAAAACAAGTGGTAAAACTGAAAATGGGAATTAATAACAGCGGTCCGAAGTCTAGAAATGGGTGGAAAAAAATCAGATTGGCCCTTCTTCCTCTCAGGTGTCGATATCTACTTCATTTTCAGTCTAAAAAATTCGTTCTTTCGCATACAGGTTCCATTTGGGCCCTGGTTGTGTCCCCGAAACTTTGCAGCCCGATCGGAATGTACCCAGGGGTGTTTATGAGTGAAAATGGGCGTAAAAATAGGTTTTTTTGGTGTTTTAGTAACATGAGCTTGTGAGGTATCGTTTTCCATGTATTTTCGGGCGAGGAGACCGAATATGAAGTCCATTTTGACGAGCGAAGAATTATTGGGGTTCTAACAAAGTTTCAGCCTTAAATATACGTTAAATTTTGGACTAAAATCATCGTTCTTCCGCAGACAGTTTGGGTCCCATTTGGAAACACATTCAGATCCTAGTTGTGCATCGAAGCTCGGCAGATCGGAATATACCCAGGGGTGCTAGTTATGGTGGAAAAATGGGTGTAAAAATATGGTTTTTTGGTTTTCTAGTAACACAAGCTTGTGAGGTGAGATTTTTTGAGCGAGGAGACCAAATATGAAGTCGATTTTGGCCAACGAGCGAAGAACTGACGTTGTAACAAGGTTAGAGCCTTAAATTTTGGTCTAAAATCGTTGTTCTTTCGCATATAGGCTCCATTTGGGTCCTAGTTGTGCTCCGAAGCCCGATCGGAATACACCCAGGGGTGTTATGGGTGAAAAGTGGGTGTAAAATTAGGGGTTTTCGAACTTTTTTGAATTTTCAGTGAACATGAGCTTGTGAGATCGTTTTCCATGCCTCTTAGAGCGAGAAGACCGAATATGAAGTTGATTTTGACCAAAGAGTGGAGAATATAGGTAGTAACAAAGGATCAGCTCCCAAAATTCATTTTTTATGGGTCAAAAACCTGGGATTGTCTGAAATCACCATAAATTGGTATAATAACATAAGAAGTAGTTTCTACAGGAGAATCAAGACACTTAAATGGGCACTAAGAATGATCAATGATAATTCGTCAAACACAGAAGCCTAATTCGTTTTTTTTTTTTTGGGCCAAAATTGGTGGAAACCATCAAAATAGCTATTTCAATTATTGCACATGATAAGAAACAATACGTGAACAGCCAACATTTCAGCAGGTATGTCCAATAGAATAATAAACACATGTGACAAGGACTTTGCAGCGTTCTACATATTATGGTATTATATATATTTATATATAACTTCGGTAGGTAACAATAATATTGTAAAGAGCTGTATTGTGGATGAGAGGTTTGCTTATTTTTTTTTTGCTGCTGAGTTGTGACTCTTGTCATAGCCGGCAATATGTTGACTGCCCATTATAGATACCTTTAAGTTTGTATTTTTCTACTTTCATTAAGTGTACTTCTCTTAATTGTGTTTCTTTTTCTTTATCGTCAATACTAAAATCATTATCTATCTATGTACTGAGCAGCTGTACAACATTTACCTACGACTACTTAATATGTGATAGGGCTTCGCACGTGTTAATTATAAATAAATAAATAAATAAAAATGACTAGATAGAGATTTTTACTGTCTAGAGTTTTGTTATGCTGAGGTATTACTTCCAACTGGTCTGCCGCACTAGGCTGGGTCGAGGGGTTCAGGGATTCGAACCGACGGACCACAGTCGCCGTCCCAACCACTGAGAATATTCTCGGTGGCGCCCCAAAGATTCCCGTCCTCAGGACAACTGGGGACCTATTCACTAAAAGAGATAGCGAAAAGAGATCATCTATTTTGAAAATCTCCAGGGAGAATATCTCTTCGAATGTCTCCCGGGTTGGTCTATTTAACTGAATAGCGCGTACCTCAACCCGTACTTGGACGTTGTTACTCATTTTTCCTTAGTGTCCATGAACCAAAATTCACGAAATTTGGTATATTGCTCTCGTTTGGGCTCTAGTTGGTCCTCGGAACTGTCGCTCAACTCTAAGGGGAGACAAATACGGGTTGAAATGTCGAGAGTATCCCTGTCTCGGAAGATTGTATTTTGAGGTACGGGTTTTCTCGCATTTTTAAATAGTTCGATTTTTTCTGAATTTTTGAGACCATCCGCAGCATTCTACGATGTTGCCATAAAATTTGCTATACAATTTGCTTTAAACAGCAGGGTAAATGCAGGCATCATGCTCGGCTGAGAGCGCACATCACTGGTCTCTCGGCTAGCTGGGATCCAACCACTGCAGATAACGAGCTCGGCCGCCGGTCTCATCCTTCAACGCCAAGATTACTGAGTGATCTCAGACGAAAGTTCGGATTCAGCTGAAGATCCACCGAAGATTTTGATTTTGAATTGATGGGGGTGGGGGTCGACGGTAACGGACCTAAACTATCCCCAAATGAGATCATAAAAGACGTTAAGAAAAACATCGCCGATAAAAACCACCAACGCGTGTCGACAAAAGAAGAAGCGACGATAAAAAATTTATTGAACCGTTTATGGGGCGGAATTATTAAAGGTGCTTGATGCCGCCATTAAAGAAATTAAAAGCAAATGGAATGAAATTTAAAAATAAAAATAAATAAAAACTCCAAGCGAACGGTAGTGTGAGGCGGCGGCGGTGCCACAAGGGCGGGATTTTATGGTTTGATTTGTAGTTTTTATTGCGGTAATTAAATTTTAATTGTGCTTGGGGGAGCCTCGACGGTGCATATTAAAGGTGATTCGCTCAGAACTATTACATATACTAAACATAGTGATGAAATACTAGAAATAAACGATGGTTTCACAAATCCACCTTATTCATCGTGTGGCGTATTGACTTCTTCCCATTTCATCGGTGCGGCTAGCTTTCTCTAAACGCTATGATCTACGAGGATCTGGTAGAGCTTTTCACGGGGTCCGAACAACCCCACGTCACTTTCCGGAATACACACAGCGAGCCGCACCATTTATACTAGTAGTTTTAAGCATCAGAACTGCTTTCTTATTTAATCAAGCACAACCTCATGTAGCGCGTAAGCATTCGACACACCCTCATCATCTGATAATTGAACTTCTCATGGCTTTTCTGGAAACACCTTCTTGACTCCCTTCTTACCATAACGTAAACCTTTTAGCGAAATTACCACGAAAATACGCTACTGAAATTGCAAAGGATTCAAATTTGAAAGTTGGTTGGTAGGTACGTGAACTTTTGAAAAAATCGTTTTTTCAGTTTCAGAGCGGTTTCAGGCTCCACTTGAGCCCTAGTTGTCCCGAAACTCTGCAGCCCGGTCGGAATATACCCAAGGGTGCTTTGGACGAAAAATGGGTGTAAAAATAAGGTTTTTTTGGGGTTTTTGTAAAATGAGCTTGTGATTTATATCGTTTTCCATGTCGGTTTATCATTTTCAATAATGAACCTTTAGAATCGAGCATGAAAAAAAATTATGTAGAATCCGAAAACGGAATTTAAAAAAAAATCGCTGTCCTTTCGCCGTACTTAGCATTTTTCTTAGTTAACATGAACCAAAATTAATGAAATTTGGTTTGTAGGTCCCATTTGGGGTCTAGTTGGTCCTCGAAGCATGGCGGTACTGTCAGTCGTATCTGAGGGGTGAAAAATAGGGGTTGAAATTTTCAGAACGCCGTAGCTCGAAAGCTTTCAATAGAAGGGTATGGTTTTTTAAATACGTATTTCAATAAATTGATCTCAAAATAAAGCATTTTTTGAGACCACCTGGAGCATTTTATGTCCAGCCGTTCGTTTGCAGGGATCACCTGATTATAATCACGGATGGCTGTATGAAGTGGAGTTGGTTGTTCTGTAACATTATTTAATTTGAAGAATGATGGCTGTTTTGGATTTTGTTGGTAGGTAGGTACATACTTTCGGAACTTGAACAAACGTTATAATAAAAACAAATAATTAGGTAATAAGAGAATTATTGACTCCTGCGCATTTTTATGAAACTGTAATTCCCGGGCTGGCTCCAGTACTCGATTTGGGGCAATCCGGGGGGGTCACGAGGGTAGGTATTGACCGCAGAAAACAGTGATCTACGCAGAAGTAGCATCTACACAGGTAAATTATTACACAACGGCTTATTATTTACCTTATGCTTTTTGAATTACAACAAATAATTAATGACAGAATTATTGAATCCCGCGCATTTTTATGAAACTGTAATTCCCGGGCTCCAGTACTCGATTTAGGGCTTTCCTGGGGGGGGGGGGGGGGCTCGAGGGTAGGTATTGACCACAGAATACAGTGATCTGCGGAGAAGGGGCATCTATACATATTTAAATAATAAACCGTTGAGTAATAAGTTGCAGCTTTTTTTTTTTAGGGCGAGGAGACCGAATATGAAGTCGATTTTGGCCAACAAGCGAAGAATTGAGGTTCTAACAATAGGCTACAGTCTTAGATTTTGGTCTAAAATCATTGCTCATAAGCACACAGGTACCATGTGGGTCCTAGTTGTGCTCCGGAGCTCGGAAGCCCGATCGGAATACACCCAGGGGTGTTATGAGTGAAATATATATTTATTTGTTACTCTAGACAATATCTGTCCTTTGGTACATGATAAAAAATCAGTCATGCAGCATGACTTAATGAGCGAATTTTCAAAGAAATATTCGAATTAATGGCTATGGTTTTGAATAAAGGAAAACTTCGGTCTAAAATTTGGTTTTCTATGTATATTCTCTTCGTATTTATTTTAATTTGTACGTTTTGTCCATCCTGATTCTACCGTTTGTTTATTACGTAATTGTACTAAGTGCTTATTTATTTGATCGCTGTGGGTAAATTCAAGGAGTTGTACTAATCGTTTGCCTCCCCCTTTTTTGCTTCGAACTCTCGTCTTCAATTAATACTTCTCACATTTTTCAATCTGACCACTCTAAGGGGGTGGGGGTAAGAGTTTAAAGATTATCCTAGTTTTGGGTAATTTTTGCGCACTTTAAATGCTCTAATTTAAGAACGGATTTAGATATCTAAAATCCGATTTCACTATCGTGTTCAGCGTGCAAAAACCTTTAAAATGAGGGGTCACTTGTTAGAAAATAACATTTTGGGGATTTTTGGGTAATTTTTGCGCACTTTAAATGCTCTAATTTGAGAACGGATCAAGATATCTAAAATCCGATTCCACCATCGTGTTCAGCGTGCAAAAACCTTTAAAATGAGGGGTCACTTGTTGGAAAATAACATTTTGGGGATTTTTGGGTAATTTTTGCGCACTTTAAATGCTCTAATTTGAGAACGGATCAAGATATCTAAAATCCGATTCCACCATCGTGTTCAGCGTGCAAAAACCTTTAAAATGAGGGGTCACTTGTTAGAAAATAACATTTTGGGGATTTTTAGGTAATTTTTGCGCACTTTAAATGCTCTAATTTGAGAACGGATCAAGATATCTAAAATCCGATTCCACCATCGTGTTCAGCGTGCAAAAACCTTTAAAATGAGGGGTCACTTGTTGGAAAATAACATTTTGGGGATTTTTGGGTAATTTTTGCGCACTTTAAATGCGCCAAAACCCTCCTTAGAGTAGGCCAATTTCGCCCATCTTCGAACTTAGCCTTTCGATTGCCAAGATAGATTTTTTGTGCAAATTTGAGCTGTTTATCTCAATTCTATCGAGAGTTATCGTCTGGAGTGACACATATATAAATAAATATATATATATATATATATACATATAAAAAAGTGTTAAATTTCAGGAATCGTTTTAGAATGGTCTGAAACGGATTTCTATGAAGAAAATTTCCAAAAATTTATATTATTTAAATTTCGAAGCCATTGCAATAGCTTCATTTTCTTTGAAAATTCGCTAAAATGGGTGTAAAAATAGGGGTATTCGAGGTTCTGTTTGAGGTTTTAGTGAACAAGAGATTGCGAGGTATCGTTTTCTGTGTTCTTTAGAGCGAGAAGACCGAATATGAAGTCGATTTTGACCAGAGTGAAGAAGTGGTCAATGTTTGAGTCAAAAACGTGGGAAATGGGAATCACCATAAATATGTATAATAACACAGGAATTAGTATCAACAGGTGAATCAAGACACTTGAATGGCACTATCAATGATCAAAGATAATTTGCCAAAAATAGAAGCCTGATCCCGGTTTTTGGGTGCCAAAATTGGTGGAAACTGTCAAAAATAGGTAGCTATTTCAATTATTGCACATGAAAAAATCAACATTTCTGTAGGTATGTCCAACAAAATAATAAAACCATATAACAAGGACTTCGCAGCGTTTTTGGAAAAATTATGAGGGGGTGTTACCAAATTTTTTGCTGAGCGATTACACAGGTGTATTATTCACAGAATAACAAACCGAAACGCCTTATGAGCGCTACAATTGGTTTCAGCCAGCTTGGCAAATCGTCAAGTGATCTCTAAGGTGTCAGTGTGGAGTCGGTGAGAGATGGAGGATTTGGTTTGCTGCCGCCACAGTCTTGTGCAGGAAGCGGGGCAACATAACGGTCACCAGCCTCGAAGCGCTTCCCAACACTGGTGGCAGGTAGTTCAACCTCACTGTCACATTCTCAAAGCCTTAATGAGATCGAAACACATTGAACACACCAATTATGATTTTATTATCGACGGTAAACGTAACCTAACTGGAGGAGGCTCGCAATAAAGATGTCAACCAACCAACAGTTTTCGACGTGGGACCAACATAAGACCGTATGAACCGATTTTTAAAGTAAAGCACCAACTCAGTTTACTAGACGGAACATCATCAAACTCCACCCTTTTTAACCATTACAAATCAAATCAAATGTCTTTGCTGTACCTACGGAATTGCCAATTTCCCAAATTGTGTATATTATTACGGATTTCATTCACATTTCGAGCAATGTCTCAAGTTTAAAATTTCGAATGTATGATATTTTTTGAATAATAAACTAGAATTTGACCCCAACTCTGTATATATATTCCCATTCAACTCATCTTCGACCTCATCCCTTTGTTTTAGCGAATTTTCGAAGAAAAGGAAGCTATTGTTCTCGGTCCAAAATTTTTAAAACTCGAATTTCCGAAAGATTTTTATACCAAAATCCGTTTCAGACCATCCTGAATTCACTGCCGAAAGACACCAAAAATTATATGTATATATATATATATATTTATATATTTATATACGTATGTGTCATTCCAGACGATAACTCTAGAAAGAATTGAGATAAAAAGTTCAAATTTGCACGAAAAATCTGTCTTGGCAATCGACAGGCTAAGTTCGTAGATGGGCAGAATCGGGTCACTCTAAGGGGGAGTTTTGGGGAGTTTTAGGGGGGGAAAATTACCCATAAATTCCCAAAATGAAACAGTCTGACAAGTGACACCTCATTTTAAAGGTTTTTGTACGCTGAACACGATGGTGAAATCAGAATTGCGATATCTCATTCCGTTCTCAAACTGGAGCACTTTGAAGATGATGGAACGTGGTTATTTCTTGAGATAAAACAGTTTTACATAAAATCAGTTATTTCTTCGAAAATTCGCTCTTATAGCCATGCTGCATGACTGTGGTTTTTTTAATAATTATATTGTGCTTGTAATTATTACAAGTTATTTCAATTATGCTTGCAATTGTTAGAAGTTATTTTAATTATGCTTGTAATTATTACAAGCTATTTTAATTATGCTTGTAATATTATTAAAAACAACAGAATGAGGTCGAAGATGAGTTGACTTGGAATAGGTATAAATGCATACTGGAAGTCATCGTATGGAATGACGTATGTAAACATACCTATTTATATAACCTGTGTGTATCTGGTTCTCAGTTTTCTTCAAAATGAGCGAATTTGTTTTCCGTGAAATTTCCCGTCAGGGGTTAGAAATGTTGGTGACGGTTGATTTTTGCTTCTTCACTACCGGAAGGGTCCCCCCCCCTAACTACCCGAAATAATGGTCGAATTGGGCTGAAAGTGGGAGGGTAGGTGCGGGTTGTGTCACAAATTGTCTCATATCAAAACCTCTGAAAAAGTACTGTAACTTTCGTCTGCGCATGCATAAACGTGACATCTTGAAACGCCCGTAACTACCTTAAATATCGTTGAAATGAGTTCAAACTCGGAGGGTCGATCAGGAATAATACTTCGATAGTTCCATAAAAATTTCATTGGAAGCGTACTATAACTTTCGCCTGCGCATGCGCGAACAAGAAATGTTGACCATTTCCTTGTAACGCTTCCAGCTACGCGAAAAATAGTCGTAGAGAGTTTCTTTCTTCACTCTTTTCCTTTCCGTAGATCTTTTGCAGCAGCATTTAATTTCTGCTTCTGGGCAAAGGCATGGTGAAAGATATCTGCACTATTTTCATTGGTGGGTACATACTCGACCTCAATCTCCTGACCCCTGACCATGTCGCACACGAAATGGCAGCGATTATCAATATGTCGAGAGTGTGAGCTCACGCTATTTCCTTTTGCAAAGTTCACTGCCGCCTGATTGTCGCATTTAACCTTGGGGATTCTTCCTAATTGTCAATCAATTTCTTTCAGTATGTGCCTCAACCAAACAATTTCAACTGCACTAGGCAGCTACAGCTACACAATCTTGTTTGTTGGATTTCCAAATTATTGGTGTGTTCCCAAGCTGAACTAAATACCAGAAGTAGATTTGCGGTCATCTTTGCATCCAGCCCAATCAGAGTCAGAGAATACCATTACATCACTGCCAAGTTTATAGATTTCAAATTCATAACAATTTATGCATGCGCAAATATCTTTTTAGGTTAGAAGCAAACTGTCGAACCTACCCAACTAGTTCAGTTAGTCCCTGTGACCTGAGTCGTTTAGTAATTAACCCATGCGTGGATACTCCACCTGTCCACCGAATGAACCTACCCAACTATTCTATACATTCATGTGGTTCAAGTGAAGACTGCCGACTCGATTTGCCAGACGTTTTGGTTTATTATTCTGTGAATAATACACCTATGTATTCGCTCAGCAAAAAATTTTTATAACACCCCCTCAAACTTTTTTCTTTTCCGTTTCAAGGTGCGTAGATTCCAAAAATGCAATGTCCGTCCGCCGTCCGCCGTCCGCCGTACGCCGTATCACGTGTACAGGCTTCATTTTAGATCTAAAAAAGTCGTTCTTTCGCACACATGCTCCATTTGGGCCCTAGTTGCGTCCCGAAACTTTTCAGCCCGATCGGAATATACCCAGGGGTGTTATGAGTGAAAATGCGTGTACAAATAGGTACTTTTTGCGTTTTAGCAACATGTTAGTAAAATGAGCTTTTGAGGTATCGTTTTCCATGTTTTTTGGGACGAGAAGACCGAATATGAAGTCGATTTTGACCAAAGACGCGGAGATTGAGGTTTTACCATTGGTTCAGTTCCCAAAATTGGTTTTTTTTAGTCAAAAACCTGGAAAACTGTCTGAAATCACCATCAATGTGTATACGAACATTAGAAAAAGTGTAAACAGCTGAATCAAGACCATTAAATCGCACTACCAATGATCAAAGATGATCTGGGGAAAAAAAAGTGTACCTATTTCATGTTTTGGGGGCCAAAATTGGTGGAAATCATCAGGAATAGCTAATTCAATCATTCCACATGAAAGAAACAATAAATTTAACTGCCAACAAGAATCTCTAGAACTCCAATAGAATAATAAACCCATGTGACAAGGACTTTGCAGCGTTTTTCTTTGAGGCCAATTTGTGTTCATGTGAAACCACCGACGTTACCGGGATTTTGTTACCAGCGAGATTCTTCAGTAGGTACTCGGCCACAAATTGTACATCGATGTACTGATGATGGACACTCGCCGTATCCAGCGGTTGCTAACATCGTCACGTAGCTACAGTGTTAACTCAGGACTCAATGAAATCTCATTCTTTCGTACACCACCGACCGAGCCGTTCATTCGCAAATCCAGATATATTCAGTTTACAAGAGGTTACGGGCCCAGCACGCACAGTAAGATCATTATTACAGTGTTTTTGGCCCGAAAGAGTGAGGAGTTCTCGAACTTTAGAATCCTCGAACGGAGCAGCAGTATGAAGACCACTGGCGACAACTGCAGGACAGCTCTAGATTCGTTCTAGCTATGAAGATCTTGAAGTCCAAAGGACCACGAGCAGCATCCATGCTGGGGAGAAACGCACTGAGCCTGGACGGTGTAAATAACTGACCTAGCATATTTGAATATCCCCAACAAAAAGGCTGCCCTTTCTATACGTAGGCAGCACACTACCAGAGTGTACACAGGTGTCAGACACTGTGAAGTGGAAGGTAATGCAGTTTTAACAGGACAAAGGCCAAAACGGAAGCGTGGACCAACACGAAAATGCGTTGAAATCGATGCCAGAAAACTGGCAGATGGCGTCGAGAAGAAACGGCAAAGTACTAAAGTCTCGAGCAACGAAGGTAACTACCGTATGATGGTGGGACGTAATAAAATCTCTTTCTTCTGTTACCTCAGACCCAGTGGTTCTCATTTCTAAATCTCTAAATTTACAACAGTTTTTATTGTTAGTTTTTGAATTATAAACAGTTATTTCCTACTCTCCATTACATAGCTGATTGCCGGAGATATCAACTACGCGTTTATAATTATGGTAATCGAAGGGACTTCGCCGTTTGTTCTAAGGCCTCGCGCGATTACTCGGTATAATTACTGTCTGAATAAACCCAATCAGTTACCCTTTTTTTCATCAATAAGTTTGATAATTAACGACCCTGATGGAAATTGGTTGATCGAGCGAAAGCTTTTCTCCTCCTCCTGTTTAACCTCGATCGACAGTGCAAACTTTTTTCCCTTCCATACACCAATTTCTTCTCGTTCATTTCGGAGTTGTTCGATCAGCACAATCACATGTTCCTTCAACAATAATCAGGGCCTGGAGTTTGAACCGAAAAAAACATCAGCGCGAGCGGGAACCAAACGGTACAACTTTAATAATTTCTTAAATAAGTTTCTTGAAAGTAGTTCATCTTCTAGCGGGTTATGAGTGCAAATCGAGTGGTTTTTCTTGATTTTGAGATGACACGAAACCTTGATGATTTATTTATTTATCTATGATGTTTATATGATCATAACGATGCCAGTTTATGGTAAGTATGTCTGGCCCATGGTCTTTTTTTCCGTTCTGAATCCACTGCTGATATTTAACAATTTTCATACAGGTATACAATGTCATTCCAGACGACATCTAACCTTGGCTGCGAAACGTAAAATTCGAAATTCCACCAAAAGGTTCTTCTCAATCATATCAAACGAAAGTGAGATTCTGCAGATGGGCAATTTTCTAAAACGAAAATTGGGTCTTATTTGAGTTGTTTGGGGGTCGGAAACCACTGAAAATCGGTGAACTTGTTGAAAATTGTATCAAGGCACCAAAAGGTCGCCAAAATCGTTGAAACGGCAAACAAAGGATGAGTTTGAAGATGGGCAATTTTCGGAACGAAAACGCGGGTCAAATTTGAGTTTTTGTGGGTCAAAATGGTTCAAACCCGTAGAAAAAACTTAAATAATAACTTCAAATCACCATCTACAAGAATCGCTGCACGTGAAATTTCGGAAAGTTCTTTCCCTGAAAATTCGGTAATACTCAACCGCTGCGGAAGAATTTCATTGGGAGTACCCACGTATTTTCTAATTTTATTTATCAAACTAATAATTTAGGTATTATTATTTTTGGTTTATTATTTTCAATAGTACCTAAACCTTTGGAATCAGGCACGGATAATTTTTAACCACCCCTCAAAATTTGATGGTTTGCGTTTCACGGTACGTAGATGATAGGTTCAAGTTTTTTGTTCCCCACTAAATCTGGGTCCCTAATAGAAATTCAGTGATCCACGCAGAAGGGGTATCTAATACGGCAAATAATAAACCGTTGTTTGGTAACTTGCAGCATTTTTCAGCACAGATTGTGATGAGTAAGTGCGTATTTTGTGTTTGCATCAATTTCGTTTGTTGTTTTATTTTAAATTCGTTAAGGACGTGATGACGACACTGGCTACCACTGGTGGAAACTCGGCAAATATATTCGCCAACATCCAAACTGGGGCGTGGAGAGAGACCTTACCTGTGCGACGTCTCTACTTTGTGTTTCTCACCAACATTAAAAACGTCAAAAACTATTATAAGGACAAATCTGCCAATTTCAGACCCACGGCAACTCCTCATTCCATGGTTTGTTGGTATTACGCATTTTCCTGCAGTGCACATTTGAAACGCTCGTACTTTTTCGAGTTTCGAATTCCACTCGCAATCAGACCGTAGAATCGATTGTAAAATATAAAACCTGAAATTACACAGGGAAAACCTCCGATCCAAGGACATCGAAGTGTAGTTATTATTTTGTCTGTGGTTTTGTTACCACTAATGATCCCCGGCGCGATGATGGGCGCGTTCGTTTTACAAAATTTGATTCTGAAACTTGAAACCGTTCATTAAGTATTTAATTGGGTTCAACAACTCCTCGTGGGATCTTGTCGTCGAAAAATATGATAATGTTGTGATAGGGCACGTATCAAATATCTGGTGTTTGGTTGGAGAGCCCTGGAGAGACAGTCACCCAAGATGTGTATTTCAGATTGCATTTTCGATTCGTTAATTCGCACGAATCGCTATTATTTTCACAATGTTCATGATTCAGTGACCTCGTTTCCAATAAAACTTCTCTGCGGTAATTTTAATTGAGGATGACTCACCCTACCTATAGGAAGGTACCTAAGTAAATATATTTTCGGAATATTTTTTTGTTTAGTTATTTATTTTCAATAGCACAGGCGGAAGCCCAATTACAATAGAAAATAATTATTATTAAATTACGAGTCTTAGTCTAAATACTCGCACGTATTAATGAAAACGTTAATTCACAAATTGACAGAAGAATATACAGATACTTAATGCATTAAACACAACAATTACTGAACAATCCTAAAATACATAATGATATATAATAATACATAGGCATGCAATATAACAGAACCTGTAAGTGTATGCAGAGAATGTAGTAAATATATATACAATTAATATCCCGATTAATCAGTAAAAACAGATACCTTATAAATAATACCTAAGTTATAATCATACTACATAAAGATTGTGGTAACAGCAATATATGTAGAGAATGTGATAAAATACATTTTAACTGCAACGTCATAATATTCAAGTCAAAAAATAGCACCAGTAGCAATGCTGATCATCGAGATAACTATGCCTATCAGGAAACTTTTTCTTTTTTTTAGATGGTCGTTTCTTTCTTGAATTTGTATGTGAAATTGTGGTCCTTCGTACTATTTTCCAGGGGCGTTGCGTCCATAAAGCCTCTTGAGCCACTGCCCGGCACCCAAAAACACTGGGAGTAAAAAAAACTCCAACCATTGTTCAGTTGGCATTTCAATTTCCCTCCGTACACTGTACCTAGCATTTTTCACAAAGTTCAACAGCGACCCGCCAGATTTCTCTGGCTATGGATATTCAATATTCTAGTAGAGCATCCGTGGTGGTTCCTTCATGTTATATCCATTATAGGCCAATCATGTTATCGGAATAAAGCGACAGTAATCGATGTCATGCAATCGAAATCGAAACCTGGGCTCCAGAAACTGGCAGGTAGGTTCTGGGACCTAGTGTTCCCATGGCAACTGAGAAAAGTGGCCCGGCGCATGCTCAGTCGAGTAAAAAAGTTGTTCGCCACGCCCACTTTGGGCCCTGTTCCCAGCATCTGATTTCCACCACAAAATCGTTCCTTTTCACAATCGATTCGACCCCTTCGAGCCAATCTGTCATCTCAATACGGGATGCTTCTTCATCTTCTGATTTGTTTTCGTTCTCTTGAATCAACAATCGTTTTCTCTGTTGAGTCTTTTGTCAGTTTTCAATTTTTTGCGTCAAATTTGATGACAGATTTGCACTTGTGGTACCTACCTACGAGTGTTTTGTCATGTTTGCTGTCTGTGGTCTTGTGGGTTGATGAGCGTCCTAACACACAGATAACTACTTAGCTTCTCCATTCAAGTAGGTACCGGCTTAGGGACACTGTTTTGTTGTATTTTAGTTTATATTTCTGTAACATGTGAATTCAGTGGCTAATTTGCAGTAGAAATTGTCGACGTTTTCGTACGACGACAGTGTTGAATAAAAGAGATAAGCTTTGCTGAATATCACTCAATCAGAAAATAAGGGAAAGGTGTTGTTGTCTTGGGGTATTTTGGAGACAAATCCGTTGGTGATGATGATACTGTTTTGAGGTAAATACTGCTCACCATGATTTGTATTGGTCTATTATTCCCACCGCCACCTTCCAACGCGACCTGCGTATCTAATGTCTTTATTAATATACTAATCAGCGATCATTAATCTTTCATTCAAGAATTTTACAAGGCATCATCAGCAACATTGTATAAAATTAATGGGAGCCTTTACCGGTTGTCTAATTAAACATTTCTGAGACCCGTGCGAATCCTCTAGAGCTTCAGCATTGGATATTATTGTTACCTTTAGTTCTTGAAGGAGCTCCATTATGTGATTTAAGTTGGACCCTGCCTAACAAACCAATCCAATTATGTGGCGGTATGTGACACGACTCGGGGTGAAACCGGTATACTACCAAATTCTTAGTTTTAGCGAATTTTATAAGAAAACTAAGCAAATGCGATGAGTCCAAGTTCTGTAATTTGGTTTCGGATTCTTCCTTGTAACGTGTTCTCTCTCCAGATGAATTCCTCAAAACCTCAAAAGGTCATTTGACTAATATGTTACTAAAACACAAAAGGTACCTATTTTTATACACATTTTCCCTCATAACACCCCTGGGTATATTCCGATCGGGCTGAAAAGTTTCGGGGCACAACTAGGGCCCAAATGGAGCATGTGTGCAAAAGAACGAATTTTTTAGACCGAAAATGAAGCCGGTACACGTGATACGGCGGACGGACATTGCATTTTGGTTTATTATTCTGTGAATAATACACCTATGTATTTGGAATCTACGCATCGTGAAATGGAAAAGGAAACATTTTGAGGGGGTGTTATACACATTTTTTTGCTGAGCGAATACATTCACAGAATAATAAACCAAAAATTATAAAGTAAAATAGAAGACACAGTATGGTTGTTCAACAAGCTATTATAGTAGATAACTGGATGATGGATGATAATTATGTAAGTACTTGTATAGGATTACATTATCGAGGAGCTGGTTACATCTGGCTTTGTAGGTAACCGTTGTGGGTAATTCTTTTTAACGGGGAGCATACGGACTATACGCAGTAGGTAACAGAAGAAGTCTGGGTTCAATGAAAACACATTTTTACTATATCTGTTTCGCAATCTGGCGAGAGAAAGTAGAATGGGGACGGTTCCATTGAAGGGGAAAAAAAACTTTTGCCGTCAATGTAATTTTTCCTCCGACTATTGAATGAAAGGAACCGAAGCCGGTACAACATGCGGTCCTAAGACAACGTTTGGTGTCAGGTGACAACGGAAAGGCGCATTTTGAGCACAAAAGAACCAACTGGCGGATCAGTTCGGTGTCACTTGGACGTTTATTCAGTTACGAGAAAGAAACATCTTTTGGTGAGTTTACAGATGAAACGGTAGCTCGGTGGGTGGCATGCGAGGATGTCAACTGCCTCAAAATCAACACGTGAACCTCGAAGTCAAAACATTCAGGAGCCGGATTGGGGGAGCGTTATTGTGACTAACCTGATACCGTTCACAAAGAGGCCTTTTAGCGGGTAATACCCTCGCGGCCAACACCTCGCGACAGGCATCCCATAAAACCTCTCAAAACAACTTCATTACGGTCGACAAACTGAAAAATGTGTTCGATTCTGCGACTAAACATTCTGATGTTTAATCATAAATATTTTTAAAACGCTGCAAATCCCTGCGCAACGGTTTATTATATTGTACAGAATACCCTTCTGTTACAGATCACAGCTCTCTGTATAGATAACCGTTTATATCATAAAATATGTACTATTCTATACATAGTATGTAGATCGCAGAATCTCCGTAGGTTAGTACCTAACCCCGTACTCGTTACTAGGTACCTACCTAAATCCAGTGTTAAACGGTGCTAAAATAATTCTGTTGATGACAAACAGTACCTAAAATGGCAAAATGAACGCAAATAATGAAGTTCGGAAGTGAAATTGTTGATGTGGAGTGAAAAAAGTTGCAAACGTACCTACCAACAAACTCCAGCCCCTTCTACGTAGATGGTGTAATGAACGGTTGTGTAATAATTTACCGTTGTGTAATAATTTACTATTGTGTAATAATTGACCCATCAATAATACTTCAATGTTTGTTCAAGTTTCACTACCTATCAACAAACTCCAAAAAAGCCATCATGTTCCAAATGAAATAATATCACAGAACAACCAACTCGACTTCATACTCTGTGAATATAATCAGGTGATCCCTAGCAATGATGTTATCTCGGGCCAATTCCCGATTGTTAGCGCGTCCCTGGTGATGACATGTATACTGCTGTTGAAATACCCGTTACTATGCACCTACGTAAATCACGACTTAAATGTTGCTAAAATAATTCTGTCCATGACAAACAATACCTAACTAAAATGGCAAAAAGAAACGCAAATTATGATGTTCTGATGGAATATTGTTGATGTGGAGTGAAATAGATGCCCCTTCTGCGTAAATTACTGTTTTCTGCGGTCAATACCTACCCTCGTGGTCAATTATAATGAACCGTTGTGTAATAACTTGCCCATCAATAACACTTCAACGGTTGTTCAAGTTGCAAAAGTACCTATCACCAAATCCAGCCCCTTCTTGGTAGATGAACCGTTGTGTAATAATTTACCATTCTGTAATAATTTACCGTTGTGTAATAATTTACCGGTGTGTAATAATTTGCCGTTGTGTAATAATTTACCGGTGTGTAATACTTCAACGTTTGTTCAAGTTTCACAAGTACCCACCAACAAAATCCAACAGTCCATCACTTATCAAATGAAATAATATCGCAGAGCAACCAACTCAACTTCAGACAGCCATCCTTGATTATAATCAGGTGCTCCCTAGCGATGATACCCTGGCCGTTTTTATACCGTTTGATTCACGATCGTGTTGACGAAGCTTTTTGGTGGACAAGACCGGCTGGAAGTACAATACTCCAGGTGGTCTCAAAAAATTGTTTAGCTCAAGACAAATTTAATAACGTAAAAAAACCATATCCTTCTATCGAAAGTTTTCGAGCTACGGCGTTCTGAAAATTTCAATCCCTATTTTGAACCCCTTAGAGATGAATGACAGTAACGCCGAGCTTCGAGGACCAACTAGACCCCGAACGGCACCTACAAACCAAATTTCATCTTTGTTGGAGTTCTTCCCATGCATTTCTGTTTTGGAAGATGTCTCAGATGAATCAGTAGTTTCCATAGTCTATGGCAGGGACACTACAGCAGCTGAGGATGGTGAGGTTGGAACTTGCCTGTCTCCATTTGATGCAGTAATTTGAGTACCATTGACTTCCGTAATTTCCAAAGGATTTGGGTTGAAAGGTGGCGAATACTTATTGACTTTTTCTTGTTTAACAAGAACGGTATCGCCTATCTCGAGTCCATGATGTTTGGCATTTCTTCTCTCGTCAGCATACTCCTTCATTTTACTTTGACTTGCTTCTTCAGTTTTCCTCAGCAAATCGTCGATTTCATCTTCGGAGTGTACTGATAATTTAGGTAGGTATGCTCTGAAAATTTGACGGAGTAGTGCCTTTGCTGGAGCATTACGAGTAGAGCAATGAGGTGTTGCTCGGTATTGCATCAGATATTCCGGTAGTGCGTCTTCCCAATTCCTCCCTTCTATTGCCGCTGAACGAATCTTTTTATTCAGGTTGACCATAAAATGTTCTGCCCTCCCGTTTGATTCTGGCCAATAACTGCTAATTTTGTCAAATTACCTCCGCACTTCCGAATTCGGTAGTTACTGTAAAACGGGACATTTTACTTTATATTCCTTTATCTATTCCTATCTATATATTCTATTCCTTAATCTACAGCAGTGGTAGTTATCCAGTATACCGGTATCCGACGATTAGAAGAGAGCGAGAACGTGTTTTCCACAATTATTCTGGATTTACTTAGTGTGCCGAAGGAATTCATATCACATCACCGCAGGATCGACCCGCAGTCATCCTCATTATTTAATCAAGGGGTCCGAAAATCGCGATCATAAGGTACTGAAATTAGTAGGTAAACCAAAACAGCTTCAAGAATAAAACGAGTCATTATTCAGGAGATGAGGAAAATTGACTGGAAAATATTACTTCTTTTTTTTAGCGTGGAACACGGTTTTCCCGGCACCAGTCCTCCAGATACTCCGGCAAGTAGGCCCTCCAGATAGCACAGTCACATAACGATTCCAACACGAGACAATTTCTATGGCTAGCTCCAGCCATATTTGAACAGTTATCGCTCCTAACCCAGACTTGAACATCAACAGGAAAATTTCTCTAGAATATTTTGAGCTTGAAAATAACGAAAGCATTGTTATAAACAAGTTTAAATTAGGATAAAAATACAAACCAGCCTTCGCTGCTATCTTCTTTTTGGTTTATTATTTTCAATAATGCTTTGGAATCGAGCATGAAATTTTTTTTAACCCCCCTCCAAATTTGATGGTTTCCGTTTCAAGGTATGTAGAATCCGAAAATGCAATGAAAAAATTTCTGTCCGTCCACCGTACGCAGCACTTTTCACCATGAACCAAAATTGACGAAATTCGGTTTATAGGTCCCATTTGGGGTCTAGTTAGTCCTCGATGCTCGGCGTTAATGTCAGTCATCCCTAAAGGTGAAAAATAGGGGTTGAAGTCTCCAGGACGCCTTAATCTCGGATTTTTTTACGGTTTTAAATATTTCTCGAACTTACGAGTTTTTTAAGACCACCCGGAGCATTGTACGTCCAGCCGTTCGTTCACAGCAATGCCCAGAAGTTTCCACCGACAGGCATTTTCAGCAGCAGGGCGAATGAAATTGTATACATTCAGCCCAAATATCATCACCAGGGACGCGCTAACAAACGGGAATTGGCCCGAAATACAATCATTACTTGGGATCACCTGATTATAATCAAGGAGTATTTTAACTTGTATTATTATATAGACTCTACCATATATTTGTTGCATAAAGTTTTTTTAAATAAAAATAAATAAATAAACCTACTTGCCAAAAACGACACTATTTTATGGCAGGAAAATAGCAGAAGTCGAGAACACACGATGTTAATTATGATTTTCACGTACAATCAAACGGTTGATTGGCCTCTAAGGGACTGCCTGCGTCTTGGTAATCAATTTTCTCAAAACAATATTTGAGTTACTGACTTTCAGTTGCAAGCCGGACGATGTATAAGACGATATCACCACGTTTGAGTGAAGTTGCAAAATAGTGCTTAATAATTCCTCAGAGGCCCCGGTACCCTCATTTACATATTCATTCAGTTGTGTGTGGACCGCGTTCCAGCGATGTTTGTCGGTCCTGGCCCTGATTGCCCCCCTTCAACTACATGCACTCTCCATTGTACGAATGCATCTGCGTCCACATCTACTTCTATACCGAGTTCCGACAGTAAATGTCAGAGGTATCGTGAAATGAAGAAAGTAGAGCTTCCCGAATCTGATCCTAAAACACCAGCAGAACGGAAGCAACTCAACCGATTACGTAAAAAAATCAGTTTCCAGTAATCCACAGTTCCAGTGAGTCCAGGTAATCAGCTGGCACAGAAATCAGCTGGCTTCAGGTGCCAGAAGGAAAAGCGTGTTCCACGTTTCTTCTATTTTAGCCGTTAGGCTCTTGGTGGCAAAAAAGGAGGGTCCGGGATTCCACCCCCAAGTTTTATTTATTTATTGCGCTTGAAGAAACGATGAACGGATGACTTGAAGAAGATGAAGAAACGAAAATCCTAGTTAATAGGTAACTAAGATCATTACTTATCTTATATACATAAAACTCAAAGCTTGTATGTTTGCATGTCTTGAGTGGATGGCCAAACGAATGAACGGGTCTTGGTGCGGTGTTTTCCGGCTGTACCTAATTTTGGAAGCGGTTTCGGGCGAAACAGTATTTGATGGAGAACGATTTTTTAGCTGATTCCAACGACACCAAAACGATTTCTGTGCGATGAACCCTTCGTCCGTTACAAGAAGTCGCCTGGTGGGTTGGTGATACATTAATACTGGCACTCTGAGTTCTGCCTGGTCGCCGTGCAACGCACGGGTAATCCAGATAGTACACCACAGTTCTACAAACAGTATCAAAAGCAGTACCTGTAGGTATTTCAAGGAACCCTCGAATATGAGGACGTTTCATAGTACCACCTGATTCATTTTTGGCTGATCGTAGTTCGATTGCCTACAAGATTTACAAAGTTCAGTATCTGAAGTTTAAACAGTATTAATTATTTGAAATTTTGCAACGGTATTGAGTACCTAAGTATTAGAAAAAAATTTGAGATAATTAAGTAACAGATATTCAACTTTACAAAGGTAATGTCAATGTCAAAATATTTCAAAATTTATATTCAAGTCGTTACAGAAGTGGGGTTTTAACTACTTTGTTCATTACATCGAGGTCGTTTCAAGTATTTTCATGATGAACATCGAATAAGGAATGTTCTAGACCAGATTCCGTGATAAGAATGAGCGCATGTATAATTTTATTTGTTTCCATAATATATATCGACCGACTAGAAGAAAAACCCGGTTCCAGCCTTCTCACTTTAAAAGGCGTTTTGTTGAATAAATTACCAAAAGATGCCCAGCAATTACTGATGTATACAGTTCAATGTAATTAATTCAGAAGCTTTAACGATTATGAACAATGTGAAATCCCTTGGCGGCGCCTACAGTCAATTGGCCCAATGAATAAATGTTTTATTAATCAATCAATCAATCAATCAATTGGTTATGAAACCCCAGAGCTCTGGGCGAGCTAATTCGTGGAGCTCAACTCTTGGGGTTTGATGGCTATTTACGATGGAGTGCAGTTAATTTTCCAGGGCCCGTATGGCGAGGCTGAGAAAGATGCAAATGAAACGTTCACCAACTTGGTGCTGGTAAAGGTCGGTTGGCGGATTTTAATCGTCAGATGAGTGAACTGACATGGAGAAAGGCGGCCCACATCATCTAATATTGAAATCAGTGCAACAGTATTGATTACTTGCTAGTAATTGGTTTCTTTTCCAAACAATTCTCAAATTTGAACAATTTCGTTATTTATCATTATTACTGTATCAAACTACCACCTTCCACTATCTATGTTAATTTCGTTGACACGATGCCGATTTTAATTTTTTAAATCCTCAATTGCTGTTTTTTTCGACGAAAAAATAGTTGTACCCTGTTGAAATAGTCTACTTTAGATTTTTTGCTGTTTTCAGCAATTTTATGACCAAAAAACCTCAAACTGACCCACACATTGCATGCCTGTCCCAAAAATGGCCATCCTAAAATTCATCTTCGGCAATTACGACAAACGTTATGCCAAATTTTGGAATCTTCATCATTTAGCCTAGGTACAGGTCAGATATCGTCAGGAGTGAGGCAAATATAAATAAATAGGTACGTATTTCATAAATTTTTGTTATAATTTGGGGATGAATTCAGATTGCTCTATAACGAATTTGTTCCAAATAAAATCTCAAAATCCACCTGCAAAACATTTTGAACTCATTGAAATAAATTTAACCAAACATGAAACGTTTCGGGAAAATGTCAGAAGACCCACAAGTCATGGACTGCATATGGACTACAGGAAATGGGATGATTTCATTCGAAGCAGGATTTCGTCGCCTACAGTTTCGCTAGGGTTTATTTTGTACGGAAACAATAAATTCTAGTACGTTCTGTTGGCCAAAAATGTGAATTTTCCGATTTTTCAGCAAAAACCTCATCGTTAGCGATATAGGACCTGGTGCAGCGAGACGGGGAGTTTGCGCTCTTTGCCTGATTTCTTCTCTATTACTCCAAGTATAATTAGTACCATTTGATTCAAACTGTATAAGAACAGTATCATTTCATGTAAGAGGAGAAGTCTCCTACGATAGTAAAATTTATTATCTAATTTAATTATTTATTATCTCGTTTAATTAGGAAACAACTCATTAAAAAAAGCTAAACATAAAACTCAGAACTCAACCCCCCCCCCCCCCCCCCCCCCACCAAACCAGGGAAAGTATAATCATTTGAGCGGATGGTTACAGTTACATTTCATAAGGATGAGCTAAGTATTTACCAATGAATATCAAGCTCCTCTGTGCGGCGCTCCCAGTTGCATGTTCTTCAGGAGATACGGACGAGAGCGACCGGACGGTTTTTTCCCTTGAGCAAACCCCGTCAGACAATTATCGGGAATTAGCTGGGCGCATTAGCGAACGAAGCGAGCGCACCCACGTAATTACGTCGGACTTGCCGAGTCCGATCCTTTGAACCTCAGACTTGGCCTTATCATCTGAGCAATGAGCGACAGGCAAATGATCCTCCTTCGCCTCATCGCGTGTCCCTGGTGATTTCAACTCCGGAAAACTTGCGCGTTGTAAGAGGTATAATATTACAGCTGTTGTGATCGAAGGAGTGAGGTGTTGTAGCCCCTACGTTTAGTACATAGGAAGTCGACCTCCATTTTGTCAAGTTTCGATCCAAAAAACGCTGCGAAGTCCTTGTCACGTGGACAACCCTAAAAAAATGCTGGCTGTTCATTTATTGTTTCTTCCATGTGAAATGATTGAAATAGCTATTTATGATGGTTTCCACCATTTTTGGCCCTACAATGTGCTAACCAGACAGCCGAAACCTGAATTGATTTCATAACTAATTTGGGGATCTAGGTTTGGTATCCAAAACGGGTGTTCGGAAACAGTTAAGGTGAAAAAAAAAGTCTCTCCAGCGCAACCTTCCTGCATGAATGTACAGAATAATTTTAAATTGGTTTTTTGGTTTTTTCATTACGAAAGACAGTAAATACGTTGCTACAGGTAAAGAGTCGGCCAGTTCAGTAGATTTCAATCGCACCGGAGCAGGTGGACTTGGGCACGAAGGAAGCTAGGGGCTGACCAGGGCCCACCCCACCACTGTGGCTTCCCAAATCCATAGACACATACAATATGGTGCTCCGTCTTTGGATGAGAATGCTCGGCTGATTACCTAGTAAGCCACAGTTGGTCAAAATTGGAGAGAAGATTATTCTTTTTTAGAAAGGTTAGGAAGAAAAGGCTTTTTCGAATATGGTTGGAGAACTTTTAGAACAACGGGTTATTATACGGTGCGTTTGTGTGTGGGGAGAGGGGGGGGGGTTAAACAGAAATGAAAAGTAGGTATTAATACGTCAAACGCTAAGCAGGGCGATTAGAGGGGCAAATTGGTGGCTATTAGGGACGGTAGAATTACCAGCCGTGTGTTTCAAAGGTAGAAAAAAGGACCGTATCGTGGAGATGGGACGGCGGGAAGGTAGAGGTGGAGTTCTTAGGGATAGTGGAGCGGGCCTCCGGGCTAGGCCAGCCTTTCCTTCGTAACAACCGCAAACAGGTAATTACTAAATAAATATACAATAAACCTGAGGTTTAAATTGGAGCTGAGGGTTATCACGCCCTGGCCAACCTGTTATAAGTCTGCAATCGAAAGAGTAACAAATTACCCGGTTACATCGACCCCCTGGGCGAAACTGATTTGATTTTGGTGGTTTGGTGCAATGGACAGCGGACTTCCGGGGGGGGGGGGGGGGGGGGGGAGGGAGCACCACCAATTGGCATTTCTAGAATTAATCAGCGACTTGGTCGCAGGAAGGGCATTGCCCGAGGACACACCTCTCTAATTGAGGAGCATTTCTTCATGTTGATGATTACAGTTGTTATCGTGTTGCTGTTGAGTATCAATTAGGCAATTTCTATCAGAAAAGTGTTCTGCTGTCTGGAGAAGGATTTCACGGCATAAATGGAGCCCTTGGCTTTTCAACCCGCCTCAGAACCAAGCCTTACGCAGTGTTCTGATTCGCTTCAAATAATTTTCAATATAAATTATGAAATTCTGGGAAACACACAAACACAATTCTTTCAGAACTTTTTCCAAAATTATATCAGACACCAAAAGACGAAGGTGAAGGTGAGCCAACTGTGTAAAATGGTTATTAAATTGTAACAATGACTAAGTAGATCGACGATTTAACATCCTTCCGAATCAAAGTTGGGAGTAATTCTGTCGTTTATCTTCCCAAATGGTTTCGCGTGTTCTTAGGTAAAATGTTCGGAGCGTGATTGCTAGTGTATCAGTAGAGTACTCTGCTCGACTGTGTTGCGGGTATGATCGACGTGAGTTCGCCCAACACCAATATGACTGTGGGTGGGTATGTTTGGACACATCAATGTTCACAAGTTTGATAGCCGTCGTTATTTATTTGGTTCCCATCGTTATCTTCAGGACTCGTCTTTATTTCAATCCCGATGAAGCTTCGGTATCCACCATCAGACCTCTCCCTCGCAAAATAATTACGATCGGCGGTTAACGCTGTGTGTTCCGCTTTGCAATCGTATTCACGACCTTGGGGTTCTCCGTGGGTGGCATGATCACGGGTCTTCATTGGTCGGATCGCTGATGGTTCAAATACATAATTAACTACCGCCGTACCCCTGCAGGAAGTCCTGCAACGCCTTAGTCCTGCGATAACTGTAATTTGAAGTTCTAGGAAGACTTCAGACTGGTTATCATCTCCACATCGACCTGCCAATTCTAACTCCGACTTGGTTTGTACTCTTCCGAAAATACGAACTGCCACTCGTTGCTGTGTCTATTCCTCAACACTTGTGACTCCTCGTTGCGAAGTTATCTCCAGAATATTGGAAACGAACTTTTGATAAGTTGGTCATGCAAGGTTTATTACCATGCACCACCCTGGTCAGGATTGTACACCTCTGAAATGAAGGTGTTTAACAAGATGAATCACGATGTGATCATTACATTTACACGAGCAAGCTAAGTACTACATCTTGGCAGACAATTTCCAGATACTTCCAGCAGAACATGTTTGTAGCACAGATACTGACTGCCCTGTTGTATTCAACTTACATCTACCCTCAGGCCTGACATGAACAGGGCTAGGAACTGCAGGAACAGAATCATTTACCCCTCTCCACTGACAGAAAATATACACAATCTGATAAAGCGAATGTGCCTTGTACAAATTCATTAATATCGAAATCCGTCGGCAGGAAGGGAGAAAAGGTGGGGTCATTTCTAAGATTAATCGAATTGAAAATAGGTATTATAAAGACCGAATAGGGTCGGACCGATTTTTATTTGGTTTGCCCGAAGGACTCCCGGAAGGCGTGGCAGACAGGCCGGTCCATTCATCACTTCCTCAAACCAAACCCTCGGACCAATATTTGAAAGAGAAAGATAAAGCAAAGGGAAGAGAATAAACCCAGTGACTCCTAACTGTGGACCTCTATCTAGATTTGGGGAGGGCAGGTCGACAGGGTGTTATTAACTCTCAAATCACACTAACATGAGGGAGGTGGGGGCAATAAATTGTACACGATTTGAAGGGGTTCAATGGGAGGGAGGGCCATAAATTCGAAGAAACCATTAGGACTGGTTTGAGGGGCTGATCAGTTTTATAAAGTTCAGGACAACGAACGGGGCTCCCGGGCGAGTTCAATTATGAAAATTTTATTAGTACAAAAAGCGGCTAATGGATTCCACCTTGGAGCGACGAGGTGTTGAAAATCTTCCGGGCAGGCTCTCGACACACCAAGTTTTGCCTGCCGAGAGAGAAACTGACTGGCAAGGAGTCTCAACCTGAAAACACTGGTATCTGTCTCAACATCAACATGAATAATACGGGTATTTTGAATACACTTTTTCAAAATCGTGTGAAAGAGCTGTACACCTCGAGCTGTTCATCCAAGTCCAGTTAATGGACGCTACAGTGGATCAGAATGTCCCTGTCCCGCAGTAAAACAGAGTAGTTGTTATATCCACTGTACAGTACCTATATGACGCTCAATATCAGTGCTAAGTTTGAAAATATTTACATTAATATAGAACATGGAGCTTAGTATCTGCATGGAGAGCATTGCTTCTGGTCAGTTGAGCATATTATTCAACTGATTTCGAGTACTGGAAAATGCACTCTAATGGGAGCCTTCTGATGTCCACTTTCAACTAGCTTAAAATATGCAGTGTGGTTAGATTCTGCATTTTAGCAAAGGACATGAAGAGCATTGTTTTGGGTAAGCATGAAAAGCACCGGTTCCAGTCAGTTGAGAATGGAATTTCTCGATATGGCTGATTCTGGTTTGGAGAACCCTGTGATATACAGAGTAATGGTGCGTGGTGTCTGACAAAGGTGGGGCAACAGACCAGAACACAAAGCCAACAGATATGTCTACAAAATACCTCAAGGCTACAACACCCTTCTCTTATTTACTGAGTGAGTGATATTCAGCTCTTTTAATCAGCACTCTTATCGTCATACGACAACGTCGACAATTTCTACTGCAAATTAGCCACCGAATTTATGAGTTACAAAAATATAACAAACTAAAATACAACAAAACAATGACCCGTCGGCCGGTACCTACTTGAATGGAGAAGCTATTGACTAGAAGCTAGGTAGGTAGGTACCTGACACCGATCAATCCACAAACAGCCAACAGGACAAAACGCTCGTAGGTACCACAAATACAAATCTGTCATCTGAACCAGACCAAACGCAAAACGCGCAATATTTGATAAAAATTGATAACTGACAGAGAAAGCTAATGTGATTCAGTGGAGTGAAGTTCTCAGCTTAGTGTTTATCTGTAGATGTCGGACATAAGCCGATGTCGGACATGTGATTCAGACAACAAAAAACAAATCAGAAGAAGAAGCATCTCTCATTGAGATGACAAATTAAATCGAAGGGATCGAGTCGATTGTGAAATGAAAGATTTTGGGGTTGAAATCACATTGTGGGGCAGGGGCCCAAAGTGGGCGTGGCAAGCAACATTTTTACTCGACTGAGCATGCGCGGATGGGCCACTTTTCTCAGTTGCCACTAGGTCCCAGGACCCAGGACCTACCTTCCAGTTTCAGGAGCCTAGGTTTCGATTTCGATTGCAGGACATCGATTACTCTTGCTATATTCTGATAACATGCTTGGTCTATGGAGCTAACATTAAGGAACCACCATGGACGCTCTACTAGAATACTGAATATCCCTAGTCATAGAACTCTGGAGTGTGGCTGTTGAACCTGTGAAAAATGCTAGGTAGGTACAGTGTAAGGGGGGAAATTCAGATGCCAACTGAACAATGGTTGGTCTTTTGGTTTACCATTGTGTGAATAATACACCTATGTATTCGCTCAGTAAAAAATTTTATAACCCCCCCTCAAAATGTTTTCTTTTCCGTTTCAAGGTGCGTAGATTCCAAAAACGCTGCAAAGTCCTTGTCACATGGGTTTATTATTCTATTGGAGTTCTAGAGATTCTTGTTGGCAGTTAAATTTATTGTTTCTTTCATGTGGAATGATTGAATTAGCTATTCCTGATGATTTCCACCAATTTTGGCCCCCAAAACATGAAATAGGTACCTACACTTTTTTTCCCCCCCAGATCATATTTGATCATTGGTAGTGCGATTTAATGGTCTTGATTCAGCTGTTTACACTTTTTCTAATGTTAGTATACACATTGATGGTGATTTCAGACAGTTTTCCAGGTTTTTGACTAAAAAAAAACAATTTTGGGAGCTGAGCCAATGGTAAAACCTCAATTTCCGCGTCACAGAATAATAAACCAAAATGCAGTCCGTCCGCCGTATCACGTGTGCCGGCTTCATTTTTGGTCTAAAAAATTCGTTCTTTCGCACACATTCTCCATTTGGGCCCTAGTTGTGTCCCGAAACTTTGCAGCCCGATCCGAATATCCCCAGGGGTGTTATGAGTGAAAATGTGTATAAAAATAGGTACTTTTTGTGTTTTAGTAACATGTTAGTAACATGAGCTTTTGAGGTATCGTTTTCCATGTTTTTGTGGGCGAGAAGACCGAATATGAAGTCGATTTTAACCAGAGTGGAAAATTGAGGTTCTACCAAATGTTCAGCTCCCAAAATTGATTTTTTTTATCAGTCAAAAACCTTGGAAATCGTCTGAAATCACCATGAATTTGTATAATAACACTAGAAAAAATGTGAACACGTGGATCAAGACGATTAAATCGCACGCACTACCAATGATCAAAAATAATTATTTGACCCCAAAAAAAAAAAACCGAGCCTTCCTAATTTGTGTTTTGGGGGCCAGAATTGGTTGAAACCATCAGAAATAGCTATTTCAGTAAATGAACAGCCAACATTTCTGCAGGTATGTCCAATAGAATAATAAACCTATGTGACACTTGGCAGCGTTTTTTACTCTAGTGTTTTTGGGTGCCGGGGCAGTGTCCCAAGTGGCCTTTTGGACGCAACGCCCCTGGATATACACAAGTGTTAAGAACACTGCTTCTTGTCATGTGAGCACCCTACTTTCTAACGTGGTTGATTCTGTGCTATAAACACGGTTTTATGGTAAAAGGTAGACAGCTGTGAGGAGCCAGGGCTAAGGTTTGCCTTAATAGTCCGAGGGGGGGCCTCAAGACAATGGCTAACTGTGTCTTGGTCATCATTCGTTCGGGGCCCATCGGAAACTAAATTACGCTCATAAGCGCTGCCTATTGACTACCAGCTCTGAATAAAACTCAAATTTGCCTCGTGCCCCCCTGAATAAGCAAGCAGGTTGCCATTACAGGCGGAAACCTTGGGCCGCAACGGTTCAACGGCCCAATAAAACGTTTGAAATAAAAATCCTTTCCCGAAGGTAGAGGTTCAGCTCTATAGGTGGATTGTGTGTGTGTTTGTCTGTGTATGTTGATGATGTTTGTAATGTATCTACGTGTGTGTGTCACGTAGAGTTTGGTCGATTCGTATGGGCCTGGGGGACGAGAAGGCCGGGACACCAGGACACCATATTACTCTCAAGCCGAGGGGCATCGTCTTGAATACCCAACTCGGGCCACAACACTCGCCTGGTAAACAGAAGGGGGTTGAAGTTATCGCCAAATAGATGTCTGCCGTAGGACTCCTTTTGTCGGGCCCTCTGATTTGAACACAACGAGGTAACTCCGTAACTGCAGGTACTCCCCGGGTACCTCCTATCTTACCATACTCTTATACAGGTAATTCTACAGGTGCCCTATTCTTCTTCTAAACCATGATACTAGCTGAATGAACCACCATCACAGGGCAGTACCCACTTACGAGTATTAATTAGGATTTATTGATAATCCAAATACCTCCTACAGGGAGATGTTAACTTTACCTGTTCGGTGATAAAAATACCAGTCATGCAGCATGACCATATGAACGAATTTTTCACGTATCGTGCCTTCGTATACTGAATCTACCCTTTTCAATTTGTACAACAAATATCAACCCATCCAAATTCATCTATTTATTACCCTCTGAACGTATTTGTTATTTTTAATTGTTCATCGAACAAAATTATACGTATGTACGTCTTTTCCCTACTTTCGGTTGACAGAACTCATTCAGATTTTCAGCAATTTCCAAGTTTAAAAAAAAAACAGTTCACATTATTGTGGTTCAACTAACGCCAGATACAACATATTTTAGTCAGGTAACTAATTCAGTTAGAATTGTAATTTTTTCCCCAACCTTTAGTAATTATATAGATTTTTTAGCGATTTGTGACCCACCAAACTCAAATGGTCAGATTTGTGTGTTCGAAACTGCTTATCTTCAAACACATTTCTCTTAAGACTTCAGAGGGTGATTTCCCCCAAAAAGCGTCTCTAAAGCGATTTTTGACCCACATGTATTGAAATTTGACCCCCGAAGCGGAAGAGGAGGCATCGGGCATCCACGTAAAGAATGTCTTTAGTGAGTTCACCAAATCAATAGTGCTACTTGTGAGGTAAAATGCAAAAAAACGTTAAAAAAAAGTGAAACGGTAATTTGTACAAAATTTTAATTTTTTACACAAGTTTTCTTCTTAAAGTTCTTCTTGTTTTGGAATTTGACATTTTGTCCACCTAAATTAGCGGCTTTGCCCACTGAGCGCCGTATGGAATACGATACAGGAATTAAATGTGCATGTTAAATGTATCGGCGAATGAAAGTAACTTTGTTAGTAATCCAGGGATTTTACAAAACCATAACTACCCTTACAGGGACCAAGTTGGGGACAGTACCCCCTGCGCCGCACCGAAACCTAGTCTTATTGTGCGGTACCTAACCTTAATGTGGAGGAAAAATTAAATTCCGCGATTTTGTAGTTCCTACTATCAAAATCTGTTAGTAGGTATGTTTGTATTGACTTGCGAAACAACCACTCTGATGATTGAAAAGGGCCATCCCAAGGATAATTCACCCAAGTTAAAATGAGACAGTAGACAGCTTGCCTTGTGACTGTTCCCCTTCATCTCGATAGCTGCTACTCAGGGAACTGTTATATGCCGTAACAGTTTCTTGGTGGCTAACACCAAGTTCTGACTGGATATAGACATTGGTATCTAATATCTATATCTATATAGGTATAGGTACCTATATGTACATAGGTATAGATATAAGTATAGACATAGGTGTAGGCATAGATATAGGTATTAGATATAGATATATGCATACGATTAGATATAGGTAAAGGTATACGATTAGATATAGGTATCTAATCGTAAAATGCTTATTATAAGCTGCTTATTATAAGAGGAAAAATCAATAAAAATATATAGGTACACTTTATTTACTAGCAGCCACTGATAGCCACTGGTAGCTTTATTTACTGATGCCACTGATGTTCAAGCTGCATGACTGAAACTGTGACGTTAATTTTCCTTTATTGCAGTTGATTACTTCGAATTTCCATTCCTCCACTGTCGTTCCTTCAGCGAAATAAAAATCACTTGCCTCGCAGGTGGCTCCCGTTCTCGAGGCGCGTCAAAGTTCACAAATCACTACCTAATGAAAACAACGACGTTTAAAACCCCGAGGCCTTACAGGCTCTAGGGCTCGTGGAGAAAAAAAAATAGTTTCTTAAACCCAAAGAAGGCATCTCTCCATTTTAATGAAGGAGCTCGTTACAAGTTGGGCAATCAAAGGCAATTATTCCCGGCCAGCACCTCATCAACTTCGGAAATGTGACCCTTAATTTGTAGCACCTCCGCCATCCCAACCCTCCAGATGATACCTTTGATTTTTACATTTTTCCACCCTTTTTTCTCATACTCAAGTACCTGTTACCTTTTTAATAGCCCTTAAACCTCAGAATCGTGTACTAAGTGTGTTCAAAGGTTTTATCCCCCCCCCCCCCCCAAACCAAAGAAATGAATTCCTTTGGAAATTATTATAACATGCTTTATTATACCATGTTCATTTTTTTGTCAGTTATTTTGTTGGTCATTACGAGTTTTCTTGCTCCATAATGTGGCATACCAGGTAGGAGGTTATATGAGACCTCAGACACAAACAACCGATGTATGACAATCATACGTCGGTTGTTTGTATCTGAGGTCTACTAACCATTTATAGTAAGAGTCCGTCTATAGTCACTTTTAACCAAATTAACTTAACCAACCAGCTGGATGATTCGCTCGTTCCCCAGGATAGTATTAGTTAAGTATATAATTAGCATCAGAGTTCTAGTTCATTGCCTTTCTCTAAATTGTACCAAACCTACCATCACATTGGTTGTATGTGATCGAAATGCCAATGTTCTATAAAGGAATCTCTCGAATATTCATGAGACCTGTATTCAAGTAGTTTCATCATGAAGATGTAGATGTAGATTTGGTGGACCACGAAGATGTAGATTTGTTAGATGATAAGATTGCAATACTTTGGCACTGTCTCAATCTATGATTTTTTCGAAATTCATTCGATGAGTTTTCCAAATTACTTAGCACTCAATTATAACTTGAACACTTGCTTCTATCACGACTACCTCTTCATTCAACTCGTATAGAGAAAAAACTAATAACATACAATTTGCTCAAACCGCTACGTGACTGTAACGAACGGCTGAACGTACCTACACTGCCGGATAGTCTCAAAAAACCCTCATGTTCGGAATCAATTTAAAAACGCTGCAAGTCCTTGTCACATGGGTTTATTATTCTATTGAACATACCTACAGAAATGCTGGAAATACATTTATTCTTTCTGAAATAGCAATTTTTTATGGTTTCCACCAATTTTGGCCCCCAAAAACACGAATTAGGCTCCTATTATATTTTTTCAATTATCTTTGATCACTGATAGTGGCATTTAATTGCCTTGATTCACCAGTTGATACTACTTCTAGTGTTATTATAAAAATGTATGGCGATTCCAGACAACTTCCAAGGTTTTTGACTCATAAAAAATGAATTCTGGGATCTGAACTTTCGTTACAACCTCAACTCTTCACTCTTTGGTCAACTTCATATTACTTCTCCTCGCCCTAAAAAACATGAAAAACGACACCTTCCTTCACGAAAACCTCAAAAACCCTCGAAAACTCCTACTTTTACACCCATTTTTCACCCATAACACCCCTGGGTGCATTCTGATCAGGCTGCCGAGCTTCGGAGCACAATTAGGACGCCCAAATGGGGACCCAAACTGTGTGCGGAAGAACAACGACTTTAGACCAAATTTTAACCTACATTTAAGGTTAAAACTTCGTTAGAACCTCGATTTACCGCTCTTTGGTCAAAATCGACTTCACATTCGGTCTCCTCGTCCTAAAAAACATGCAAAATGATACCTCAAAATCTCATGTTACTAAAACACCAAAAAAACCCCATTTTTCACCCATCTTAACACCCTTGGGTATATTCCGATCAGACTGCGAAGCTTCGGGACACAGCTAGGGCCCCAATGGAGCCTGTGTGCGAAAGAACGAATTTTTTAGACCGAAATTAAAATATTCATTGATGATACATTGCATTTTTGGAATTTACGCACCTTGAAACGTAAAAGAAAAGATTTGAGGGATTGTTATACATCGAATACATAGAATAATAAACCAAAACGTATTAAAAATCCAAACATTTGTATTAGAAGTTTTCGAGCTACGGCGTAACTGACAGTAACGCCGAGCTTCTACGACCAACACGTACTTAGACCTCAAATGGAACCTACAAACCAGATTTCATTCATTTTGGTTCATGTTAACTAGGGACAGAGACATTTTGTTTATTCCATTTTCGATTCCAAAGGTTCATTAAGTATTGAAAATAATAAATCAAAAAAATGGAGAACGCCTTGGAATCGTTTGGAATCCCTTTTAACCAACACTATTACCAGTAACATCGTGCTAGATATATGTGGGTATAAACGTCATCTTCAGAACCATCCGACCCAATGAGCATGAGGTCTTGAGCGCCAAAATTCGACTTCAAAGGGAAACATCTCTCAATGTGTCCTGTTGAGCAGGATGAAAATATCACCCCTCAGTAAGGGAAGGGTGTTATAATCAACATCATACAAATGTTTCCACAGCTTTAGGTACCGCAACTACACACGATTAAAAATAAATGCCGACAGCAAACGAATTTGAATTGCACACAATTTGAATAGGATGCGAGTCCAGGGCGCTGACGTCGGATTGATACTGAGCATAGCGTAATATCTGCACTGTCCGGGGTGATAATTGTTTATGAGGAAACGATGAAGTGAGGTTGCTGGACACATTCACGTCCCCATATTGTTGCAGACGGGTGCCACGTTGATGAAGAATCTTGCGGAAATTGTTCGATGAAGCGGCATTAGGAATATAAGAAATGCCTGTATGGGAAAATATCTACTGGGGAAATTCTGTACGTTAAGTGACACGTAATCTGAAAAAAAGTTCCATTTGACTGTAAAATACCATAAAATTGGAGTTAGTTGTGTGCTAAACCATTTCAGGACGTTTTTCAAAGGCTATGGAGAACCTACCTTTCTCACGCACCACATTAAAATATCGTACGGTTGAAACGGTTTGACATCAGTTCGGTTCACGCAAGTGAACGGGAAGGTTGTTAGTTCGAATCTCCTTCAGAATCAATTTTTCCCCCCCCCCTCCCATCATCTCGACCGCTCCGAGACGTGTTAATTGGATCCCGCCTCGCGAACCTTCGGACTGGCTAAGTGGACTTAACGAGGTCAATTAATTTACGCTGGATTATAAATAAAAACCCCGCGAATATTTTATACCCCAGCGCGAGATTGTATCACAAGGGACCCCCGGCAACTTTATGTGCTGACCGAGGCTTGACAAGCTCGTCCTTCTCCCCAACCAGCGCGTATGCTATATTTTCAAAATGATCCATTTTACGACGTACCAATATTTGATTTGGTACACCGGCACCTCTATAAATTTCCATCCCGCATGATTCGTTAAGTAATTGCTGAACGTTGGGGAGGCGCGTTACACCTCTGTCTGTCCGCGTTTTTCCTACTGAAAATGACCCTCTGAAGTGGCTAGACTTGGAATTTTGGTGATACCCGTATTCGTTAGCATTGTTTCGAGTTTCAGCCAGTTTACATCCCTTCGCGTTCCGACAAGTGGCTCGAAAACTCTCAATAGAAGGGTATGTTTTTACGTTTTTTGCTAAAGAATTTTTTGAGACCACCCGGAGCATTGTACGTCCATCCGTTCGTTTGCCCTGAAAAGCTTCGTCAACATGTTAGTGAATGAAACGGTATAAATCCGGCCCGGATGTCGTTGCTAGGGATCACCTGATTATAATCACGTATGGCTGTATGAAATCGAGTCGGATGTTCTGTGGTATTAGAGAGTTGTCGCAACCATTTTCCGAAAAACGCAACCGTAAAACGTAACTCTGTTCTAGGGTGACAAACTCGGATGCTAACTATCCAACGTAAGTTCCATGAGAAAGTTACCTGTTCACGTAACTCCGGGCATATGTTGAAATGACGTTAAAGTAATAACTTGTCAATGATATATAATTTGTCTATCAAGTTAACCTCTTTATTCTCATACTAGCTCGTAACATAATTATTCCATTTTGATGGTTTTCTATGAGTAGTGAACAATTTATAGAAGAGCAATCGTGCCCGTTTACTGTACAACCACACGCACGGCATGGTGAGACCTTGGGTTCTTTGTATATTTTATATACCAACAATAATTGCGAATTGCAAGGCACTCACTTACCGTGCTCATGGCTTTCGGATGGCAATGCTCAAGATGAATAGGTACACGAACCACATGAAGTCCAAGGTTCCAAATATACCTAGAGAACGCAAAACAAAGAGAATGCAAACGGCGGAAAACCTCCTCCCGTCTTCTACGAAATTCGGGGTGACGCGAAAGCGTAGCCACGGAGACCGAATTTGGTTATCCGCGAAGAAGTTTACTTACGAATTACGTAGAACGTAGCTTTGAGATGCGTGACACGCATCTTTCCAATAGTTACGTGTTGTTGGACAACGCAAGTCTTGAAAACGCTAAAACTTACGAACGTAACACTTGCGTTTACGTTCTCTCTCCCGATCGTCAATTTTTGGTTGCGACAACTCTCTATTATTTCACTTGCAGAACGATGGTTATTTTGAATTTAAAAAAATGATGCAGTACTTTTCAAACTGTACAAACGTTATATATGCTTCATGAAAGAAAAAAAAAAAAAAAGATATATATGAATGATATATACATATATGATATAATTCTACCGCATATTTATGAAATGCGATTGCCCGGCTGGCTCCGGTACATGATTTAGGGCTCTCTTGTGGGAAGCTCAAGGGTAGGTACTGACCACAGAAAACAGTGATCTACTCAGAAGGGGCATATAGACAGGTAAATAATAGATCGTTGTGTAATAATTTGCGGCGTTTTTTTTAATTCCGCAGGTTTATTCCCGATTTTCTAGTTGAATTAAACCCCCAGATAGGTACTGAAATAGGTAATTTATTGTTTTCAGACCAGATTAACCGTAAAATACAATTGTTGACCATTTTTAGCTATTTATGACCCAAAAAACTCAAACTGGACACTCTTTGTTATCTAAACTCACTCAATGGATTAAAGCCATTGAGTGATAATTACTAACATTTAATACATCCTACATCCATCGAATATATTAAATTTAACAACATCCTTGAGTACTTTCTTAATTCATTTTATTTTTTTGGAGATACGATTTGCAATCTGTACAGTTCGCCATCATGTTACGGACTGATAATTCGACATTATCAGTAACTCGCGCTGTCCAAGCTATTTCACAGCAAAACGTTCCCACGTTCTCACAGCCTGCTTTAACTGCTAGAACACAATTCTGCTCTCATTAATACAGAGAATTGATAAGTATTCTCATTAAAAATGATAAATGACCTTAACAGCAATGTCCGCAGGTAATTTTCTGGCTGTTGAAGATGCTAATGAACCTGAAGATAATTTCCACTATAATGATATAATTATCATTGTAGTGACACTAATCTGATTATTGACTAGACCCTCGAGGGTTTCCGCTATAATAATTTCAAGTTTTTCTCCGGAGTGGAACGAGACGAAAACTATCACAATTTGAAGATGGTTATTAAGAAGATAATTAGAATACTGAGTAGAGAGATCACTACACTTAGCCCGAAGTTGAGTGTGGGCTGAAAAAAAAAAAAGTGTGAAGCGTCTTGGAATATACCAGGTAGGCACATACCGAGGTACCAGTAAAGAGTACCTACCCACCTGCTATCTACTGCAGGTAGATATCAGAAGTCTGCTCCAAGGTCGTCATTTCAACATCAAAGCGACTGTACATAAATAACATGACAGCTTTAAACTAAATAACCTGTTATGTAAAACAACTCTTATAGTAATAACGTGTTATCTCTAAAACCCTGTTTACAGCCACAGAAACCATGCGGACAAAAGTTGTCCTCCTGTCATGGATTCTATACCTACGCACTGTTCTTTCAGGCTGTTATTGATCCTTTCTCGTTTGCACTAATCCTCGCTAATTAACAAGCTAAGCTGTTATAACAGTCTCGGGCTGACTCTTTGAGTGTAATGAGTATCATGATTACATCACTAATAAAAAACGCAGAAATACTGTTGTAAGAACGCAGCGCTTTTTTCAACCTTTACCAGTTGTTTAAAAATTTGCTTGTTACACTGCACGAAAAACAGCAGTAAATTATAATAATTACATTCTCCCTCAAAATTGGTATTCGCGTTGTTTAATTATTCAAAATTGTTACGTTTGTCCCTAAAGCTATGCTTTCTTTACGCTTTTTTCTTTTATGTGGTCACTGTGGTCGCCTCACTCTTCTGAAAGCTTCACAGCAGCCATTATTATTATTGGGCTCCCTTTATTTTCGATTTCTGTACGTACTAACTCACTTTTTTGTGAAGTTCATATACCTACTTTCAATATAATCCCATTTTTACGTATTTAAAAAAGTAGGTACGTGATATGATGTGCACCTTGTAATAACGAACATGGATAACAGAAAAATATCTCTATCCTCTCTTCATGAATAAACAACTTCGCAACACGTTATTTAACCCTGTTATTTAAAAATAGCATTAGCAGGAATGAAAACCCGGTTCAGTTTGGCCTATCCGTACAACAGCTTACGACGGACTTTCCTTGGGACTGGCTTTCGTTGGAAAGCTGGCGATCCATCTGAAGCCCTCAAGTCTCCAACTTCAAGTTTCAGTTAATAATTTTTTATTTTTTACCATTTTCTGTTCTATTGGGGACGGCTGCGGCACCTACGGTTAAAGTATTAGCTCTCAGGTTTTTTTTTTGTACTCATGAGGTTAGTGTTTTGAAGTTGATAAATAATAATGTCACCACTGACACATCTTCATTATGATCCCGAAAGGGTAACGAGGCCAGGAAAGGTACGCTCGGCTTGTAATGATGAAGCACATAACGCTAGACGAGGTGGGAACTTAGATGTGGTGAGTCGACACAATTTTTTTTAATATATGAAATGCCTCGTTTATTATAATCAAATCATTTTGAATAATCTCTGTCTTCTCATTTATTAAAATTCCGTTAAAGTCATTCATTAACTGCGTGGCAAGGTTGATTAATTGTAGCGATGGAGTGGATTCAAAGTGGTCTTGAGCAGCTCGTCTTGTTTTATTACTGTACCGTAACGAAATCAGTTATCTTAGTTTCAATTGGGCAGACCGAACAAAACAGAAAACTAAACTTCAGCGATATTTTATTTCGCAACTTTTCATAACAAAATGACCCAGAGACAAAATTGATCTTCTGATGGTTTGAAGTCACTCGCCAACTAATAAATAATTACTGTACTGATAAACTCGAAAATGCACGACTCCAAAATTTTCCGAAGTTCAACACAAGTCCTTGACAACATTCTAAGCGGTTAGCTGTACGAAAACCACAGCAAAACCTCCTCTTTCCCAACCAGGTCAGTGGATCTGTTTGATTTGGAGTTTTCGGCACTCCACCCTACTGGCTAAGATCTATTTAAAACACAATTCAGTAGATATATACCTAAAAGATAACACAAAGGCACGTGTCTCTACCTAGTGGTAGTTAAGGAGGTTTGCGGATGCGCTGCTTGCAACGAGCACAGATCTATTATATCTCGAAGATAGGTAGATGTTATGTCATAAAACACCCAAGCTGAACAATTTCTTCTGATCTCCCGTTTGGGAATTCCAAGTTCGTACGAAGGCATTCAAAATAAGACGTTAATTCTCATTGAAGCAGGAAGGTACTTTGTCCAGATGTTCAGATTCAAATAAATAACAGGCTGTGTGTGAGATTGTGTCCTCTTGTTGGGATTTTGTGTATGTGTGTGAGAGAGGGAGCGCGAGTGTGCGAGCTGCAGATGAAGAGATTAAGCCTTAGCTGTTTAGCTGATGAATGGACCTGTCCTCCCGCACCAGCCGGCCAGGGAGCGTCTTTTACGAGAATCTTCCAGTGCAAAGGAAGCCTTCTGTCGCACGGAATGTGTAATTGTGTGACGCAGGTACGAACCTCTGAACATGAGTAATTGATCTGTGAGTTGAGGTTTTGTAGGTAAAGCCACATTCCTGTATCACATAGTAGGTAATTTCCCGTCAATATTGATTGAATTACCTACGTTTAGAGATTCGTACTCCCGAGAAGAAGGTTATTTCTTAATACATCGAGGTCAAAGGAGTCCAAGTCTGCAGCTTATGCTACAATTTTTTTCTTTTTTCCCCCCTCCTGAACATTTAGTAATGTTGCAAAACGCGTTGGAAACAACGTGGAGGCGATAAAGACATCTCGATTCCTGTGATCTCCATCAGCCGGAGACAAATCAACTCGACTGCTTCGGAAGAAAAATGAGGGTACACCCGGTACAGCGGATACTTCAACACAAGACGGCTTATCTCCGATCGAAAAAGGGACCCCGACACCTGGTAGTGGGTGTTTTGCGGGGGTTTTGAAACTTTGCCGTTCTTTTTGTTTCAATTGCAGTGAGGATCTGATAATTGTATTTTGATGTTAACATTAATCAAGACTGTCAAAAATGCCGTTGGCGGTGGTGGACCATCATACTTGAATAACGTATGGAAGGAATCAAGAATAAATTGTTAAAACCACGTTCGACAAATATCAATAAGAGTGAGTTGTGAACAGAAGATAGCGAATTTTTTACCACAAAATCAGATGGTCGTCAATAACCTCTATAGGCACCGAATATCTTCATTATCAACAACAGCCATGGAAGTCTGTATGTTTATGTTCCATCATCGTGGCCAAAAAAATTTTGAACGAGTGAGCTGATAATGTAGAAAAATGAAACGGTTGAATAGCAAGTCCACTGAAACGGATCAAACCCACACAACCAGACGGATCAGAAGAGTAATTTTTAAGGCATTCGGGTTATAGGTATATGCATCCTGTGTGCGCAACCAGTTGGATGAGAGCAGGCGTTGTTTTTATGTACATAGAAAATTACAGTTGATATAGCATTCCTACTTTTATAAGCCTCAATCTAAGATGAAAAAAAAATTATATAACTTCACTGACCTGCAAAACTTACGAGGTTCCACTTGAGCCAAAAAATTACCAAGATCGTCGCTTTATGACTCATAACAGACCCCCCCCCCCACATATTTGCATTTTTTTTTCTTTCTAGGTAGCTATATAATCTCGTTCGTAGAACTGAAGTAATTAAAAGTTTAATTACTTTCATAACATGGTAAAATTAGCTAATTATACAATCACGATATTCATCATTCACCGTCGACACGGATGATTGGTCGCACTCATCTACCTATCACTAACAACGGTAATGAACGGAATAAACTCCGGTTGTTATCCTGAGAAAAAGCTGTAAACCTAATTTCCCCGTGTTCTGCCCCGTAAGCGAAGATCATTATTATGCTGTGAACCGTTATTATGCTGCGTTCGACCCAATTACAATCCATAAGTATAGTTATATCATTCTTTACATTACTGCTACCATAAACCCTCCGTTTGTCGTCACAGTAACCTTTCGTAAAACTGAATTTTCATGGAGGTACTGGTGGAGGGGCAGTCGGTTTTTAGAAAAACAAGAAAACTTAAATTGTAGACGGGAAGTCGAAGAATGTTCTCACAAAAGCTAAACAACGATAAATTGTCCTAGGAAAAAGATACCAAAGATAAATAATTCTGGTTGCCAGGGGGAGCAGAGTGGCATTTTAATTGAAAGAGATGCGTTCCTCGAACCGCGGATATTTATAAATTATAGGGTTATGGCCTCTTCAGTAACAGCTTCATCGAAGTTTATTTCAGCTGCTTCGGAAATAAAGTCGTAAAATGGATATTTTCTGCTAATGCTCAACTCATAAACATTTCTTGTGAGTTGGGGAGCAGGGAATGAGGCAGCTTTTTCCTGATCCCCGAGTCTACTTTGTACGTACTTATTTATTTATAGACCTTATTGAAAATAGAATCAAGTTCATTTGTCGATTATGGCATCATATTTCTGGTTTGCACAATTTTCATGAATTTAAAAAAAAAATCGGTAGCCATTTCAGCCAAATTTCAAATTGTGTCCAGTAATCTTCACGAGTACAAATCCCACTTTGAGTTTTTATGTACAAAAATTAGGTAGGCACATACGAACGAAGTTCCTTTGTTTTAATCCAAATTTGACTTCTTTGTTGTATTCCAAAATCAGCAAAATGGTACGGGATGATTAGGTAGTTCAGACAAGAGAATTATTACGGCTTCGCGAAACCAAGGTCCTGTTTTAATTCAAATTACTGCTTCAAAAGTGGTACGGGACGATTAGTTCAGACAAGGGTATTATTAGGCATCACCGAATACCTACAAATCTGCTCTGAAAATAAGGTAGGTAGGTAGGTAGGTAGGAATAAAGTTCAGTTATTTTTCAACTCAAGAATGGATATCGGGAAGAACTCGCGGTTGGTGCTACCTTATTGTTCACAATAAAAGTTTATTTGAATGATGCCCAAGGAAAGACGACGTTCAAATTCGGGATTTTATTGGAACAAAAACCGAAAAAAATGCCAACATATATTGCAAGTTTATGTTCGAGTCAAAAGTTCGTTTCATTAGGTCGTGTTTGGATTTATTTTTTAAACGACACTGATTTGAAACAGGTAGTTTTGTGGTGGAATGATTTTGGAAGTTCTGACCCTCGTCAATTTTTGGGCTTATTCTTGTCTCAGTCAATCTGCTCACTAGTTCAGTTATTTTTAAAGTCAAGAATGGATATCGGGAAGAACTCGCTGTTGGTGCTACCTTATTGTTCACAATAAAAGTTTATTTGAATGATGCCCAAGGAAAGACGACGTTCAAATTCGGGATTTTATTGGAACAAAAACCGAAAAAAATGCCAACATATATTGCAAGTTTATGTTCGAGTCAAAAGTTCGTTTCATTAGGTCGTGTTTGGATTTATTTTTTAAACGACACTGATTTGAAACAGGTAGTTTTGTGGTGGAATGATTTTGGAAGTTCTGACCCTCGTCAATTTTTGGGCTTATTTTTGTCTCAGTCAATCTGCTAGAAAGCATCTTGTACCTACCTGTCATGTTCCGATACTAAATTTTCGTCACGTTCAAACTTCCCTTTTCTGGCCTATTATTTCAAACATTTCAATCCTCAGCCAAATCTGGCAAAACGATGTGGGAAAACATCAACAAGGCATCCGCCCTGCGGGTTCCACCGATTTCAAAGAAACGTTTTGCGGACCACAAATCACTCGACAGGGCCTTGCTGGCATCCCGTGTCTTCCAAAAAGAAATAGAAATAAAATTTAAAAGGTAAACAATAAAAAAACAGGAAACGGCAGGAGAGAGGGCGAAGGGGGTGATAGGAGTCGAAAAACGCGGCAGATAAATTCGAGATTTTTTTCACGTTTTCCTGAAGGATTTCTCACAGGTGTGCGGCTGGTAGGATTCCTCCCTGCCCATCATTACCGCCCTAATGTGGTCGAGGTAACGTTTTATAATGCGCCGCTGCCCGAAAAAGACAATGGGAGAGTTTTATAAGAATAAAACGGTCCTTTAAGAGTGGGTTCAAGGGAGATGAAGGAGATTGGGAAGTTTTGGTGGGTTCTGGAGGTTTCCGAGAGCCGTTTCCTTCTATTAAGTTCGGAGTCACGTAGTGTCTGAGTCCTTCTGGGGTTTCATATCAAAATGACTCTCAAGAGTTGGGGAGAGACAGGTGCAAGGGGACTTATCTAGACATTCCGGTTGGTAGAGGATTTACGGTGGTTGTTACTCGAGGAGACACGTGTTTGTTTCCTGTTCGAATTGTCTTTGTTGGTGACCGTCATCACTGGATTCTATCACGAATGTGCGGCGGATGAAGAGACTGAGTTAATGGACAAGGTGGAGGCGGCGGTGGTTGCAGTTGCTCCAAAACGAGATGTACTCGTGCATTCTTCTGTAAAACATACTGAGAGGAAGACGAGAGCTTGATCGTCACAGTTCGAAACCAGCATCAGTGGATCACCCAACCACAGATCAGCGAATGCATCATTCTCGGCGCTGTGGACGAAGAGACTGACGGTTGACGGACAAGGTGAAGACTGATGGACGTTGGTCCCTTGTTCAAAATGGGACACAGAAATCGACAGGTGATGAGCCTGATCATCGTAGGTTATTATCCTTGCTGTATGGCAGTGGCGTAGCCAGGATTGTTGAAAGGGGGGGGGGGGGGGTATCGGAAAACTAAAAAAGTTCCTGTCATGCAGCATGGCTATAAGAGCGAATTTTCAAAGGAATATTCCAGCTATCGTGTAAAAAGATGATATAGCGAGAAACCATACCACTTTTCTTAAAATTATATAAATTTTCGTGATTTTAGCCATTTTTACCGATGTTTGACCCTAATAAAATCAAATTTGACCCACTTGTTTTTAAGATAACTAGTTTTATCATCCACACAGTCCGCCCGTCGCGAATAATCATCCCACACAACGTCAGGTGAATTGATATTGATTTTAGCCATTAATCAATTTTTACCCCCAAAAATCAAAATCTGACCCCTACTCTGTGTGAAAAACAACTGTAATGGTATTTTTCTGTCTTTACTCACCCTTCCATACTATTCCGGTGATTTTACGTCAATTTTTTGCAATTTTAGCGGTTTTCACCGACTTTAGACCCATAAAAAGTCCAATTTGACCCCCTTGGAATTTTTGAAAATTGCTCATCTTCGAAATCATCCTTTTGTTTGGCCTTTCGTTTTGGAGAAATTTTGAATTTTTATGATGCACCCAAGGACGGATATCATCTGGAGTGGCACATAAATATATACTTAATACATACATTTTAGTTAAAATCTAGGGATGAACTGAGGATACTCTGAAACGGATTCGCCTGTAAAAATATTTCAAAAATTCATGTTCTGAAAACGTTACCCATAGCAATAGCTTAATTTCCTTTGAAAATTCGTTAATAAGGTTTGACATTACAAATAAAGATGAATTTAAATTAAATTTTACAAGTAACGTTTACAAGTAACAATTTTACAGGTAACGCTAGGTAGGATAAATTGATGAAATAAAACATTTATTTGGCAACAATATTCGAGAATTTTCAAGGAATGAAGCTATTGCAATGGGTCCAAAATTTTTCAGAAAATAAGTTTTTGAAATTATGTTACAGGCAAATCCGTTTCAGAGCATCCTGATGCATCTCTGGATTTTAACAAAAATGTATACGTATATTACATATATTTATTTATGTGTCACTCCAGACGATATCTGACCTTGGGTATGTTATAAAAATTCCAGATTTCGCCAAAATGTTCTTATTGCCAAACAAAAGGAAGAGCAATTTTCAAAAATTCGAAGGGAGTCAAATTTGAGTTTTTAGGGGTCAAAACTTGGTAAAAACGGCTAAAATTGGTATATATAAAATCACTAAAAGTGGTATGGAAGGATTAGTGACTACAGAAAAATAACATTTCAGTTGTTTTTCACACAGAATAGGGGTCTAATTAGGATTTTTGGGGGGTCAACAATTGGTATTAAGGGCTAAAATCAATATTATTCACCTGAAGTGTGGGCTGGTGACGGTGAGGGACTATAGGCATTTTTGTCAAAAAGATTGGATCAAATTTTTGGGACAGATCGTTAGTAATCAAATAAACGTAATATTATTTAACTGTTTAATCAGTTTGATTTACCGTTTAATCTGTTATAGTTGTATTTGTTTGTTACTTTTGTGATTGTTATCATTCTTAAGATTTAATTTTAATTTGTGATAGTTTTCGAGCCAATGGCGGGGGTTATGACCCCCGCTAACCCCCCCCCCCCCCCCCCCCCCCCGGATACGCCACTGCTGTATAGACCTGCCAATCGCTCAACAGCAACGTTGTTCAGCAAGGCCAAGGATAAAGGCCAAGACCGTAATGATAGCCAATGAAAATTCCTTTCGACTTACTGAAAAAAGGCGTTATTTTGACATTTTCAACAGGTTTCGGAGGAGTCGGGGCATACCGACAGATGCCCGAAGCTTCTGTTTCTACTAATAAACCTTCCTCAGCGGCTGACGGGAGGTTTTTGCACTCACTTCCCTCACGACTGTGCTGCCTATTAAAAATGCTCATGACCTCCTGTTGAGAAGCGATTTCGCGTAGACAGTCCGTTTCCTCGCTTGATGAGTTACGAGGTGGAATTCACCAGTCGGGGTGGCGGAAAGTGGAAAAGCATACTGAGACACACCTCAACTAGAAACGCGCGAAATATATCCCGTGATCAGGTCCAACATTATAATATGCGTATCTACTTATATTACCTATGTATCACAAACATAATATTTTGTTACAACATTACATATACTACATAATGAAAGTATGTAGATGAGTAATGAGGGTGGAAGCTCACTGTGTATTTGTATTCCTGGGCGTCGAATGAGGATTAATGCCGGAACTCAGGAATTTTTACTTTGCAGTTTAGTGTGCATGTTTTATCGTGAAAACCCCCTGACGATGTCAGTTTCTCTCAGTGACCAATAAAAATGTGTTCTGACCACTCGTATACGAGTATTTATAATAGTCATCTATACGTACAAAAATATAGACTGATGATTAATAAATATAGGTACAATCCAAGAGGATGGGGATGTTTTCCTTATGCCGGGATGAGATCGTTAGCGAGCGTCCTAATATCTCACCCACACAGAAGAGGTATGTATTTAAAATAACTGTAAATATAGTACACAGGTAGCAAATGACCTAAAACCTTCTCCCCAATCTCAGCTTTTCAACGTTTCCTACTTGGGAATATTTTATATATTTTATTGAAGCGGTTGTGAGAGCTTCTACTTGCACGTGAAAAAGCCCTCATTTTACTAAGGCTACTCAATCCTCTTGTACTTCAACGGCAATTTACAGCAGAATTAGCACGGAGTTGAGCAAGAGCCATTTGGCAATCATGGATAGCTTATTGATTAGGTAGATCTTATTTCACTCATTGCGTGTTTTGGACGAGTATTATAGCAGCAAGCAGCTTCCATGACGAACAGGCCCTAAACGAAGCGAATGAGGATGGTGCTATTAATAGTGGCGTTGTAGGTACCTAACAAAAGAAACACATCACTCACTCATCGCGCGGCGGACGGCAGTTTACTTTCTTTAGCAGACCCAAAACATACAATCGGGTTAAAGAGTTTGTAAACTCGGAAGCGAGCCATTGTGGAGTCTCGTAAATGAGATTTCGGGTTTTATCAAGAGTTTTAGAGTTTTCTTCTCATACCTTCGTAATGGTGCAGCACGGAGTAACACGGCTTGTACTTAATGAAAAATAATTCATCTGGGTAGTAGGGATGTTGCTAGGAACCAACCTGTAACAAAAAAAGCGATAATAAAAAAGTATAACTTTGAGGAATCGTGCCATTCAACATTTACCTCCTCTACAAGTTACAATTATTTAAAATATGCAGCTATTTCCAACATGCTTCCTTTGGGACAAAACATGAAGAAACTTGAAAAATTTTCCATTACTCATATCGAACCTGGAGATTAAGTTTAGCTGTGAGTTCTTTTGAGTTATTTAGTGTTGAAGTTACGACTTTAAAAGGAAGGATGGAACTGGGCCGGTACTGGCCCTAAAATCAAATTCATGCTCCTCGATTCTCTCTCTAATCAGTTACAGAAGTAGAGCCAGTTACAAGATATCACTAGATTCTACGAAAATCTTTTTTTTTTAACTTTTAAGAGAACCTAATAAATCTGCTTGATTTTGCTTCCTTATTTTTCGAGTCCACCTTATTTTTCAGTGTTATACCTACCTTCCTTCAGACCTCTCAAAATTGAAATAAACGTTCCAGATATTTTACAAGAAAATTGCACCTTTAAAAGCAAAACAGTAATATAACAATTTTCTTCCATTGCAACTTCACTAACTAGTTTTGAAACTCCTTCCTTACTAATTTCCTCAGGAACACAATTACATTTTGTTTCACTGGTCTCCTCAATAGACTTGGTGTTATCATGTTCTTGATATTTAAGTTCTCTTTGTCTAAATTATTAATACTCATAATGTAGATAAAATCTCGGTACTATAATCAATCTATGGAGACCCAACGTGATTGTGAAATAGTTGAAGATTATAAGTACCTACGCGATTCGAACGTGAATCATACTTTGGTCCTTTTATGTTTGCAGTAAAATAAAACTGAATTGAAGTTATATAAGGAATCAAACTAACCTTGATTCCAAATTACTTTCCACAACTAATTTTTTCACTCTCAATCACGTCTCACGTTCTCAGTTTTATCACAGGTGCCTTATTGGTAAACTGGGCGGACACGGTATAACACGAGAGAGTTTGAAAAACTGCATCGAAATTGCTATTTTAGTCTGATATATATGTGTCTCGGAAAAAACCAGCACCTGTGTGAAGTATTCAGATTGATGTTCATGTTCTTCTGAGTCGCAAATTTCTATTCATACTGGACCAAGGTGAAGTTATTGCTATTCAGAACGGTGTAAAGTGAATAAAGCAAATAATGTTGATCCAATGGGGGCGAAGATAAAATACGAAGATTGTCTGAAAACTGGAGGCTCAGAAAATATTAAAGTAAGGAAATCAATTACAGGGAAGGTCGGGCCTCAAAGGTCAGAAAGCGGTGAGGGACTGTTAGTAAAGGGAGGGGGGATAGTAGGTGGGTAGGATGGGGCTCGGGTCATGTCTGCCCACAAAAACTCTAAATAGTTGGGTTTAATTAATAAAAACAAGGTTCGGCCTCTCCGAAGAAGATTGTTCTGACAAACAAGGTGTTAAGTGGCCGGTTCTTGAATAGCACCGGTAGACTGGTCGTATAATGGGGCGGGAGGGAGTGTTGTGTTGCTCCATAGAGAAGGGATGGGAACGGGGCGAGTGGGGTTCGTATTCCTTCTTTTTGTTCGAAGGTGCGCGCTCGGAGAGAGCCAGCTCGACCGGGCAATTAGGCTGTAAGACGGGAGGTTGTATCGTTGTGTACTTATAACTACAGCATTTGTACAACTTCATGTGTTATTTACGAAACTATAGTCGCAGATACGTCACAGACTGTAATAAATTAAATAACAAAAAACAAACCCATTTACAACTGCTGCCAAAAGATTTGCAGACTGCATGGGACGAACGCATTTCTTCTACAAGCGCTTGTTCATGTAAAAATGGGAAATGCGCTCTAGATAACCCCATTCTACCATTTTCCGCGCATGCGCAAACACAAAATTCGCGTTAAGCGTCCAAGTCTATTTGTAAAAAAGGTCATAATGAGCTGAAATTCCGAGGATTGCTGGGTTTTAGTTCTCATATACACTTCATCAATTCTCAGATATTTCATCAAATAATTTGCGCATGCGCAAACGTAGAACCCTTGCAATCCAAATCAATCTTCTTGTTATAACGAACAGACTGTGATTAAATCCACAGTGGAATTGCTCCTGGTTTAGTGCCTACCCAGATGATCTGATTAGAATTTGATGGTCTCATTAGAATTAGACCGGACTCGAACCACGTCTCTGCTGCGGGAAAAACATATCTATACCCTGTAATTGTTACGAGGAAACCATGTACCACTCTTTGGCAGACGTCAGACGTTTTTTCATCATGATGGTTCAGTTTCAAGTGGAAACCTGCATACTTCAGGTTGCACGAAAGTTTACAAGTTTTATTAGTATATCAAACCAGAAGGGATAGGAATGTATACGTTTTCTTACAGTCCAGCCCCCAAGATTCTTGAAATGCCAAAAACTACACCACTGATTCGAACAGAAATGCCTCACCGTCACTGAAAATTTATTTTCAAAGCTCACCGTTCTAGACCATTCCGACTTATTAACACCGATTAAGCCCAACTTTAACAGCCTTTTTTTAATTATAGCTATAATAGGCTGAAGCCCGATCCTGCATCAATTAACTGCAATCATGCAAAATTGATTAAGTTAATTGGCCTAAGATGGAGAGGAGAGGAGGTCTACTCAAGCGATATACAGGAGGGGCTTTTTGTTGAGGTCATTTGCAGATTGTTCTTTTCGTTATAGCTATTAAACAAAAAATCAGTCATGCAGCATGACTTAATGAGCGAATTTTCAAAGAAATATTCGAATTAATGGCTATGGTTTTGAATAAAGGAAAACTTCGGTCTAAAATTTGGTTTTCTATGTATATTCTCTTCGTATTTATTTTAATTTGTACGTTTTGTCCATCCTGATTCTACCGTTTGTTTATTACGTAATTGTACTAAGTGCTTATTTATTTGATCGCTGTGGGTAAATTCAAGGAGTTGTACTAATCGTTTGCCTCCCCCTTTTTTGCTTCGAACTCTCGTCTTCAATTAATACTTCTCACATTTTTCAATCTGACCACTCTAAGGGGGTGGGGGTAAGAGTTTAAAGATTATCCTAGTTTTGGGTAATTTTTGCGCACTTTAAATGCTCTAATTTAAGAACGGATTTAGATATCTAAAATCCGATTTCACTATCGTGTTCAGCGTGCAAAAACCTTTAAAATGAGGGGTCACTTGTTAGAAAATAACATTTTGGGGATTTTTGGGTAATTTTTGCGCACTTTAAATGCTCTAATTTGAGAACGGATCAAGATATCTAAAATCCGATTCCACCATCGTGTTCAGCGTGCAAAAACCTTTAAAATGAGGGGTCACTTGTTGGAAAATAACATTTTGGGGATTTTTGGGTAATTTTTGCGCACTTTAAATGCTCTAATTTGAGAACGGATCAAGATATCTAAAATCCGATTCCACCATCGTGTTCAGCGTGCAAAAACCTTTAAAATGAGGGGTCACTTGTTGGAAAATAACATTTTGGGGATTTTTGGGTAATTTTTGCGCACTTTAAATGCGCCAAAACCCTCCTTAGAGTAGGCCAATTTCGCCCATCTTCGCACTTAGCCTTTCGATTGCCAAGATAGATTTTTTGTGCAAATTTGAGCTGTTTATCTCAATTCTATCGAGAGTTATCGTCTGGAGTGACACATATATAAATAAATATATATATACTCGTATATACATATAAAAAAGTGTTAAATTTCAGGAATCGTTTTAGAATGGTCTGAAACGGATTTCTATGAAGAAAATTTCCAAAAATTTATATTATTTAAATTTCGAAGCCATTGCAATAGCTTCATTTTCTTTGAAAATTCGCTAAAAACCACTCCTTTAGATAATAAAGAAAAAGATTGAATCGAAAAACATAGGGGCCGGTTAATTTTACCTTAATACTTATTTAAACATTTAATCCAAGCCTATTAAGACAAAAAAGAACTTATTTCTCCTACAAAACGTTAAAAAGGTGGGAGAGAGAGAGAGACAGCACGGCAAGAAAAAACTTTTTTTGGGGGACCTAATCCTGAGCTGAATGGCGCCCTGGGAAGCGCTATTACCGTCATTATCGAGTTCTATGGGTCATTATGTGGAGTGATAATGCCTACAATTTACATGGGAGCCCCACCCAGTGTTTTGATATTCAGGTTAATAATATTTTTTGGGGCTTACATAGAACGTCCGGGGGCATTAGCCAACTAGCGGCTCATTACGACGTTTAATTTGTCTTCGAGGAATTAATTAGAGCAGCCTGACGGATTGCTCAACTGTCAATAATCGGTGACTGCGATGGGTAATGTCGTACCCTCCTCCAAAGGAAGGTTAAGAAAATTAATAGTTTCGAATTTAGAAACCCGGTTTTTCAGTTGAAAACGGCCTTTAAAATTCGTATAACATCAATTTCTAAGGAATTGCAGAGGTGAAGAAAGCAGGTTACAAAATTGTTAATTTGCAATAATGAAATAGACTGCGAGGAAATTCTCAATAAAGTTTTCTCTGCCAGTTTTTTTCAACTCCATCGATTTTTGGTTTATCATTCTGTGAATAATACACCTATGTATTCGCTCAGCAAAAATTGTTATAACAAAATTTTTTCTTATCCGTTTCAAGGTGCGTAGATTCCAAAAACGCTGCAAAGTCCTTGTCACATGGGTTTATTATTCTATTGGAGTTCTAGAGATTTTTGTTGGCTGTTAAATGTATTGTTTTTTTCATGTGGAATGATTGAAATAGCTATTTCTGATGATTTCCACCAATTTTGGCCCCCAAAACATGAAATAGGTTTTTTTTTTTTTTAAGATCATCTTTGATCATTGGTAGTGGCATTTAATGGTCTTGATTCACCTGTTTACACTTTTTCCAATGTTATTGTACAAATTGATGGTGATTTCAGACAGTTTTCCAGGTTTTTGACTCATAAAAAACCAATTTTAGGAGCTGAACCTTTGGTAAAACCTCAATTTCCGCGTCTTTGGTCAAAATCGACTTCATATTCGGTCTTCTCGTCCTCAAAAACATGGAAAAAGATACCTCAAAAGCTCATGTTACTAACATGTTGTTAAAACGCAAAAAGTACCTATTTTTATACACATTTTCACTCATAACACCCCTGGGTATGTTCCGATCGGGCTGAAAAGTTTCGGGACACAACTAGGGCCCAAATGGAGCATGTGTGCGAAAGAACGACTTTTTTAGACCGAAAATGAAGCCTGTACACGTGATACGGAGTACGGGGTACGGCGTACGGTGGACGGCGTACGGCGGACGGACATTGCATTTTTGGAATCTACGCACCTTGAAACGGAAAAGAAAAAATTTTGAGGGGGTGTTATAAAAATTTTTTGCTGAGCGAATACATAGGTGTATTATTCACAGAATAATAAACCAAAATGCAATGTCCGTCCGCCGTACGCCGTATCACGTGTACAGGCTTCATTTTCGGTCTAAAAAAGTCGTTCATTCGCACACATGCTCCATTTGGGCCCTAGTTGTGTCCCGAAACTTTTCAGCCCGATCGGAATATACCCGGGGGTGTTATGAGTGAATATGTGTATAAAAATATACACAGCCAACATCTCTGTAGGTATGTCCAATAGAATAATAAACCCATGTGACAAGGACTTAGCAGCGTTTTATGAAACATGAACGTTAAGTGCGTGCGGTTCCTTCACCCAAAATGTGGTTGAAAATTACTGACTACGAATATTTAAATTTCTTATTTTTAAATTTCTCCAATTTCTAAGTTGAACCAACAAAGTGGGCTTCAACTTTGTTGGTACAAAGTTTCAAACAGGATGAGATGGTCTGCAAGTAACTGAAAGAGAATAACAGCAGTGACCCCAACGTGAATAGCTACAGAAGCGACCCACATTAATTTAAAGCGAAATTTCACTTCTGGAGAACATTTTGCGGGGGAAATCAGTAGGATGGAATTCGAGTGTCTTCAAGAAACATCTAGTGGGTAAGCAGGTACACTGTAGTAGGTCAAAATTTGTCAAGATTCAGTGGTGATGGGAGGAGGGGATCCGCTCTAAGCACTAGAAAAGGCTTTAGTTGGCTGTTCCGTACAGCGACAGAATAATCTATCGCCCAAACTTTTAATCCACCCAAACAGCCCCAGCAACTGAGTCGAGTGATCTCTTTTTCAGTGAGATTATTAGCTCGCACGTCATAACCGAACTGCTGCTGAATGCAGGTTTTTAACAACCCTATCAACCGGTTTTGGATTGTACTGCTACACCAACAGAATCGGGAATTCGTTTTTCAAACGACTGAACAGGAAGAACATGTTTTTAATACGTTGCTATCATGGTAGACAGCCGGTGCCACAAAAAAGTAGGTCGATTGCAAGGCGATACAGACAGTCTCAATCAATGGGCTCATGAGAACTTCTAGAACTGCTTCACACTGGTAAACCACTACTATGTAAGTAGTATGAATACACACAATACTGCAAAGTATTGTGCAGTAGTGTGGAAAGGTTGATCGTCTGTGTCGTGAGTCCCTCCCGGAACTACAACTCCTTAGATTTAAGTTCTCACCAAAAACAACCTTTAAAATAAGTTACTGGCAATAAACAGTAAGAGTGGGGCAAGGGACGCAGGACCCGGTACACAACCTGGAGCCCCACCACCCTGGTGGTGGCTTCAGGGTCTATATAACCCCGGATCCTGCGCCATTTTCGCCATTCTACACTTCCTCTAGCTGATGGCTACTCTCTCTCTATCCTCACCTCCTCTCTCCAAATTCAACTCTCAAATAACCACAAAATTTCACTTCTTTCATCCACACAGTAAATTCACACACACATATTTCATCAGAACATGGTGGAGGTCTCGCCCTTAACCAAAACTGATGAAATACACTAAACACCCGGTGGAGGTCCGCCCTTAACCGCTCACACACTCCTTAAAAATTCACTATCAAATTCACACACACACACATTTCATCAGAACATGGTGGAGGTCTCGCCCTTAACCAAAACTGATGAAATACACTAAACGCTCAGTGGAGGTCCGCCCTTAACCGCAAACACACACACACCAAAATTCTCAACAGTTTATCATCTCTACACGCTCGGTGGAGGTCCGCCCTTAACCGCAAACACACACACACCAAAATTCTCAACAGTTTATCATCTCTACACGCTCGGTGGAGGTCCGCCCTTAACCGCAACAACACCAAAACCACACACATCAAATTCACTCAAACCTTAAATTCAAACATATTCCAACATCCAACATCCAAACTACCTCCACCTCTCATGGTGAATTTTAAACCAACATAAATTCACCATAGTCTGTTAGTGAAGAGCGTCTGGACCGCGCGCATATTACCTACTCCTACCGCCTACCTTATTTTTACGATTATTTCTTCAACCCTTATTACACAGCTAGAATGGGATAACTCTATTAATATTGATTCTATTGACTAACTCTATTATACTGATGAGACGAAGCCAACGGTACCAGAAACTCAATTTCGGAAAATATGTTAAATAAAAGTAAATGCTTTACACCCGAGGTTCCTTCTTGCACGTTAAAACCACCCCTAAAAAGTGGAATCCGTACTCATCTCATTTCCGTCCCAGGCCCTAAGAAGGCCTCTTGTATGTGGCGAATCTTCTGTTAACCCTTCATTGCCTCGTTACATACTCACCCATGTGAAGATGTTAGTCTTCGTCCTTATACCTACCTATTTTTTAAAAAAAGTTGAGAAAAGTCGTGGAAGGCGCCGTGTTTCGATCTAAGAGAGAAGATAACGTTCGTAAAAAACACCCTCTTTGAAGGAAGTTAAAATGAAGACATTAAGAAAACATTAGAACATGTTCTCCAAAGCGAACGGCTCTCATCACTTTTACGACTCTGCTAACTGCTCCTCAGCCCCGTTCCTTGCTAACTGCATCAGTTACATCTCTGTTTATATTTTCCATCTTTCTCCTTCAACAACTCTCTCTCCCTCTCTCTCTCTCTCAGTTCCCATGACGTTTTCTGCCGGCAGAGTAATTCCTTTCCAAGGCCCAACCACCAGAGGAAGCCTACACCTTTACGCTCGAACGCGTTCTCGAGGAGTAAATACGATCGCCCCTTTTTTGCGTACAACTCTGCATTTACACTCTTTTAATTCCGGACTGCGAAAAAGTGAAGTTGCAATTTTTTTTAATACTTTTTTGTGTACGTTGGCTGTTTATTGGAACAGATGCGCAAAGGATGTTGCCCTTTTTCCAAACGTCGAAAGGGGAAGCTCGAAGGAGAAAGAAAAATAACAAAAATTTTCATTACGGAGTGAACGATAAGTTTGCATCTGCCATAAACCAAACGCGGCGGTTCAAGGAAGGGCTGAGGGAGAAAACGAAGAGCGAAGAGATGCTATGACATTGGATTTAATGGCTGCGATGGACACTTGGTAATACTGGATGGGTTTAATGGATGGGGGATGGACAGTTGGTAATACGCAGAGATGAGTCGTTAAATCCGGTCGTGATCTTGGAGAATGAGAAGCAACGAGGTAAAATAGGCAATAACAAAACGGGCAGAGGGGTAGAATATGGTGTCACCAGAGTTCAGACCTACCTCTGTGAATCGGAGGGGGGAGGGGGGACCACCGAACAACAAGAAATGTCGAGATATAGACAATTTTTTTCATCTCAATAATACCTATTTCTTCGCGTCCTGGAGAAACTGCGGTTTTCTCGTTCATCTTGAACGTTTCGTACGGACGATTTCGAACATGGGAGAGAGCAATAAAAATCGAAATACCTACTACAGACGCTGGTTCTGAGGCCATATGAAGCCCAACAAGAGCTCACGCTGTGAACATGATCGGCTTGGAGGTGGTAGAGTGCAATGGTCAGGATACACATTGCAAATTCTGTACACTTTAGCCCTTAAGGCTTGATTAAACACTGTATGCCATAGACTGTCCATGCACAACATTTCTTCAATACATACACGCTGCATACCAACGATATTTTTGCATAATTGTGTTGATTAACGACAAGAAACACCACAAACCTTTGCAACCACCTGTGGTACTGAAGAGATACAGAGCCTCTGCTATCAATTAATAAACATCGGCATTCTCTTTATTGACTGAGTATTCGCACAACTCAACGGCACTAATCGCTAGCCCGCCCATGCGTGACACCACAACTTTTCCCACTTCAGCGTTGACCTAATCTGCCGTAAAAAGGAAGAACGACTCATCTCGAAAATAGTCGAAAATGGGGTTTTCACATACCCCCCTGAATTTTTGGAAGCTCTTTCCAATGGGGAAGTCAATCATTTAAAATTTAATTCGAAAAATTGTTAAATTTCAATTCAAAAATTTGAAAAACGTGGCAATAAAGTGTAAGTAAAACGCCTTTTTTGAACTATTTCAAGGTAAAACGCCTGAAATCGGCATGAAAAACGCCTCAATTCGTACTTTAAAACGCCTCATCTCAATGAAAATTAACACAAGGTGTTTTACCTCTTACTTGCTGGCTTCATTTTCGAGGTTGAGGCGTTGTTGATCTGATGTGCAAGGCGTTCATCCTCAGATTTTTATAACAGCTGAGCACACATGAGGCGTTTTTAAGCAACTGTTCAGCCATTTCATCCATCAACACCACAAGATAGAGCCCTGAGGTGTTTTAACTCAATTAGTAGCTATTTTATTTATTAATTTTTTTATTTTTTATTATTTTTTTTTTTTGTTCAAAGGAAAAACACCTCAAGCTGTTCCACCTTTAATTTCTGAACAGAAAGCTCGATGGGGAAAAAACAAAACGCCTTATGAGCATTTTCGGCCTATTAGAATCGATTATTTTGGCGATTACGCTATCTCGTTGTAAACAACCAAACATCTCTTGATCGACTGGCGAAGGAGTTTTGGAAAAACACTGAAGCGCTCTCCTGAAAAGTTGTGATTTTGAGAGTTGAGGCGTGTTACCTTTTCACGGCAGTAACGTCTGCAGAGAACCCCAGCATCCTGGGGCTGACAGGTACTGTTGTTGGTGCTTCCATGATTAAAAACAACATGAACGATCACGACATTTTGCAGATTGGCCATCTACCGAAGCATCACAGCATCATCAACGCTGGTACATGTAATCAACTAATGAATAGTTATTGATAGTTATTGACTTTCTATTTATGCTCTTGCGCCAAATGATTAATTGTGGTGTGCCTGTAAAACAGTGAAACCTGACTTAACGGCCACCTCTCTTAACGGACAAAATTATAAGGTCCCAGCTTTGAAGATAGGCATTTCTACTGGCATGGTAATGGACAATATTCTCTATTCATACCAAACATGACTTCAGTTCTTCCCTTGTTTTTCTCCTGCAGTAGGAAAAAAAAACACAGATCACTCATCTACGATTACAGAGCAGCTGTAATAGGCCAAACAATTTATTGCTAATTTTAATAGTCCTTTGTGAGTCGTTCCGTGTGTTCAGTGCAGAATCAGTCGATGAGAGGATGAGATTTTTTATAACTTTTTCCGCAACGATGCCGATTTTACCTCGGACAACACTCAATCCAAACCAAGAAGTATAAATTATTCCGTGTAGGCGGTCTTCTGTAGGTCCTCCTGTTCGCAAAACGAACTCCGAATCGGGAAAAAGCCAGTGGCTGATACTTCGAAGAAGAACAGGAGATTATGCGTCAATACAATGCTACAAGCTGAAGCTATTCTGAAGCTTTAGGACAGGTCATTCGTCTGAAGGAATTCTATTTGAAAAACGGTTATGAAGAATTTCTCAAATGAGACAATTACTTATTGATCAGTGGAAATTACCGAATCCAAGTTTAAGAAACTTCAATTTTGACGTTTTTTGAGAAAAACTAGTGATATACTTAGCTACATATGTATGTATTTATGCAATATATGACTTATAATGCATTTTATGACTTATAATGCATAATAGAATTGGCATATGGATGACTTATAATTCATAATAGAATTGGCATATGGATGACTTATAATGCATACACGCTTATGTTTATACTGACAATGGTTTATTTTCGCTCTTACAAGAAGTTCAATCAATTTTTTTCTTGTTCTGCAATCTGACTACCTATCCATGTGTGAAACCTTAAACTCTGATGTCTATAACGGTTCAAATTTGGTGGCCCGTGGGTGTCCGCTGTATAGAAGGGTTTCACTGTATTTAAAAATTTCGGGTATGATAAGTTGAGTACAAAAGCTATACCTAACTATACGCTGGAAGTTCTACACTCAAGACACAGGCTGTGTGTAAGCTATTTGTGGGGTACGCTACCACCTGCTGAGATCACTTGAGAATGCACACTAAGGGCGGTATTCATAGTCCTCACTTTATTTAAAGTAATTGCTTAAGTGAACAAATAAGGAAGCACCGTCCACTTGGGCTATTCATAGTCAGTGATAAAGCAAATGCTTAAGTCGTCCATTAGCATTTCCTTTATTCCTATTTCATAGACAATAAGTAGACAAAGAAAAATCTTTACTTTTTGGCCTAAATGAGTGGGAAAAACTGAAGAGGAATGAGAAGTGGAATATGAAGTCGATTTTGACCGGAGTGGGAACTTGAGCTTCTACCAAAGGTTCTGCTCCCAAAATTTATTTTTTATGAGCCAAAAACCTGGGAAACTGTCTGAAATCACCATCAATTTGTATAAAAACACCAGAAAAAGTGTCAACAGGTGAATCAAGACAATTAAATGTCACTGCCAATGATCAAAGATAATTTGAAAAAAAAGGAGCGTACCTAATTTGTGTTTTGGGTGCCAAAATTGGTTGAAACAGTCAGAAATATCTATTTCAATTATTTCCCATTAAAGAAACAAAAAAATGAACAGCCAAAATTTCTGTAGGTATGTCCAATAGAATAATAAACCCATGTGACAAGGACTTTGTTTATCAATTTCCTTTGCATTTTGTAAATATTCACTCTTCGAAGTAATCCTAACGTGAGCCGGGAGTTTGCCATCGATTTTGATAGTTCATTAAAAATTATTCCAAACGTTTCCAATTTGTTCATTATTGACTAACTTTATGACTTTGCCTAGTAATAAGATTCTACCTGACCAAAAGTAGTATAAAACCCAGTTATTTTCTTTTTCGCAGGAACTACAGTAAAAACGTAATTTATATTTAAAAGGATAAGTAAAAAACGCTGCAAAGTCCTTGTCACATGGGTTTATTATTCTACTGGACACACCTACAGAGATGTTGGCTGTTTATTTATTGTTTCTTTCATATAAAATAATTGAAATAGCTATCTCTGGTGGTTTCCACCAATTTTGGCCCCCAAAACACGAATAAGGTACCTACGCTTTTTTTTTTTTTTTAATAAATTATCTCTGATCATTGATAGTACCATTTTATCGTCTTGATCCACCTGTTGACACTTTTTCCAGTGTTATTCTACAAATTGATGGTGATTTCAGACGATTTCCCAGGTTTTTGACTCATAAAAAATCAATTTCGGGAGCTGAACATCTGGTAGAACCTCAATTTTCTATTCTTTGGTCGAGTTCATATTCGGTCATCTCGTCCCCAAAAACATGAAAAACGATACCTTAAAAGCTCATGTTACCAACATGTTGCTAAAACGCAAAAAGTACCTATTTTTACACACATTTTCACTCATAACACCCCTGGCTATATTCCGATCGGGCTGAAAAGTTTCGGGACACAACTAGAGCCCAAATGGAGCATGTGTGCGAAAGAACGATTTTTTTATACCGAAAATGAAGCCTGTACACGTGATACGGCGGACGGCGTACGGCGGACGGACATTGCATTTTTGGAATCTACCTTGAAACGGAAAAGAAAAAATTTTGAGGGGGTGTTATAAAAATTTTTTGCTGAGCGAATACATAGGTGTATTATTCACAGAATAATAAACCAAAAGTAAAAGAGGGAGTAAAAACAAATGGGAAGAAGTAGTAATACAGAAGGGAAAGGGAGAAGTAAACGTACGTCAACACACCTAAACGCGAGCACCAAGTGTATAATAGAAATATTTCAAAATAAAACAGTTGCTTGCTCCACTGTTTACTTGTCCTGACCGGACAAAACAACGGAAAACCAACAGAATGGCACGGCTAATAGCCGAGGACATATAACTAAACAAAACCAAACACCCGGCCAGAACTGCCAACTTAAGCTCAAACCGGAGAGTTGGGAAACATTTTGACTTAAATAAAGATTTTTCTTAATTTTATAAAGTAAAAGACAAAATTTGGCTTAAGTAAAGATTTTTCTTTACTTCGGGGAGTAATGTCTATGAAAGCGAAATCAGATGAAGCATTTCCTTAAGAAATTATTTTACTTTCAGAAGTAATGTAGGTATTATTTTTACTTAAGTCAGGACTACGAATACGGCCCTAAAACTTCGCAGAATCAAGTAGTCTAGCTAAAACAAAGATTTTTTATTGCCAGCTAAAGAAATGTACCTATTAGCTACATCCAAGAATTCGATGGGAGAAAATATTGACGAGTATACTGTCAGGCTCCTGGTGGACATATGAAAACAATAATGTTGCATTTGCTATACTAGTATTACTGTTTGTTTGACGTACCTAAAGAACGATTCAACCAGTATTATACGACCCTTCAGTGTTATTTCTCACATCGACAATGTAAACCACTCTTCTCCGGTATACAAACGAGGAGAGTCGAGGCCCGCGGTGAATTACGGCTCTTCCACGGGCTCTCAGGTATCAAATTGGGTGTGCAGCTACGTCCAAATCATCCGCCGGCCCCACCTGGCTCTTTTGGGGTGAAATTTATGAGCCTGGCTGATTGCCTGGGACGGCACAGAATAACAAACCCGATTTAATGTGACGTTCTCCGGGAGTCAATCTTTCACCCGTCGGTCGACCTTCATAATATTTTTATCTGGAGTATACTTAGCGAGTCGATGGAATGACTGACCGCTGAATGATCCGTTTAGGTATAAATATTTTTTAATGAATCTTCCGTTCTCCGTGATTTAGGCATAGACCGTGGTTTACTTACTAGCAACTACTAAATCGAGTAAATCACTGTCAGCACCATACATTTTACTGTAAAGTGTAATACTCAACTGTAGGAGCCAGTTGATGAACACATGTAATCAACACTACTTTTGAAACTGGTTGTCCTCAAACGCTCTTGTCGATATGATTTGATGAGAATTGACGAGTACTAGGTACTTACCAACATGAGCATAATGAACGTCAAACACTGGCTTCTTATTCAGGTCTTTTTGGCCAGGCAATTTATGCATTTGCAGTCATTCCATTAGGGTCACTAGTGGGTCATTGTGTACAAGAACGAAGGATATCATTGTGCTGCTTTTTGGTTCCTCACTACCAAAAGGTAGGGAAGCCTTGGATTAGTGATTGAGTAAAAAAAACGCTGCAAATCCCTGCACAACGATTTATTATTTTGTAAAGAATATCTTTCTGTTAGAGATCACAGCTCTCCGTATAGATAACCCTTTATCTCATATAATATATGTACTATTCTATACATATTATGTAGATCGCAGACCCTCCGTAGGTTAGCACCTAACCCCGTACTCGTTACTAGGTACCTACCTAAATCACGAGTTAAATGTTCCTAAAATAATTCTGTCGATGGCAAACAGTAACTAAAATGGCAAAAACGCAAATAATGAAGTTCTGAAGGAAAATTGTTGATGTGGAGTGAAATAGATGCCCCTTCTGCGTTGATCACTGTTTTCTGTGGTCAATACCGACCCTCGTGGTCAAGTATAATGAACCGTTGTGTAATAACTTGCCCATCAATATTACTTCAAGTTGCAAAAGTACCGATCAACAAAATCCAATAGTCCATCACTTATCAAATGAAATAATACTGGAGAACAACCAACTCGACACCATACAGCCATCCTTGATTTTATAATCAGGTGCTCCCTAGTGATGATATCCGGGCCGGATTTATACCGTTTGATTCACGATCGTGTTGACGATGCTTTTTGGTGCACACGAACGTCTGGACGTACAATGCTCCAGGTGGTCTCAAAAAATTGTTTAGCTCAAGACAAATTTAATAACGTAAAAAAACCATACCCTTCTATCGAAATTTTTCGAGCTACGGCGTTCTGAAAATTTCAACCCCTATTTTTAACCCCTTATAGATGACTGACACTAACGCCGAGCTTCGAGGACCAACTAGACCCCGAACGGAACTTATAACCCGAATTTCATCAATTTTGTTTCATGGTAACTAAGAAAAGTGGCCCGTACGGCGTACGGTTGACAGACAGAAATATTTTTATTGCAGTTTTGGATTCTACATACCTTGAAACGTAAACCACTAATAATTTTGAGGGGAGGCATGATTTTTTTTTTTTCATGCTCGATTCCAAAGGTTCATTATTGAAAGTAATAAACCAAAAAAAGTTCGTCCTCCAAAATGAAAATTTCCACAACCATTTTGCGTTTCAGACATCGAGGAACATTTTTGGTTCCGTGTCTTTCTGTGGTGAATTCCTTGTAACGCCCATAAGTACCCGAAATAACGGTCGAAAGGGCTGGAATTTGGAGGGTAGGTGCGGGTTGGGTCACAGAAGATCCCATACCAAAATCATTTAAAAAGTACTGTAACTTTCGTCTGCGCATGCGCAAAAGTGAAATACTTGAAACTCCCATAACTAACTTAAATATCGTTGAAATGAGTTCAAACTTGGAGGGTCAACCAGGAATAGTACTTTGATAGTTCCATATCAATTTCATTGGAATCGTACAGTAACTTTCGTCTGCGCATGCAACATGAAATGTTGATCACTTCCTTGTAGCGCTTCCAACTACGCGAAAAATAGTCGTAGAGAGCTGAAATTTTGAGGGTACACGTGGGTTGGATTGCAGATGTTCCCGTATCAAAATCATGCATGGATGCTCCATCCACTGAATGAACCTACCCAACTATTTTGTACGTTCATGCGATTCAAGTGAGGAAGCTCTGCTGCCTACTCGTATTGGCGGAGAGGTTTACAACAGGGCTGCCCCGAAAGGAGGGCTACTCATCTTGGCGGGTCCCGGGGCCAAATGGACCCATTCTAGGGAAACTGCCCTTCGAATAGTAGGGTTCTAAGTTACAGTCGAGGCTCAATCGATTGTCTTCACAAAACGCTGAGTAAAGTTCCAGGTGAATCCTGCCTCCAGCTCATATTTCGTCTCGCACGTCAAAAATCCCATCTAGCGGATTTTGGGTATCTTCCGAATTTGGATTCACTGAAGTCACTTGAGTTAGAACCCAACCATCATCTCCTTCAATCTGAGGGATCCAACTCTGTAAACCTCACAGAAGTGAGTTTATTTGCGCAGATCCTCTTGTACATGAAGATGATGTCCATGTGAGTTCGAGAAGTCCCGGAGCAAGCAACGGTCAAAGGGGCTGGTATCTGCACGATGCGACATTAGAACGGGGACGAGGCTCCCACGAGAACCTCCAAGAATCGTGATATTTGATTGCTCAACTTCGAATAAAAGTCTCATTCAGCGAAACGGACTCCTAATGCCATTCAGCTAAATAATTACAGTAATATCACTGAGGGAAAAGATTGCATAAGACAAGCTTTGCTTTGCTGCTGAATCTTGTATTGCTAGTTCGAATAACGTGCCTTTTGTCGAAACCCTAGGATTTCAGAGCGAAACATTGCCAGCTCATGTGAGATAGTATTTAAATATATCACTTTGTTCCAGTGATAGTAAAGTAAAGTAAAGTAACAGTCATTCCAGGCTGGGGCATTTCGTCCGACTGCCCTGCCAGCGACGCGGACGTGATCAGCTGTACTCCAATGAGAGGATCAGCTTGTTCCAGTGATAGCGCAATAGGTATTTAGAGCTTCCACATTTGAGTTCCTTCTTAATGACCATTCTAATGACCACATAATATAGGGTGTCCTCCAATCTACACCCGAACCAAATCCCTAAGAAAAAATTGAAACAAAAATGTTCAAATAACCCCTTGATTTTTTCGTAAATTCAAAATAAGATATTTTTGCACATGCGCGAAACGGATTTGTTTTCAAATGAAGATCCCAATCTGTATTGCATTTAGATTTTACGCATCATTTAATGGAGAAATGACCAATAACTCTACTTTCTAGAGCTCATAGCATTCGTATCATGAGCAAAATTTCGCAAGTTGCCTTAAAAATTCCACCTCAGAACCCAACACGTTGCACATGAATTTGCAGTAGACTATTCATCATTTTGGAATTTAGGTTACCTTATGTTGATGTATGATCTTAAATTAGGTGAATCACCTTAGATAAATTCCAAAATGGGTAAATAACTTTACCAAGTGACTCAGCGTCGAAATTGCCTGAAAACTATGAGCAATATTGTCGTACTCTCATTTTGTTTGGGAAACCGCCCAAATTTCGCACATGATCCTAATATGTACGCTGTGAGCACTTGAAACATATAATTTTTAGACACAACTTTTACCTAATAGCTGATAATATAATATTATGATTCTCGCGTCGTCAGCAGGATTTTTGAGTACCACCTCCCATTATACCATAACGACAACGCCCAAACCTAAGTGCTTTTAACTCATTTCGAGAAAAACGCATTCGAAGTTTTGAAGCCGCGGTATAAATCGTCGAAAAATGGCTTTGAAGCGACGGCACTTTCTCAATCATGACACTATTTGTCACGCGTAACACTCCACTATCAAAAAGCCATTTCGAAACAGTGGGGGGGGGGGGGGGGGGAGGTGTACATATGCGATTTAGGCATTGTGCACTTTGAATTAAATCGCAATTTCGTGCTTGTTTTCAACAACGAACGATATTTTGATCTACTTTCGTCTTCATTAACACCAAAACGTTTATGTGCGCTACCGAAATAGTTTTAAGGGGATCATCTACTGACTATGGAAGGAAGGGTTCCTCTCGAGACACTTCAGCGATTTTGGCATGGTCGGACTGTTCATTTCTGGAGATAGCCGATACAATTTGTTACCTGTTTGAAATAGGGATTCGCGATATTGGCAAGGTACAGAATATAATAGTGACCCGAAAAATTTAATTCGGCAAAATGGGCCAAAATGGCACTTAGCATCTTATAGTGGCCCATTACGGCCAATAATTATGGTAATAATAACCTTTGTCGACATAAACGAATTTCGTTAAATTGATTCCAAGCAAGGAAATGCTTGTGGAAAGGTAAAGATTCAAGATTAAAGTAGAAGCTAACAGCTTACGTTCAGCGAAAGGCTCCACGATGAATAAGATATTTGTGATAATAATGTTGGACGCTCTGAAATTGGTTTCCTTCAAAGGTTAATGTTTCAGCGGGAGGATTTAAAATCATCCATTTAAAAAACTTGGGACCGCTCATCGGGATCTCGAGAGAAACGGTATCCAAAGTTTATGAGCCCAGAAATGACCAGTGTGGTTCTGATTAAACTTCTACTTTTCACGTTTCAAGATCTGAGCGGCCGCGTTGAAGCTGCCAATTGATCGAGTGCTGAGTCGACAAGGCCTACGGAGTAGCAGAGGAATTTGAACGAAATGGCGAAATTCCATCGTGGTGGAGTCCGGTATCAAAAAGGCGTAATGTGAAGTGGTCACTGTCAATACACATTACATGTGGGTCCTAAACTACTGAAACTATACGTATTTTTGCAGGTTTAATCAGCACCGGTCAATACCATTAATACTTCGAACATAATGTTATAGAATTCGTCATAACAATTGAGGCTCCAGAAATCCAGGAAAGACAACACCCAACAAGGTTCTGCCTACAGCTTTAGTGGCGTCAAGCACTGTCAAGTGTAACTGTTGATGAAACATGACCTATACATGGTGCACCCTCCATATTTCATGTCAGACCTGAAAATTGCAGGTTTTTATTTTGCGAGACATTGCCAGCAGTTTAGTGCAATTTTTGAGCGTTGTGCTGGCACAAAACCTTCGCAGCAAATTCTGACGACCCAACGAGTTTATCATCAAAACTGTCTCAAGTGTAATTCAGCCAATTGTGTTACTATCAACATGTTTCTTTAACCAACAACACCATTGTGACTCTGCGAATACAGTACCATCAATGCTAGTCCCTCTAGTTTGTAGATGAACCAGTATTTCCTCAAAAACAGCGAAATAGGAAACGGAGGAAACCCGGCGTTTCCATGTCCGGGCAAGTCATCTAACCGATCAACCCTGGTATCTAACCATCGCTCTATAACAGGCTAAGATCTCGTTCGAGCTCCTTTTGTAAATAGTAGGAATTATAACAGAGGTGAAGACGCGGAGTCACGTAGCAACAGATGTTGAACAAAGGCATCTGCTTCTGGGGAGCCAATTAAACGAGTTACAGGCAGCTCAGAACTCTGGGTGACTATTTCATGGCAACTCCGAGCTGTTACGGGTAATGGGAGTAACTTCGAGCTTGATATGGGTAGACAGAATGGGATAAAACTGGGGTTTATATGGGAAACCCTGACTTATGATCCCTGTTCAGAGGTCACAGAAGGGCTCATTCTCGGATGAAAGCCACTGAAAATTGGAAGAAGTTCTATTTTAAATTCGACGAAATTGCTTGATGAACGAAAGGCAATTAAAAAATCTACTTAGGAGGTTTTGAGTAAACGTCTAGGACACTTTTTTTGTAAATGGCCTGATAAGGGACTGTGAAATGAGTTTGCAGTTACTTAGCAGCTCCATGCTCCACGTTGGATGTTGGAGGACAGAAGAACTGCCTCTGAAATAGTCTGCAACTCTGCCACAGCATCCCAAGAAAGGGTTTGTTCCGATAATAATAATAAGCACAGGGTGGTTCCGTGCATCAATATCAAAGATAAATCGTGCTGTAGACCTACGACGAATATTCTAACCAAACATAGCATATTATCATATTATCTAACATCTTTACGGATTTGTGTTCAAATGGCTCTGAAATTTCACGAAAAACTCACATTGCGTTAAAATAGGCACAAATACGATATTTCCACAAGATTCGCGAAATTTCTGATCTTCAAAGATTTTATCATCTGATTTACCTAATTGAATTGGTCTTGAGACCAGGCGCAATCGTCTCTGTTAGTTCCCTTGGTTTGACAGAAAAGCGGTCTCCTGTTATTATCACGTTAATGCTCTTTGAGGAAACCTGGACCTGACAGCTCGAACGTGATCTGCCTTAACTTCCACATTAAGTAATTGTGTAAAAGTTGTTCCTTTTTTTTAGGGTTTGTTCAGAGAAGGAGGTTTGTTCTTGTATATGAAGAGCGGAAACAAAAGAAGCAAAGTGATTCTTGTAAACCGGTGTCTGCCTCATTCGGAATTGAATTGATCCGGCTTTGAAAGGGATTTTGAAATTGAGATCGGAGCGGGTTTAGGATCGAGCGAGGGGGGTTACTTTGCCATTTAAGGCTCAACCCGAGAGGCTGAAACACCGATGGATGAGGTTAGTATAAGGAAGATCGATATAAAAAAAGCTACATAATAAAAAAAATGAAGATAAGAAAAAAGCAAAAACACGAAGGAAGGCGGTAACGTTTCTATCAGTCCTCAGAAGGACAGGGTTAAAGGGAATTACAAGGGAATTCGTCGGCGTTGGGTGAGTGAGCGAACATAACTTTGCTGGAAAGAATCTCTTTGTTCAGACTGTTCCAGAGTTTTCTTGTGATTGATCTGCGAAAGGCTGAGGAGCCTCTAAGGGGCGGGTTCAAGGGAGGCTTCCGTCAATCCACTTAGTTGGAGTTGAAGGGGATCCCTTGCGGTCCCCTCAAGTGCGAGGTGGAGCCGAGGAATTTCTCGGTACGGAGTGTGGCGATGCGACTATTTCGAATCGCTGGCAGCGTTGAGCTTGTCCGACTTAGAAACATGTTATTTTATATGACAAGAAAACAGCATGGAAGAATTAGGTTTTTTTTTTTCATTTACTGTTAAATGGTTCCAAGAGGCGCGTGCAGGTGTCAAAAAACGTCTGCCAATTCGAGTAGGCAGTACAGCTTCCTCACTTGATCACATGAACGTACAGAATAGTTGAGTAGGTTCATTTTGACACGGGACCATCTACGATCCAACCCACGTGTACCCTCAAAATTTCAGCTCTTTACGACTATTTTTCGCGTAGTTAGAAGCGTTACAAGGAAACGGGACATATTTCATGTTCGCGCATGCGCAGACGAATGAAATTCTTATTGAACTAACAAAGAATCATTCTTGATCGACCCTCCAAATCTGAGCTCATTTCAACGATATTTATAGAAGTTACGGGCGTTTAGATATTTCACGGTTGCGCATGCGCAGCCGAAACGATTTCCATGATTTTGAAACGGGACCATTTGCGATCCAACCCGCGTGTACCCTCAAAATTTCAGCTCTGTACGACTGTTTTTCGCGTAGTTAGAAGCGTTACAAGGAAATGGTCAACATTTCATGTTCGCGCATGCGCAGACTAAATTTACAGTACGATTCCAATGAAATTCATTTGGAACGATCAAAGTATTATTCCTGATCGACCGTCTACGTTTGAACTCTAAGTTGTCAGTGGTTTTGGTGTGGGACCGTCTGTGACCCAACCCTCCAAATTCCAGCCCATTTCGACCATTATTTCGGGTAGACCATTAGGTCGGGTTACAAGGAATTACCGCAGACAGACAGACAGACACGGAACCAAAAATGTTCCTCGATGTCCGAAACGCAAAATAGAAGTGGAAATTTTCATTTTGGATGACGCAAATTTTTTTTACTCAATCACGAATCCAAGACTTCCCTAACCTTTGGTGGTGAGGAAGCAAAAACAAGAAAATTTTGAGAAAGCTAAACTTATGTCAGCTGTTATTTACCTAGATAATGAGCACTGTTATTTGCCAGACTGACAAATTACAACCCCAATATGGATTCTCGCCGTTTCTTATAAATTTCGTAATCAATGTCTATGAGGGTTCAAAGGTGATAGGCACCTAATGATTTTTTGTCACCTCTATAGCAAAAAATCGACAATTTCGTCAGACGATGCCACAAAACTGAGAAAGTTTTTTGGCCACTTTCATTTGAATTGCAAACTGTACTGTTTCGGACATAAATAATTCCATTAGAATTTGAAGGAAGCAACGTAGTTATAATTCATTAACGAGCCCCAAAATCGACTCAGTTATGCTCCTATTAGGAGGATTTGGGAGATTTTTCGTTTCTTTGAAACGAGCGTTGGCATGGCGAAACGTGGCATGGCAATATGGACAAGAATTCAGGTAAGCTTAAGTCAGAATGGCACAGCTCTGAATATCCTTTCAAAAATGGTCACAATAACAACAGAAGCAAGTAATTGTTCCTTACTGTACACACTTACAGAAGAAATTACAGCAGTCAACTGTGGTGTGAGGGTAACACATGAATTTTTATAAAGTCAATTTAGTCAAAATTAAGCACTGTTCAAATTAATATAGGAAAATTTGCTTGTTACTGAATATTCAAATGTTGTTCATCGCCGGAGCAGTTTGTTCAAAGCACCTATTCAAAAATGCTCCAGCGAGAGAATTCATTATCTAATTTTTTTTTTAAATTTTCTAGTTACTTATTCTTCTCTGTTCTGATGAGGGAGTGGCCAATACCTACGGTTCAGGTGTTATCAATTTTGATGTGATTAACCATCATGAAAACACGTGCACACTGTTCTTCTAAATAACCAGGAAATCAACTCGTTACCTAGAACCTCTGAAATTTGGCTTGAATGTGGATCGAGGAAGGAAGTTGAGGATATGCCGGAGATTTAAGCCGTCAAAAATGCTCAGTGTCCTCTTCTACACTCGGCTGGAACACTAAGTAGGATAATCTTTCCGGGATGAGATGTAGGTACTGAGGGTAGGGAGGCTGATTAAATGGGATACCACCCCAGAAAAAAAAATCCAAAAAAGGAGGTGGATTTGGATCCAAAAAATCCAATTCCACCTCACTGAGCTGTGTAATTAATGACACAACTGACCATCGATTTCCTATTGCCCGCAGTTTGGAGCTATTACAGAAAGATATTATTGTGTGTCGATACTCCGTTTTCTGTTTTCTATTACTGAAAATTGTTTTGCAAAATCACTTTTGAATGAGTTGACCACTTCGAAAGCGGTCAAGGTGGAGTTCGGTGAGTGGTCACGAATCTGAGTTGATGAGCAAAACAGTGACGTTCAAACGAACGAAATTACACGTTTCAGCTGGAAGTGACTGGATGGACAACGGAATGTCAACAAAAACAAGACTGGAGTATTCTCACCTCTCACTGTACGCCCTGACCACTTTCTGTAGCGAGGTATTTTTAATGAAACCAACTCACTTCCTAAGTGAAACATGACTGACGAACATTTCATTGACTACACTCATTTCACGTCGAATATATTCTTGATTTTCCACGATTTCCATTCTCTGACAGTGATTTGTGAGTCCTCGTTGAGATCATACTTATCAGGACCTATACTTGTCTTCCGTTACTGTTTGCGTGAGCTTAATAGGTATTCGATTCAAGCACTCATGTGTCACTAGGTATTGAGTACAGATATTCCCTAAATATTGGCCGTCCCTTCTCAAACAACCCGAGTCAATCGCCGCTGTCAAGTATCGTTAGCTCGGGAAAACTATTTATCGCTCTTCAAGAGATCTGTAATTTACATAATTTGAGAACCAACAAAACCATCATAAACCTATTTATATAAACACACTGTTAAAACCCGACTCGGAACGAGGACCACTTCTCATCCCAGTTTTTTATTCGATATCCAATTCAGTCGGGGAAGGCGGCATGGAAGTTCGAAAACCCGAAAGGTTTTAACCCTCCACACATATACACGAGCCTGTACAAAAAACCAAGGTGTATCTCGAAGAGGGAACCTCAGGTATAATTTATATTCATTAAAAGACGTCGAATTAAGGTTGTGGTGATGTTAGTGTGAGTGTATTGGTAGTGCATTTCTGTGTTAGTGTGAGTGTCGTTCGTGGGTAATCAAAATGGAAATCGAACTGTTTAGGCGAATTAGAGCAGTCGGACCTGGCTGATGCGTGACGGTTTAATTTCGGTATTTTAACCGGGCATAATTACAATAAAGGACAATTATGCACAACGAAGAAGCATGGGTGTTCAAACGTAACTGACTGATGATCGCAATTCCGTCACTATCAATCATATTACACACAACTGTGCACGAAACCTACTAGTTATTCCTCCAGTGCAGTACGCGTAGAACCAAGCCCGGGTTGCTTTCAGTAGGCGTAACAACAGGAATTTCGGACGCTCTCTTTCCCGATAGTTTCCGGATCAACCGTGCGTTGCCCGGTATCTTGCAAATTGTAACGGCCCATTCATTCTCGTCAGATAGGTATATCATGTTAAAGACCAGGTATATGATGCTAATAAAATAGAATATCTATCTGTATCTAATATCTAAGTATACATCAGTACTTTTGAAAATCCAACTTATGAAATAAAATCGTAATTTTCATTTGAATGACGTCATGTTGAAATCTCAATGTCATTTTTTTTATGTGTTCATTTTTTGAACGAGGTAGGCACCATCATCCTACAAATATTCACCACGATTCCCAACTATTTTAACGTGAAAAACTGTTTTAAATCACGCGAGATAAAATTAATATACAGTATTTATGCTAATTTTGTATTTATTATTTTCAATAATAGGTAGCATTCAAAAAATTAACGCCTCCCTCTCCTCTAAATTTGATGGTTTGCGTTTCAAGGTAGGTACGTAGAATCCGAAAATTTAATAAACAAATTTCTGTCCATCCGCCGTAGTTATAGGTACTTGGCGTTTTACGTTAAGAAGGTGTCATAAAATTGATGATTGTTCGTTTCTAAACTCACTATTGCGGTGTAAGTGCAATTTAAAAAAATCATTCGCAAACTAATGCGTCCAGTGACGCATGCATTACCCAACGACAAACGAAAAACTGAAATTTGACGCATTTTTATCAGATTAAAATACGAAGTAAAGCAGTAGGAACCTCGCTCTATAGAACGTCATATTCTGCAGTTACCTACGCACGTGGTATGCACGAGTAGGTAGCCAATATTTCGTATTCGATACATTCGAACAACAATGTATCGTCTAGTTCTTTCAAATGAACTGCCTCGAATGTACCAATAAATCTACGTAATTGTCAATCTCAACAAACACTCCAGGAATTTCTACTACTGTAGAGTTATTGAGGGTTTCTCCCTTCTAAATAATCTGCAAGTAGTAAAGAATGACAAGTCGATAGTTGCCAGCCCGGTAATAGGCAACTTGCGGATGTTTAGCGTGGCCATTCCTGGCCTGAAGCCACCGCAGTTATCCTCAAAAGGTTGTTTGAAAATCGTTGAAATTAGATCCGAGAGGGAACAGTTGGAGGAAATGCCGCAGTTTGTTCAACTAGGGAAGGAATTCAAAGAGCTGCCAATAAACGTTCTAACTTCCTATTGTCTTCTTTGTTCTACGGATCTGGGCTTCTGCTCCTGGGGGCCTTCTGGGACTCAAAACAAATAGTTACAACTCTATTTTTTAGATTCGAGATGGGTAAATCATTACTTTTATTCCATTATGTGGGGTGTGCCAATTTTCCAAATTTAATGCCAAAGTTTTCTCAAGTTTGCACTCTTCTGTGACTTCCGATAGATACAAAAACAGGGAATCATTAGGGAATAGGAACGTAAATAATAGTTTTTTGATTGCCTTCGACTTTCCTCGCATACAAAAATCAGGCTGAGTGATGATGCAAAAATGAGAATTAGCATAAAATTTCCTCCGGAGATGGCTCAATTTCTATTTTTGTGGTCCTGGGATCGAATCTGGCCCACGGGAAATTTAGTTTCTTTCCACTTCTCGGTCTATTGTTCCAACTACTTTATAATTGTTACTACTAGCAGAAAACCGCGTTGTACTAAATAAAACGGGCTCAACAGCGGTAGGCATCGAAGAAAAACCACGAAAATCCGCACTTTATACTGGAAGTTTCACAAAATCCTCACTAGTCTGACGACTAATCCCAACGCTACCCTGGAACACTTCGTGAAACCTTCTACTCCGCCTCTAAGAAAGCATCGGGTAGCCACTCCATTTTCAAGATTGGGCACAGATTTTCACCATCTTATTATGAATCACACGGGACAGAAAGAAACATGAGGGCGACCACCTATCAACCGCGCGATTATTCTGACGATGAAATAACGATCGCCGAATAAATCCTGAACGGCATATCCCACAAAAAACGTTGTAGTATTGTTGAAACCGCCATGAGGAACTTCTTTCCGATAGCATGGAAAGAATCTATTAGCGAATTTTCGAAGAAAAGGAAGCTATTGTTCTCGGTCCAAAATTTTTAAAACTCGAATTTCCGAAAGATTTTTATACCAAAATCCGTTTCAGACCATCCTGAATTCACTGCCGAAAGACACCAAAAATTATATGTATATATATATATATATATTTATATATTTATATATGTATGTGTCAATCCAGACGATAACTCTAGAAAGAATTGAGATAAAAAGTTCAAATTTGAACGAAAAATCTGTCTTGGCAATCGACAGGCTAAGTTCGTAGATGGGCAGAATCGGGTCACTCTAAGGGGGAGTTTTGGGGAGTTTTATGGGGGAAAAATTACCCATAAATTCCCAAAATGAAAAAGTCTGACAAGTGACACCTCATTTTACAGGTTTTTGTACGCTGAACACGATGGTGAAATCAGAATTGCGATATCTCATTCCGTTCTCAAACTAGAGCACTTTGAAGATGAAGGAACGTGGTTATTTCTTGAGATGTTCTTCCTGGTTCGTCTGCTCTAATCTGATAACGGAATGGGATATCGCAATTCTGACTTCACCATCGTGTTCAGCGTTGGAAAATCTACAAACCGAGGTGTTACTCGGCAAAAAATGGAACAAAAAATTTGTTACGTAGGTATGCCCATATTTGATGCATACCGAATTAACCGAATAGCGTCATACTTGAATACCTATAATTACCCAATAAGTTTAAGATTGCCCATATTTGAATGGGATATCCCAAAGATCACATTTTATATAAAATCAGTTATTTCTTCGAAAATTCGCTCTTATAGCCATGCTGCATGACTGTGGTTTTTTCTCACCTTATTCTGGCTTGGGGTCGAAAATGTACCCGCGACATAGGCTCGGACCGTAGCAACCGAAAGCACGAATTCGGACGCTGTCTTTAGGGACGGTCAGGAATAATCAAAGAGAAGGTCTGGAGGATCGACCGAGAGCCTATAACCTGGCTGACCACAATGACACTACCCTCATGAAAATCCGTTCAGCCGTATGGCCCTGATGCCGTCTCAAACACACACACACACGCGCGCGCGCGCGCGCGAATTGTAGAACAGGATATAAGGATGGATGGGGATGCTACCTCCCCCCGAGAAACAGCTGATCTGTGCGAATGTGCGATCCGATTTTCCTAACAGATTTGTGCCAATGAGTGATATATTCCTCTGAATCATCTGAAAGATGTGTGAGAACTCCTCACACGGGAAGATTACTTGTTTTAGCATTGAACAACAAGTAGTTTTGTTTGGTTTAGCCCAATAAAGTGCTGAGCATGATCATGTAATTTTGTTTCATATAGAACTATATCGCAAAATAAAAAAACCGAGAAGTTGACCATATTTATCATGTGGACAATTCTTGTGGAATACGATACTAAGAGAACTTGACGCGTTTTTGTTTATATTTACTTTCAACACGTTCCATTGCTCACCTTTCAACTTCCAACGGATTGAGTTGTTCCTGGTACCAGTTAACACGACTCCAACGGCGGCTAAGTCACTTAACTTCTCACCTGGCCCATGGAATTATTGCCCCTTCCTTTTGTTTATACATTTACACCACTTTTTTACCTCTCTCGATTCCCTGACTGGGCAGCCCTCTCGCTGAGTTGATTTAGAGATAAATAACAAGGGCTCACAAGGCTCAAAAACCACCTTTACCAACCCATCAGTTCCCATTGCCTATTAGCATAACCGTGGACACAATCGGTCTCGAATGGGATGGGAGGGGGGGTTCTGCCTTCTTCTTGGGAACAGAAATCCCATAAATTGAGAAGGAAAGCCAGAGGGCTCGCGCCCCCTCACCGCAGCACAACAATCCCAATTTACAGCTGCGGGTTCATCGTGGCACGAATCTCCGGTCACGACCTATCAATAAACCAACTTGGACTTCCACATGTGGTTTTTTGGAGACGCCTAATCAGCCTCCTTATTGGCCGTCATCCCAGGGGTTCGCTTGGGTAACGACGTTGTTCCGATAATTGAACTGAAACATGGGAAGAATATCTCATAACTAGGGTTAGTGTAATCTATGGATTAGATGGCTCGGCCCAGTATTGTTGCTACTTTTTTATTTGATAAAGACAGACCTAAGGAAACGTGATTTTACCATTTAAAAAAAACTGTATAAACTGTTGAAAATTTTGTTGGATTTGAAGGTTAGGTATTGAGCAGGTTACGGTATTCTGACACTCATAAATTCATGCTGTATTACTGGAACCCATCTTCATTTCTCAAGAATCTTCATTTTTTGAGTTGGTTCCTACCTGATGGTTTCTGCTTGTAGAAAATCTGTACCTACGCTGTAAATCTGTGCGTAATAGTCAAGTACAAACGTCATACCTACGCATACTCATTAGCAGCGATATCGATACTGAACATCGCTGCCCTCAAAATGCGAGAGCTGAGCTTGATTTAAAGACTTCATCACGCCTCCCCCATAAGGGGACATAAAGAAGTTATTAGGCACAGATGGGGGTCGCTGGCAACACCGCGGGGGGCAGCACTAGCGACCGCTACCCTCTGATTGTCTTGTCACTTCCATCCTACCTGCTCGATGGTCCGTGCACCGTTTATTTCAGTATCACATCAGTTTTTCCCACACATTGGGGATCTCATCTTGTTTTATCACCCCCTAACCAGTCTACAGCTCCTGTACCAGACCTTAATATCTTGATTGGGTCAGAGAATTTATAAGGACACCACCACTGTGTGCGGTCACTCATGAATGGAGACCAAAATCTTAGCGTCGCCTTTTTTTTAAATTGATTTTTCTTAATTTATTTTTTAAATTTATTTATTGGCATTAACACTGAGTTATACAGCCATAGGATTACATGGGGTATATATATATACACACGTTACAGGCCTGTACATATTCAAACAGTGTGCATATGTTCCGTGTGGATAGCAAATAAACATAGTTGTTGGGAATTCTATTTAAGCCGTGAGCGACGCCTTTAAAACAGTCTAGTTTGCTGAAATACTGAAATCTTCTACTTTACCATATTACGTTAACTCACATAAATTATTATCATTCCAGACCCTCCGGATTTGGTAATCACGAACAGTAGGTAAAAATTTATTTTTAACCTACTTTACCACCCACTAAATCAATATATTCATGCAAACTGAATATGCCTTCATTCAAGAATCACCTTGAGGGTGGTTGCGGATCAGGCGACTGATTTTGCTTCCCTGTATTTCTGATTACTCCAGGTAGGTAGGTAGACAGCGGTGCAAGAACTCAAAATTGAGTGAAGGCATCGAATATATTTTCCAACTTTCCAGCATAACTCTATTTACCCAATTCCTAACGTAGTCCGTCGCAGTGACCCTTGCTTTCTAGAAATGCCCACCACTTTTCATCCATAGTGTACGTATATTGTATGTCCATCGATCTGTTAATTTTAATTTGTGTATCTAATTACAGCATATTTTGTTTCAGGTGAGAATTATACGGATACTAACACGAACCGCAACAACTAGCTTCTAGTGAACAGTTACGTACTCACGCAGCACGGTATGCACTTCTTATACATATACCATCATAGATCACCCTTGACGATTTACTGTGAGGCACACAGCCGTAATTTTCCATGATTAGACGATCTAATAGCATAATATAGCTCGGGTGAATTGTTATTTATTTTTTATTTGGTGTCAAGATTACCGCAACACCTCTGGGTATACCTACACTTCCACTACCACACGTTGCCTCGTTTATCGGATAATTGCTCGGTATTTTGGATACAACCACTGGCAAATTTTAAATACTGATTCAATTTGATTTTTTCATTTCTTCATCGGGTATTTGTCCGAAACCCTTGCTGTATTGTCTGAAAATGAATATCTAGAAAATCAATTTGATGAGTACTGCCTGGGAGCCCGAGCCCGTGTTTCGATTATTTGGAGATAACGGAATTTCTACAGTTTCAGAATCAAAGGGAAGCTTTAAATCAGCATCTTAAGTAGGTACTTGATCATTGTATAATTGCATATCCTACGGCTAACTGGACGAATGATATCAACATGTAGACTTGCCTTAATGTAGGGAATATTTATAATAATTTTTTTCGTGGGAATCATCGACACATGGAACCAACAACCTAGTTATTGCTTATGCACCACAAATCATAACTACTTCTACACGCCGTTAACTACTTACTCACTCCTGAATCTAACACTTGGATGAATATCGTATATCAAGCTGTCAATCATATTTCTCTCGGTCAATATGACAAGGATACGCAATGAACTTACAAAAATAATCGATGTCTTTAAGATAGGTGTGTGAACTCATTGACTAAGCAAACGTGATCTAAACAAACCATCAAACCAGACACCTGACATTTAGTAGAGTGATGCAGCGGGGTGAGGGAAAACTCGCCTATTTGTAGATTGCGCGAAGGCGTTCGACTCGATTATTAATCACGGGGTTGTGTAACCGTCGTGTAACCTTCTCTGGACACCCCAACATTTATCCCTCTCTCAACGCTAATTGGGATGTTAGGAGGCCGCGGGTTGTTTTTTTACGGTTAAGTCTTCTTTTTGGATCCTGGAAGTCTCTCTCGCCTTATTAGAATTGGAGTCCCCCCCCCCCCCCCCCCCCCCTCACCACTCGCGGTACCAGTCCTACCACCTAGGACGACCTTTGCCACCTTTGCTCCGGTCGCTGGGTCCCGAACGTGGGAGACAAAGCTAAGACCCCATCAATCTCCTTGAGGCAGCTTCAGCCGAAGTGGACAACCTCTGGTCTTCCCGGCTACTCCACGAGAAGATGTCTGGATAGTTGCCTTGCAGATGAACGATACTACCTACAGACGGATCATACCTGCCTAGTGAGGTCTTTGCCACAAGAATGAATAACAAAATCACAATGTTTCAAAAACGAAGTCCTAACATCGATTTACTGGAGAAGTGACAGTAGTACTCCAGAAAATCTACAATATGGTTCCATCGAGAATATCTGAATTAGTAATGTCATATACTACAACACTATAGGATGTCATATAGGATAGGTACTACAGCATTGCGGATAGGGTGGAATTACTGTTGGATAATCGCTGTTTTGAGGTTAAATAGACATTCCACGCATCCCGATTGTGTAGGTACTAAATAATAATTCTTTATTGGCTACTTATTACAATTATTAGGCCTCTTGGGCCCTCTAGGTTCACCAAAAAAAATTTTTTTTAAACAATAAATAAAACAAATTATTAGAAGTATGTTCCAGAGTGAAGCAATCTTCGCTACAATCCCAACTGTCATTTTCTCGCTGATTATAATAGTGTGTTACTGGTCGTTTCCCATATTTCCAACGTTGGAAACTGAATATATAGTAACTGGTGTCCTGCAATATATTTGGTTCGGTGTCTCTGTCTTGTAACAGTGCGGCTGTTCTCGAGTAGTTTTTGGTCCGGTGGAGACGAGATCGGTGGGCGGAAGCCTAATCGATATCCCTTCTTAACCGGTGATAATCTCGCTGGTCTAGAAGGGGGACTCCCCAGGTCCACCTCCACTGTCACACTCCGTCACAGTCATCATTTCTTCCGACTTTCATGTCTCAATAAGAGACCCGTATACATAGACGGTCCCTCATAATTTCAATAACCATTTCGAGTAGGTAGTTACGATCATTTTTGTTAAAAGACAGGGGAAGCCCATTGACCACTGTCTCCCGGACCCGGCTATCTTGGCGGCTCCTGGAATCATTTACCTAACGCATTTCGAGGCATTTACCGCATTTCGTACACAGTAAGGCCCTGATATTTGAAACGAACAGCTTCGTCAACATGAGTGAGAATTACCTATACATTATACATCCAGCCCAGATATCATCATCACGCATGGCTAGGCTTTATGAAATCAGGTTTGTTGTTGTTGATGAAATGACAAATGATGATTTTCAAATGATACATTTACAGGAATTATGCGTGTTGGGTCCCAGATGGTAACCTACGAATTTCAGAACTATCGGAACATTGCTAAGGCTGTTGCGTGTGTGCAAATACGAATCCAAGGTGCCGGATTTCTCGCGAATCAATGGCCTAATTTTGCTCGAATTCGGTGAGTAGCTGGGGTGTAGCTCCTAGAATGTTCCCTATGAATTACAGAACAATCGGACCGTTAGTACGGAAACTGCGCATGCGGGAACGCGAATCGGAGGTACAAAATTTTTCACGAATAAATGGCCTGCTTTCCCGCAAATTCGATGGGTAATTAATTAGTTCGGGTGTAGCTCCTATAGATGTCCCCTATGAATCGTAGATGTTCCCCTATTGGTGGGATTTATTCGATTTATCACTTTCCTGGGGGAACCAGGAGGATAGGTAGTGACCACAGAAAACAGTGTAAATAAAATGAAAATAATAAACCGTTGTGTAATAATTTGTAGCGTTTTTCATTTGATATGTGATGAAAACTGATGGCGACCTGAACTATCGACACAGACATGAACACTCTAAGCAATCTTCTTCCCAATACAACACGAATCACGTCACTGAAGCAATAGGATGGGAATCGCTGCTGCGGCGTTCCAGGAGTGGCCGAGGCCTGTTCACGAAGCTCAAATGAATAACATGGTAAGGAGAATGTTCTAATCGCATCCTTAACCGAGTTTTATTAGGGCGTTTATCCTATTGAAAAGCGGACCTAATCAGAAGCTTCATAACCTGGGGAACGCCTACAGTAATAGTTCCTAATGAGTGGCATTGGAGCCGGGGGAGCACGATGGCCTGCACAGGGCTCATGGAAATGAGGATTCTGTAGGATCGGATATTGGTCTCTCCTAATAAGTATGTTTAACGGGACGGACTCGAAAATTGCCGTTTGCGTTGATGCTACCACGGTGATTCCACATCACGGAGGTTCCAAAGTCTTTAACCGCCTGAGTAAGGACTTGGATTATAAGTACCGGCCCCGTTCTTAACGAGAGATCCAAAGTAGCCCGAGGGTTGTGAAATACTCCTATAAAAGAATATTCCCCGGTAAACGACCGTTCGAATGCTGCCTGATCGAGATGGATTTGACCCTACTCATTTCTAACGAGTTGCCAAAAACGATATAAGTGGACTTAGTTGGTGGGTATTCGTTATGATGGGCTTAATCCAGGCATCGGGCTGATCCCACGATTCGCTTATCAATAACCTTCGTTTCGAACTACTGATGATTAAGCCAACTCTGTAAACCAAGTAAGTGGCCGTTTCCTGGGAGAACACTTCTGGATTCCATCATAACCTGTTGTTGAACGAGCAGATGCTCAAGAAAACAAGCAGACTGTGAATCGCAGGGTATCAATTTGTGCTGACTCCAACGTTGAAATCGACGAACCAAACGAAGATTACTGGATTTCACGTAATACCCAGTAAAAAACTTCGAAATGGCCTAACCGTTTTAAGGAGGGTGTTTGTGTTTGCGTATGAGCACATATATCCATGGATTCCGATCACCTGGAGCTACAGTATCCTCGCATACCCTCCAAATTTCAGTGGGTGCGGTGTACGGTGGTCAGTTGGAGGTATGGCGGTCAAAAGGGATGGTACAAGGAATCAAATCTATTCCTGGACGCCCAACCTGTGTTTTCGGTTTCCATCATTAAGAGGCGCCAGGCGACCCCCGCTGGCACCCAGACTTTCCTGCTGCCAGACTTTCCTGTTGTGAAAGCAGACACGGATAACTTGACAGAGTTTACGAGAAACTGATAAACTAGATGATGGAGAAGTACAACTCGAATTTATATTTCGATGTTCTTGAAGGGTCAATTTAGCCTAACACACACTGTCAACTGATTGATCTTCATACGCGTAGATAAAACATACTTTAATTATGGACTGAAACGTTTACAAGGAGCCATGCAGATAATCACACAGGACAGGAATTACTGACGTGATAGAGTGCTTAAATTGATACCCTGGGTATACGCCCACCTAGAAAACCTAATAACTCGAAAGCGACCAAGAACACTGTTTACAGGAGAGAACAAGGGTAGGGTTTACCCCCCCCCACACAGTGTAATTCGGCCCCGTGGGGGGTCTCCGGTGTTGATTTTCCGTACACCCATTCTCGAGGAGCCCCTGAGGATGTGTACAAAATTTTCAACCCTCGGGACCTTCAGGTGCCAGAGTTACGGAAGTCTGAAAACAGCTATTTTTCAAGTTTTTCTAGTTCTTGCAGCTGCAATTTTCCACACACATTCGCTATGCTCCAAGGAATTGCATTTCGCGCAATTTGTCCTCAAGGCGAAAAGCACCCGCCAAACAGCGTTGACAGAAATTTTAAGGTCTTGGGAGGGCGGGGTTCTATACACACATTCGGCAGAGGTGGGAGGAACTGATTTCTATATGAACATCCAACAGCGAGCCACTTTGGCGAGCAAAATTAATACCAATCCTTTTTGCGGCTGAGGAGGTTTTCTTGGCGGAAAGATAACTTTTTCAACTGGGGTTTTTTCTGCGGGGGGGGGGGGGGGGGTTACAAAGCACAACATGTACAAATGATTCAAAGAAACATGTTTTTCATCACAGTTAATCGTAAATTATTCCTCAGTTTTTCAACAACACTTGATATCTTTAATTATTTTATTACCTGTTCGTACTAATACCTATACTGTCAATACAGTAACTAGGAGATCAATCAAATTTAGATCTCGGGTGTTTAGTGCTGCCAAATCTTTCCATTCGAACTCAGTCTCACTCAAACACGATCAAACCAAATCTCTTCACTGCAAAACTAACTGCTCAACAGCTACCAATGAAATTTAGAGAATTTTCAGCTTCTCCGCTAATGTAATTGACGCAAGCAAAGTGTTGGGGGGGGCTAAGCACAATATTTATTAAATTATTCCTCACTTTTTCAACAACACTTGAGATCTTTAATTATGTTATTACCTGTTCGTACTAATACCTATACTGTCTATACAGTAAATAGGTGACCAATCAAATTTAGATCTCGGGTGTTTAGCGCTGCCAAATCTTTCCATTCGAACTCAGTCTCACCCAAACACGATCAAACCAAATCTCTTCACTGCAAAACTAACTGCTTAACAGCTACCAATGAAATTTAGAGAATTTTCAACTTCTCCGCTAATGTAATTGACGCAAGCTTGTTAGTTGGAACCATCCCAAAATACCCTTTGAAGAACAAACTGTAATGTGAAACGTCTACTAGTTGTATTTAACTTATTCGTATGCAAGTCAGACGTGGTCAAGAGAATGAGAGAATGAGACAATGAACGGCAGCCTCACGTCGCTCATCATAACCACAGAATTGGAATTTCAGACTCTCCCTAATGTGACTGCAGTGAGTCCCTATTGTGACTGCAGTGAGGCTATGGTGGCAATGCCAACCCAAGAGAATCCAACATCCCATCAACCTACGTACATATTCTTACAAGCTCAAGACTGTGATAGGTACTTTGAAAGCAGTGGAATACAATTACAATAATATTAGCTGTATTACAATAATATTGTAATACAGCATAATTATAATAAAAGAAATGTTATTTATAATGTACCTTCGAAAATGGTGAAGTAATATGGTTAATCCACCAAGATAGATAGCCAACAAACAAAACCAAAAATGAGAAAAAACTATGCAAATGATTACAATATGGTTTATTGTTTACCTTATATAGGTGCCCCTTCTGCGGAGATCATAGCTCTTTCTGTGGTCAATACCCACCTTCGAGCTCCCTCTGGGAATTAGTTTCATAAAAATGCGCGGGATTCAATAATTCAATCATTATAATTATTGTTATTTGTCATGAAGCATAACGTTAGTTCAAGTTACAAAAGTATCTACCAACAAAATCCGAAAGAGCCACCATTGTTCAAATTAAATAATATTGCAGAACAACCTACTCGACTTCATACAGCCATCCGTGATTATAATCAGGTGTTCCCTAGCAATATATATCTGGGCAGGATTCACACCCTTTCATTCACGATCAGGTTGACGAAGCTTTTTGGTGCACGCGAACCGCTGGTCGTACAATGCTCCGGGTGGTCTCAAAAAATTCTTTAGTTTGAGATCAGTTTAAAAATTTAAAAAAGTACCATACCCTTCATTGACAGTTTTCGAGCTACGGCGTTCTGAAATTTTCAACCCCTATTTTTCACAGTTAGAGATGAATGACAGTCCGAGCTTCGCGGACCAGCTAGACCCCAAATGGGACACACAAACCAAATTTCATATTTTGGTTCATGTAACTAAGAAAAGGGCAAAGTACGGCGGACGGATAGAAATTTTTGGTTTATTACATATTTTCAATAATGAACCTTTGGAATCGAGCATGAAAAAAAAAGTTATCCCCTCCTCCCACCGCAATTTGAAGGTTTCCGTTTCAAGGTACGTACAGAATCCGAAAATGGAATGAAAAAAATTTTACGCTGACGGGACAACTACATAAGTAAATAATTAACCGTTGTGTAATAATTTGCAGCGTTTTTATTCCATTTTCGGATTCTACGTACCTTGAAACGGGAACCATCAAATTTTGAGGTTTTTTCCTTTCTTCCTTTCTACCTACATGCTCGATTCTAAAGGTTCATAATTGAAAACAGTAAACCAAAAGAACTGGAATTCTTTGAACTGGCCATCAATTCGCATTCAAGTCGTACTGGTAATATTTTAGGGTGGTTTTAAGGGGTATATACTAGCTGAGCAAACAGCTCAGTCTCTTTACCTATGTATCTACACTTACTATTTATACGGAATAAATGATGTATACACTTTTCATGATACATGTATTTCCACTCGCCCAGGATCCCAAGAACTATTGGAACGAATGAATACCATATTTTTCATGCACGCTCTTCCACGCCTTTACATAAAGAAATTACATCATTTGTACAGCGCCGAAGAGCGTTAGAAAAAAAAAAATCGTGTAGAGTGAGTTGACATACGGAAGGTATGGCCTTAACGAGATGAAACATTAAAAAGATATAACCATCAGTTGGTGGTGGTTTAGGGAGGTAAAGTAAACCTATCGAGGCGGCGAGGACAGGCGTGAGAATGAACAAGTTATTCAAATGCAAGATCGGAATGCTCACCTACTTTGTTAAGCTCGGAAACAAGAGTTGACAGCTGTATTAGTGTTCGGAGATAAAGGCCCCGTGGGCCCAACAAGGCCCGTGGGGGGACCCCAGCCAGCGTCGGATATCTTACCGAATGTCCGCCTGAGAGTCTGTGTGTGTGTGTGTGTTTTTCCCCAATGTGTTTAGGGAGATTAGAAAGTCGAGGCCTCAAAAGGAATAATCGACTGTCCCAAATCGTATCCCCTTCCACTTCTGAAGGTATCAGTCACAACAAATCGGACAACCAGAAATCTTTATCGCTCGTTCGTTCGTTTTATTTTGTTCTTTTGTCGTGGTGAGAACGAAATGGAAATAGCGATGCGTGTTTCGCGCTTTTTAACGCATAAATCGAAGCCGGTTGGTGCTCATAATAGCTGTCGCCTTCTATCGGTTATGTAGCACACGCTGGAGGAAAAGGTTGCAGAAATTATGTAAATGTGATAATATCCATGGATTATCCCGTGAAGCCCTGGCAGAAGCGTAAAGATCACTTGTAACTAATTCAGCCGTTAACTAAGAGGATTACCGTATTGTACCTATAGAAAACAACTACCTTAGCTGAGTGGGTGCAAAACTGTCTATTTAAAGTCTGCGGTTGTTGAAGCTGAAACTCAGTCTTTATGGTACTCTTCACGTATTTGAAATTTTGTGAAAGGTGACAGGCACAAGAGCGAATCCACAGTTATTGTTAATTATGATGTTGGAAACTTGACTGCAGCAATAATAAATTCATGGTGGCACGGAGTGGGGAGGGGGGGGGGGGGGTGGTGGCCATTCGGAGCCCGGAATAAGTAGAGAACTTGTTGAGATGTGGCAGCCAGTTCAGCAGGTGTAGCTAGGCTACCCATTTGAAATGCGTAGTCAGCGAAATTAGCTTTAGCTCATTATTTTCAATAACGAACCTAGGAAACGATCATGGAAAAAATTATCCATTCAGATTTCAACACCCCCCCCCCCCCCCCAACACACTCCCTCAAAATTTGAAGGTTTCCGTTTCAAGGTACGTAGAATCCGAAAATGGAATGAAAAAGTTTCAGTCCGGCCGCCATACTTAGTTTTTTCTTAGTTACCAAAATGAATGAAATTTGGTTCGTGGGTCCCAATTGGGGTTTAGTTGGTCCTCGAAGCTCGACGTTACTGTCAGTCATCTCTAAGAGGTGAAAATGGGGGCCTGGAACTTACAGGACGCCGTTATCTCCAATTTTTTAATGTTTTTAAATTGACCTCGAATTTGGAAACTTTTGAGACCACCCGGAGCATTGATCGTCCACAGTAAGGCACCGAAGTGTACACCAAAAAGCTTCACGTTTGGGGCATATATACAGGTAAATGATAAACCGTTGTGTAATAATTTGCAGCACTTTTCCTTCTATGAACAAAAATTTATATTGATATTGTTGTGATTTTCTTTGAGCCTGCTGACCATAAAATAAATAAAAAATACATATAAAAAAAAATTAAAATAAATTAAAAAATTTGAAGGAAGCGTGATTTTACTGAAACCCATTGAAAGGCAGATTCTTAGGAGTCAGCGTTAGAAATCCGAAAAAGCAAGAGCTTTCAGTAGGCAGACGGCTATATAAAGCTGTGAGAGCCATTTACAAGTCGGAGTCAGTGAAATCGGTTGTTTCATTAAAAATAAATTATAATGTGGTGAGTGTCTTAGCCAGGGTAGGTGTGGATAGCTAGTTTGAGTGAGATGGATAGCATGGGTGTAGGATGTGCCCATGCGGGATCTTTTAGGTGAAGCTAGCACTCCGGGTTGTTACCACCACAGCGAGAGTTAGAGGATGAAGGCTAGCGTCCCAGGTTGCTACCACCACAATGAACGCAAGAGGAGATGAAAGCTACCACCCCGGGTTGTTACCACCACAGCGAGTGTTAGAGGATGAAGGCTACCGTCCCAGGTTGCTACCATCACTATGGACACTAGAGGAGATGAAAGCTAGCACCCCGGGTTGTTACCACCACAGCGAGTGTTAGAGGATGAAGGCTAGCGCCCCAGGTTGCTACCACCACAACGGACACTAGAGGAGATGAAAGCTACCACCCCGGGTTGTTACCACCACAGCGAGTGTTAGAGGATGAAGGCTACCGTCCCAGGTTGCTACCACCACAACGGACACTAGAGGAGATGAAAGCTACCACCCCGGGTTGTTACCACCACATCGAGTGTTAGAGGATGAAGGCTAGCGTCCCAGGTTGCTACCACCACAATGGACACTAGAGGAGATGAAAGCTAGCACCCCGGGTTGTTACCACCACTGTGAGTGTTAGAGGATGAAGGTTAGCGTCCCAGGTTGCTACCACCACAATGGACACTAGAGGAGATGAAAGCTAGCACCCCGGGTTATTACCACCACAGCGAGTGTTAGAGGATGAAGGCTAGCGTCCCAGGTTGCTACCACCACAATGGACACAAGAGGAGATGAAAGCTAGCACCCCGGGTTATTACCACCACAGCGAGTGTTTGAGGATGAAGGCTAGTGTCCCAGGTTGCTACCACCACAATGGACACTAGAGGAGATGAAAGCTAGCACCCCGGGTAGTTAACACCACAGCGAGTGTTAGAGGATGAAGGCTAGCGCCCCAGGTTGCTACCACCACAATGGACACTAGGGGAGATGAAAGCTAGCACCCCGGGTCGTTACCACCACAGCGAGTGTTAGAGGATGAAGACTAGCGTCCCAGGTTGCTACCACCACAATGGACACTAGAGGAGATGAAAGCTAGCACCCCGGGTAGTTACCACCACTGCGAGTGTTAGAGGATGAAGGCTAGCGTCCCAGGTTGCTACCACCACAATGGACACTAGAGGAGATGAAAGCTAGCACCCCGGGTAGTTATCACCACAGCGAGTGTTAGAGGATGAAGGCTAGCGCCCCAGGTTGCTACCACCACAATGGACACTAGAGGAGATGAAAGCTAGCACCCCGGGTTGTTACCACCACATCGAGTGTTAGAGGATGAAGGCTAGCGTCCCAGGTTGCTACCACCACAATGGACACTAGAGGAGATGAAAGCTAGCACCCCGGGTTGTTACCACCACTGCGAGTGTTAGAGGATGAAGGCTAGTGTCCCAGGTTGCTACCACCACAATGGACACTAGAGGAGATGAAAGCTAGCGCCCCGGGTTGTTACCACCACTGCGAGTGTTAGAGGATGAAGGCTAGCGTCCCAGGTTGCTACCAACACAGGGAGTACGCGAAGGATAGGTGAAAGCGAGGAGGGGTGAGAGAGAAGTCGCAGGTAGAGGTGAGTATGGAGGAGTGAAGAGCTGGGCGAGCCATGCGCCTAATAAAGGTGCCTCCACCTCGTCCCCGTCTGCCAACGGCCACTACTGACTGTTGGGAGTCGATGGGCGTTAGTGGAGGGAGAGCCCTTCTACCCAGGCGTAAAACACACAACACACACAACATACATAACTTTCACGTTCTATTTATTAGTTATAAACTTGTACATTACATAATATGAGTGGTATAGAGGGGCATCACGACATATATATATATATATATATATATATATATATATATATATATATATATATATATATATATATATATATAGTGACTCAGGTTTGTTGAGGATCGGTCTGACCGATCCTCAACAAACCTGAGTCACTATTCACTAAACGGTCGAAATCTCTACACCATATATATATATATATATATATAATCAAAAATGTTTTGCATGGCCATCTGGAGCTGTAGAAGCCCATTTTTCTGGATCCCCAGACCACTGCGCACTTGGGCCCATTGAATATCCAGTGCAAGGAGCTTGTGGTAGCCAGAGTCGGCAATGTCATTATATTTACATCACCGAACCTCACCATTCATCAGCCAGGTTGAAAGGAAATTTCGCAACTTTCCTTGTCAGCTGATCGCGAGCTAAGGATTCTCGCGATTCTTATCCTTTTGAAGTGTCTGTTCCAATTACTTACATGATCTGCCCCGTAATTAACGAGCCTCAGACTGCTCAGGTCGACCTATAACTGACCATTCTGAAGCCCGAATCAGCATTAGCTGTGAATGAAATTTTGTTGGGATCCTGGGCATATGAAGTAGTGATGCGCCGAATATTCTGTTGCTATTCGCTATTCTGCCTGTTCGGCGATATTTTGAGTTTAGGCCGAATACCGAATAGTAGACCACATTATTCGGTCAAAACAAATAGTGTGTTTTGCAATAAAAGGGGAAAATTAAAATGTACATGCCAATTTGCATGTTTCCATAATGATTTTTTAAATTAGCTATTATCAAAATTAATGTTCTGTAAAGTTTATTAATTACCTGAGTGATGTAACTCATTGCTCTCAAGCTTCACTTCATGAATATAAACAAAATCCAACAGAATATTCACGCCAAATATTTGTTGATTCGGTCAAAACTGCAGGACAAATCATTTATCAAGTACGGAAATTTGGCCGGATATTCTATATTTTGAAAACCCCCCTATTGTGCGCATCACTAATTTGAAGCCATAGTCATGTAATACCAGCTGTGGACGCCCACAGTTGTAGAGCCAACGATAGCTGAGACGCGCATTATTTGTTTGAATAAAAAGAGTCAGGAGCTTGTGGTGTCCACCCAGCGGAATCAGCTGTGAGCTAACGATACTAAGTTATTTCTTTGCAGTGTTTGTTCGTCGGTTTAAAGGTCTCGTCTGAAGCTGTAAACGGTTGAAAATGAAGGAGCCTCGGACTCCTCAAGTCTGTCAATACCGGTGGAAGGGGTTAATGATTAAAGTTAACGTGAAACAAATTAGACTCCGTCGGGCTTGTCCCTGTAATGAGCCCCTGAAAATGAAGGGCTGTAAAAAAATCTTCTTACGAAAAAAATGAACTGGAGAGAATATTTTTCTGTTCCACTCGGAACGAAAGGCTGGAGAACTGTGAACTTTCTGACTCAAAACCCTCAACTCGAACCCTTCGAAATGTCTCGGAAACCCTGTTCGAAAAACGTGAAAGGAGACAAAAACTCGGTCGAAGTGGTGGGAGTGTTTTTTTGTTTTTGTTTTTTTTTCCTTTTGCGGTGGAATTGGGCTGAGGATTTACGAGGTTTTGTAGTGGTCGAGTCGCGAAACCAATTATGTAAAATAGGAGTTGGGGCCTCTGGGGCCCCCTTGTTTGGGGCCCGGCGACTACAAAATGTAATTGTAACTAATACGACCTAACTAGCTCAACCTTCCGAGGTATTAACATACAACAATCGGTCTCTAATTGGTTTTCTCCCTCTGTCCAATAGATAGGTAGTGGACCCTTTGCGACGGCTCTTTCCATCACGTCGAACTCTTTAGTGACTGAAATACATTATTTCTGTACGCTGGTTCAACAACACAATCATGTCCAATAGACTTTAGCCTTACGCCCAATACGCATGCGCGAATTCATCCTGAGTTTAGTAGTTCAGCGTAGAGGGAACAGTTTACGCGTGACGTCACTGCAATTTTTACTGAAACTGAAGTAAACACTCATTTTCAGTTAGAAACATTTCAGCACCTTCATTCTTATAGTTGTCTGTTACAAATTTTCTTACGAAAAATTCTATATTTTGTTACGAACTGTGGTTTGAAGTTTTAGTTTCAGTTGTACTTATTGTGTTTTGGTTTATTATTTTGTGAATAATATACCTATGTATTCCCCCAGTAACAAATTTTTATAACACCCCCTCAAAATTTGTTCTTTTCCGTTTCAAGGTGCGTAGATTCCAAAAACGCTGCAAAGCCCTTGTCACATGGGTTTATTATTCTCCAGGACAACCTACAGAAATTTTGGCCGTTCATTTATTGTTTCTTTCATGCGTAATAATCGAAATAGCTATTTTGGCCCCTAAAACACAGGTCAGGTAACTTTTTTTTTCCTAACTAACTTTGACCACTGGTAGTGCCACTTAATCGTCTTGATCCAGGTGTTGCCACTTTTTCCAGTGTTATTATACAAATTGATGGTGATTTCACACGATTTCACAGGTTTTTGACTCATTAAAAAATCAATTTTGGGAGCTGAATATTTGGAAGAACTCAATTTTCCATTCTTTGGTCAAAATCGACTTCATATTCGGCCTATTCGTCCCCAAAAACATGGAAAAAGATATCTCAAAAGCTCATGTTACTAACATGTTACTAAAACACAAAAAGTACCTATTTTTATACACATTTTCACTTATAACACCCCTGGGTATATTTCGATCGGGCTGCAAAGTTTCGGGACACAACTAGGGACCAAATGGAGCATGTGTGCGAAAGAACGACTTTTTTAGACCGAAAATAAAGCCGGTACACGTGAGACGGCGAACGGCGGACGGACATTGCATTTTTGGAATCTACGCACCTTCAAACGGAAAAGAAACAATTTTGAGGGGGTGTTATAAACGTTTGTTACTGAGCGAATACATAGGGTGTATAATTCACAAAATAATAAACCAAAATGCATTGTCCGTACGCCGTATCTAAAAAAAGTCGTTCTTTCGCACACATGCTCCATTTGGGCCCTAGTTGTGTCCCGAAACTTTGCAGCCCGACCGGAATATACCCAGGGGTGTTATGAGTGAAAATGTGTATAAAAATAGGTACTTTTTGTGTTTTAGTAACATGTAAGAAACATGAGCTTTTGAGGTATCGTCTTCCATGTTTTTGGGGACGATAAGACCGAATATGAAGTCGATTTTGACCAAAGAGTGGAAAATTGAGGTTCTACCAAATGTTCAGCTCCCAAAACTGATTTGTTTTATGAGTCAAAAACCTGGGAAATCGTGTGAAATCACCATCAATTTGTATAACAACACTAAAAAAAAGTATGAGCACGTGGATCAAGACGATTAAAGGTACTGCCAATGATTTAAAATTTTTTTAAAAAATAACTAATTCGTGTTTCGGGGCCAGAATTGGTGGACACCATTAGAAATAGCTATTTTATTTATTATTTCACATGAATGAGCAGCCAATATTTCTGTAGGTATTTCCAACAGAATAATAAACCCATGTGACAAGGACTTTGCAGCGTTTTATAATAATTTTATTGTAACCGCGCGGCAGTATTTGAAATAAAATGCGAAAAAAGTAAACACACGAAGTCACAAACACGCGAAATGTAAAAACCACTTAGACAATATATATGTAAGTATAATTTTGAAGAAAATTATAAAGCTACCACACAGATCTCATGTATGGAAAAATCATCAGGCAATCGAGTCCTGATACCCCTGTTCTCGGCGCAAATTTTTTTTACTGAGAATCATGACAGGAAATTGTTATATGGCGTGTAATTTTTAACGCTGTACAGCCTTGTTTGATTAACAGCAAATCACGAAAGGGGTAGTGGTTTATTTAATGCTCAAGTGCGGTTATTTTTAACGTAGTTTGAAGAAGAAGCGCATAGATTAGAATTGGTTGTAGGATTTTAGAACGTAATGCTCGCGAAAACCGAATGTGTTAATTCTGGAGTGATGAAACAGCCGCAAAGTAATTTATTATGAAGGTACTTGTTACCCCCCCCCCCCCCCCCCCCAGAACCACCCCGTTACTCGCTATATTCACTCTTAATGATGTTTCCTGTCTATACACCGTTCAAGAACGAATCCCGTGAACTTGAATCAAGCCATTCCTTAGGTAACTGTGTAGGAGATAGGCAGATATCTGTAAGGATTAGTTATTGGAATCGCTTTTCTGTCAGTCTGAACATTGATTAGAATAACGATTCAGTTTAATTCTAAGTACTTCAAGACGATTGACACCATTATTTCCATTTTGGTTTATTATTTTCTATAACAAACCATTAGAATTGAGAATAAACAAACAGAAACTGCGATAGAAATCGACAGACAATTTTTTCCTTCCACTTTCGGATTCTACGTACCTTGAAATGGAAACCATCGAATTTTCAGGGGGGTTGAATTTTCTTTTTTTTAATGCTCGATTCCAAAGGTTCATTATTGAAAATAATAAACCAAAAGCGGGGTTTTGATGGAGGGTGAGAGGAGGACAATTTCACCAGACCGATCGAAAGATTAATGTCAAGTAATATGGAACAGCAACCCAACATTTGGACAGGTGCTTGTGCGAATTTCTGTGGTGACAGAACCTGCTGGACCGACCCTTTCGGGCAAAGTTGACACAGCACTTGTTCATTTTGGTCACAAGTAAGTAAAATCAAGAAGAGAAGTAAATAAATCTAACAATTAAGTTTCTGTGGGGTTGGGGAGGATAATGCATGCGTACCATTATGAATAATAACTTCTTGGCCTACTGACATAAATAGACGGTATCAATCCAACTGAAGCGTTGAAAAAATTCTTTAAGGCGGAACTTGATGTTATTTTTTCCTTCCGTCAAACATTTAATCAAACACCGACAACTCGGTTATTAATAAAAGATTCTAAATAAGGGAAATAAGATGCGAAAAAAGATTTCGTTTATCGTCCAGCAGGAAGCCCATTCAAAGCGACGGTATCTGCTTTTTGACAACAGGCAAACAAATGTGGAAGCAAATATATCGCGATTTGATTATTTTTGCCCGGTTTTACGGTATCAGTTGGTGGCCACATGCCTTTAGGGGGTATTACGCGTAACTATGCGCGGTGAGTCATTTCCTGGTCGGGAGTTTTACTGCGAGGAAGCGCGGCGTATCGTAGAAAACGTGACAGCGTGTTCCCAGGCATGCGGTAGAGTTACGAGGCTACGTGCTTCATCTACGTGTGTAATATTAATAATTTTCTATACCGAAATAATAGGTAGTAATAATAGTAACGAACTGGATTACCCGCACTTTGCACTTCTGGATCAATGTCTCAATAACATCCAAAAATCATGAATAGGACGATGATGCAACTGCCTTGTAATCCTGCAAGAGACGACGAAAATTCGTGCCGTCTAGAAAATAAATTTCCACTCGCATTTTGAATTTCAGATATCGAAGAAAAAATTTGTTTCCGTGTCCGTCGTCTGTACGAAATTCCTTGTAACCACCATATCGAAAAAACTATCTTCAAGAGCTGAAATCTGGAGGGTGTGTGCAGCTTGGTTCGAAGATGGCCCCACATTATCAAAATCAACTTTCTTCTTTATGGAAAATGTTGAATTCTATTTGCATAAGCTAAGTAAAAAATAATATTACGTGCCGAAGCAATAACCGCTGCAGCCCTTGTCACGTGGGTTTATTATTCTCTACTGGGTCCACAGTGGAGACCCACAAAGCTATACTTGACAGTTTCAAATTCTAATATTAGGTTGCTATTTCTGATAAATTAGTTTCGATCAGTGCAACTGTCACTGAATCTCTTCAGTGCTGATGCATCTGTTAATATTACATCCTGTGTTATAGAAATTTCTGGAGATTACAGCCATTTTCACAGGTTTTTCACCCACAATTGGGAGTTAAAAATTCGTTAGAATCTCAATATTTCACTCAGTGGTCAAAATCAACTTCATATTTGGTATTTCACCCTTTAAAAAAAAAACATGGGAAACGATAAAAAATACATCAGTTTGTACCCATTTTTCACCAATAACATCCCTGGGTGTTTTCCGATCGAGCTGCCGAGGTAGGGACACAACTAGGGCCCAAATGGAGCCTGCGTGCGAAAGAACGATTTTTTTTTTTGGGACAGAAAATAGGGGTAGCTATTGATGACATGGACATAATCATTTTTGGAATCTACACGCCTTGAAACGTAAAAGAAAAGATTTTGAGGTGTTCAAAAAATTTCGAGCCGAATACATAGGTGTATAATTCAGAGGATAATAAACCAAAATTATTGTTCTTGTACATAAGTCCACTATGACCATGTAGGGATACGAATTAGGGAGTTTTATTGTGCTAAAAAAAATCACTCATTTAATACTGCATAACTGGAACTCAGTTTAGTTGCATGTGAGAATATTGTTTCCCGATCAAAATCACGTAAGAGGATTCATTTGCAGGTCGCTGAGGAAAAAGGCTTCCTTAGCGTGTTGTCCGAGCCCTTTATAACTGATTCACCTGATGGATAAAGCCCTTCGAAAAGGGCACAGGAAGGATTGATGAAGTAATAAGTTAAGATGCCCACCCCGCGATTGGCTCCCTCAAAGGGGGGTTTGCCCCAATCAGCGGCACAGAGGGACGGGAGGAGGACTTGACTAATTAGCCCGTGGAGGGTTAAGTTAACACGGCCTCGCCTATCATCGAATAGGCCTTTTTGGTGGCCAAAGGGCTCTCTCTCGCTATCTCCAACGGTACGGCCCTCTTCCTTCCTGCCGGCTCGGCTTTTTGTGGCGCCCTAATCACTATCCGGTGTACGGGCTGAGGGCAGGGGCAGAGAGCGTGCCCTAAGTTCATCAGCGACGGGCCCTTTGTATCGGCCCTATTAAGGCGAAGGGCTCGCCTTTGTAATTGATGCTAAACGATCCTCTGGCAACTGAGATAACCCGGGCAGATAGCTGACCGCTCGTCTTCACGTTTTCTCCCCCCCCCCCCCCCCCCCCGCCCACCGCCATCGCCAAGAATATTGATTTCAATTGAGTCGTCTTCATTGAAAAACGCATCTCAACACCATCTACTTAGAGTTAAAACGGTCTGTTTAATAACGCTCTCAAGTTATAATAATACGAAAAAGATATTATTAAATTACTATAATTATCATATTTAACAATAACAAACTCCGTCCATCTGGTTGTTCAACAATAAATTCATTATCATTAAAAAATAAACCTATATTCAATATTATCGATATTACTGATAAAATATTAATGCATTTGAACATAATTATTGGTTTATTATTTTCAATAATGAACCATTGGAATCGAGCATGAAAAAAATGAACCCCCCTCAACATTTGATGGTTTACGTTTCAAGGTATGTAGAATCCAAAAATGCAATAAAAATTTTCCGTCTGTCCGCCGTACTGACCACTTTTCTTAGTTGCCTTGAAACAAAATTGATGAAATTCGGGTTATAGGTTCCGTTCGGGGTCTAGTTGGTCCTCGAAGCTCGACGTTACATCAGTCATCTCTAAGGGGTTCAAAATAGGGGTTGAAATTTTCAGAACGCTGTACCTCGAAAACTTTTGATAGAAGAGAATGGTTTTTTTTACGTTATTAAATTTGTCTTGAGCTAAACAATTTTTTGAGACCACCTGGAGCATTGTACGTCCAGCCGTTCGTGTGCACCAAAAAGCTTCGTCAACACGATCGTGAATCAAACTGTATAAATCCGGCCCGGATATCATCGCTAGGGAGCACCTGATTATAATCATGGATGTCTGTATTAAGTCGAGTTGGTTGTTCTGTGATATTATTTCATTTGATAAGTGTTGGACTATTGTCTTTTGTTGGTAGGTAGTTGTGAAACTTGAACAAACGTTGAAGTATTATTGATCGATAAATTATTACACAACGGCAAATTATTACACAACGGTAAATTATTACAGAACTGTAAATTATTACACAACGGTTCACCTACCAAGAAGGAGCTGGATTTTGTTGATCGGTACTTTTGCAAGTTGAACAACCGTTGAAGTATTATTGATGGGCAAGTTATTACACAGCGGTACATTATACTTGACCACGAGGGTAGGTATTGACCGCAGAAAACAGTGATCTACGCAGAAGGGGCATCTATTTCACTCCACATCAACATTTTTCCTTCAGAACTTCATTATTTGCGTTTCTTTTTGCCGCTTTAGTTACTGTTTGTCATCGACAGAATTATTTTAGAAACATTTAACTCGTGATTTAGTTAGGTACTCTCCATGAATTAAATACTGTTGGAGATTACTATAAAGATTATAATTACCTATATAATATTAACATTACGAAAAATGTTTGTTTATTAAAAAATAAACTAAATACCAATGTTTGGTGCGGAGCCAAAATCGTTACTGGATTCCACAAGATTCTATTCAATTCTTTAACTAGATAACCTAAAATTCAAATATAGGTGCTTGATTTAATTAGGCAATGTCATATGTAGGTAGGTGTAATTTATAGGTATTCCAGGATATTCTGCTGAGGCCTTATCAACCATTAACAGCTCATACGGGACCTGGTAGTTTTCTAGGACCGTATCATTATTTTTAATTTACCAGGACAACGCCACTTTGATACGAACTAACTCGCCGTTTAGCGACGATGATTCGCCAAGAGCAATAACTGCCGACGTCTGGCCGTCATAGTTTACCACGATCTCGTTCTCTCCGCTATCAGAAAAACCCGTTCCGGCCCTCGACACTGCATAGAAATTCCTTCCACGGCCTGTCGGGGGTCTGGAATCACATATCATTAGATAATTCGTATAAACAGCCGCAGGTTTCGACTCACGATCTTCTACTTGTATCGCAATTACCTTCCTCCTCTCTCTTCCACACCGCCCCACTGGTAATGAACGAGCTTGTTAAAACTTTATCCGGACTTCACATCTACGCTACGGAGGTTCGCCCGACGGCCGCACCGCCGCGCGCCCGTCGCCCCGTCCACAAGGTGGCGGCCACCATTTTCCCTCTCACACTCCTACTAACTCTTTCTTTTCAACTGCTCTCTCGTCTCCGCCTAACGTGTAATTTTCATAATGAGACCTTCAAAATAAACCTTCTCATGTTAATTCAAACTAATGGTACATGCGTGACACGATTGAATTACTGATTAGCGTATCTCGCACGATATCCGACTCCGGTTACATCGTTTTGAGCCCATTTTCTGGCTCTATGGAGCCGCCGTAACCAACTTTTCAGCCCCACAAACACCACATTTGTTCATCTTCTGTTCTCCTACTTCAAGTAAACTCTTTTTATATTTTACGCCTAATCACTGCGTACAGACAGCTTTCAACCAAAAACCATTCAACGCACTGATCAAATAACTTCCAATCATCCACTATAAGATCCTGACACCAAATTCCGGAACATATAATTACATTCCAACGTATATTCTATTTGTTTTCTGGAATACCTGATCAAAATACTCAATTAATTTTGCAACAATTCGTCCTGATCAGAAGATAAATGTGGCAATGTCACAGTGATTAAATTTTACGGCCTTAGCTACTGAACATAATTCATGAGAAGCATATTTATCGCGAAGTTATGTTTCTTCAATACTAACTATGATGTTAGTTGGTCGTCTCTCTACTTGGAAAACGAAACATCTTCATCTACTTATAACCGGTAGGTACTTGGCTTTCTTATAACCATTACACTTACCCACGTACAATTAATTCAATGTTGCTTACATGAGCTTCGTATTGCCTCCATTTACAAAAACTCAATACTACGGATTTACAAAAAGGGCAGTAACAATAATACCATAATGTAATAGAAGAACAAACAAGAAGTAATGAAGTATAATTGTAGGATTACCATTAACGCTAGCACACCTCTCCAGCAGGTCGTGGTTCGCGGTTAGGTGAGCTCCAGTAGGTGCAGGAGTGAGTTATTCCGGACCCGACGCACACTCTGAGGGAGCCATCTGATCTTATTGAATATAACCATTAAATGAAAAAGCTATGACCTTTTGGAATAAATTTTACAGCTAAATTGTAAATTCCTCTCCACTGATGAAAGAAGAGTTTATGGGCGATAAAAGTATACGGGACGGCGCATACGCTGAGGCTGTTTTTCATTCCCAATGACTATTTTCTAATCAAACATACAGGAGCTCTAGACGGCTGAGAACTTGATCAAAACGGATGAACTACACTACAACTAGACTGCGCGCGTGTGAAGGAGCACTCATTCGCGCATGGACACAAGCACGATCTGGTTCTTCGATGGATAATACTCGTATTTGAGTCGTTGGAACCAAAACAGAGCGACGGGAAGAAAAGACAATAAAAGTTATTCAGAGATTCCCCTGATGATAGATATTTGATTTGTGTACCTTTAGTCTGCTTCAACAAATGTCATCTTTTGCAGAGTCTGCTCTGCAGACTAGGTACAACGAAAATCCGAAAAATTTTGAAATACCTACAGGAAGAAAAGACAACAAAAGTTATTCAGAGATTCCCCCTGATGATACATATTTGATCTGTGTACCTTGAGTTTGCTTAGGAAAGTGCCTCCATCAAGGGAGCGATGGACTGTGGTGCGTTATGGCAAGGGAGATGCGGCTAATAGTTGTATCCAGGAGAGGTGGCAACGATGAGCATGGCTTACGGCGCTCATTGCTTTTGACATGGATATGTCTTACCGCTGGGGGTCAGCCAAATTTTGCGTGACACATTTTTAAGAGCAAAAAACGTAACTTTATTTGACATTCTACTAGGGTTTTCACTTATACTTATAACCAACCCGTTGCTATGGGTTAGTAACTTCGTTAGTCTTCATCGCACGAAAATCGTTCTCCATTCGCTGGAAAGCTCTTGATTTATCTCGTATTTATCTTGTAGTTATATATTAATTTATTTAAAATTCATCGAGTTTTAAGCCAAGATATAAATAGTTATAAACAGTAGATCATGGATTTCTGTTGGAAAAAATTGGAGGTTTCACTTTTGAACGTGTTTTTTTCAAGTATTGAAATTTTTTTACACGGGGAAAAATAAGACATATCCATGTACCGATGTACCTACGTGTAGTGCAGATACTCAACATCAGTTTACTGATGTTTATTTATTTGCAACAAATGTCATCTTTTGCAGAGTCTGCTCTGCAGACTACAAAGAAAATCCGAAAAATTTTGAAATACCTACTGGAAGAAAAGACAACAAAAGTTATTCAGAGATTCCCCTAATGATACATATTTGATTTGTGTACCTTGAGTTTGCTTAGGAAAGTGCCTCCATCAAGGGAGAGCCGATGGCCTGTGGTGAGTATGGCAAGGGAGAGGCGGGCGGGCTATATAAGATTGGAAAAGCTTCAGAAACTAGGCTGGTAGATGTACAATGCAAAATCATTACCTATGCACTGGAAAATATTAACTACCTACATAATTTGTTTATTGATTTTCATCTATGTAAGTGACCCCAGTTGTACCTACCTACCCGCTGTGCCCTTGTGTCAAGAATAACGAAAAAAATTACCGCAAGAAGTCTACACTGCAATTATCCCAGTGTATTACACGGGAACAGAAAAAGCGTTGGAACTCAATGAATCTAATGGAAATGAATGTAATTTGAAAACTACATAGAATAATAACGACAATGATTATACTGGTTTAACAAATTTAATTATCTTTCTAAAATAAAGGTCTTCTAAAGTAAAAGGCCTTCCTCTACAGTATTTGGCATGTGCCGCATATAGTGTAATATATCCGTATTTTATTGTTTTGTAAAATGTATAAATACAAATTATCTATCTACGGTGTGTATTGTTAGCTTAGTTACCTATGGTGTGTAAAGGCAAGGAAGATGTAGCTTACGGATGTTATGGAAATTGCGCATGAGATTAACAGAAAAGAATTAAGTCGATTAAAGATGAAAATCTCTGTTATTTTCTGATTTTTCAATCTGAAACACAAAAGTTTCGGATTTTATTTTCTTGAATGAACTGTTGTAATTTTCATATGTTTCATTTACATGGGGGACGATTTTCATCGGGTCAACTTTCAGCCAAAATCGGTGAATACGTAGAGGATTATATTCTGAAGGTAGTTGGAGCATCTCTCTGATGGAGTAAATAAGTGACGATCATTAGCAGTCATTTATGTAAGCCGTAAGGCCCAAAGTAAGTGATGATTAGTTTAGTCCTCATTCGTGAACCTATTTCCTTGAAGACAAAGGTTGATGTGGTCAAATGTAAATTGAAGGATCTCAACGAGATGAAGATGCAGGCGAGAGTGAGAGAGAAAGGTCTATTCGGGAGGGTACAGCTATAACGAGATGAATCAGAATCCGGTTACCATTCGAGTCATTAACAAGTAGGAAGAAGTAGTGTAGTGGTGGAGAGGGGGGAGCAGAAGGGTATTAGAACCACTACAACTCCATATTCAAACCTGTGAACGTTTTAGTTACGAGGTTCTCCACCAGGCACCTCCTCCTCCCCACAGGCTAATAACAAGTGATGAAGCGAAATGGAACGGGTCGAGGAAGATGAAGTACGATTTGCCCCATAGCCATCCGGTAAAGGGGCCCTGAGCCTCGTTGAGTATACAAATTAACAAGTTGTATATCAAAAAATACGCCCGGCGCTGGTGGCAGGTAAATATTGGTGCGTGTGAAACAATACTACGATAACCCTCTGGTTAATTGGTGATGGGAGGCCTCCCCCAGAGGGCAGTAGAAATATATATCAATTCTAATTAGGACTCTGGCCAAACGCTTTTCGAAAGATGCTGATACCAATCTCTTTACGAGGGGTCCAATTATCTTTTTTAAAAGAGAAGAAAGAAGTTGAAAGGGAATGAGAAAAAAGAAAAAATACGAAAAGGAACTCCTTAAGGACATTTGAAATTATGATGGGTGAGGACTTGGAGGGTAATTAAATTAGGGATTCATGGTTCTCTGATGGTCATATCTACATATCTCGTGGTCTGGCGCTTCGGGCTCACCATCAGCGATCTGGGCGAAACGTCTCATACGGGTACCTACATAGGTACAACCGGGTGGTCCCACACTAGAAGCAACGAATTTGAGTAGCAATCAATTTGAGACTTGCTGATCACGAATATACCATATTTTATAGGTGCTTGAATGGAGTTTACCGATGCATTTTTCCAACGTTTGTTGCCTAGCGTCTTTTAGGCCAAAAACGCTCAAATCTACAAACACCTTGAAATTTACGTTGTACAAAATTAAATGCTACGTCTAATGAGACGGATTTAACCCCTTAAAGTATGTTGCCCCATTTTTGAGCGAATTTTCGAAGAAAACACGCTATTGCCGTTACATCCAACATTATTAGTGTACGACTTTTTGCAATAATTGCCTATCCTTCTCCGTCTTTGTACAGGTGAAATTTCTGTGACGTTACTCAGTTATCGATCACTGCGATGTATCGAAGGCAACCAACTAAATGTCCTTTAAAATGTAAAGGTCACATCACACGCTTCTTTTTTGCGACGAAATTCTCAAATTGGTTTCTATCTGTAATGTTGATTACATATCTGTATCACCGACTATCGACACAGTAGGTGCCTATACACTTGCAAAATAAATAAAAAACTGAGTTAAATGTAATAAATTAGAAGGGTATTTGAAGGGAGCAGTTATGCCGCTACACGGGTAAGTTTCAAAACCAAGGAACTAGGTTAGCTTGATTTAAGCCAGTATATCTATTTGAAGAGGGGATGACTCTACCTACGTAGAGATGTATGTATCTCAAAAAACGAATACAATTAATTACGAAACTGCTATACAAATAAAGGTCGCTACTTGAAAAACTGAGTCACAGCTGAAAAAGGGTTTTCGCTAACGGGATGACTTTTGACCCGAAGGTCCCGATTATTCTGACACAGTTTATGGGGTTGCCTGCTTTTTAGATATGAACAACATTGAGAGATAAGGGCCAAGGATGTGAGACATTGGGAGTCCCATTTAGATTACTAAAAAATGCTGCTTTTAGACCAGATTTCACGCTGATTTCGTGGTTTCCTTTCGTAGTTGGACGAGTTTAGACTGAATCAAACTAAACCCACAGCCTTCGCGTTGGCCGGGGCAGGACCTCTCGCCGAATCTGTTATTTCACAATGCGGGATATCGCGTGCCCTCTAAACGCGCATTAATTTACTTTCGTGCGGGAATGCGGCGATGATATCATTTTCTGTAATGGGCGTAAACCCGCCACTTCCAGCTCGCTCTACCACATGTCCCTAGAATGATTTATTTCACCAATGCATATTAATTTTAATAAATTAATACTCATAATAACATTAATTTTGGAATCAGAGTACTGTTCCACTGCAGCGTTATGATGTACTGAATTATCAAATTAATTACATACCTAATCGACCGATTTGTATGCACAAATCTAAACGGTATTACGAGGAGGATAGGCTGACATGAATGAGATGTGTATGCACATAATGGGTGTGTGCAGTTATACCTATTTAGTTATGATAGGTAATATTTGCAAAACCCCATCAAACCTTTGTTCACAATGAGGGTAGGTACCCTAAGGTCCGAAATAATATTGTTAATGAGGAAATGCCTCCAGTCGGGAAAAATACATATTCACAATTGAACTGTGAAGTTCTTCCCCCACACTGCAGTTAGGGTGTTAGCCGAAACGCGACACTTACAGCCTGATTCAACAACATTCTCTGCATTCAAGTTTTTTCATGTATTTTCAGCTGAAATCACGTTTGTAACTCTGAAAGTGACGGTCTTTGATAAATAAACTGGACGACTTGAACGGACGTCATAGATACGCCTTCAGGTTCAACTACCCGAAGGCTGAAGCGCCTCAAGATACTCGAGGAAGACACTTGCACTTACTTGCTCATCACGTAATACCCAAAACATGGAAGCATATTCTTTATGAATGTGAGCACTTCGAAAGCCAGAAAGCGAAATTTGTGAGGGATTATAGCACTGAACGGAGGAGACAGGGCCGATAAGGACCGAGAACGTTATGCAGACATTTTGTAGCCAGTTCCTGTAATTTGTTGTTGTTAAGCCTTTGACTTCAATGTGCTGTGCAACCAGTGATGAACGCTGTAGTGAAGGTGATTTTGACATTTACTGGAAGTTAGGTATATGTCGTGGTATCCTCCCAGAACCACCTCCTGTGAAATTAAGATCTCGCCAAATAAACATAGAAGTGGGGACGGAAGACGCAGGAGAACCGAGGAACCCAGTGGGGATCCCCACCATCCTCCACTAGCTGGAGGATGGAGGGAGATAGCCCTAAGGGCTATAAATACTGGCCTCCTTGGCCTTTCCAACCATTCTACGCTTTCCTCTAGTCGAAGACTACTCTCTCTCTCCTCACTCCTCATCTCTCTCTCCTCAACCTAAAAGATCTTGGGCATGGAGGTAGCTCTGTTCTATAACCAAACCAAGCACCTATCCAAAAAGATCCTGGGCATGGTGGTAGCTCTGCACTATAACCAAACCAGGCAACAATCCCAAAAAGATCCTGGGCATGGTGGTAGCTCTGTCCTATAACCAAACCAGGCAAACATCCCAAAAGATCCCGGGCATGGTGGCAGCCCTACACTATAACCAAACCAGGCACAACCTACCCTAAACGCCTCTCGTAGTGGATGCGTGTCACCTTCGCATTCACTACAGTATATAATTATTGTTGTTTTGCATTTAAATGAATGGTTACTTAACAGAGGATTTTGTTAATTTGAAACAGAGGAGGAAGCCCTGTGGTCACAAGGGAGCAAGTTTGCTGTAAATAAAAAATATTTAGAAGGAAAAAGAGGGAGAAGGGGGGTTAACAGAGCTGAATTATACCTGCCGCGGTGGGCGTATCCACCTGTGGTATCGAGCGACGTCAGCAAATCTATTTATGTTAATTTTTAATAAAATTACTACGAATGTTTGGTGCTAACACAAAATAAGTATTAACCCATCTCAATTTGGAATAATCTTCCGTGTGTCTCCAACGTGCTGAGCGGTCAATCGCCACTCACCGTGTTCACCGAATGTGTTTCATATGAGATGAAGGATAATAGTAAAACGTTTAAATGTAGGGATATTTATAACTGAATATGTGTGAAGGAACTTTTGTTTGATTACTTCCAATTAATTATTTCGGCAAACGCTTGCACAGACAGCTGTCGCGTGGTTGAGCCTTTTTTTTTTATGGCAGCCTTACTGGTTTCTGTCAGTTTTCTTTCGAACTGTCATGTTTTGACGGCCCACATGACACATCAACACCTCCATGATTGGTCCTTCACTCCTTAACCATTCCAAATCTCCTTTTACCATTTTCAAAAACCTTCAACAAACTTTCGAAGTTGAACATCCCGTTCACACGTAAGAAGGTTGTTAAATACAAAAGAGTTGACCCTCATAATCATTCATGCTCGTTCTCGTTTCTCGATGACCTGGTTGGTTCTAAAAACATGACCTAAGTAAATTGATCGCCAATCAGCGGTGGTAGTTTTCTCACTCATCTCAACACCAACAGCTTGGTGGCACATGCGGAACTTTCAGACAAGGGAAATATGTGCCCCACAGTTTTAAATTCGGAAATTCTTGTTGTGGAAAGAGGAGTGGGAGCTTCTTGGCACCAGCGGAAAGACGAGAATTGGAGGTTTCCAAAACGCTAATCAAATTGGTTTTTTGGTGCGAAAATATTCAAGTCTGACGAGGTTGATTGGTGGGGGGGGGGGGGGGGGGGGCATACAAAACGACACCCAAAAATCAAATTAAATAATCTTCTGCCGTGGCACGTCGCTCCCTCCCATTCATAACATGATTCGAACTGTAATAATTCTATGTAGATGGTATTTTTCTCGTTCGCGCATGCGCAGACGAATGTCACCCTCCGATTCAAAAGAAATTCATACGGGAACATCCAGGGTCTAACCCACACCTGCCCTCCAAATTGATGATATGAATATCATTGCAACTATTCTTGCGGATAGGTAGGGCGTTGCGAAGACATGCGGACATGCAGACAGACGACTGGTGTCATAACCATCTTCCAACTAGGTAGTTCTTTCATTAATTTATCTGCCCCGCATGCGCCTCTAGGATGCACAGAGTGTAATTTTCCTCTCATTATTTGCCTAACTGGCTCAAATTTTTTCGGATTTGATTGTGGTTGGTACTACTACTACCATTCTTATTCAGTTTCAGTGTTGACGACGCTGACCCCTTAACTGTAACACCACATCTTCATTCCACAAATTAGTTAGGAATCAGGAGTCAGGGTGTTTTTTTTTTTTTTTTTTTTTTTTAAAGAATAGCGAATGTGAAAACCTTTCATCGAATTTTCCCTAAACACCTCAATTTGAGTTCTCCTATCTGACCCTGGCTACTGGACAGGGATTAATTAGGGTGCCGAAACGTAAATGATTCTAACGAGTGTACATAGTATTTTTGCTGAAGACAATATAAATGGGACAGTTATTCCTCCCCAGCGCTATTTTAGGTAGGCTATAGGCACAAGAATTCAGAATCAACGCTACGTTTACCATTACAAAGGGGTGGAGCGTAATTTCTGCATCAAAACTCCCTTCTGCCCACCTGGTGATGTCCAGTCTAATCCTTTTCAACTACTGAAGAATTAAGACTAGCATGCTAACTCCAATATTATTCTACCCATTGCAATACCGCAGGCGATTAGAGATTATATTACAGAAAATTATCCTGACTAATTTGAAAATCATTGGAAGAGAACATTATTTCCCGATGAATTCCGAAACTTTCGGGCTCGATTCATGGAATGTTGGACGTATTTACGAACGATTTGAAACAGTTTAGTAACGATTAGATTACAGATGCAGGATCGGAGGGTTCTCTGTTTCGAATTTACATATTTAGCCCCACTCGCCCCGAGGGCTTCCCCACGCACACACCCGCAGACGTTACATTAGGCAACGGCGCACACAGACCGAAGACCCTTGTTGGAATAATCTCTTCGGCCATTTGAATCGCTCCCGGCTCTGTTCCGATTAAACAAACACCGTCACAGATAGAGAAACATTCCATGGCTATATCCCTTCCCCCTTCTCATCCAACGTTATACACCAACAACACCCCCTACCCCATTTAATCACACTCCTCATTCATGACACTTCAACATCACTTCGTTTTAACCATCGTAGTCGTAATTTAATAAATTCATTCAAAAACTAAATTACCAGAACGTGGCTCGTTGCTAAGTTATATGTTGGGAGGTTACACTGTTGTGGTACTACGGTGAACTCAGACTATGGGGTCAGAGTTTTTCACGAATACACGTTACATCCAGTGTTGTGTTATTTCACTTCCTTTATTCCTTCAAAATATGAATTTGCTCCTCACATTCCTCCGGATTTTGTTTATGCTTTCATTTAATTTCATTGCTATGTTTTCTTCTCTCCTGTTTCCCTCAGATTTTTTCTGTTTATTTTGGCTAAGCCCCCATCTATCTTCAGAAACTGTCAATTTTCTAAACCTGCGGACTCAGTAGGTACACGAAAGATGGATGTTGAAGTCATATTGGCAGACTCAACTGCCTGTCACTTGCACCATAAATTTTAGGGGTTTCATGTTTGCGCATTGGCAAATAGCTCACCAACTTTTTGGACAGTTCTAAAGAAAAATTTCGAAATGCATCCGACTGATTCTGTGACGATTCACGTAATAATCCAGTCGAGATCAGTAATAATCTGTAATTAATTGCCTACGTAAAATCAAAAGGTTCTTCTCAATTTCTGTAAAAAAAATTCCCAAGCCTAGAGATGAAGGTGTTTGAAAAAATGCTGCACGATGAGTTAAAGACACCATCATCAACATGAAGTGACTTTGATGAATCCCGTTAAAGACAATCTGTGGAACAGTCTCCATTATGTCCTTAAAATTCCAGCTTTCAATCTCTTTCAAAAATATGGTTGGTACAATGGATTGCTACAGACTTGCACCATAAATTTTAGGGATTTCATGTTTGCGCACTGGCAAATTTTGGCAAACAGCTCACCAACGTTTTGGAAAGTTCTAAAGAAAAATTTCTAAATGCGTCCGACTGATTCTGTAACGATTCACGTAATAATCCAGTCGAGATCTGTAATAATCTGTAGTTAATTGCCTACGTAAAATCCAAAGGTTTTTCTCAATTTCTGTAAAAAAAATTCCGAAGCCTAGAGATGTAGGTGTTTGTAGAACTGCTGCACGATGAGTTACAGACACCATATCAACATGAAGTGACTATGATGAATCCTGTTAAAGACCATCTGTGGAACAGCCTCCATTATGTCCTTAAAATTCCAGCTTTCAGTCTCTTTCAAAAATATGGTTGGTACAATGGATTGCTACAGACTTGCACCATAAATTCATTTCTGGATTTCATGTTTGCGCATTGGCAAATTTTGGCAAATAGCTCACCAACTTTTTGGACAGTTCTAAAGAAAAATTTCGAAATGCATCCGACTGATTCTGTGACGATTCAAATAATAATCCAGTCGAGATCTGTAATAATCTGTAGTTAATTGCCTACGTAAAATCCAAAGGTTTTCTCAATTTCTGTACAAAAATTCCCAAGCCTAGAGATTTAGGTGTTTGTAGAACTGCTGCACGATGAAGTCCCGTTAAAGGCCATCTGTGGAACAGTATCCATTATGTCCTTAAAATTCCAGCTTTCAATCTCTTTCAAAAATATGGTTGGTAGAATGGATTGCTACAGAAATGCAATTTTCCACATTCGAGGAACCAAATTCATTTTCTGATGCCATCAAAACACATAAAAGTATACAATATGGTTTATGGTTCTCGCATGAATACAATGTAGGGAGGATGCCTCAAATGAATCACGAGCCGAGTGTCTGGCACCTGCCAACCCATAGCACGCCACCGATTTCACAGACTTTAAAATGCCAACTTCCTCGATATTCTCCACCTTTTTCGTTCGCCTTCCTTTTTTCTTTCCTCCTCTGATGACGGGTGTTTCTTTTCGTGGATTTTACACGCAAAGGCGTGAGGATCATTTGAATCCATTAGGACCGGATAGGACATATCCAGCCCGGAGCCGGTATCGGCCCTATTTTCCCTCTTCATACTGAAAATTACAGGTCCGCGGATCCAACTAGGTGTTCCTGGCATGGATTCCAAGATTCCTGAGATACCCAAGACGATTTCAACCTTTTAGGAGCGGTTATTTTGCCACAAATGTATACAGGAAGGTGCTACAAAATCGCTGCTGATCAATCTCGTTTTGCCTTGGCTCCCAATCCGTACCTAGCCATAGCGGATTCGTAACCATTAAGTACACCCATTCCATCACAAATTGCTGAAGCAACCGAATCGGAAGTCCCGCCTCAGGATGATTTGCCGAAGAATCATGCTGATTTTCTCACATCTCCAAACCAACATTTTCACGAACCGTTTCATGAACGATTTCTGCTATAGACTTTTAAAATGAAGTAGGTAGGTATGATCGGTTGTTGTTTGTTACACAAGTACCTTTGGAATGAAGACTGATTGTCTGAAGTTCTTACGCTTACAATGTGTCTTTAGTTGTTCTTACAAGGGGGATTATAGGTTTGTTTAAGTTTGCTTTCAAGGCAAAATGTTACTAGAGTCCGTAATTTATAGACATTTGGAAACTTATAAATATTCTACACTTTTCAAAGCTCCCTTCTGCTATTTGTTGCAAAAAATCATCATCTGGATCACCATAAAAATAGAGGGAAAAACCGCGTATGTAATCGTGTTCCGTCTACTCCCTCAGGGCCCGCTCAAGGGCCCTTAAAACCCATTTTCGAACGTTTTTGGACCCATTTTTGGATCGGATCCGTTTCATATTGCACACTTTTGGAAAGGTGCAACGTCACCTTCTTTCAACTGAAAAATAATCGTGTAGGTTCCTCATTCTTCAGGTCTGAATCGAAATCTTCTATAATGTTAATATATAAACAACAACTATTTGACGGCCTGTGGCGTGGTATAATGCGCCTTCACACCGACCAGGCATCCGACTGTTGGGAAGTGACCTTCTTAAAACGAACTTAAGGTTTCTTGGATGCGATCCGATAAAGAAATTAGACTTTCACCAAAGGGGAGCAGGTGTTGAGAGGCGTTCACCACATCTGGATCCCCGAGTTGAAATTTATTTCCCCAACCCAACCCGAAGGATACGAATGTCCGCCAGCTAACAAAACCCGTCTCGAGCTACTACAATACGAAGATATAACGCACATTATAAAAGAGATACCAAACGACCAACGAAAAAAGTCGTCAAAACACCTTCTTCTTCTTCTCCTAGAGGAATTCCCGAAATATTCAAGGAGTCGGTGTGTTTTACTAGTTTTCTTTCCTCCTCCGCTTTTTAAAATTACTTTGCGATAAAGCTCGCAACACAAAAGGTGTGAGGAACAAAAAATATCTCGTTCCTTTCGCGCCCCGAGTGAGCCGGCGAGAATGTCACAGGTTTTTTGTTTTGTTTTCTCCAAACAAGTCCTTCAGGAACGAAACGGAAGATGGTTTCAGCGACTTATGAGATTTTTTTGGTTCGTGCGAAGACATAATTTTCAATACAAGGTTATTTTGACGTAGTACCTATTCCCATTAAAGAAAAACCACGCCCTGGACACATTCCTACTGTTTGTCCACAGATAATTAGAACGACGATTTATTACACAGCTGTTAAATTGTTCTGCGATGAAGGAATTGTTCTCCGTTTTCCAGGATTTGTTTTGAGCGCTAGTCATCCCATTTGGTATCACCGGTTTTCTCAAGAATCTCTAGTTTCTCATCGGAGTACGGAAGAGAGAACGATGCTCGCGTCGTGACACCCCAGTAACTGCTTTCGGCGCATACCTAAAAGAACTCCCAGACCACGACAGGAACGATAATATGACGGTAATTTAGTGGAAGCACTGAACATTATAGATACGGAGGCAGATGACGATGACTAAAGCTAGTGATGAGGCGCCTGACACATTATGCTATCTGTGGTTACGTTGCAGAGTGGTCACTTCAAGTAGGTATGAAAAAATAACACCAATAGAAACGAAAAGGAAGATGAATTGAAGCCAGGATATTGAGCAGCCCACAACCTGCTTGGAATCTGCAAATAATTATTTGTAGCTAGTCTTCTTAATGATATGTTTTCTCGCAATTTGATGTTTGATCTTCACAGTGGTGTCTTCATCCAATTATCACCACTGATCTTTCCAGAATCTCTTATTTCTAGAGGGCTATACAATGTTTCATCGCCAGGAAGAAAGTACGAGGCTGAAGCAGTGACACTATCGATTTCTGGTGTTGTGATGCCCAACTCCTGTAGTTTTTCGTATTTTTCCATGTACCTAATCAAAGACAGCCAGGACTCGGGAAGAAAGACATTTGGTGGAAGCGTAGAAGAATAGATTCAGGGGCTGGTTACACCTAGAAAATCCTTGTGGTGACGGTATGATGACGGTTTGATGACATTGCTGATGATTAATGCTGTTGAAGCGTTGAAGTAAGTCACTCCTATGAGGCGCAACGCCGCCATAATTCCAACAGGTAGTCTCTTGTAACTGTGGAAAGGAATGATCCTTACAAAAAGATGCAGGAAGATATCGTTTCGCAACGGCTCTTCCGCCTACGCTGAAAATGTCGACTCGGAAAAAAAATAATAAAAGGGCGGGGTCCACAATTTGTGAAGGCAGAGAACTTAAAAGACAACACAGACAGCGGCACAAGAACCCATCACCTGTCACTAGACGCTAAACGCTCCTGTCAAACTCGAAATAGAAGGAGGAGGAAGGTTTCAAAGGAGCAGGTTTCAAAGAGTCCACTATAACTAACAATTAGCGTTTTAAAGTGAGCTCGAAATATTTTTCAACCCAAAGAAAGCATTAGGTCGTCGAAAGCCGGCTCTTAACCATACTAATCGCCTCTCCTCAGACGTCGTTTTTTTCATTATTATTTTTTTAGTCGTATTTTTCGTTGGACAGGAGGGGGGTGTAAATGCCTTTTTCTAACCTTCCGTTGCGTGTTTCTTATTCCCCGCCTTCACAAAAGCCAACTATTTACCGAACAGGGTTTTTCAAGAGAACCAAACGCACCTCTACAAGTTTTCCCTTCTTTTATTAGGGTCTCCACGTTTCGCCAATGAGTTCACAGTCTGCCTTAGCCTTAGGCTTATTCACGTATCCACATCTGAGCACCCCGTAATTTTCGGATCGCGAAGCCCAAGGAGTTTTTAAGAAGTTGTTTTCGTTTTTTCTGAAGGTCCGGGGTAGACGATTATTTTCACCTTATTAAGATTAATTTGGTTCATAATAACCCGACAATTTACACTCTTCCTTCTTCTCCCGCCCTTTGGGTAATATGCCGTCACCACCCATCGTCTTCACAGGTTGTCCGACCTGATTTTCTTAGGGTTCCGTCTCCGGGAACCAGAATGTAAACACATTTACATACCTACTCAGTTCACTAGTTACGAACAACCAACACTATCCCTTCGAATTAAATCTTATCTTTTGAAATACCCGAGGCCTGGCGTTTAGTATTTTGGTTTGTTTTGTTAAACCACGATCGACTAAAATCAACCTATGAAACAAACAACATTAACCAAGGGAACAATGGACAAATTTCGTTTGTCGAAAATTTGCATTTTTGGCATCAGAATCGGATTTTGCGTCTTTGAAACCCACCATTTTCAGCTCATCGTATAGCATGGGCAAACTCGAGAGGGTGATCATTGGAAGAAAGGTCATTCGTGGAGGTAGCATCAAGTGAGAAATAATTATTATCTGTCCGTGAACCACCCTTCTGCGTAGATGAACGGTCTGGTAGCTCGCTTGCGCTCGTATCTCATCATAACTTATAAGAAAAACTCCTCCAAATCAATATTTTTGGAAAAAGTACAAATAAGACGTCCGAACCGAAGAAAAAATATAAAAAGGGGAAGGGGTAAAAATTGAATGACGGGGTATGAACAGCTTGTTCCTTGTTTCCTTCGTCGAATCACGAAGTTCACAACTCATTGAAAACCATATCAAGAGCTATTCACTATCATATTACATGTTATATTTCCGTGACACTTCATAAATTCACTTTTTTATACTTTCTATTTTCTATGATCAATGGAAGCAAAACAAAGGAAACATATAAATATAATATTAATTAAAATCAACTTCCAACCCCCCTCCATCGTACGAATCACTATTACCCTAGCAGTGGCAATAATGCTGGTGGTTACCAAATTTAGTCACAATAGAATTCAAAATATTTTTTATTGACATCTATAACCGTAACGAATCCTTTCAGTCCTCGAGTATTTCTTCTTGAACGCCACCGCATCCAGTAGCCTAGAGCTGACTGTAAATTGTCATCATGAAAAATACCATTAAAAAATCACTCGCGTTAGGGTTGGACGTTAGGAATATTGCAGTCATCGAATTCAATTGACTGACTACTGATACATTCCATAGCGAAGTGGTTCAGTCAAACTACTAAATTATTTACGACGTTGACATTTTGAATTCAGCGACCAACTCATTCCTTGAGCCACAATTATAGGTCAGGCGATTTTCCTCGCCAGAAATGATGATAATTATCCGTTAATAGATACGTACGATCGTTAAAACAACACAATCGCCAGTAAGATTGATAAATAATAATTTACGTAATTATAATAGTACGAAAGTTTACCAATTCGTTGAAAAATATTTTGCTTTGGGGCTCAACAAATGCACCATTTTAGCAGTCACAACTGACCCGTAAAAATGGAAGACAAAAGTTGTCTCCTGTTTTCCAACACTATTAATCAGAATGATAAGGATGTTGAAACGATGTTATCGAAAACATGGACACTGGAAAATTTACAGTCCTACTCTACATTCTAGCCTCTTTGCCAGAACCTAAATCTGAAGAGTAGCAGTGAAATCCAGTTTTGTGATGGACATTTTCGGGCAACACATTTGAGCTTTACTTACTAGTAATACTAATTTGAGATTAAAATTACTAAAGTTACTAATTTGAGATATAATTAATAATAATAATACATTATTAAGAACAGCAACATTTCGAAAAATAGTCAATTAAGTACAGTTTGTTTCTGGGAGTTGGTCAATCGATTCCGCGTACGTCATACACTATAGTGCAATGAAAATGGCTGTGTAATCGACTGAACTTTACTGAGTGATGAGATATAGTGGTATAAAAATCGAATATGTGGTATACCTATTAGACCACCTGTGTGCGTAAGAGTCCTGTGATAAGAATCTGAGAATTTATGTGAATTGTATATGATGAACAAGACAGACAGGGAGCCGACCACCTGTTGATGTGTCGAGTTCATCAGGAAATCACGGATGATCGGTTAGAGAGGAATCGATTTAAGCCCTACCAGGGTTCACTTATGTTATAATAATCACTGTGTAGAAAAACCACCTGTGTCCATGAGCTACCCGTTAGAAGAATCCGTATTGGTACAAATCCCTTGCATTGGACGCATATCCTTATTGTATACGGCAGGAAGTCGTAAATGTGTTGACTAATCGATTTTACGATAAAACCGACATACGGTCGATTAGTAAGGTACCGCTATCAAACCTACGAGGGTTTACTCAAGTTATAATAATCACCGTGTAGACAACCACCTGTGTTCATGAGAAGATCCGAGGACTAGATGGCGTGAATCTTTCATTACCCAGCTCCCGAAAAAAAGGGGGAGGGTTAGAAACGACTACAAAGGAATAACCTTCTAATGGTGGGGTTGGAGCTTTTGACGAAACTCCGATGGTAAACTGCCTCAATTACTGAGTCATTAAAGCAGGGGGAGAAAACCATCGTGGGCAAAAGGTTATCTGGGCGGAGGATGGAGAAAAAGGGTTTACCGGTGGTTTTAAAAGTTAGTCCTCTGCGGCTACTTGGAAGAAGCGCTTCGCCTCATGCTGGTCCTATCACTGCCGTAAATCGACGTAAAAAAAGTTGGTCATTTACAAATATCGTTGCCTTTTCGCCATACTTTGTTTTCGAAACCTGAGTCAATTTCCAAAACTGTTCGGAAATCGACAGTGGTCGAGCACCACCATCATCGTTTAATATATATGTAGCCTTCGACTACTAAAGCCTGCAATCTTCGTTGGTCAAATAAGGGTCGAGAAGAATCGCCCTGAATCATGGAACAGACGTAAACATGTTTGAAAACTTCGTGGATTGGATTAGGAAATACTAATTACTAGAGTGGTAGTAGGAGAAGCTTATAATGCATACTTTCTAATTCTATTTGTATCATACTTAAGAAGGACTACGAGGTATGTGGTACAGCGATGTTAATGAAATTCTGAGGAAGATGGTTCAAAACGCTCTGAACCACAGCGCCGTGGGAGGTTCTGGCACACAGCAACATTCAGTGCGAATAGACGTGGCGAAAATTAACTACCGAATCTGAAGAAAATGATACTGAAGTGAGAATATATCGGTAAACAGCCCAATACCAGCTGCCGTAGAAGCCATGGAGGGACAAATGAACTCATACATGATGGAAGTACTACAAAACACATTTGGAAACGGGACCTTGAAACAACAACAATCAAACCTTTAATCGTTCATCATTTCATCATTTTCAATAGTTTTGATGTATAGTGGGGATTAGAGGTCTATAAGAAATCACCGCCAAATTTCAGGCACACAGCTTCCTAGTATCGATTAGGTACATGATCGTATAGGCATTAGACTAGCACATACAAACCCTTCCACCACAATAAGAGCGAAAAACAGGGGAAATTGTATAGATAAGTGGGTTTAAGGTTTGGGCATGCGCAGTGGCTCCGATTCATGCGATTGTTATGAAGTTCCCATCGCGATGAAATTCACAGAGGTCCATCTGGAAGCTACACCGAAACTACTCACCGAATTTGAGCGAAATATTGGTTCGAAAAGTTGATTACCTCACATTTACATTTGGGTACGCACGCGCAGTGGCTTCAACAATTATCCGATTGCGGAGAAATTCATAGGGAACCATCTACTAACCGAACTTGAGAAAAAATGGGCCATTGATTCTTGAGAAATTAAGTCCCTCGGTTTTGCTTTGGCGCATGCGTAGTGACCAAACCAATGATCCGATCGCTCTGAAATTCCAATTTCTATGGCCTAACCTGCACGATTTCTGAAAATGTCAGCAAAGTGTGGCAAGGATTTGCGGACACACAGACGGAGAGAAAGACACCGTAAATTTGTTGGAAAAGCTTTAAACTGTAAAACGCGAGTAGAAATTTCTATTTTGGATACAAGAAAAATTTTCCCCTCAAAAGTGAAAATAAAGCTTCCGCCACCTTGATAGACTCGGAAGCAATACGCTCTCATTCAGTACTCCACACAACAACGCTCTGGAAGCAACTGAAGTGGCGTCGAATGAATAATGTATCCAATATCAGTCAATCCAATGTTATATAAAATCAATTAATATTCAATATTCAATTAATATTATAGATATAAAACAGTCAATTAATATTATAATAATTTATGTCAGGGTAGGTACATTTTGTCAGCTCGATCATTATAGATCACTGATCAATTTAGCTCAAGAATGCTTAGATGGGTTAGGTGATCATAGAGAGCCCACCAAAAGTATTTCAAGTAATAGGTATCCAAAGCGTGAGCTTCAGAACATCTAAGTCCAGGAGTTTATCAGTATCGACAAATTTATGCATTTTGAAAATGAATGATGTAGGTGACTTTCCTCAAAATTTAAGGAACTTTTCTAATTTCTGTCCTGAAATATCATTATAAATTAGTAGTCTCAAATGAAATCAACTATTATTTGTAAATTTATTAATGATGTGATGGCTTTGTCGCGAAAATGGGTACACCTACATATCCAGCCCGCGTGTTAACCCCCTTGAAAACCTCTTCTTTCTTACGACCAATTGCAACAAGTTCAAGCGCTACTTTTTTTGAAACTCCGTACGGCAGTCGTTGTGATCAACCATCTACGTAGGTAGGTAGCGGAACTAGTCGCTCTATAAATTGTTCATTTTAATAAGATTTCCTTCATGGGTACATCCACGTCAAAGGCTTTACGTGGCTTGGACGTTCGCTGTAAATTTAAGATGTTAATAATCGTTATTAGCTGTCACTTTCACAGAAACTAGCCTCCACAGTTTATGATCCCTTAGCGATAATGATCAACTTCCAGCGCTCACTACGGTTTATTATGTGTGATCTATATAAAAGCTTTCAACAGGCCTAACAGACCATTCTCAGCCCCCTCGATGGGCAATAGGAAGATGAGGGACGCTCCTTGTTTGTCCAATTATATAAAATAATGATGAATTTGACACGGCGGATATTGCGACCGCGGTATGTTATAGGAGTGGAGGAAAGCTAAGTGTTCCCACCTGTCACGTAAATAATAACCTGCCACGTATATAACAGCAAATCGTTTCTTATGTTAAGTAGTTGGAGGAGGCCTTTTGTTTCTAAGATCATTTTTGCCACCGGCTACGAACGAATGGTTCATTTACAATACGAGAAGGGGCCTCGGCATATCTGGAGTTTACGTGATGCCCTGCAGGGGCGCTGGTGGGTGTAGGGGCCTTAGGAGGTAGGTAGCCTCTTCTAAGGATTCCCCTCTCAAAACCAATTAACCTCCTCTCAACGTTTAAACACCTAATCAATTATACCTTTCCAGCATCCTGCCCTCACCACCACACCTGACGCTCTTCCCTTTTTATGACTGATAAATTAGATACTTCTATCCGACTATAATCCACTTAGAAACAGTAATGATGGTACTAGATGGTAAAAGCTGGACTGAAGAAGGTACATGCGAGATGTGATACTCACCCCTCAAGGTCAATACACTAAGTTACACGTATTGTAAGTAGAAGGAAGATTCTTCCCTACTCAAAGAACCATATTCCCCCGGATATGTATTATCTACTGATGATGATGGTCTGTACTGCCAGAAAGCCCACAATCTGCAGGTGTGATAGATGACGCTGGAGGACTGCGAGCTATACCTGATACGTTCAAGTCAACAGATGGGATGTCTGGTGTTGGTGAAGGCCTAAATCGCTGAATGCCTGAACTCTTTTTCTGCAATGAACCACGCAAATACTGTATTTCCATTCTGCAAATCTGATAAAAACACCAATCCTTCCTCAACGCTTGAACACCTTAGCAATTAAGTACCTTTCCAACATTCGGCCCTCACCACCGCACTGAAGGTCCTTTTAAGGAGGATTAACTATTTAGGTGTCTTATTTGTCTGTAATCTACTCGAAAATAGTTATAAAATGGAGGAAATTACGAAATGGCGAAATGAAAAAAATGGAGGAGGCTGGAGGACAAACGACAAGGGATCATCCCTCAAGGCCAATTGAAAGGTCAATAAACTATCATCCAAAATGCAAGTTACGTTCCTACGAAAACAAATTATTTATGCTTCACAAAACAAAAGAAACAAAAAGTATAAAATAATGAATAATAAAGTACCTAATAATGAGTAATACAATAATAAAGGAGAAATATTATGAATTTGTGCACACAGAAGAATCTCCATCCATTTACAAGTTTTAGATTTCTTCACTGATATGTAGGAACGCACTGTAGGTGGGTACGTTCGTTACCGAACCGCAAGGAGATGGGTGAAAAGATTAAATGTTAGACATCGTACACAAAACGCTTGCGAACAAGTCCCCAACACAGTGAGACATTTTCATGTTGTATCACAAGCTTTATCTTGACAGTAGGTAGGTAAGAATCATTCTTGCTTGTTCTTTCTTCATCATCAGAAAATAAATCGTAACGCTGTTTGGTGTGATTTCTTAATTTTATGGTCTTTCACATAAAACTGTTTTCAAACCATTAGACTCAGTTATTTAATAAACTTAGTTTATTTAAGGTAGTAAACATAGTTTTATGTAGGTTTAGGCCCACTTTCACCAAAAATTTGAAACGAGTTTAACCCGGAAGAGGTTGCAAATTAACGGAGTTTACCGCTCACTGTCTTTCACCAGAGCTCCCGTTATTTCAAACTGGGTTTAACCGACATTTGGGCTGGTGAAAGACGCCAGCTGCCTTTCCAGGTTTAAACCTCGACGTTAACTTTAACGGAGTTTGGCTAAACTCCGTTAAATAATTTCCTGGTGAAAGTGGGCCTTAGTAAACGCGGTTTACTTCAAAATTATTATGATTCACTATAATTACGTAGTGGCCGATTCCATCGTACACTACATAATGGCAATTTACAAAGGAACCTGTTCACACACAAAACGGGTAATCGCAATTAACAACGGAACCTCTTCTTAATCTTGATTCAGGGCTTGAAAGGAAATGTAACAATTTAGGTATAATTTACGGAATTATTTACGGGTTGCAAGGTTACCACGATCCGGGTTACACAGTGGTGCAAGGTTACCACATTCGATACTAGTAAACAATGACTTTCTTCATTACCTATGTTGCTGACTACCTTGCTTACCCACCTTTTGGTTTATTATTCTGTGAATAATACACCGATGTATTCGCTCAGCAAAAAATTTTTATAACACCCCCTCAAATTTTTTTCTTTTCCGTTTCAAGGTGTGTAGATTCCAAAAATGCAATGTCCGTCCGCCGTATCACGTGTACCGACTTCATTTTCGGTAAAAAAAAATTGTTCTTTCGCACACATGCTCCATTTGGGCCCTAGTTGTGTCCCGAAACTTTTCAGCCCGATCGGAATATATCCAGGGGAGTTATGAGTGAAAATGTGTATAAAAATAGGTACTTTTGGTTTATTATTCTGTGAATAATACACCTATGTATTCGCTCAGCAAAAGATTTTCATAACACCCCCTCAACATTTTTTCTTTTCCGTTTCAAGGTGCGTAGATTCCAAAAATGCAATGTCCGTCCGCCGTCCGCCGTATCACGTGTACAGGCTTCATTTTCGGTCTAAAAAAATCGTTCTTTCCCACACATGCTCCATTTGGGCCCTAGTTGTGTCCCGAAACTTTTCAGCCCGATCGGAATATACCCAGGGGTGTTATGAGTGAAAATGTGAGTAAAAATAGGTACTTTTTGCGTTTTAGCAACATGTTAGTAACATGAGCTTTTGAGGTATCTTTTTCCATGTTTTGGGGGACGAAAAGACCGAATATGAAGTCGATTTTGACCAAAGACGCGGAAATTGAGGTTTTACCAATGGTTCAGCTCCCAAAATTGGTTTTTTATGAGTCATAAACGTGGAAAACTGTCTGAAATCACCATCAATGTGTATAATAACATTAGAAAAAGTGTAAACAGGTGAATCAAGACCATTAAATGGCACTACCAATGATCAAAGATGATCTGAAAGAAAAAAAAAACACGTAGCTATTTCATGTTTTGGGGGCCAAAATTGGTGGAAATAATCAGAAATAGCTATTTCAATCATTCCACATGAAAGAAACAATAAATTTAACAGCCAACATATCTGTAGGTATGTCTAATAGGTATGTCCAACATAAACCCATGTGACAAGGACTGCAGCGTTTTTGTCATCATGCTCAGCTCAGCTACCGCGCAAGGTACGGGGGTACGGTTAGCAAGAAAATATTCAATAAAATCACACGTTTCCAACGAGTGGTGAACGATTTTTGTACGATGAAAAATGGCAAACATTAAGAAACGAATCGGTTGTGAGCGAAAATCATCAGAAATGGTGCATAACGCGTTTTCCTGTCGCTTTTTGGTAACACTTTTCGAGTTTGTGTGCCAAAGTAAAGACATGAAAATGTCAAAAGTTACCTTTTAGCAATTACGAATCATTCACGTCATAATTACTGAGATGATGTTAACCGACATTTTTGTCGTGATTAACCAAATTTCTACCAATAAGTAAATAAGTATATCGACGACAACGATCTGCCCAAGGGGCCAATTCTAGGTTTGACTGTAATGGAACGTTTCAAGTAGCTCACTGTTACCAGCAGTTCGACGTCAGATGGAAATGCAGGTAGGTGCAGTTGGGTTGGTACCTACACGGCGATAATGTTGGCGTCAGATGGTAAGCTAGGACGCTCCGTCGGGCCAATGGTCCGTAAAACGGCCTCATTGAAATAACCGCCGCCTGCCGTTGTCCGAGGCTATTTGCTCATCGTAAACCCGCGCTCCGACTACAGGGGTTACCGAGGCAGGAGGAGAACGAGCCACTGAAATTTCATCTTAATCACCCTCACTCAAGTCTTATTCGTGCTGATGAATCTGATGGCATCTCATCTCAGACAAATATTCCAACATTCTGCTGGATGAAACACTGCGTAATTTCGCTGTGCCTTCCGACAGATCGGTACTTCTGAACCAAATCGGCTCTAACGTATCAAATTGTGCTCGGCTTTTATTCAATCCTTCATAGGGCTACCCCGTCAAAAGCAGATCCCTGTGGATCATGCATGTAGCAATACTCATGAATCTGGTGGCATCTTCAAGTTGAATCTGGCTATGCCTTGTACCAGATGAGCTCTTCCGTAATTACATGCCTACTCTCACAATTAAAGATGCTGGTTGGCGTTATTCAAACACCTGCGTGCGTTTCGTCTCATCAACAAAACACTTGAGCAGCCCCGCAGCTAACGGCCGCTAATATTTTATGCTGTCATCGGCTTCCTCGTATTTCATTTGCCATTTTATCCTCTCACGCTTCCATCAGCGTTCGAACTCAACTCCTCAATTTCACGACTATCCAGGTCAACCCTGCTGTAAGATTGATTCTTTTTCGGGTCTGTCAGTAGCCAATTCGTTGTGGCAGACGTCAATTCGTTCTGATTTACTGTTCAATTAAGATCTCTGTACTTTTCCTTCAGGTTATGATTTCCGTTTGGAGAACACTGTTTCTTGTGGGTAGCGATCCGTGAAATCCAACTTGCAACCATCAACTCCGGGGTTTCTCGGAGAAGGGAAGGCAGGCTTCTCCTTATAGGCGTTAGATCCTAACGACCCTTAAACGAACGCGAGGTTATGGGCCTTAGAAAGTGCCTTGAGCTCGTTAACGTCTAATAAAGCCGTCAGAAGAGGTTGGGGAAACATTTCGAGCTCGACTGCCCAGTACGCCCTGGACCGCTGATGGCCGACGCGAACAACCTTCGGCCTTCGCGTTATACGTCATAAATTAACGTCACTTTAACAGTCAAGTTGTGTCGAATACAAACAAGCGAGTAGGCTGTGGTGAAGAGGGCGATGGTGTGGCCTATTTGTCGACCTTGTGTGATGAATATTAGGTTTAGCATCGCCACCACACTGGTCACCCCTTCCAGAAATTTCTGTTCCATTATATTCTGGACTAGGTTGCTACACGGGCTACCACAATCGTCTTCGGTCGAACATGGGCTGCATAGGATTTTGCCGCCTTCTTAATTTGGGTTACGAAGCGAGCGTTCTCTTAATCATATTTTAGCAAAAGTAAGTCCTACTGCGAACTAAATTATTTCAAATAATAAAAAGAGAATTACTGAAAGGTTGCCTGTTTCGGTTAATACATGAAACCACACTGTTATATCGGTTTCGGTGATCAAACCATCGCCAGCAACAAAAAAAAACGCTGCAAAGTCCTTGTCACATGGGTTTATTATTCTATTGGACATACCTACAGAGATGTTGGCTGTTTATTTATTGTTTCTTTCATATGAAATAATTGAAATAGCTATTTTTGATGGTTTCCACCAATTTTGGCCCCCAAAACACGAATAAGGTACGCTCTTTTTTTTTTTTTTTTTTTAAATCATCTTTGATCATTGATAGTACCATTTAATCGTCTTGATCCACCTCTTGACACTTTTTCCAGTGTTATTCTACAAATTGATGGTGATTTAAGAGGATTTCCCAGGGTTTTGGCTCATAAAAAATCAATTTCGGTAGCTGAACATCTGGTAGAACCTCAATTTTCTACTCTTTGGTCAAAATCGACTTCATATTCGGTCTTTTCGTCCCCAAAAACATGAAAAACGATACCATAAAAGCTCATGTTACCAAAATGTTGCTAAAACGCAAAAAGTACCTATTTTTACACACATTTTCACTCATAACACACCTGGGTATATTCCGATCGGGCTGAAAAGTTTCGGGACACAACTAGAGCCCAAATGGAGCATGTGTGCGAAAGAACGAATTTTTTAGACCGAAGCCGAAATGAAGCCGGTACACGTGATACGGCGGACGGCGTACGGCGGACGGACATTGCATTTTTGGAATCTACGCACCTTGAAACGGAAAAGAAAAAATTTTGAGGGGGTGTTATAAAAATTGTTTGCTGAGCGAATACATAGGTGTATTATTCACAGAATAATAAACCAAATGATTGAAGGCGCAGGTGAGCTTACAAATAGTCCCAAAAAGTGAAAGGTGGTCGATTTTGGGACTGGTTGTGAAGATGAAAGGAGAGCTCCTTTCATCTTCACAACCACTCCTATGCTGCTTTAAATCATGACATCAGAGGATAGGATTACTGAGTTGCTGAGGCTGCCTCAAAGCCACGTTTGCAGAAATGATTGCTGTAGGGGTTGATGTAAATATCTGGAGTCAGCTGACAGAATATCATTCTGATGTGCTCAAACTACCTGAAACCTCGGCCTGTTGCGATGTTCGCTGACGTTGCAAAAGGCCTGAATCAGCTGAATGTCAACAGTCTAAAAACAGTGTTACTTGAGATGCTGCTGATGCCTGTACCTGCTACCAGAGAGCTTGGAGCCTGCAGATAGAATCGCTGATGAAGCTCAATAACTGAACTGCTGATGTTATTGAACACTTGAACTGCTCCTGAACTATAACAATGAAATCCGCAAAAACGGATTTCCCCACCATTTTTAATCTGAGAAAAACAGCAGGTGGTCACCCCGATCAATCTATTAAGCCCTGAGGATGAATATGAATATAATAAATATAATATTGAAGAATGACTATAATCAATATACCACTCATTCGAGTAATCAAGCCGTGGTTACCATGAGGTATCCGAAACAGGTAATGGTGAAGGTAAACTAACGGGGCCCCAGACTGAGAGCTATGGTTATTTTATTTTATTCGAACTCGCACCTAATGGCCATCTCGACTTCACGGGCCCCTTCAGTGTCACCATAACCGGGCGTCGTAAAACAGTATTATTCCCCCATCGAGTCCTCAACGAATACAACGACCTCTTACAAGAAGATTATCCCCGGCATTTTATTCACAGAGATTCACCAAGAGATAAGTCCATCCGCGGTCTTTTCGCCGCCGATTCATAGATTTACTCGGGATTTTATGAATCTCTCCGTGGGTGTCAGACAGAAGTGCTTCCAGCTCAGGGCTACATGGCTAGACCCCGGAAATAGAACGCCATCTTTAGCTCTTCGCGTTTCATGAATGAATTTACAGCCAATCCTACAAAATAAATCAAAATAAATTGTCCATCATCTTATAAAGGTGCCACATCTTACGGCCCTGAGAGGTATTATCAAATCCGCTTCGAACGCCCACTTAGTAGGTAGCTATGATATTTTTACGACGTGTGTAATAATTAATTGACGGTTTGATTATACGACTGCATGCTATTATTATATAGTCTCTTACCCCTAATCTTGCTTAATGTTATCATTATAACATAAAGCAGGTACTAAGGCTGTGCAGTTTCAAGATGCTGCTGAAGACCTGAATCAACTGAAATCGCACAGTTTGCAGGTTAATAAATGGTGCGGCTGAAGGCTTGTTCTAGCTGAAGTTTGCAGTCTGTGTATAGGATACTGATGGTGCAGCAGGATCATAAAACTGTGAAGTTGCTGTTTGCTGGTCTGAATAGGATTACTAACGTCGCAGCGCCTCTCCAACTACTTGCTGATGATCAGTGGGTATTTGAAGCTTGCATCCAAACACTTTGTGAAAGTGTAGAACAATCACGTTCACGACTATAATAAATCACACCTTGGCAGGACAGAAAATTAGCAAGCTCTCCCGAATCCTTGATTTTCTGTGCACAGTTTTGCTATGAGATTTTAATTACGCCATGTCATAACTTGGACGAGTTTGGGTAGGCTCATCACCAAAAGCACAAGGCAGGCGCTGGAGCTGAGTCACCCACTAAGCTATATTTCACAGAAAACTACTATTAGGACTGCACACTTCTAATGACCCGTAATATTCGCTCCCTCCCACTTTTCACAACAGCTCATCAACCTTCAGGTGTGGGTTTTTTTTGTCCCTCCGCGCAGAAACAAAAAAAAGCATCGTTGTTACGGACAAAAGAGAGAAGATCGTCAAGATTTCGAGTGGTAAAAGGCAAAGGGCCACCCCTAAAGCGCGATCTTTATCTCGTTTTGTGGATAGCTCGAACTATAGCAGGTATATTGGCCTGATGATGACTGATGACGACAGCTAGTGTTTGCCCCAGGTATAGAAACCCTGTTGGTATCGCTCCTCGAGTTCTGGAGGGGCCACACATCGTTTTTGTAAAGAAAACAACCATCATATTACATTCTCGTCTCCTCTCTCTATCAATCATTCTCTTAAACGATTGGCCCAGTCAATTAGTGAAGAATTTCATAGTTGGCTAGAGAACGGTACTGGGTATTTTACTATTTTTTTGTTTACTTCCGTCCCCATAAATCTTATTTTTTCTTCGTGAAAAAGTTTCGAATGTGTATCAAGATTAATATTTTAGATAGATCATGCATTACAGCCTCTCACGGTTCCATTATCTATAATCTAGGAATAATTTGAGAATGACACGACTTCTAACTAAACTAAGCTGAGCCTTCAGGCTCGAGACGACGAAAGAGAACCTATTCTGGATTCCACCCTGCTAGCACCAAATAGATTCTCATCGTCCTATTGGATTCGAATAAGTAATGTCAATATTGAGATTATCATCTTTAGAAAATATTGCGGAGCGCTGGCAAAAATAATGTCGTGTTGAATATTAAACAGAGCTAGAAACTTTTTAGATATTCTGTTTGTTTTTTTAATGTAGGAACTGCAATTTCAATGTTTCACTTATTGATTCGGTATTAATGATCTTAAATTGATGATATTTGATATTATGAAGTCTTGAATTTCCCCGGCAATACAGCCTACCTAGGTACCGCCATATCTGCAGTGTGACTGCTCAAGGTTCCATGAGCTGTCAATAAAGCTGATTTGCACAAAGAGGAGAGCATTCAGCAGCAATCCCCATAGGTAATTACAACTACGTAGGCATCAAATAACATGCATGCGAGAGTTGCCTCAAGTGCACTGTAGCAAGACACCGATCCCTCCCAAAATATCAGCTCCGTTCAACTGTTAGTTAATTTCCAGTTGCTAGGGAGCTGCACTCAACAGAAACCTTCGTATTGGCCGATGTTCCTCTACTCATGCATTTGAGTTGAGTTTCCGTGCTAGATAGATATCTACTTCGTAAAGTCTTTGATATTCGTGATGAACGTCAGTTCCCTTAAACACTTCCAGGCGTCTTCACTTGATCAAGAAGGTGGGTCTGCCTTCTAACTTTTAACGAACTTCTAACTTTGAATGATATTATGTCCAACCTTTATACCAGCTGTTGATTGCGAGAGACAAATGGAGTTGGAGGAAATTGACCTTACATCCAATTATAATTCAAAACGCTGGCACAAGACGCATTGCGAAACGAGGCAGCGGATCTCTCGAACATCAGATAGAGACAGTTTCTATTATTCAACATCAAGGGTTTCAAAAGGTTTCTGCCGGAAATAATCAAAAAATTGCTGCGACGAAAGCGCTCCGAGCGGCCCAAAAGGCAAACAACCCGAAAGGAAATTAAGGTCGAGCCATATACGGGAGGGAGCTGTTTGTAAAAGGCAAACGATAAGATTTGTCAGTGTTTTCAAAGCCTGATTAAGACACTGAAACCCCGGACAGATATCCCCTGGAGGGCATAATGAGTAGAAGAGGGTTTCAGAGCTTAATGACCTGATCCTTGAAAACCCTTTTGCTGATGGCTTCTTTAACAGTATTTGAGAACTTCTACGGGCCTCGGAAAAAAAATGGCTTCATCACGACCCGGGAAAATAAATACTCCTCCATCAGATCGCTCAATCAACGGGCTAGCGGCCATTAGCGCGGCGGTTTTAAACTCTAGAGCCCCATAACCTGTGTAAATAACGCGGCTCATGGCGTTCGTCATTCTAACACATTTGTTCTGATCGTCTCATTAGCTTTATGATCTGGCCATGAAAGAATCCCGTTCCCTTGATGCGGATCTTCTCCTTTGGAAAGAGCTGAGGCGCTCACTTATTACGAACTGAACTGAATATATTTCTTCAAGAAACCAGAGCCATCAAAATGAAATTTTGCTGAAAACGCGACGCCTTTCAAAGGGCTCATTAACCTCTCCCCTCTACCAAGTACATCTCTTAGTTAAAAATACTAGAATAGGAAATAAAGAATGATGATTTAATTAAACGCGAAGTAAAATAGATTGTGACAGGCTGATTGTGAGGGCTGAAGATTGTGACAGAATTGTTCCCTTCTAAAAACACGCCCTGCTGATTTGCTGAATGACGAGCTGCTGCCAGCAACAGCGATTTGGATGATGCGAGTGGTACACCACCTACGTTCACATTCACTCGCACCGTCAGGATTATCGTGTCAAAGGTTTCTTGTGTTTCGAAAAACCAATGCTCCAGCATACCTAAGGCTATGTGGATTTTTCACGACCAGGATATGGAAATTACAGAGTTCACCTTTCTGGTGTCTCACGTCCCAAGATCATTCCACACCTATCACGCGATTGCGTTCAACGAATGAAAAACTTCTCCCAAAACAAAGGCGTTGATTGAGGTTTTGAAAAGAGGTTTCACTTAGATTTTCGTTGGTTCTTTCCAGAGTCAGATTTGTGAAGTGTGGAGGGGAACAAGACGCTAACAGGGCTCAACTAATTGTTTGGCCACGGACACGCGATATGCCCGGTCTTGAAGCGCCACTTTCGATGAAGGGCCTAACTCTTGGGAATGTTATCTACTGGAGAGGAGAGAGAAAAAAAAAATACCGGAGATGATTATTACGACCGTTTTTCTAAAGGTGTTTGTTATGAAGGGGAGGTCAGGAGGGCGTGAAAAGGCAGGTTTGAGCGTCAATCAGGGAGTCGTGGAGCCGTGACGTCTTCTCTGCTGCCCCAGCAGGGGGCGCTCCTTCAGTATTCTCTAGACGAGCATCCTCTTATATTTGGGCTGGGTGATCTTGTTATCTGACCTGAGATTATACCACCACGTATTATTATACCAGCCTTCACTCAGCTCACATTCAGATAAAGCGCTGAAGCGTTCTTTATTGGATTTTTGCCAACGTTTGTAGAGCCTTTTTTCTTTTGAGTGGAAGCCCAACCGTGAAGTTGATAAAAAGGAGTTTGTGAAGTGTGGACTTGTTCGTTTCATACGAACCAGTCTTCACACTTCTTTGCATCAGCGAAGCTTGAATCATTTCTCATAGGACACAATGATAACTAAAGCCACGATTAGAAGCAAGATTCTAATCGGTAACTCCGTCGTCCCAACATTTCAAGTCATCACCGGACGCAATATCACTATGCTAGTCTTCCCTTGGGATCGTTGAAACCAACGATTGCTTCCTAAAGGACACTGTGATATGTATACAGTACCGACTAGACAGAGTTCCGAACTAGTAGCAATCAGCGAAACATTGTCCAGATGAGATTAATACCTACTTGAAAGCAAAATTTCAACCGGAATTTCATGTAACTTTCCTCGATCACGTATGCTTGCTAATTTACTCGTAGATTTTCAACAGAATCAATTATGTAGCATAACAAGAAGTTTTGGCAACCAAAAAATTTTAAAATTGCAAAAGCGTGTGAAATTGGAGAAAAAAACGCTGCAAATTATTACACAACGGTTTATTATTTACCTGTATAGATGCCCCTTCTGCGTAGATCACTGTTTTCTGTGGTCCATACCTACCCTCGTGCTCCTTCACAGGAAAGCCCTAAATCGAGTACTGGACCCGGCCCCGGAATTAAGTTCCTCAATTATTAATAATCAATTAATTCAATCATTAATTATTTGTAGTTATTCATGAAGCATAAGGCAAATAATAAATCGTTTTGTAATAATTTACCGCTGCGTAATAATTTACCGTTGTGTAATAATTTACCCATCTTCACCGTTTGGTCAAGTTGCAAAAGTACCTATTAACAAAATCCAAAACAGCCTTCATTTTTCAAATGGAATAATATTGCGGAACAACCAACTTGACTTCACACAGCTACCCATAATCAGATGCTCCCTAGTGATGATATTTGGGCTGAATGTATACAATTTGATTCACCCTCCTGCTGACCAAGCCAGTTGGTGCAAACTTGGGGGCCCTACTGTGAAGGAACGGCGGGACGTACAATGCTCCGGGTGGTATCAAAAAACTCGTAAGTTCAACAACTATTTAAAACCGTAAAAAGATTCACGTAAAAAAAGGTATAGGCGTTCTGAAAATTTCAACCCTCATTTTGAATCTCTTAGAGATGACTGACAGTAACGCCGAGCTTCGAGGACCAACTAGAACCCGTTCGGGACCTATAAACCAAATTTCGTCAATTTTGGCTCATGGTAACTAAGAAAAGTACCCATTACGTCGTACGGCGGACGGACAGAAATTTTTTATTGCATTCTCGGATTCTACATAGCTTAAAACGGAAACCATAAAATTTTGAGGGGGGGGGGGGGGGGACCATTTTTTTCCCCATGCTCGATTCCAAAGGTTCATTATTGAAAATAATAAACCAAAAAGACGAAACGCCGTAGGTAACATGAGTTGGGTGTCGGTTTGATGATTTCTGGAGATTTGCCAATTCCACACTGTATTAATTTCCTCTTCGATATATTTGGAAATGAGTCCCTTATCTATCCCTTATCTATTTGAATGTACCTATTAATGCAACTTCTCATCTCTAAATTCTGTCCACTTTGGCAAATAGATTTGGTGTTTTTGTCACTCCTCATACAGCACTTGTTTGAACAGCTCTCTCTGAGACTTGTCACTCCTTTCAGAATGAATTTTTGCGGAACAGTGATATTTTCGTCAGACAGATCAATATTTTCCACTTCAATTCGTGCACACGTGGCAGAAACCCCCGAGTACCCACTCGAAGCATGTGTTCACGTAAAAAATGGAGCGAGCCCTCCGCCAATCATCGTCAGGACAGAAAGGTTGGCGTGACTTGACTCCCATCGCAGGGATTGTGAGTCGAAAAGAACGGTCATGGCGGAAGGAGGTGTGGGGGTGATTGTTATAGGTAATGCCGGAATTACAATAACAAAACACGAGGAGGGGAAGAGAGAGATGAGGCCACATTTAGGCCTCCGCCTTCCGTGATCACCTGTAAAAACCTGTCAAATGAGAAAACGAAGCGCCCCCAGCACGCGTTACAAGGTACTCAGCTACCCCCCGGGCCATCCCTCGACATCTATCGCTCTTAAAACTCTTTTTCCAACACTCCCACCTATATTTGTGCCTGCATATTATTTCCCTCATTTCAGTTGGACACAAAACAAGTTTCATCTGAACGTCAAAACGCCACACATTTCAGCACGCTTTCCAGGTAATCTGGGGCCGTTGGCTCAAGGCTGTAGCTTAACAGAAGAATTTTCTGTACATCTGCACCGCGTCATCTTGGAAATCACACCATAGCATGACTCCATATGAGCGAAGAGTGCTATCAATAGAATAACAATCCTGTAACGTAGTGCACGATCAATTCACGAGCCATCCTAGGTTACCTATATTTCACCTTTTGCTGACGTTCTCCTGCTCGTCTAGTGGTTATGTGAGACTCAACAATGTTTCAGCCGTAATGAACTGTTAACGAAGTCTCACAATTTGTACAGCACGTATTTCCCATATATCTGTTAGATTCAAAACCAGTTTCATTGCGTCAACATGTCAAAACGCCTCAGTCAGAATCTACGGCTGTTGCATCTACGGCAATGCAGCCGAATAGGAGAACTAGCAATATATTTGCGTCTCCAAGTGCATGATCAATCGATCATCCTAAGGTTCTATTTCTTTTGCTGAATTTCAAAGGACGTTTAGTGTGTGTATGCGAGTCGGCAAATTTTAGGCAAGGATACTACAAAATAACGGGTCGCCCATTCATCACCACACGATTCTTTATTTTTACTCCGGGGATTTCTCCCGTGATTGAATTGTTTAGAAACGACCCGCAGGTTCTCAGAAAGCCAAAAATTTCTGTTCAAAGCTCCAGTTAGACAACACGGACAAATCAATCCTCGCAGACAGGGGGTCAATGATGTGGTGGTTCATTAACACCGACGGCTCATCGTGATAAATTCCGCTCAAAGGCAATCCCGGGTTTGGAGGGACTTGTTTGAATAACAAAAAGCTCGCACCTTCGGCAACCCTTGTAATGCGAGAGGATTTGTCTTCAATGGGCCCATCCGTCTAATTGTGGTATCTCGCGTTTGAAAATTCCACGATCTCTCACAGACGTTCACACCCATCTGCTTGATGACCCTTCAGTTCGCGTTTATGAATTCTGAATGTGCAACGTCATGAAACTCACGATTTTTTGTGTACTTTCACGAATATTCACCAACCAGTAAATGTACCTGTGGAACGAAGCCAACATTACATCTGGCCATCAGTGATAACCATCATTTGAAGTAGGTAACGTAGATATTTATTGAACTTACCTATTAGTGTGTGCTGAGAAACTGATTCAATTGCGAGTTGAAGGTCACTATAATTTCAGTTATTATTCCTACATTCTACTTCGCAGTATGGAATTGGGAAATGCCATACCTATGTAATAGAATTGAAGTAGCACCTATTTATGTAGTACCAAACATTTGAATATGTTTGATGCTACACAATATATAGGTGGTATAGGTGTACCAGGTGTATAGGTGTATTATACTGGTTTATTATTTTCAATAATGGACCTTTGGAATCTAGCATGGAAAAATTCCCCCCCACCCCCCCCCCCCACCACATTTCATTAGCATAAAGACGGTTATTTTGGATTTGCTTGATAGAGCGCTTTTGTCACTAGAACAAACGAAAATGGGTTAGGTGGCCGTCATTCTACGTGTCCGCATATCCTTGCCACAGGCATAACTTCCTCAATTCAAATTCGATTTTCCTGGACTTTTCAAATCATTCGGGTTGGGCCCCAGATGGTCCCCGATGAACTGCAAAACGATCGGATCAAAGGTACGGCCACTGCGCGTGCCGAAACGCGAATCCGCAGTACCAACTAAAATGATCATGAATCGATATTGCTCGAATTCGGTGGGTAGTCGGGGTGTAGCACCTAGATGGTCTCATATATGAATTACAGAGCGCTTGTATCATCAGTACGGCCACTGCGAAAGCGCAAACGCGAATCCGAAGTAGTGAATATTTTTGTACCAGCCGATGCAAGTTTCGTAATTTCTGCGTACAACCCACAGCACAAAAACTGTGTTTTTATCTATAAACTGTTCCAACCGTCAGGTCTGGGAACTGAGTTCATGAATTTCGTAACGTTTTGCACCCGATCGGGGATGTGGTTTTTTTCCAACAGAACTGAAGATAACCCCGCCGGAACCTTCCCAAAATCTCATTTCCCTCCAACCTTCACGTTAAACGGACCTTTCGTCTCCGTGGTACCTACTCAGCATTTTCCGGCCCTAAAGCCATCGCAGTTGTCTGGCGGGTTTCCAAGGTGTTCGTCCCAGCCGATGAGTTCTCGAACTGAAACAGTTCTAAACCTTTCTAAAACTCAACCCCACCCTTCAGAAAAACATGGGTTCTGTTTTTAAAATTTTTAAAACCAGTTCTGGTGGCTGGAACATACCTAATTTCTCACGAATAGGCCCGATTACGCTCACAGAGAAAACTGATCCACACAGAAGGTACATAAATATAGGAAAATAATAAACCTGTATGAATAATACAGGGTTTTTTAATTTAATTTTATTTTTTAAATATGGTCACTCTTTTGAATAATTTAATCCCTGAGAGTACAATGCTTTCATCAGCTGACGAATCGCAACATTAGACTGTATCATTTTTGGTAGTGCCGGGTGCGCCAACACTGCAACTGCGTTACTCATGTTAGTGTATGTTGTGTTTACTCATTTGAACCATCTTCAGCTGAAGAACCGTATAATCATATCAAATTTCGGTAGTAAAACCACTTCGAATCCGTGTTAGTATTAGTTGTATGAATTCATGAAGCCCAGTTTTACCAGCTCAACCGATAGAGAAATTCTGAACTTCATAGCGTTAACTCATTCTAAAAGTTTTGACTGGTACAGGCACAATAACTCTTGAACGTTACTAATTTATATTTTCTGCAGCCGACGGATTTGAATAAGAGTGCTCGAGACTGCACCCTACTTTAAGAAAGATCAGACCACTGAACTATGATAATATTGTTCAGTTGTTATTGATTTCATCGTCTGTCTCTATAATTAATTTTCACTGCTTTTATTCATAGCCGTTTCTTTATTCAATAGCCCTTAATGCTACTGTTAACCTTTTTTTGCCTAGGTATTATTTAGATGAAATGAATGAATGGTTGTGTGTCACTGTGTGCCCTCTGAGCTCTGGCTGAGTCCCTCGATTGGACCGGGGGCGGTCTCACCTGACGCTTTTTGGTTTATTATTTTCAATAATGAACCTTTAGAATTGAGCATGAAAAAAAAAAAACATATATTTAACCCCCCCCCCCCCCCCCCCCCCCCACTCCTCAAAATTTTATGGTTCAAGTTTCAAGGTATGTAGAATCCGAAAAAGCAATGAAAAAATGTCTGTCTGTCCGCCGTATGAAGTCAAGTTGGTTGTTCTGTGATATTATTTCATTCGAAAAATGATGGATCTTTTGGATTTTGTTGATAGGTACTTTTGCAACTTGAACAAACGTTCAAGTACTATTGGGTAAATTATTTATTATACAACGGTAAATTATTACACATCGGTAAATTATTACACAACACCTTATTATACTATCTACGTAGAAAGAGCACCTATCAGGTAAATTATTACACAACGGTTATTATTTGCCTTATGCTTCATGAATAACTACAAATAATTAATGATTGAATTATTAAATGCCGCGCATTTGTATGAAACTTCAATTCCGGGGCCTGCTCCAGTACTCGATTTAGGGCTTTCCCGGGGGAAGCTCGAGGGTAATGACCACAGAAAAGTGATCTACGCAGAAAGTGTATCTATACACGTAAAAATAAACCTTTCTGCGTTTAATAATAAAGCTTGCAGCGTTTTTCAAATGAACTGTTTAATTTGGGATTTAATCTGGGACTGCTCATTCAAAAATGGGTGGGCCATGGTGGGTCGAGTCCGGCCGTCGTTTTTGCAACGATGGGTGTGGTGTGCCGGCTGGAGCTTCAGTGTTCCTTTTTTTTTTAAACATATTTTTCGAACACGTTTCGAGTAGATAACTAGTTAATTTCTGACAAGTGTCAATATTGTATATACTGTACTGTAAAACCTAAATTTTTAATCACTGTCTTGCAAATGTTGTTAATAAAAATTAAAAAAATTCAAATTCAACTAAAAGATCACACAACATTTGGTAGATGATATGGTAGTGTTCGCTATGACGCTGTATATTCAAGTCCATGTTTTATAAGTCCCGGAATACTCATCTGAACCACTGCCGCCTACAATGTGTTTTGGACGCTCTGATTCCAGGCCCAGATATCCCGGGTTTCCTCCTCCAACCGTTTAGAAAACCGAAGAGGATCCGGACAGCCTTCTCACCCTCGCAGCTTCTAAAGTTGGAGCACGCCTTCGAGAAAAACCACTACGTTGTTGGAGCTGAACGAAAACAGCTCGCACAGTCACTCTCCCTTACAGAAACACAAGTAAGTGTTCCCCTTAATTTTAGCTTGCACTGTGTTGGTAAGATGGAGCACGCCTGTGTTCATATGGAAGAGGGCAGTTGCTTTGGATAAAATATAAAGTTTGGGTGTAATTGCAGCTCTTGGACGATTTTGGGGATAAAGCTGTTGAAGATGAGTAGTTCGACTAACCTACCTACTGAGGTAATTTATATTCCTGAATGTAAAGGAACCAATATTACAGCATCAGTGTGACTCAATGATACTTCCTAAGTGTGGATTCGTATAATGCGCGTATTTCAATTCAGTTTCAAATCTTGAGGCTCATGTTAGCATTACCGGCTGATATGATCATTTGAAGAACGAAAAAACTTTGCTGGAAACGCACAGAGTACTAGAAAGTGTTGTCAAGCCAGCAGACGACTGTACTTTGTTGAGAACCTCAACTACCGTTCATTTCAAAATAGATTTTAATACGTACCTAACCAATATCTTTGCTATGCAAGAAGAAAAAACACTGCAAAGATGACCCTTCTGCGTATATCACTGTTTTCTTTCGTCAATACCTACCCTCGAGCTCCCCCCAGAAAAGCCCTAAATCGAGTACTGAAATAGCCGGAAAATTACAGTTTCTTAATTATGCGGAGGACTCAAGAACTATCAGTAATTATTTAGTACCTACCGACACAATCCAAAATTACCATCATTCTACAAATGAAATAATATCACGGAACAACCAACTCGACTTCTTACAGCCATCCGTCATTAAAATCAGGTGCTCAGCTGATGTTCCATTCGCTGTGGTGTTGTCGAAGCTTTTCGGTGCAAACTTCAGGAACTTACTGTGAGCGAACGGCTGGACGTGCAATGCTGCGGGTGGACTAAAAAATTTTGCAACTTCGAGATCAATTTAAAAATCAATTCTTTTTTCGAGATCATTTTTTTTTTAAATCGAGATAACGGCGTCCTGGAAATGTCAACCCCTATTTTCACCCCTTGTAGATGACTAACACTAACGCTGAGCTTCACGGACCAACTAGAACCCCAAACAGGACTCACAAAACCAAATTTCATTTGTTACGGCTGAAGAACTTAAGCACGGCGTACAGACAGAAACCATCAAATTTTAAGGGGGGGGGAAGAAAAAAGTTCATCCTCGATGCCGAAGGTTCATTACTGAGAATAATAAACAAACAAAACTTAATTCACAAAGCTCATAAAGGTCTTCTTTCACACACATGCCAAGGTTCAAGTAAATTTTTCAAATATATATTTATTATAGGAGCTGAAAAATCGTCAAAGCTCAAGCATCGATGTAACGAGCTCATGTTGGTAATATTTAGCGCACCAAAACCCTATTTAAACATCAGTAAACCTCTACCGCAAAGAAAGCAACTGTTTCATTCCCGATCAGTTATGTTATCGAGGGTTATTACGATCGCATAATCGTAGGCTAATACAAAACGTTATCCACGCTCTGATAGACAAGCCTTGGCCGAGGCAAGAACAAGGCTGCCGCCCTGATGTCACTAGAGATATCTTTTCCTTCACGATAATTACTGTTTTTATCTCCTGATCCTATTGTCATTAGCCAGGCTTATTGCTTACTCGTCAAGCGTTGCGATCCTGGTCGAATGGCAGACTTTCATTATGACAATAATAAAATATTCATTACGCAAGGGACTTGTACTCAATTGTTTTTTGAAAACTCCAAGATTGATAATGAAACAGTGAAAGCATAAAAATAGGTACTTTTGGTTTATTATTCTGTGAATAATAGACCTATGTATTCGCTCAGCAAAAAATTTTTATAACACCCCCTCAAAATTTTTTCTTTTCCGTTTCAAGGTGCGTAGATTCCAAAAATGCAATGTCCGTTCGCCGTCCGCCGTACGCCGCATGCCGTCCGCCGTATCACGTGTACAGGCTTCATTTTCGGTCTAAAAAAATCGTTCTTTCGCACACATGCTCCATTTGGGCCCTAGTTGTGTCCCGAAACTTTTCAGCCCGATCGGAATATACCCAGGGGTGTAATGAGTGAAAATGTGTGTACAAATAGGTACTTTTGCGTTTTAGCAACATTTTGGTAACATGAGCTTTTAAGGTATCGTTTTTCATGTTTTTGGGGACGAGAAGACCGAATATGAAGTCGATTTTGACCAAAGAGTCGAAAATTGAGGTTCTACCAGATGTTCAGCTCCTGAAATTGATTTTTTATGAGTCAAAAACCTGGGAAATCGTCTGAAATCACCATCAATAGAGAGTTTTTGCAACACACTCACGACGAAACGAACGAAACGAAAGCAGTGCTGCGCATGCGCACTTAAGACACCGAAAAGTTTGACGAACCGTGACGACGAAAAATACCGGGATCTCGCGGTGTCAGCTTTCGTCGTGTTGATATGACGAAACGTAATTTAACCTTACATCTGTATAACGCTACCTACCTTCTTCTGTTTTCCTTGGAAAATAAAAATGTTGAGCGTCGTATTCACAGCTGCTTCTTGGCGTCTTGGCAGACTTGACGCCATGTGTGGACATAGATTTGTATTAACCATGGAGTAAAATGGATGAAAGAGAGGTTGACATAACGTTAGCGTGACTCCACCAGCCGGTAGACGCCAAAGCTGAACGAAAACTGAACCAAAAAAGGTTAGCATCTGACTTCGGTCGCCCTATCCGCCATTTCCGTTTCGGTGTCGTTTTCCGTTTCGTTTCGTCACGAGTGTGTTGCAAAAACTCTCTAATTTGTAGAATAACACCGGAAAAAGTGTCAACAGGTGGATCAAGACGATTAAATGGTACTATCAATGATCAGAGATAATTTATTTATAGAGAAAAAAAGAAAAAAGGGTGATCCATAGCAATGATATTATTATCTTGTATTATCTGGGCCGGATTCATACCGTTTCATTCACGATCATGTTGCTTTTCGGTGCAAATGAACGGCTGGACGTGCAATGCTCCGGGTGGCCTCAAAAAATGCTCTAGTTCAAGATCAATTTAAACCAGTCATGCAGCATGACTTAATGAGCGAATTTTCAAAGAAATATTCGAATTAATGGCTATGGTTTTGAATAAAGGAAAACTTCGGTCTAAAATTTGGTTTTCTATGTATATTCTCTTCGTATTTATTTTAATTTGTACGTTTTGTCCATCCTGACTCTACCGTTTTGGGTTTTGGGTAGGTTTTGCGCACTTTAAATGCTCTAATTTAAGAACGGATTTAGATATCTAAAATCCGATTTCACCATCGTGTTCAGCGTGCAAAAACCTTTAAAATGAGGGGTCACTTGTTAGAAAATAACATTTTGGGGATTTTTGGGTAATTTTTGCGCACTTTAAATGCTCTAATTTGAGAACGGATCAAGATATCTAAAATCCGATTCCACCATCGTGTTCAGCGTGCAAAAACCTTTAGAATGAGGGGTCACTTGTTGGAAAATAACATTTTGGGGATTTTTGGGTAATTTTTGCGCACTTTAAATGCGCCAAAACCCTCCTTAGAGTAGGCCAATTTCGCCCATCTTCGAACTTAGCCTTTCGATTGCCAAGATAGATTTTTTGTGCAAATTTGAGCTGTTTATCTCAATTCTATCGAGAGTTATCGTCTGGAGTGACACATATATATATATATATATATATACATATAAAAAAGTGTTAAATTTCAGGAATCGTTTTAGAATGGTCTGAAACGGATTTCTATGAAGAAAATTTCCAAAAATTTATATTATTTAAATTTCGAAGCCATTGCAATAGCTTCATTTTCTTTGAAAATTCGCTAAAAAGTGACTAGGACTTTGCAGCGTTCTTGTGTTTTAGTAACATGAGCGTTTGAGGTATCGTTTTCCATGTTTTTGGGACGAGAAGACCGAATATGAAGTCGATTTTGACCAAAGAGTAGAAAATTGAGGTTCTATGGGCCGGTTTCACCAACGCGGATTATCCAGAGTTCAATCCCGGCTGAGGTTTAAGCCATCGATTCTGAGAAAAGACAGTTTCACGAACGCCTAATCTAGGAATAAGTCGCGGCAACGGCGTATTAAGTTAATACCTCGTTTCAGGTGGTTTAAACCTCTGATCTACGGTTGATCTCCGATTCTCCACCAGGCCATCGCCATTTTGAAATCTATTTTATCAGTGTTTTTCATATGTACTTCTCAACTTGCAATCTTGCATCGACATTTAGTGCGATGAATCGTTACATTGAAGTGTTTGAGTCATCCTTGGATGAATATTTCAATGAACTTCTGGAAGTGGCCGCGCCCAGACGGCGATAATACGCGAAAGGGTCGAGCATTTCCACAAGTGGGATGACGGCGATTTTTTCGCGAGTTTCCGCCTTCCGACGGAAGGGATGAGCTTAGTGCTCGATGCAAGAGAAAGCCTTCTAGTTCTCGAAACAGAAATGTGAGTGCAACCAAAAATGTGTAATAAATATAATTTTACACCAAACCAGGTAGGCAACAACGTCGGACCCATCATTATTTATTTAGTAGGTAAACAAACCTTCATTGTACGTGGTAGGTACTCGCAGACTGCGCTAATAAGTACATGTATAACTTCTTCTGCATACAGCGAATTATTGTGAAAAAGTAGATACCTTTTATAGAAGAGCCTAGGTAGGCTATATATAATTTATTACAAGAGCTGTCTCGAAAGATGTAAGATGGTCTTTTGTAGTAATGACAGAGTGGAGTCGAGCAGAAGTTCTCAGAATGAGAATGACAGAGGCATAAGAAAAAATCGCGAAACTTCAGCAACTGGCTACTATTATGCAGTTTAATGTCTCCACAACAGAGGATGGCGGACAAAATTTAAGTATCCATAGAAGAAATATCACAGATCCACAACTCATGGATGAGCATCTCTCCTCCATGTCATCTGTGATACGGGATTTGTGTTTCTGGGGATAGCAATGCTGATGCAAACTGAACAATCTCGGCTTAAACCCAAGTTCGGCTAAACCGCGGATCAAAAACGTTGGTGAAACTGTCGAAGCTCTGAACCACAGATCAAATTTGAATCCAGGATTTATTGATACCAGGTTTAAGCTGCGTTGGTGAAACCGGCCCTAAGGAAGTTCCAGCCTTAAATTTACGTTAAATTTTGGTCTAAAATCGGCGTTTTTCCGCACATAGTTCGGGTCCCCATTTGGGAACACATTTGGCTCTTAGTTGTCCTCCGAACACGGCAGCCCGATCGGCATACACCCAGGGGTGATATGGGAGAAAAATGAGTGTAACAATAGGGGTTTTTGAGGTTTTAGTGAACATGAGCTTGTGAGGTTTTCCATGTTTCTTACGGCGAGAAGACCGAATATGTTGTTGATTTTGACCAAAGAGTGGAGAATTGAGGTTTTAACGAGGGTTAAGCTCCTGAAATACATTTTCTATGAGTCAAGAACATGGGAAATTGTCTGAAATCACCATACATTTGTATAATAACACTAGAAGTCGTATGAACAGGTGAATCAAGACAATTAAATGGTACTATCAATGATCAAAAATAATCTGTTGAAAGGAAAAGCCGAGCCTAATTCGTGTGTATGGGGGCCAAAACTGGTGGAACCATCAAAATTAGCCATTTCAATAATTGCACATGAAAGAAACCATAAACGAACAGCCAAAATTTCTGTACGTATGTCCAGTAGAATAATAAATCAATGTGACAAGGACTTTGCAGCGTTTTCTTGTTGGGTTCCACACTGTCCTGGTCGGAGCTCGAAGAGGTGCTGGGTACCACATTCAAGTCGGAACAATAACCATTTTGCCGTTAACGAAAAGCTTGTCATCTCTGAGAACCGCGTCGTGACGCCATTCCTGTCTGTTTTTGAACATAATGGGAAGAAGAAATTTTCGCTTCTCTCTCATTTCCTTTGAATAGAACAGACTGATGTTGTAACCAGAGTCCTTAAATTTCTTTACGTGACTCATGAGTTTGTTTTTGACATAAATATTGCTCACAGTGATTTTTATGGGTCTATTATTCCTTGAGTCCAACCTTCCAAGGTATCTAATGTATTTAATATCCAGATTCAAGAATTTTACAAGGCTATGCAACTTAGAAGTCCTCGCTGTAACATCCTCGGAAACACTGTTGATACCATCGCAATATTGGTGATATCGTGGGGACTTCCAAATACCGATTAGTGATACGAGCAAAAGGAACTCGATTCGGGTACAGTTCATTCGTCCCACGAATCACGCGTTGTGATCAATGAGTGGACGATCACTGGTGGTGCTGGTGGCTGAGTGGTTGTGATGGGCCGATCTTGTGAGCTAGCGGTTTTCCTATTCACATTCAATATCACCTGTATCAGCATCTGCTGTCTACTCGCGCTAGGCGCTGTTACTCGTACTCGGAATTACTTTGCTGAATGAGCAAAGACCCGTGATATACCTAAACGGATTCGACAATGACCTTTTGGCGCCTGATAAAATCGCCGAACGACTCAAAAACGCGGATAGAACTAGGTGTGACGAGCTACCCGCGGATTTGGTCAAAAGAAATAATCATAAACACCTTCGGTTCCCCTCTTGAAGGTTCGTACAGTGCGTTTGTGTCTGATAAATTGCCGCCCACAGTTTTTCGTCGAGTGCCGCGTGTGGGTGCGACAGGAATAAGCCCGATCGCCGAGCACAAATCAGCGCCCCTAACGGCCACTTGCTCAAACTGTTGTCGAGCTGCGATCGCTCTTTTTCAACGGGAATAAATCCTACGGTTCTTAGTTCATGTTTCCTTATTTACGGGCGAGGCCAATTAGAAAATTATTCCATACATAACAAGGGACGAGGGAGAGAGAGAGAGAGAAATAAAATACAATGGTCCTAGCAAAAAATAAAAATAAATAAATAAAGAGTTTACATTATGAAGAGGTTTGCTGTCCGAGGGAGTCTATGAACGGATTGATTTCTCACTTACCTAGTTGGTAAGGGAAAAACACTGCAAAGTCCTTGTCACATGGGTTTATTATTCTGCTGGACATACCTACAGATATGTTGGCTGTTCATTCATTGTTTCTTTCATGTGAAATAATATTGAAATAGCTATTTCTGATTGATTCCACCAATTTTGGCCCCCAAAACACAAATTAGGTAAGCTCTATTTTTTCTTTTTTTTCAAATTAATTATCTTTGATAATTGGTAGTGCCATTTAATTGTCTTGATTCACCAGCTGACACTTTTTCTAGTGTTATTATATACAAATTGATGGTGATTTCAGACGATTTCCCAGCTTTTTGACTCATAAAATATCAATTTTGGGAGCAAAAACCTTCGGCAGAACCTCAATTTTCCACTCTGGTCAAAATTGACTTCATATTCGGTCTTCCCCTACCAAAAAACCGATACATCAAAAGCTCGTTACTAAAACACAAAAAATACCTATTTTTATACCTATTTTCACTCATAACACCCCTGGGTATATTCCGATTGGGCTGCAAAGTTTCGGGACACAACTACGGCTAAAATGGAGCCTGTGTGCGAAAGAAGGATTTTTTAGACCAAAAATGAAGCCGGTATGCGTGATACGGCTGATGGACATTGCATTTTTGGAATCTACGCACCTTGAAACGGAAAAGAAAAAATTTTGAGGGGGTGTTATAAAATTTTTTTGCTGAGCTAATACATAGGTGTATTATTCCCAGAATAATAAACCAAAAGGGACGTAAAACAACGGTGGCGAGTGTGAAGCGATTCGAGGAGCAAGAATATACATCTTTCTTGTTGTTTCCTTGAGGCCATTTGATGTAGTGAACCTATAATAGACAGGGCAAGTGATGTATAAGTAGATAGCGAAAAAAAATAGTGATGATTATGGATGAAACGGAAAAATTCTAAGTGAATCTCCAGCCTTGAAACCGTTTTAAACTATCGTCAATGTATATCGACGCTAATGGATTTTACTGACTCTTCAACCTTCTTCTTCGCCGCAAGGATTAGGCTATGCAGCAGAATGTTCCTGTCTTCTAGCGGAACCAGCGCTCCCGAGTCTGCTCCACAAACCGAGTCTATACGTTGGATATATCCGACCAAACGTTCGCGTAGTTCGTGGATCATTCACAACGAAGAATACATCGTGCGACACATTTATATCCCCTTTGACTCTTCTCGGAAACCGTATTTCAACCGACCGAATCCGTTGCGGATCCCTTCCAGTCATCGTCCACAATTCAGTTCCTTACAGCTTCCTTTGCTTTATAAAACGTGAGCTCTGTTCCCTTCCTTACTTCTTGACCAGTTCAATTCAACCGTAGGAACAGAAGTACGTTTCATCGGGACCGTTAGCGCAACCTCAAATCGGTTCAGCCGTTAACCGTGGGTCGAACCACGAAAATTTATTAAATAACTCCGATGTTCCGTCGAGTCACAGAAGCGACTAACCATCCCTTTGCCATACATAGCTTTCCTGAGGAATCCATCGTCACCAGCTGGTCGAGTACTGGAGGCGAGCGCTTTTCATGTGAGGAAATCATCATCAGGCCGTCGAGAGAACACTATTATTCTCTCGACGGCCCAATGATGTCCTTACATCGAAGGCGCTCGCCTCCAGTGCTAGACCAGCTGGTGACGATGGATTCCTCAGGAAAGGTGTGGCAAATTTAATCAACTAATACTACCGGATTTAACCCCCAATTAAATTACCTTCAATTAATGAAATAATTTAATACCCTTTAGATTTAATACTTGGGGCTCTGTACAAATTCCAACGCTGCTGGTATTTTCCAACAAGATCTTCCATTCATTTTATTAATTTATTTATAAGAACGACACTAAGCGCCAATTGCGAAGTAATAAGATAATAGTAACGAGGAGATAGCTGCCACCACAGGGCTGTACAGCAGGTAAGCTATATCGTGATAAGTAGGTATAGGTATTTGGTTAGATAAAAGGGGTGGAGGCGGGGGGGGGGGGGGAAGGCGTTTGGGTAGGTTGGATAGGTGGTGGTATTGGTTCGGTTCGGTTTGGTTGGTTTGGTTTGGTCCATTTGGGTTTGGGCCGGTGGGGGCTTTTGGTGGTCCATTTGGTTTTGGTTTGGGATGTGGGTTTGGTTTGGTCCATTCAGCAGGTTTTAAGCAGGTTGTGGTAGGGTTGCCGAAGAGATGAAAGAGATGCGTTTAAAAAAACCAAAATCGGAGCAATCCAAGAGTGCATTCGCCTCATGGAGAAGCCGACGAAGAGAACTGTGATAACAAGCAGTCAGCGAACGGCACAGAGAATACGAACTAAATCACTCGCGAAAAAATCGTGGAACCCCATTTCAAAGAAAAACGGAGTTATTGAACCGTTGCCTATTTCCACTAATACACGAAAAACGCGGAAAACACACTGTTATACCGGTTTCGGTGACCAAACCATCGTCAGTAACAAACAGTAACGTAATGTTACTGACAACTGACCATCGTCAGTAACAAACAGTAACTTATTGTTTGTTACTAACCACTGACGATGGCTTGATCACCGAAACCGGTTTAATAGCGTGTTTTTCGCAGTTTTTCGTGGATTAGTGGAAACGGACAACGTTTCAATAACTCCGTAGGTATTTCTTTGCACAGAGAATGTTGGGTGAGAAGTCGCGCGTGTATTTTAATACTCAAGCTTTTGAATAGAACTAGCTACATCATACCGAAACACGTTAGAGTAACCCAAAACAAGTTCAGCTGTTCAGGGCGATTGCGCAGTAGTACGTGGTTCTGGTACCATTAGTCACCTCGATGATTTTGACACCCTTTTTGACAGCTGGAGCTCTATACCAACTCTAATGGGTTTTCTATACTACATTTCATTCGACTGAGTTTTTTCTCTCCCACAAACACAATATGACTTGTTTGCACTCCATTCGGTCCGGTCCTGGCGCCTGGTGATTTACGAACTTTTGACTTCCCTGAGTGGGCCGGTCTGCCGGGGCTCATCTGTCAAAATGAAGCTGTGAAAACCGCCCATTGAAATCGGACTTACATTGTGTTTTGCTCCGAGACGTTCTGTAAATAAAAGTCGAGGATCTTCGGATATTACTTTTTTTTGTGGAGGTCTCTCCCGTTGGAGTCCGAGTGTTATGGCCCATTGGACGCCCTCACAAGTTCCTATTCGACAAAGCCTATTAAAAGTCTGACACATGTTCAGGTAAAACGCCCTTCGTTATCCTTCCTTTTACCCTGGTTTTAACAAACAGCGTCCACATGCCACTACAGGTTTCAGAAAATTGAAACAAACCCAACATGACCACCACCCAACAAATATGTCTTTTGATAATTAGATTACATTGAAGCAGACCACTGTTATTCATATTATTCCGCTGAGGCTAATCCCAGGTTTACTGAGGCAGAACGTAAGGGATCAGCAGAGGTTACCTGTTGGTTAACTAAATTCATGCGATCACCATGGATTTCAAACATTTGGTTAGGGGCCCTAAACAACATAAACCTGAATCTCTTAAGAGTAAAATGTTAGGTACGTTAGGATTTTTAGGTACGCCTTGAAAAGCCGGAATTTCGGATTTTTATTGTCACAGTCATATTAAGGATGGTAAAAATAGGGGGAAAATGGAATTCATTTATTGGAATTTTGAAGCTTGACTAAAAAGTGGCCAACTGAGCACCGATCCTAATGAAAAAGTACAATGGACATCAACAACATGGACTGACACCAGAAACAGGAGGAGGTGAAATTGTATCGATACGGACCAGGAAGAAATAGGTAGGTAGGGGGCTGTTAGATGAGATTTCTCTCGTGAAGACATTTATACCAGAACAGAGCGTCGCTCGGCGAGAAAAATAGGGAAACCTCTTGTAAGGTTCAAATGGGGAGAGGGAAACAAAACATAGAAAAGAACTGGAAGGAAACAAGGGCGAATGCATAGGGAAGAGATAGGCGGAGGATTGAAAAATAATATTGACAATATCTTCTGGATGGGATGGGGGGTTATATCCCTTGTACGGGAGTTTCCCTTGAGCCGGCTCAGATTCTGGTCCTGGGGGTAAGTAAATATGGCGGCCTTGGCAATGGAGGGAGTCGACCCCTTGAGGGTAAATATAAAGTATAAGGGCTCCTTCATGGATTAACCCTCCCATTTCCTACTTCACTCCACCCCGACCAACCGCTACTCATATCCCGTTACGTCATCGGTGTCTTTCGTTCGTGATATTTTTTGTGCACCATAATATCCCTCTGAATCGTTTTGTTTTCTTCCGGAAAAAGGTTTTCACTCGCATCCCCCAGGCGGACAGCTCAGGCCTAATTGATTTTCTTCGACCATATGAACGCCTTTTCACTACCGAAAATAACTGTGTTTAATTTAATGATGATTCCGTAAAAGTCGCAGTCCAGTTGGTACTCAAGAACCATTGCAATACTCGCTTGTGAGTGCAGTACGTACTCAGAACTACAGTTTATGAAATTTTCAACAGTTGATGTTATATTAGGTTTGTTCGCAGTGACCATCTGACGGTGATCCGGCCGTTCGCAGTGATCCTCGCAGTCTTTTCTGACTGTATCTATAGTATGTCTGTGCGTCCATGACCGGCTGTTCGCAGTTCCTGACTATCCAACACAGGATTGAACAGGAGTGTCAGAGAGTGTTGAAAAATGAAAGGAAGTCTGGCGCCATAATAACCAAATTGAAATGGCGCATGGTGGGAAAGGGAAACACTAGATCTGATGTAAGTAGTTCAGAGGAGTCGTCACTCCGGCGCCGGCGGAATGAGTTTTCAGGGGGCGGTGACGCACCCAAGTCCCGTTTTAGAGGAAAAACTGCGTCTAAAAGGCGTTTCAGTAGCTCAAGTGATAATGTGGGCTATCTGAGTCAAGATTCTCCTGTCAGGACCACCAGTAGATTTGGACGTAGAAGACGAACCCATGCAAACCAATGGGTGGAAAGATGAAAGCAGCCGTGACACTACTAGACGTCCAACTGGCACCAAGAAAATTGCCCGCATTGTTGACTCTGACGATGATTGAGCCCTGCACATTTCTTCATATACTGACTGACCAGACTTTCCATTAGATAAGTTTCATGTGATTTCTGATTAATCGATTTCACTTTAGACTTGTGCTTTTCTTACCCTTTTTTAAAAATAAAAGCCAGGAATTAGAGATTAATCATACCTATTGATTTATAAAGCTAAATATTCGTGTCGTACTTTTCAATCGATTGGACCATCTGGCAAAGTCGGTTTTCTGATCGTCATTCCAGTACACATGGACGAGAAACTGACCATACACTGTCTTCTCGATTCCCAACCATTATCCTCGACTATGAAACTCCACCCCTTATCAAACACTTATCAAGATGGTACTGGATCACAGGAGTCAGCTAACCATCAGAAAAAACCAGTTCGAACAAACCTGTGCTTTTTGACAGCTTCATTGATACAGTATTCCTTCTGACGAGTGTTGTAGTGTTATAAGGATGAGAGGACTCCAAGTGGGTCCTTCGGTGATCAAAACATCACCTGTGCTAGAGTATGTACAAGGAACAAGAGCTCGTATAAACTCCCAAGCATCGATTTTTATATTATTCTTTCAGACGAACCATTCTGTTGATGCCATCGATTGTCCAGTTCTATGGGTAACAGGCATTCGGCCATATGAACGCCAATTATTTTTTCAACTTTTAATTACCGAAAATAACTGTGTTTAATTTAATGATGATTCCGTAAAAGTCGCAGTCCAATTGGTACTCAAGAACCACTGCAATACTAGCTTGTGAGTACAGTACGTACACAGAACTTCAGTTTATGAAATTTTCAACAGTTGATGTTATATTAGGTTTGTTCGCAGTGACCATCTGACGGTGATCCTGGCAGTGATCCTCGCACTCTTTTCTGACTGTATCTATAGTATGTCTGTGTATCCATGACCGGCTGTTCGCAGTGTTTTCCTGACTATCCAAAGCCGGTTTTCTGACCGTCATCCCAGTAGGTACTTAGGACAAGAAACTGACCGTGCACTGCCTTCTCGATCCTCAACCATTATCCTCGACTATGAAACTCCACCCCTTATCAAACGCTTATCAAGATGGCACTGGATCACAGAGTCAGCTAACCGTCAGAAAAAACCAGTTCGAACAAATCTGTGCTTTTTGACAGCTTCATTGATACAGTATTCCTTCTGACGAGTGTTGTAGTGTTTTAAGGATGAGAGGACTCCCAAGCATCGAGTTTTATATTATTCTTTCAGACGAACCATTCTGTTGATGCCATCGATTGTCCAGTTCTATGGGTAACAGGCATTCGACCATATGAACGCCGATTATTTAATTAACTTTTAATTACCGAAAATAACTATGTTCAATTTAATGATGATTCCGTAAAAGTCGCAGTCCAATTGGTACTCAAGAACCATTGCAATACTAGCTTGTGAGTACAGTACGTACACAGAACTTCAGTTTATGAAATTTTCAACAGTTGATGTTATCAGGTTTGTTCGCAGTGACCATCAGACGGTGATCTGGCCGTTCGCAGTGATCCTCGCACTCTTTTCTGACTGTATCTATAGTATGTCTGTGCGTCCATGACCGGCTGTTCGCAGTTCCTGACTATCCAACACCATCATTGAACAGGAGTGTCAGAGAGTGTTGAAAAATGAAAGGAAGTCTGGCGCCATAATAACCAAATTGAAACGGCGCATGGTGGGAAAGGGAAACGCTAGATCTGATGTAAGTAGTTCAGAGGAGTCGTCAGTCCGGCGGAATGAGTTTTCAGGCGACGGTGACGCACCCAAGTCCCGTTTTAGAGGAAAAACTGCGTCTAAAAGGCGTTTCAGTAGCTCAAGTGATAATGTGGGACATCTGAGTCAAGATTCTCCTGTCAGGACCACCAGTAGATTTGGACGTAGAAGACGAACCCATGCAAACCAATGGGTGGAAAGATGAAAGCACTACTAGACGTCCAACTGGCACCAAGAAAATTGCCCGCATTGTTGACTCTGACGATGATTGAGCCCTGCACATTTCTTCATATACTGACTGACCAGACTTTCCATCAGATAAGTTTCATGTGATTTCTGATTAATCGATTTCACTTTAGACTTGTGCTTTTCTTACCCTTTTTTTTTAAATAAAAGCCAGGAATTAGAGATTAATCATACCTATTGATTTATAAAGATAAATATTCGTGTCGTACTTTTCAATCGATTGGACCATCTGGCAAAGTCGGTTTTCTGATCGTCATTCCAGTACACATGGACGAGAAACTGACCATGCACTGTCTTCTCAATTCCAACCATTATCCTCGACTATGAAACTCCACCCCTTATCAAACACTTATCAAGATGGTACTGGATCACAGGAGTCAGCTAACCATCAGAAAAAACCAGTTCGAACAAACCTGTGCTTTTTGACAGCTTCATTTTTTTTTTTTTTTTATAAATGCTTTTATTCGAAAATATACATATTTTACATTTTATCATTATAGGAATACAAAAAAGTTACAAAAATACAAAAGTTACAAAGAATACAAAAAGCTACGACTCTTTGTGAGTAAGTATACTCGTGCTAAGAGTCCGAGGCTAACACAATATTGTTGCTATCACCAAAAACGCAACCCCTAGTTTATATTATGTTCCTATTTTATCATTCTTATTATATAATTTCAATTCTAATTCAACAGTTACATTATAAACTATTTCTGCTGTTAGATCTTGCATTAAAATACTTTTTGATTTTCAATTTAAATTTACATAGAGACACTTTCTGGTCTGCCAGTTCCATTGGAAGTTGGTTGAAGATATCAACCCCCCAGGTAAAATATGCTCGCATACCTAATGAAGTGTTCACCTTGGGCTTTTGAAGAGTGATTCTATCACCTGACCTCGTGGAGTTTTCAACTTTAGGTATTTTTCCCATTAGAAACATCCGGTACACATATGCCAGAGTACACTTTTCGACCAATTCATTGAGGTTAAGGACTGGAAGGTCGATGAACACCCTATCAGTCGGATACCTTCTCGGCTTTTTTAATAAGATTTTCATCAGCAATTTTTGCATGATAAACAATGGTCTTGTTTTTGTAGCGAAGGTCATACCCCATGCAACGATGCCGTAGATAAGCAATGGCTGTATCATGGCTGTGTAAAAGAGCATTTTAAGTTTTGCCGACATGTACCATCGCACTTCAACGCAGAGAGGTATTAACGATCGCAGTTTTTTAATTAGACCATTGATGTGTGGCTCCCATGTCAAACACTGATCAATTACAAGTCCCAGATACGTTATCTGGGAGACCTGTTCGATAACTGGACAGTCACAATTTTCACAGCCAGCCCCTACATGACAAGTAAGTTTTCCTATTCGAGGCACGGACGCCAACCTTGCAGCAAAGGTGACGAATTTTGTTTGATACAGTATTCCTTCTGACGAGTGTTGTAGTGTTATAAGGATGAGAGGACTCCAAGTGGGTCCTTCGTTGATCAACATATCACCTGTGCTAGATGTATGTACAAGGAACAAGAGCTCTTATAAACTCCCAAGCATCGATTTTTATATTATTCTTTCAGACGAACCATTCTGTTGATGCCATCGATTGTCCAGTTCTATGGACAACAGGCATTCCTACCATAACCTGTACTGCATAAGGAAATACAGCCTATGCAAACTCCAAAGAGTTTATAGCAGGTTGTACAGCTACTTCTTTTTGATCAATCTGGAAGTGCTGTTGATGCCGTCGATTGTCGAGCCCTGAGGGGCCTTCAAGTTTTTCACACCTCCGCTCCAAGACCGGATTCCGCTCAACCGCCTTTCTGAATGAGCCTTCAAATAGGAAGCCAAGAGGTTTTCGACCCCCCCCCCCCCCCCCCCCCGATCAAGTTGACACCCCTCCAGCCTTCCCATCTCCTCTTACCACCAAGATAAAAGAAATTCTTGCCGTGAAGTATTCTTTCCCCTTGAAACAAGGCGTTTTTCATCTGATTAAGACGTGTCGGGCAGGAATGCGTCCTTGGGACCCCTTTTGCCGACTTTGACTTTTTGATTTACTGACTGTTTGAAAATCCGCGGTGATTCTCGAATAACACTTTTCCACCTTCAACCACCGTCTGATTTATGTCCGTCATCGGGAGGTTTGAAAGAAAAACGTTCACTTCCCTCCCGTTCCGCAAAAGTGCCAGGTTGTGACACTTCTTCTTTTGGGAAGGGCTTCGATATTCCCAGTTCTCTTCTTCCTTGGGCTTCTTACTTGGGTCTTCCCCTTTTCAGGCCATCTCCCCGACATTTAAATTGGTAGATTATGATGATGTTAACATTGAAAAAACCTCGACCCTTCTTCTCTCCCTCCGTTCCACCGAAACAAGCAATAAAAGGCCAGATGGATCAAAGTCGGACCAAACCCCAGTACACAAGGAGACCGGAAAATAACCACTTTTATCTTTCAATTATTTCAATCTTTTTTCTTCGAAAGCTGCCATTACCCAAGAAAAAAAAAGCATTGAATTTCATTATTTATTGAGTTGTTCTTCGAGAAGGATGGGGTCCGACCTGCCCCGCTCGGTTGCCCCATTAAAATGAATGAACTAAAGAATTACGAACTCATTAGCTTTCATAATCGCCCATTGTTTCGATCAAGCGAAATAAATTGGACTTGACTGAGACGTTTCAGTTTTGAATTGATTTTCCGAGAGTCGTTTCAAAGCAGTTGAAGACTTCATCGGGGGATGGAGGATGAAATCTGTGCCATCGGCTGCATCCCGTGTCGTAAGAAATACATGAGGATTTGTTCCTCATTCATTTCGACGGTCTGGGAAACTGCAATCCAGGACTTTCATACGGCTAATTATTTTTTGAGTCCTACGTTTTGATTCTTAGTTATGTAATACAACAACAGCTAGTTACGTGCAGTTACCTAGGTACTGGAATAAGCCTCAGCAATGACTTTTCTCATTCCGATTTTTATGAAGAATCTACCACTCATCGAAGGGAGACAACGTAGATTCCAAAGGTGAGTAGATTCCAAAAGTGCGATGTCTGTACTCCGTATTATCATCCAGATCTACTTTATTTTCGGTCTAGAAAATTCGTTCTTTCGCACACAGGCTCCATTTGGGCCCGCTGTCCGATACTTCGCAGCCCGATCGGAATACACCCAGGGGTGTTTTGGGTGAAATATGGGTGTAAAAATAGGGGTTTCCGATGTTTGAGGTTTTAGTGAACATGAGCTTGTGAGGTATCGTTTTCCACGTTTTTAGAACGAGAAGACCGAATATGAAGTCGATTTTGACCAAAGAGTGGCAAATTGAGGTTCTAACGAAGTTTCAGCCTTACATTTACGTTAAATTTTGGGTCGTTCTTCCGCACAAAGTGTAGGTCCCCATTTGGGAACACATTTGGGTCCTAGTTGTGCTCCGAAGCTCGGCAGCCCGATCGGGATACTCTCAGGGGTGTTATGGGGGGGGGGGGGGGGGGGGGGGGAATGGGTATAAAAATAGAGGTTTTCGAGGTTTTTTAATGTTTTAGTGAACATGAGCTTGTGAGGTATCGTTTTCCACGTTTTTAGGACGAGAAGGCCGAATATAAAGTCGATTTTTGACCAAAGAGTGGCAAATTGAGGTTCTAACGAAGTTTCAGCTTTAAATTTACGTTCAATTTTGGTCTAAAATCGTCGTTCTTCCGCACACAATTTAGGTCCACATTAGCAGGTGAACCAAGACAGTAAAATGACACTATGAACGAACAAAGATAATCTATTAAAAAAATAGAAGCCCAATTCGACTTTTTGTGGACCAAAATTGGTGGAAACCATAAAAATAGCTACGTACTCCAATTATTGCGCATGAAAGAAACAATAAATGAACAGCCAAAATTCCAATTGGTATGTCCAATAGAATAATAAACCCATCCGACAAGGACTTCGCAGCGTTTTTACAAGTTTAATTTCACTCGCTACGTCGGTGGCAGTCAAATCTTGTAACCGATTTTTCGTCCACTTCCCGACGTAAAATTGAGCTGAAATTTTGTATAGTCACCTACTTATGACGACAATACGTGAATCAATTATAAAAAACCACATAGTGATTAATTAATTACCTAATGCCCCACGCTTTTATTTTTAGTATAAAAAATCCGACGTTCCCAAGCAGAATAAAACTTGATTACAACGTTTCCTAAAGACTAAAAAGTGTTAAATAAAAATAAATAATAAAACTTTTTAAAAACACGCTTTTATGTCAGAATGATGTAAAAATAATAAAATAACTTGTTTTCAACATAAAAGCATGTTTTTAAACGTTTTTAAAATTATATTTCGTATTTTTGTATGCCTCAGACTCACAGACTGGATAAACAGTAAAACGCCAGTCAAGTTCGTTTTATACATGCAAAAGATTAGTTGATGGTGTGGGGGGGGGGGGGGGGGGGGTATTGTTATTTGATGGGAAGTTGATAGTCACTCTCCTCAGTCCTCGCCATTCAAATTATGCATCAACTGTCCACCTCCTGATGCTAATAGCGGCCGCCCCTGCAATCACCATCCCACAGCACCATTTGCTGCCTTTAACGAAGTCGGAATGACCGTTTCGAAATCGGACAAGTCAATCCCTCTGCTGAGCCCCATAATGAGCCACCAGAGGGTAAGTAAACTGATTGGCTGTAACGGACCGCAGCGTAATGTCTGGTGATGAGCCGATTGAGGACGAGCCACAATTTAGTCTCCATAACCTTTCAGAAACTACCAATCAAAGCCCCATTGTAACAGTTTCAAGCAACAACATCTGCCCCTCTCCCGGGGGTCCTAAACTCCCATCTGCTCTCGTTTTTCGCTCTTTTTTCTCTCTCGAGGGTCCTGCTGACACATGTCAACCGATCATCATTCCGCAGGGCCTATCTTCAGCAGAGGCGTGTCTCTTTCATCCAGGAAAAATCGTCCCTTTTAGAGGTTTAACTCACCCCGCCGGGAGCCTAATCCCCTCAGCATTACCTGATCATTATCTGGAGGGGTTTTAAAAGTCACCCACTAAACAGGCTTTTGTCAGGGGATCAATGGGGCTCGACCGACCGTGATGGGAAGCGAGTTTTTGATAGGATTAACTTCTCTGGTGAGGGCCATTTTAATTTTTGCCTCTATTTTTTTTAAAACGCTGCAAATTATTAAACAGCGGTTTATTATTTATCTGTATAGATGCCCCTTCTGAGTAGATCACTGTTTTCTGTGGTCAATACCTGGACCCAGCACGGGAATTACAGTTTCATATAACACGGAAAACGATACCTCACAAGCTCATGTGCGCTAAAACCTTTTTTAAAAACCCCTATTCTTACACCCAAACACCCCTGGGTGTATTCCGATCGGGCTGCCAAGCTTTGGAGCATAACTAGGGCCCAAACGGGGCCTGTGTGCGAAAGAACGACGATTTTAGACCAAAATTTACGATAAATTTAAGTCAGAAACTTTGTTATAACTTCAATTCTTCGCTCGTTGGTCAAAATCAACTTCATATACTCAGTCTCTTCGCCCTAAGAAACATAGAAAAGGATACCTACCTCACAAGCTCATACTAAAACACCGAAAAACCCTGTTTTTACACCCATTTTTCACCCGTAACACCCTTGCATATATTCCGATCGGGCTGCAATGTTTGGGGACACAACCATGGCCCAAATGTGTGCGAAAGAACAAATTTAGTAGACAGAAAATAAAGTTGATATAGATGCTACGGCGTACGGGTGACGGCGGACGGACACTGCATTGTTGGAATCTACGAACCCTTTATAAATCTTTTTTATTTTTGAAGGGAGGGACACTTTTTTTTTGCTGTTCGGATACATAAGTACATTATTCATAGAATAATAAACCACATATTTACCAGTATAAATGCCCCTTCTGCGTGATCACTGTTTTCTGTGGTCTATACCTACCCTCGAGCCCCCCCCCCCCCCCCCTCCCAACCCTGGAAAGCACTAAATTGGGTACTGGAGCGGCCCGGGAATTAGTTTCATAAAAATGCGCAGGATTCAATAATTCGATCGACAGAAAATCGGGCGGACGAGAATCTGACTAGACCAAACGCTTAGTCAAGATGGCACTGGATCATGGATGGTTTCTTACGGTTTTCTAGGAGTCGGCTAACCTTCAGAAAAATCCAGAGAGAACGAACCTGGTGCAGTTCTTAGTGGTGGGTACGTGTAGTTCATTTGAGGGACTCAAGTTCACTCCTTGAAAGCAGTAGTTCTTTTGGGTTAGTTCAGTACTTAATTCCAGTTCCTTTTCGTTTTCAATCGCACGAGACAAACACTGAACTAGTACGAAAGATATCAGATTGAACTATCAGACAAGCTTCTGGTATGGACACAGGAACGAGCAGACGAAGGGACGGCTGAACTACTCCAACTTAGGTCCTTATTCCTTTGAACTCCTTTATAGTTCCTGAGCTATAAACTCCTTATGTAATATCCACCCCATCTGTACTACAGAACTCCTGACGAACTAAAAAGGATCTATCGTTCAGCGGATACTATCCACTCCTCATGTAGTAAAAGAACTAGTTCTGTGGACACTATCAACTCTTCATGTAGTATCCACCGTTCCAATGAACTACAAGAACTAAAGAACGAACTCAGTCGCCTTGTGAGTGAGTAAGTTACTAGTTCTTTAGTTCTTAGTTCATAAAGCACAGAACACAATGGGTCCTCGATTCTTTTACTCCGAGGTCCTAGTGAACGAATGTTCAGTGACGTGAATAGTAGTTCAGTAAAATCGAGGAGTAGTTCAGCTCGCGGAGTTAGTTCTTCAAGGACAGTTCAGTCAGGAACTACCCACCTCTGGTAGTTTTGTTATCGTTCAGGGAATACTATCCACTCTTCATGTAGTATCCACCGTTCCAATGAACTACAAGAACTAAAGAACGAACTCAGTCGCCTTGTGAGTGAGTACGTTACTAGTTCTTCAGTTCTTCGTTCATAAAGCACAGAACGATAGTTCTTTAGTTCCCTCTCTATATCTACACAATGGGTCCTCGATTCTTTTACTCCGTGGTCTTAGTGAACGAATGTTCAGTGACGTGAATAGCAGTTCAGTAAAATCGAGGAGAAGTTCAGCTGGCGGAGTTAGTTCTTCAAGGACAGTTCAGTCAGGAACTACCCACCTCTGGTAGTTTTGTTATCGTTCAGTGAATACTATCCACTCTTCATGTAGTATCCACCGTTACAATGAACTACAAGAACTAAAGAACGAACTCAGTCGCCTTGTGAGTGAGTACGTTACTAGTTCTTCAGTTCTTCGTTCATAAAGCACAGAACGATAGTTCTTTAGTTCCCTCTCTATCTCTACACAATGGGTCCTCGATTCTTTTACTCCGTGGTCCTAGTGAACGAATGTTCAGTGACGTGAATAGTACCTAGTTCAGTAAAATCGAGGAGTAGTTCAGCTGGCGGAGTTAGTTCTTCAAGGACAGTTCAGTCAAGAACTACCCACCTCTGGTAGTTTTGTTATCGTTCAGGGAATACTATCCACTCTTCATGTAGTATCCACCGTTACAATGAACTACAAGAACTAAAGAACGAACTCAGTCGCCTTGTGAGTGAGTACGTTACTAGTTCTTTAGTTCTTAGTTCATGAGACACAGAACACAATGGGTCCTCGATTCTTTTACTCCGTGGTCCTAGTGAACGAATGTTCAGTGACGTGAATAGTAGTTCAGTAAAGTCAAGGAGAAGTTCAGCTGGCGGAGATAGTTCTTCAACGACAGTTCAGTCAGGAACTACCCACCTCTGGCAGTTTTGTTTTTAGCGCAAAATGGACGTTTCAGTAACTCGGTTTACAGTCCTAGAGAGCAGAAACTGAGAGTTCTGTACTAATGTTTATTCCCAATTATCTCAGTAGTAGAACGGTTCATCAACTCCCAGCCCCTCGTCACCCTACGCTTTTCAGCCGGCTCATAATTCGCCGTTTCCAATCCTATTAGGGCGGAACCAGAGCAACGTCAGCACAGGATGTTTGTGGAAATAGAGCTCCGACTCAAAACGGACCAGGGGGGAGCATTTTTGATCCAATCAACCCACCCACACGATATCCCTTTCCATCAAACTTTAATGCGATCCACGCGCCCCTAGCGGCGGTCTCAATCAATTATACACTTACCGCCTGGCTATTATGACCCCTTGATTTTGTTACTTTTGACGGGTCATTGCTTCAACACAACGGGTCTCCCCTTCGAATGGCGGTGGGGGCCTCTTAACAATGACAATATTGTTTCTATAACTAGCGGGGTTAGGGTGATGCACTTCATTCTTCGTCCCCTTCTTTTGTGAAAACGAGAACAGTTCTAACCCTATTGTCGTTTTTCGAGTCCTTCAAACCATCACGCAACAAAACGATTCCCATTGAGCGGCAGTTGTACGTTCAATTAGATACAAGAGCCACCCCTCGATACATATACCCCCTCCACACACACACACACACACACACACACACACACACACACACACACACACACACACACACACACACACACACACACATATATATATATATATATATATATACCTATATATATATATATATAAAATGTATATATATACTCACTTCTCACCCCAACGGCATAACTCACCCTTGTTAACACTCCCATGTATCATTTCCCACTTTTTCGCACCCTTGTCCGCTCGGGCAGTAAAATTGATGAAACGAGGTTTACAACCGATTACAAACCATTCGAATGCGCTTGTTAAGAGGACGGAATCAGTCCCGTAAATCATCGAAGCAACGAGGATAGTTTTTACCGGATGAAAGGGTACCCCGAGTAATAAATGCAACGAAGAACCCAATAAACGATTTATTACTCGAAAGGTCACGGAGCCGTTTGAGGGCTCGTCATAAACTCCACCCGAAACCACATTGTTCCAAAGAAATCCTCACATTTCTTATGACAGATAGTAAAAAATGCGCTTTCTTTACAGCGACTAATGCAGTCCCCTCCTGCACAATTACACGCGAGTGTGAAATCATCGCTTAAAAGTCCGTATTTTAAGCGGTACAAAAATTAAGAATATAAAATGCTGATATCACAATGAAATTCATAGGACACCATCAATTTAATAATTCACCGTGAAAACTACACCTTTAACGACTGAAAACTAAATGCTTGAACAGGAGTTTTCAATTTTGGTTTATTACTTTCAATAATGAACATTTTAAATCGAACATGAAAAGAAAAGAAAAGAAAAAAAAACCCTCTCAAAATTTGATGGTCTTTGTTTCAAGGAACGTAAAATCCGTACAAAAATGTCTGTCCCACCGCCGCACTTCGCAATTTTCTTAGTTACCATGAACCAAAATTGACGAAATTTGGTTTAGGTATAGGTCCCGTTCGGGGCCTAGTTGGTCCTCGAAGCTCGGCGTTACTGTCAGTCATCCCTAAGGGGTTGAAATTGAAATTTTCAAAACGCCGTAGCTCGAAAAATTTTAATAGAATGGTATGCTTTTTTTAACGTTTTTAGATTGGGCTTGAACTAAAGCTTTTTTTTTAGACCACCCGGAGCACTGTACGACCAGCCGTTCGTTTGCACCAAAAAGCTTCGTCAACATGATCGTGAATGAAACTATATCACTGATAGGCATCATCTGACTGTAATCACGGATGGCTGCATGAATTCGAGTTGGTTCTTCTGTGATATTATTTAATTTGAAGAATGATGGCTCTTCTGGATTTTGATGATTTCTAACTTGAACAAACGTTAGGTATGCTTCATGAATAACAACAAATAATTATGATTGAATTATTGAATCCTGCCCATTTTTATGAAACATGAAGTCCCGGGCCGTGCCTAGTACTAGATTTGGGGCTTTTCTGGGGTACCTACAGACCACAGAAAACGGTGATCTACGCAGAAGGGGCCCCTATACAGGAAAATAATAAAACGTTGTGAAATAATTTGCAGCGTTTTTTGTACAGTCGTTTCTCCATCCTTACTAGGTACGTTTTATGGCATGAAACTTCCTTTATTATCACGAACTGTTAACAACTAAAGCAATTTGTATCACACAAAACGTAGGTTCTATAGTATTCTGACACACCACATTATGTGAAACCAGTCCTCCTTTTAGTGCCGTCTCAGAATGAGCAAAATACTTCGCAAACTCATGAAAGCAGAGTTGAAATTGGCTCTTAAATTGTTTTCTTAGATAATGAAAAACTCGCTGAGGGAATAATAATTTGACTCATTACAAAGTTCTCAAAACATAAATTTTATTTTGGGTAACCAAATAAAAATCACATAAAGTAACAACATTTTTGTTGTGCTGACTGGAATGAAAGTTTGCAAATGAAGAGAAGACTTCTCAATTTTGTTTCCAACGTGATTTTAATTATTTGAATCATGAGGAAAATCTTATTCGTGATTTTAATCGAACACGAAAATCACTTTTCGTTGTTTGAATGCTTGCTTGAGTGCTTTTATTACTCCTCGAGCGAAACCTGAGAATGTCGTTTACCACTTTCAGGAAAGGACCCCGCACACTTCTTATGGGAAAGTGGCTTCGGTCAAATTGGCTGAAATTGACTTATGTTATGTATTTTGACCTCCTGAACAAAAGTCTCAATGTGCACAAAAAATCTACCGTCAGGATTTTGAGCTATGGCCAGATTAAGCACTTCAAGTTCGACTTTTTAAACACCTTCAATTGCTTATATCTCTCTAGGGATGCATTTTAGAGAAAAAAGTGCACGAGTAAAATCGTCCAAACAACTCGATGCCATACTTGTTTTAAGTCAAAAAATGTTTCTTCATTTTTGGCCAATAAGTCACCGTGTGCTTATGTATAAGAAAATATAAGAAACATTTTTTGACTTAAAACAAGTATGACATCGAGTTGTTTGGACGATTTTAAGACGATTTTACTCGTGCACTTTTTTCTCTAAAATGCATCCCTAGAGAGATATAAGCAATTGAAGGTGTTTAAAAAGTCGAACTTGAAGCGCTTAATCTGGCCATAGCTCAAAATCCTGACGGTAGATTTTTTTTGTGCCCATTGAGACTTTTGTTCAGGAGGTCAAAATACATAACATATGTCAATTTCAGCCAATTTGACCGAAGCCACTTTCCCATAAGAAGTGTGCGGGGTCCTTTCGTTCCAAGTGAAGATATCATTGTTTTATAGATTGAAAAATTACGTACCCATGTGAATTATGCTTTGATGACGCGAATTATTTCCCTGGGTGAAGGGATGTTGTGTACAAAGTCTGTACACCTGCGCCCTCATCGCCGGTAACTACGTGACGACACAGTTTAGTTTCCGCTTCGGCTTAATTCAATTTAGACAACACGAGTGTTATCGTAGATGGCGGGAAGGTGATGGTGGTAAGGGGGAAGTTCAGGTGGGTACATACACCGTTTTTCGTACTTTCGAATAAATCGCTCGAGGAAAAATGACTCGTAAACTCGCGGGAGCGGCGGAAACGGGTTTTTGAAAGCAATTTTCCTGAATTACGGAGGCGGCTGTTGCCTTTTGGTCGAAGACGGTGAAAGGATGTGGGCATCGCAGTTTATCGTTTAGGGTTTCATAGAGTTGAATGTCACGTTCCCATTAGGACGTATCAACCGTCTACCGAGTAACATGTTCCAACATGGGCGGGAAAAAATCATTTTCGTCCTGTTCGTCCGGAGACTTGGTTAATGCTTACACAGTGACAACTGTTGAGAGTACGTGAATCAGGTATTTGATGTATTTGTGAGACAACATGAGACAGAACGGCAATCAACGAGTCTGGATCCACAATAATATTACAGCCGAACAATATTAGGGGTATTCGCGGTTGGGCCGTTTTCGACGTCCAAACGTGTTAGTTTAAACTTCGGAATAATCGGTCGAAAAAATCGGATTTTTCGACCATTCGATAGTTCACGGTTTGTTCAACGAAAAAATGGAGTTGTTAAAAAACTGCAAATTTCCACTAATATGCGAAAAATACATTTTTCATACCGGTTTCGGTGATCAAACCATCGTCAGTAACAAACAACTGCAAGTAGGTAGAATCAACTACTGTGAAATAATAATAAGTTATTGTTTGTTACTGTTTGATCACAGAAACCGGTATAAAAGTGTATTTTTCGTGTATCAGTGAAAATAAACAACCTTTCAATGACTCTTTTTCTTTGAAATGATTTTCCTCGATTTCATCGTGAGTGATTTAGTTTGATTTGTTCAACGTCGACTCGACAGGATAAGGAGAGTCAGTATGGTAGATGCCGAATGGACAAAAACGACGGGAGACAAAATGGTTTGGTACAACCACGACAGCTCAGCGGACCTGACGTCTGAGGAGGAAAACACAAAGACGGCCTTCATATTGTGGTCGCAGGAGAACAAAAATATTGCCCAAAAACGAAAAAAAAACGCTGCGAAGTCCTTGTCACATGGGTTTATTATTCTACTGGACTTAACAACAGAAATGCTGGCTGTTCATTTATTGCTGCTTTCATGCAAAATAATTGAAATAGCTATTTCTGGTGGTTTCCACCAATTTTGGCCCCCAAAACTTGGATTAGGTAGGTACGCTCTTTTTTTTTTTTTCAAATTATCTTTGATCATTGGCAGTGCCATTTAATCGTCTTGATCCACGTGTTGACACTTTTCCTAGTGTTATTCTACAAATTGATGGTGATTTCAGACTATTTCGCAGGTTTTTGACTCATAAAAAATCAATTTTGGGAGCTGAACATCTGGTACAACCTCAATTTTCAACATCTTGGTCAAAATCTACTTCATATTCGGCCTATCGTCCCTCAAAACATGGAAAACGGTACCTCAAAAGCTCATGTTACTAACATGTTACTAAAACACAAAAAGTACCTATTTGTACACACATTTTCACTCATAACACCCCTGGATATATTCCGGTCGGGATGAAAAGTTTCGGGACACAACTAGGGCCCAAATGGAGCATGTGTGCGAAAGAACGAATTTTTTAGAACGAAAATGAGGCCGGCGCACGGACATTGCATTTTTTGAATCTACGCGCCTTGAAACGGAAAAGAAAAAACTCTGAGGGGGTGTTACAATAATTTTTTGCTGAGCGAATACATAGGTGTATTATTCACGGAATAATAAACCGAAACGCTGCAAATTATTACACAACACAGTTTATTATTTACCTGTATCACCTTTACTGTGCCCCTTCTGCGTAGATCACTGTTTTCTGTGGTCAATACCCTCGAGCTCCCCCAGGAAGCCCTAAATCAAGTACTGGAGCCGGCCTCGGAATTAACGTTTCATACGGGGTTCAATCATTCAATCATTACTTATTTGTAGTTATTCATGAAGCATAAGGTAAATAATAAACCGTTGTGTAATAATTTACCTGTATAGGTGCCCCTTCTGCGTAGATAGTACAATAAACTGTTGTGTAATAATTTACCGATGTGCAGAGTAATTAACCCAACAATACTTCAACGTTTGTTCAAATTGCGGAAGTACATATCAACAGTCATCATCAGTTTTTCAAATGGAATAATATCCCAGAACAACCAACTCAACTTTATACAGCCATCCGTGATTATAATCAGGTGCTCCCTAGTGATGATATCTGGGCCGGATTTATACCTTTCATTCACGATCATGCTGACGGTGCAAACGAACGGGTGGTCGTACAAGGCTCCGGATGGTCTCAAAAAATTCTTTAGTTCAAGATCAATTCAAAAGCGTAAAAAAACCATACCCTTTTATTGAAAGTTTTCAAGCTACGGCGCCCCGAAAATTGCAACCCCTATTTTTCACCCCTTAGAGATGACTGACAGTAACGCCGAGCTTCGAGGACCAACTAGACCCCAAACGGGACCTACAAACCATATTTCGTTTATTTTGGTTCATGGTAACTAAAAAAAAGGGCGAAATACGGCGTATGAACAGAAATTTTTTTCATTCCGTTTTGAATTCTACTACATACCTTGAAAAGCAAACCACCAAATTTTGAGGGGGTAGGTTAAACAATTTTTTTTTTTCGTGCTCAATTCCAAAGGTTTATTACTCAAAATAATACACCAAAAGCAAGAAACTCAGGAACGTTCGATTCGGATACGCGTGAATCAGGCGCCGGCTTTACGACCCACTTCACCACCTATCGGTTTTACTGCGGCGTAAACTTCACGAATCGAGATACAAAAATCGATCCGCGTGATATATATGGGAGAACACTGATAACTCTACTTGAGCCAGTGGAATTAATGAGGAGGATAAAAGGATAAAATGAGAAGAAGGAAAATAAAGACCACATGCCAAGACGAAGGTGATTTGGCCTGAATGTATCATCCTAATCCACCCACGATTTCGCTGCTGATATCAGCACTCCATACACAATAGAACTGCCTCAATTTACAGTATCTTACTATAAATTAGGACCAAATGACAGTGGTAGAAAGTTACTATGATTCTTATAAAGGTATTACCCCCGAATTCGACTTCTTCCATTCCTCACTCTCTTCCTTAAAGACATTTTTATCTTCCTCCCCCATCAGTTATTCCTGAAATGCTTTAGTTTTTGGTTCATTATTCTGTGAATAATACACCTATGTATTCGCTCAGCAAAAAATTGTATAACACCCCCTCAACATTTTTTCTTTTCCGTTTCAAGGTGCGTAGATTCTAAAATTGCAATGTCCGTCCGCCGTACGCCGTATCACGTGTACAGGCTTCATTTTCGGTCTAAAAAATCCGTTCTTTCGCACACATGCTCCATTTGGGCCCTAGTTGTGTCCCGAAACTATTCAGCCCGATCGGAATATATCCAGGGGAGTTATGAGTGAAAATGTGTATAAAAATAGGTACTTTTTGTGTTTTAGTAACATAGTTGTAAAATGAGCTTTTGAGGTATCGTTCTCCATGTTTTTGGGGACGAGAAGACCGAATATGAAGTCGATTTTGACCAAGGAGTGGAAAATTGAGGTTGAACCAGATGTTCAGCTCCCAAAATTGATTTTTTATGAGTCAAAAACCTGCGAAATCTTCTGAAATCACCACCAATTTGTATAATAACACTAGAAAAAGTGTCAACACGTGGATCAAGACGATTAAATGGTACAATTATTGATCAAAGGTAATTTGAAAAAATAAAAAAAAGGATCGTAGTACCTAATTCAAGTTTTGGGGGCCAAAATTGGTGGAAACCACCAGAAATAGCTATTTCAATTATTTTACATGAAAGAAACAATAAATAATCAGCCAGCATTTCTGTAGATATGTCCAATAGAATAATAAATGTGACAAGGACTTTTGCAGCGTTTTTTTTTTTGTATTATTTACTTATTTTAGTATATTTTTCACTCCTCTTGAATGTTATGTAATTGGGCTCGCCCGTGAAATAAATAAATAAATAAATTACAGAGTAAGTCTTATAGAGGTAGGTTCTTGTATATAGGATTTTGTCCTGCAAACGTAACGGCAAAAATAATGTTACCTACTCGTAAAGATGATTTAGTTGTACAGAGGTTCACTACAACGTGCTTCACTGCATTTGATTATGAACGAACAAGCGAGGATGTCGGGTTGAGGAACACCCAGAAGTAATTCGGTTCGCCGCCTCCTCCATCAACATCTAATATTCCGATACCACAACAATAACAAACGCGCTGAGGCCATCGATGCCGCACAAGGATTTGGTTTAGCTGTTATAGTCTCCAAGCTTCGCATACCGATCGGCAGATCTCGCGCATAATAATTAGGCAGACCAGGTAACTTGCCTGCTTACTACGTTACCCGTCGCTCTCCGCATAGTGAATATCTGCCCGTTCTACGAAAGGCGTCGGAAACCGCAACCTAATCGCGTCATCCGCCTCGGCCTGGGACGTGATTTCGAGTGTCGAAGCGAAAACGGAGGATTTCGAAGTTAAATTTATTTATTTATTTATTTATTTATAAACGGGCGAACCCAATACATGGAAAAAACATGTTTACAAAAATAAATAAAAAATAAATAAATAAATAAATTGAGTGATTTTTTTTTGTTGAGCGCACTGAGCTCACCGGACGCTCCCGGAGCTCATCGGGCATTCGAGCGCATGCGTCGACGTTATGTTATCCGGTTTATAATTCTGTACATTCGGATTCGTTCGGGCGTACGGGATTTCTGCGACAGCGTCTTTAACAGAACAATGGATAGAATAAAATTTATAGTATCCACGACGAACCACAGAGCGCAGCAGCATCCAAAATACCGTGGCGGCTCTGAAGACGTGGAATCCGTTCCTACCTAAGCCCAACTCGGGCTTTGTTGACGCAAAAACATGCGCGTTTATGAAGAAATTAAAAAACGCTGCGAAGTACTTGTCACATGGGTTTATTATTCTATTGGACATACCTACAGAAATGTTGGCTGTTCATTTATTGTTTCTTTCATGTGCAATAATTGAAATAGCTATTTCTGATGGTTTCCACAAATAAATCTACTGCTATTATTCAAAATTATGGAGATGACAATTTTCCAGGTTTTTTACTCATAAATGAATTTTGGGAGCTGAACCTTCGTTACAACCTCAATTTTCCACTCTTTGGTCAAAATCAACTTCATATTCGATCTCCACGCTCTAAAAAACATGGAGAACGATACCTCACAAGCTCTTGTTACTAGAAAAACAAAACTCTATTTTTACACACATTTTTCACCCCAAAATCCTTGGGCACACTCGGGCTGCAATGTATTGGGACACAACTAGGGGCCCAATGGAGCCTGTGTGCGAAAGAACGATTTTATTTTTATTTTTTTTTAGACCACAAATAAAGTAGATATGGATGCTACGGTGGATGGATATTGCATTTTTGGGATCTACGCACCTTGAAATGTAAAACAAAAAATGCTGAGGGGGTGTTCCAAAAATTTTTTGCTGAGCGAATACAAGGTGTATTATTCACAGAATAACAAACCAAAAGGGAGGGTCTAAAAGTTAAAATAACAATTGTATTATAGCTTTCGAGTGTAAATTTCCCCCAGGATATACCCAGTGAAGTTAAACAAGAGTTAAAAAACGATCTGTTTGTAAGTACACACCGAGGAACCTCGGCCCCACTTCATATCTGGCGTACATGCTTGTGATCAACCACCTAACCCTGGCGTGACTGCTTATTTATTTATCTATTTTGCAATTATACGGGCAGAAAGGATATTGAGGCACTAAACAACTTCACGAAATGCGCTTAAAAAATGATTTTATTCCCATAAAATGTACAAAAAAATCAATTCAATTTGAAAAAAGCTCTGAAATTGGTGCGCAGATGTTTGATTGAGGACATTTAGGACCTTTAAACTAGAATTGCAATAGACAATCATAAACATTTTCGTATTTTCGACGACGTGAACTACTTTCGATAGTCTGCCAGAACAGTTCTGTACACAGAAAAACTCCTCTCCACGTCAACACTTGAAAGGCGTGTACTTGAAATGAGTGTTATCTTTCTGTTCCGCAGGAACCTTCAGTACCATTATTATGGGTATAGAGTACAGACAGAAGAGAGAAGGACAAAAATATAATTCCAACATATTATTAACTTATTAACTAAACTAACTTAACTTAAACTAACCATCTATCGATATTATTAACCTATCCATCTATATTATTAACTTTAAACTTTGTAAAAATAGTAACAAACTGACAGAAATTCAGGCGCAAAAAGTTGAGAAACAAGCGAGAAATTTTTGTCTTCTTCATCATCCCTGTGCTGACAGAAAAAGAATATAATTTTTCAAAACATTCCTTCGAAACCTTGAGTTCTTCGAATTGAGCAGTAATATAACAACAAACGTACATAAATCCGACAGCCCTGTTTTTGTACGAACATCTGATTCCGCTCAATCAGAATTTACTACTTTCCGATAGGTTTTAACTTACCAGACTTTTGACAAGCCATGAAATTGAATTTGAAAAGGAAAACCTTGAAAACATCACTCTGAAAACCTCTAACTTGAGGAGGAAAAACGAAACTCTGACAAGCTTTAACCTGAATAGCATAAAATCGAATCTGAAACGAAAAACCTCGAATTTTAAATGGAAATTCTTGAATTTGACACGTAAAACTCTTAAATTGAAAGTCTTGAATCTGATACGGAAAACTCCAATTTGAATTGGATAAAATTGAATTTGGAACAGAAACCCTTGAATTTTAAAGATAACAAACATTTCCTTGAGGAAGAAAACATCATTCTGGAAACTTCTAAATTGCGGACGAAAAACAAAAGCCTGACAAAGCCTTTAATATGAATAGCAATCGAATTCTAAACGGAAAACCTTGAACTTTAAATGGAAAGTCTTGTATTTGACATGGAAAACCCATAATGAAAATCTTCAATTTGAATAGCAATCGAATTCTAAACGGAACCTTGAACTTTAAATGTAAAGTCTTGAATTTGACGTGGGAAACCCTTAAATAAAAATCTTCAATTTGAATAGCAATCGAATTCAAAACGGAAAACCTTGAACTTTAAAAGGAAAGTCTTGAACTTGACATGGGAAATCCATAAATGAAAATCTTGAATTTGAATAGCAATCGAATTCTAAACGGAAAACCCTGAACTTTAAATGGAAAGTCTTGAATTTGACGTGGAAAACCCTTTTAAATGAAAATCTTGAATTTGAATAGCAATCGAATTCTAAACGGAAAACCTTGAACTTTATGGAAAGTCATGAATTTGACATGGAAAACCCTTTTAAATGAAAATCTTGAATTTGAATAGCAATCGAATTCTCAAACGGAAAACCTTGAACTTTATGGAAAGTCTTGAATTTGACATGGAAAACCCTTAAATGAAAATGTTGAATTTGACATGGAAAACCCTTAAATGAAAATCGTGAATTTGACATGGAAAACTGTAAAAATCTAAAATAGAATGGAAAAATTCTAAAATGAAATTTTGAAGGGAAACCCTTGAATTTTAAATATAACAAACATTTAACTTGAGGAGGAAAACATCGAATACGAGATGGAAACAGTGAATTTGGAATAGAAAACCTCGGATTTGAATTGAAAAGCTTCGAGTATACAAAGCACTATTCACCTGAATTTGTGACAGTAACACGATTACGAATACCCTTCGTATCAACTGTAAGTACTTTCAACCAGAGAACCAAGTGGCGTCTCGCGCCCCAGCAGACACTGGCAGAGATCCAGAAACCCAAACGGGAAAAATCCCCCAAAGAAAAATGCGACGGAGGAAACGCCGCTAGAAAACCAGACACATTAGCTCCATGAGCCGAGACGCGATCTCGCCGTAATTCACCCGAAATTAAAAGGAGACTTCGGCGGAATACCATCGCAGCCCCTGCCCCCACTGAAACCTCTTCCGAGCTAATCGCTATTTAAAACAAACGATGAGGAAAGAGATTAATCTCATCCACGCTGAGAGGGCGAATAAAAAGTGGTGGCAATAAGGAAAAAAATATCCGGAGCCCCGGTAGAGGGGGGGGGGGGGGGGTCTGGAAGGTAAATATTAATCTTGAAAACACCGTTGGTATTTTTCTAGCGAGATAATCATTTCGAAATTATACTCCTTTATTGGGATTCGTTCAGATGTGGGTTATTATTTCCTCGTCCACTTAGCGAACATTGGAAGAAAATCAAAATATTGCAATGATTACAGTGCTTAATAATAAATTATTGACTCAGCTGATCGGAGAGCTCAATTTTTGGATCAGCCGATAAGAGCTCAATTTCCGATTAGGCTGATCAAAGTGACCTCAGCGGGCAACAGGGTATTCCAGTGGTTCTGAAAATGAGACGATTTTTCGGAATATTACAGTTCAAGTAACTGTGAAAAGAACGAAGAGCGTGGAAGAAGGTGATAATTGTGTGATATAAGGAACGAAATGCGAAAACAAAGATATCAGATGTTGAAAAAGAGCGGGTCCTACGTCTAGGCCACGTAAGGGCTGTGGCTGAGGGTGTGGGTCATGTAAAAGTGCAACGGTTTTATAGTATCCATAGCGATCTCGGCTATCAAGGTCTCCGCTCATTCTGTCTAATGTTAGGTACTTTATCGTTCAAAAGTGGCGAAGTTACGTTAGAGGAAACCAACTATTATTACATATAACTATTAATATTATATATACTATTATATTATTTCCATCTCGATATTGTTTATTGCGTTTTATATTGTCCACGATACATTTTTGTGACGCTTGAGGAGGCAGTGAATCACCTCTACGTCACAGCCCGCCTTTTTTCAAAATCCCAATATCTATTTGCTTCTCTAATTTTACGTTAGCATTTTCTCGACGAACAGACCCGATTTTCGTTAACCCCAAGCAATACACGCTGAGGGGAAAAAAACTAAGAACACCCCATTATCATGAATTCTGTTAGAATTTTTTCTAAGTAGCTTATAAAAATGTTGTGAGATGGACGATCATAGGACTGAGTTGGGAAAATGCGCCTCCTTCATATTTTGACTTTCAAACTTTGACATTTCAAAAAAGAGAACTGAAATAACCCTCGCAAGGGAGAAATTAGATATAGTTTTTTAATGTCAAGAAAAAATGAAAGCCACAATTTCACTGAACTCTACAAGTATAATGTTGCATTTACTGTACTTATTATAGAACTCGCCATCAACATATGGTTGCTACAACAGAAGGTAGTAACTGTGTAGTAACCAATGAAAAACGTAGCTATTGACTCTTGTTTCTTTCGAGTGCGATATTCTTTATGGTTGCTACAACAGAAGGTAGTAACTGTGTAGTAACCAATGAAAAACGTTGCATATTTGCGTGTCGGAATTCACAGAATGACCCCCAGCCCTAAAACATTAAACATGTTAAAATGAAATGAAAAATGAGTTTATTCCATTTAAAATACAAAAATATGTCGGACTGGTAATATTACAAGAAAAATTAGATGTACGTAATAATGTAAAATCAAATTACGTAATAATTTAAATACTGTACTTAATAATTTAAAATAAAATGTGCATACATAACAATTTAAATGTACATAATAATTTACAATACAATGTACATAGTAATTTAAAATCAACTAGGTAAATCCCGATGTATGGGAACTATCCCACTCGATAGAACAAAGTTCTGTGTTCAGTGAGAGGTTGCACTGCCTGAAAATTGAGGAACCTACCGAACTGTACTGAAAAAGAGTAATAATTTTTTGTATAAATCAAATCTTTACTTAGTAGAGGTACTGATCAAGTAAAATAAGAAACTCAAAGAACGTGTATTGAAAAACAATAATATTAGCTATTAATTGGCCTAATAATCCAAAATAACAATACAACAAAGTAATTGATTGAACAGATCGCTCAATTACCTAAGCCAGAGAGCTCAATTTTCGACTCAGCTGCTCAATGATCACAATTTTGAAGCTGATCAAAGAGCTCAATTTTTGATTGGCTGCTCAGTTATCTCAATTTTTGACTCCGCTGATCAGAAAGCTCAGTTTTCGACCCGGCTGCTCCATTATTTCAATTTCTGATTCGTTGACCATAGAGCTCAGTTCTCGACTGTTGACCCCTCGTTTTTCGACTCCGCTGCTCAATGATCTCAATTTCTGACGCTGATCAGATTGCTCAATTTTGACTCATATCACCAATGATCTCAATTTTCGACTCCGCTGATCAGAGTTCCATTTGGACCAGCAGATCTGAGCGGACATTAAGCACAAGCTTTTTTGGCAACAGTTCACGCGCTACTTTCTCGACATGTTTACAGTCTAATTAGGTACCTACGCGGGTCATTCTCATATAATTTGACCATTCGGCTTTTCTGGACCTTCAAGTTGGGGAAAAAAATAAAGCATCTTTTTGAATAAAATTTTATCTGGAATGTTACTATAGATGTTCAGAATAACATATTTGAGGATCAGTTGTCAGTTTTTTCAGTATTACAGTATTACTTCAGTATTATAGAAACACTCATGATGGTAACACTCGTGATGTTTTTACACAAAAACGTTAATCTTAACCTAACGAAGTGCTGGACAGATATGAGGGGTCACCCAAAAATAAATGTCCCCAAACTACGTCTTTTGCAGTTAGCACTCGCATGTTTAATTGAACTATGTTAAATACAATAGTGGTAACACTCATGATGAATAATTTTTGTGACATACCATGTTTTTCGATGAAAAATGCTGAAATGGCCTGCCAGCTCTTTCCTGGGCAAGGCTGCAGGTGGACTGAGAGCTGGTAGCACAAACAAGCATAACCTGACTCTTTCCCGCCATTTTCAATGAACAGTGTTGCCCAGAACTGATGGTAACACTCGTGATTTTTTTTTTTCACCAAACAGTGGGACACTCCTGTTTTTCTGCTTTACATTTAAAGTATTAGAGGTAACTGAAAAACACCTCCATAATTCGAAACAGCATCATATAACAGTGATTTAAATTTTTTCATCTGTGAGTGCTTCATTTCAGATGGTGATGAACATCACACCCACCCCCTTGGGACAGTAACACTCATGACTTTTCCAACATTACATTGAAATATTTTTTCTTGAGGATGTGCTAGGTTCTTTTTAACGATACCACTGCATTCCTCTCCAAAAAACCTACAAATTGATACAAAAACCTTTTTTTGAAGCTGATAACCCGTGTAAAAAAACGATGTTAAAGACTGCGGACATCAAATGGTCAAATAATATGAGAATGACCCACCGTGCGTCGTTTTCTAGCGGATTAGTCATCTCAAACGTTCGGTAATTGTTGATTAGAATTTTAATGTTTTAAATAAAAATAGGTAAATGAATAAAAATCAATCAGTGTTTCTAAATAAATTTTAAAAATAAAAATAAATGAATAAAAATCATTAGAATGTAGCGTCGCTAAAAAAATTATACCTACGAGTACACAGGAAGTATAATTCAGATCGGTGAGGGACAGAGTGTGAGAGATGGAATGAGTGGGGGGGGGGGGTCGAAGAAGAGAAATCTTGGGGTATAACCATTCATTTTTAATTGGGTCCATAAAAATAACCATTATGTGTTAATTGAAGTAGAGAGAGAGGTGGAGAGCGGAGAAAGCGTGTGAGGGACTGAGAGGGTGTGTGAGGGACTGAGAGACGGTTGAGAGGTCTGAGGGAGGAGGGCGACGGTTTCCATTAACCGTACAAACACGGGTGAGAAGCAAACTCTCAATTAAGAGTTTAAGATTGAACGGCGGGCTGTGATTGGCCGGCGGGGTGGGGAGGGGAGAGGGGGGCGCCGGGTCGATAGAGGGGCGTCGCCATGGCAACCGCCCCGACTCCTCCTACGGTGTCATTTGTTAATAAGGCGCGAGAGGGGAGGGGAGAAGAGCGAGGGGACTGAGGGCGCAACCCCCTCCTCCTCCGCCCATTCAACCATCAACCGCGAGGGGGGCGGGGGTGGAAACTGCGACGGCGCGGAAATTCCACCCTCCTCCGCTATCAAGTCGTTACAGGGTTAAACGCTCTCGTCGGGGAGGGAGAAGATCTTACAGTGGAGGCGGAGAGGAGAAGTAAAAGCGTTTTGGTTAGACGTAAAGGGGTGGAGGGGGGGGGCTGGATGGGAGAAATTGCTTACAGTCCAACGGTGGGGGTGAGGGGCGGAAGGAGGTAATGAGAGGGGGGGAAGGGGTTTAGTTTGAGAGATAATCGAGTTGATAGCTCCCTCTAAGTGGTCCTCCGGATTACCCTCCTCCCCCTCCCACAGCAATCCCACTGGATTACCGTCCCTCCCGCCAACCCAACTCTCTCCCTTGTTAGTTAACGGCCTTTTCTTTGATGAGCCTCCGCCCCTCCCACCCACTACAGTGCGCCACTTCGTTACTGTTTAACACCCCTCCTCCCACCATCGCCACCACCCCGTTAACCCCCCCTCAGTCCCTCACAGCGATCTCATCCGCCTCCCTCGGATCTCAGCATCTCATCGGCCTCTCGTCGTCACCTCTCGACGGTTAAACTCCCCACTAAACGAAACAGCGATTGCCACGAGGCAGTTTCCGCCTTCCGTTATCACATCCAAAGAAACTGCCATAAAACCATTTGCCACCCAATCACAATGGGCGACCATCTTGTTTTAATATCGCAAATCTACATGAAACTGTTCCAAATACCATTTGATTTTTCAACAAACTTCACACTGTAATATAAAATAAAATAAAAAATTGCTGCTAACGTCCGAAAATATTTTGAGGTTTCCTCCACAAACTTGATTGGTACCATTTTTTATTTTATCAAATTTTGTAAAATTCAAAATTCAACTCGAGATTTGAGGCCGAAATCAGAATAATTACCTACTGAAGTGAGTAAGTAGTGTGGGGGGGGGGGGGGGGGGTTGTTCAGTGCTATTTACATGGACTGGTATTTATTTGTTATTTGTTGTACATTTTGTTTGTCAAAAATCTATTTTGTTAATTTCGAAAAAATTTTATCAAGTCGATTTTTTTTAAAATAGCAAATTTATTTTATTTTATTATTTATTTATTTAAGTGAGTAAATGGGGGGGGGGGGGGGTGGGGATTTTGTTCAGTGTTGTTGATAAATATGTATTGGTATTTATTTTCTGTTTGCTTTGTTTGGCAGGAGGGTGCTTATTAAGATTAGTCTACGGTACGCAACTGCTATTTCAAATCATTTGCCACCCAATCACAATGGTCGATCATCTTGTTTTAATATCGCAAATCGACATGAAACTGTTCCAAAGATCATTTGATTTTTCAACAAACTTCACACTGTAATATAAAACAAAATTGTGGTTACTGTAATTTCCGAAAATATATGATATATTTATGTACAATTTTTTATTTTATCAAATTTTGTCAATTTCTAAATTTCCGTATGAACTCGAAATTTTGAGGCCGAAATCAGAATAAGCACCTACTGAAGTGAGTAAGTAGTGCGCGGGGGGGGGGGGGGGGATGTTTGTTCAGTGCTATTTATATGGGTTGGTATTCATTTGTTATTTTTTGTACATTTTGTCTGCCAAAATATATCTATTTTGTAAATTTCGAATTTTTTTATTAAGTCGATTTTTTAAAATAACATCAAAATTTGGCTGAAATTGAACCACTTAGCGTGGAACTGTTGCTTAGTCAGTATTTAAGTGAGTTGGCGGGGGGGGGGGGGGGGGGGATTTTTGTTCAGTGTTGTTGATAAATATGTATTGTTATTTATTTTATGTTTGCTTTGTGTAATACGAGAGTGCTTATTAAGATTAGTCAACGGTACGTATTGAGCTATGTAACTGCTATTTCAAATCATTTGCCACCCGATCACAATGGTCGATCATCTTGTTTTAATACCACAATAAGTACCAAATTAACGTGAAATGTTACAAATTTCATTAAACTTATATTCAAATACTGAACTGAATAAATATACTGAATGATCTTCAAACACTAATATATGTACCTACAAAGCAAAATTGCAAGTATTTTCCGAAAATATTTCCAGATTTCCACCAAACTGATGGTATCGCCATTTTTTATTTTATCGAATTTTGTCAATTTCGAAATTTTTGTATTAAATCGAGATTTTGAAGCTGAAACATCAGTTTAAAAAAAAAACATCAGAATTGGGCTAAAACTGAATATAGTAGGTTACAAGCCTATTTAGCGTGGAACAAAACAAAAGTGCAGGTAATTTTCGAAAATACTTTGAGGTTTCCTCTACAAAATTGATTGGTATAATTTTTTATTTTATCAAATTTTCTCAATTTAAAAATTTTCGTACCAAGTTGAGATTTAAAGGTAGAAAATCAGAATAAGTACCTACTGAAGTGAACAAAACGGGGGGGTTGTTTTTTCAGTGCTGTTTACATGGATTGGTATTTATTTGTTATTTTTTGTACGTTTTGTTTGTCAAAATATTATATATTATGTCAATTTCTAAATTTTTGTATTGATTTTTTTTAAATAACACCACAACTGGTCTAAAATTGAATATAGTAGGCTACAAGCCTATTTAGCGTGGACCTTTGGCGTAATCAGTATTTAAGTGAGTAGTTGGAGGGGGGGGGGGGATTTTGTTCAGTGTTGTTGATAAATATATGTATTGGTTTTTATTTTTTGTTTGCTTTGTTTGGTAGGAGGGTGCTTATTAAGATTAGTTAACGGTACGTACTGAGCTATGTAACTGCTATTTCAAATCATTTGCCACCCAATCACAATGGTCGATCATCTTGTTTTAATAACACAATAAGTACCAAATTAACGTGAAACTGTTACAAATTTCATTGAACTTATATTCAAATACTGAACTGAATAAATATACTGAATGATCTTCAAACACTAATATATGTACCTACAAAGCAAAATTGCAAGTATTTTCCGAAAATATTTCCAGATTTCCACCAAACTGATGGTATCGCCATTTTTATTTTATCGAATTTTGTCAATTTCGAAATTTTTGTACTAAATCGAGATTCTGAAGCTGAAATATGAGTTAAAAAAAAAAAATCAGAACTGGGCTCAAATTGGATATAGTAGGCTACAAGCCTATTTAGCGAGGAACAAAACAAAAGTGCAGGTAATTTCCGAAAATATTTAGAAGTTTCCCCACAAAATTGATTGGTATTATTTTTTATTTACCTAATCGAATATTGTTAATTTCTAGATTTTATTACCAAGTCGAGATTTAAAGCCTGAAAATCAGAATAAGTACCTAATGAAGTAAGAGTAGCGGGGGGGGGGGGGGGTGATTGTTCAGTGCTGTTTACATGGATTGGTATTTATCTGTTATTTGTTGTACGTTTTGTTTGTTGACACGAGGGTGCAAAGTACCCTCATGCTACCTTTCTACAGGTCTAAGGCAACTGCTATTTCAAATCATTTGCCACCCAATCACAATGGCCAACCATCTTGTTTTAATACCACAATAAGTAACGTGAAACTGTTACAAATTTCATTGAACTTATCTTCAAATACTGAAATATACATACAAAGCAAAATTGCAAGTATTTTCCGAAAATACTTCCAGATTTCTACAAAACTGTTGGTATCACCATTTTTATCGGATTTTGACAATTTCGAAATTTTTGTACTAAATCGAGATTTTGAAGCTGAAATAGGAGTTTAAAAAAAATAACGTCAGAATTGAGATAAAATTGAATACAGTAGGCTACAAGCCTTTTTAGGGAGGAACAAAACAGAAGTGCAAACAGAAGAAGAATTTTCGAAATATTTTGAGGTTTCCTCTACAAAATTGATTGGTATCATTTTTTATTTTATCGGATTTTGTCAATTTCTGGATTTTCGCACCAAGTCGAGATTTAAAGGCTGAAGATCGGAATAAGTACCTACTGAAGTAAGTGTAGCGGGGGGGGGGGGGGGGGCGTTTGTTCAGTGCTATTTACAAGGATTAGTATTTATTTACTATTTATTGTACGTTTTGTTTGTTAATACGAGGGTGCAAAGTACCCTCATGCTACCTTTCTACAGTCTAAGGCAACTGCTGTTTCAAATCATTTGCCATCCAGTCACAATGGTCGATCATCTTGTTTTATATCTTCAACCACTAATGTATACCTACAAAGCAAAATTACAAGCATTTTCAGAAAATATTTTCCGTTTCTACAACGGTACGGTATCATCATTTTTTTTAAAATCTAATTTCATCAATTTCTAAATTTTTTTTTTTGTACATAACACCACAACTGGTCTAAAACTGAATATAGTAGGCTTAGCCTATTCAACGAGCCATTTTCGCGTAATCAGTATATAAGTGAGTATTTTAAGGGGAGGATTTTGTTCAGTGTTGTTGATAAATATGTATTGGTATTTATTTTTTGTTTGCTTTGTTTAGTACGAGGTTACAAGATTAGTCTACGGTACGTACTGAGCTATGTAACTGCTATTTCAAATCATTTGCCACCCGACCACGATGGTCGACCAAACTGCGGGTAATTTCTGAAAATATTTCCAATTTCCACAAAACTTACGGTACGATTATTTTTTTATTTTGTCGAATTTCGTCAACTTCTAAATTGCTGTATTGATTTTTTTAAATATCAAAATTTATTGGTCTAGAATTTAATATATAGTACGCTACAAGCCTGTTTAGGGAGGAACAAAATAGAAGTGCAGGTAATTTCCGAAAATACTTTGAGGTTTCCTCTACAAAATTGATTGGTATAATTTTTTATTTTATCGAATTTTGTCAATTTCGAGATTTTTGTATCAAATCGAGATTTAAAGGCTGAAAATCAGAATAAGTAGGTACCCATTGAAGTGAGTAAGTGTAGCGTGGGGGGGGAGGGGGGGTTGTTCAGTGCTGTTTACATGGACTGGTATTTATTTGCTATTTCTTGTACCTTTTGTTTGTTAATACGAGGGTGCAAAGTACCCTCATGCTACCTTTCTACAGGTCTAAGGCAACTGCTGTTTCAAATCATTTGCCACCCAATCACAATGGTCGATCATCTTGTTTTAATATCTTCAAACACTAATATGTACCTACAAAGCAAAATTACAAGGATTTTCTGAAAATATTTTCCATTTCCACAACGGTACGGTATCATCATTTTTTATTTTATCGAATTTCATCAATTTCTACATTTTTGTATTGCCTTTTTTTTTAAATAACAACTGGGCTAAAACTGAATATAGTAGGCTTAGCCTATTTAACGAGGAATTTTCGCGTAATCAGTAGGTATATAAGTGAGTTGACAAAGGGGATGGGGGGGAATTGTTTGTTCAGTGCTGTTGATAAATATATATTGTTTTTTTTTTTTTTTTTTGCTTTGTTTGGTAGGAGGGTGCTTACGGTACGGTACGTATTGAGCTATGTAACTGCTATTTCAAATCATTTTCCACAATGCATCACAATGGTCGACCAAACTACTCGTAAGTTACCGAAAATATTTCCAGATTTACACAAAACTGATTGTTTTTCTCCCGCGAATTTTGTCAATTTCGAAATTTACTTTAGAGGTTGAAAATCAGAATAAGTACCTACTGAAGTGAGTAATTTCTGTGTTGTTTTACATAGATTGGTATTTATTATGTTATTGAAGTTATTATTCTAATAAACTAGGTATCCAGGTACAGGTTTAACAGCCATCGTTGCTCAGACGGTTTTATTTAGGTGTAAAAACTATTATTGCGCTCTTCGCCTTTTAAAAAAGTATGCCATTCGAAAACACCGGACATCCCATTAACTGTTACGGTGTCGCAAGGGGGATTTACACCACCAATAATTCGTCCTGACGTCAGAAGGCTCCGTGAAAGGCCCCAGCTTGTATGGGGAACCTTTAGACCCCCCTTCGCTTCCATTATTCATGGGGGGAACAGACAATGATATGGGGGGGGGGGGGGTATGTCAACGACTAGGATCGAACAGCCAACCATCCGCCCTATTTCATTCAAATCAACAGCTGGAAACGATCTGATTGGTCGCCTTGTTAGCACTCGACTCCCGCTATTACCGTCGCCCTTCGCCCTTTCGAAGTTATTTATTTTTATTTTTTATTTTTTCTTCTCGGGCTTCCGTTCTTTTATTTTTCGACGTATCAGACGCACCCAATTGATTAGGGGGAGGGGAATCGATTATGCGAGATCGATATCGCCGTGCATCGATCAGGCCAGGAGGAGCTTTGAAGGGTGTTTTCGCCGTAATGGGACGTTTGTTTAAAATTCTGATCGCGGCCCCTCCTATTGTCCACAACTTGTTCTTCATAATCTCGGGTTCGGAATGTTTCGGCGAGAAATGACGTCGGCCTTTATTTCAGGACCTTTGCGAGGCCTTGGAGATCCGCCTTACGAATACCCACAATCCTCACCTACAACATCATAATCCATACGATATGAACAGTTTTTGCCTGTAATCTCCAATGTTGAATGAGTTACAAAGACACCAAAACTGCTGTACAGTACATTACCATGTCCATTTTGAGGTTTATTTTAATTTTTTAATTTTTTTTTTTAATAAACAGTTGGAGATTATTAGCTTGAAACCTGTGTGGACTTCCATTCAGTATCAGCAAATTTCACTAAAAATAAGCTATTGCAATACTGGTCAAAAGTTGTAGTATTTCATTTTCGAACATTTTTTACTGGACAAATCCGTTTTAGTCCAGGCAAGGAAGTACTAGTAGAGTGCGTGAGCGGAAACCAAAAAATTATTCAGGAATTTGGAGTGGTTAGGAGGTAAACGTCCAGAGGCCTACGTACGGGGGGGGTTACGGTTTTGGTTTTTCGCTCACAGCTCGGCTACGGTTGGCCGTACAATCAATGTTAGCCCATCAAAGCTAACGTGAATTATATTTCCAACAAGACAGAGTTATAGGTTTTTTTCACTTCAGTTTTACCACCTGCAAAAATGAAAAATTCCTGATTTAAAAGAAGGTTTTTTTGTCCTGTTTTTTGTCAAAATTTTGTCTTTAACTCTTCAAGCATTTGGTTTTACCGCAAAGGTCCGGAAATCGGAAGAGCGACAAACCAAAAGCGCTATCTCCCCCCCCCCCCCCCCCCCCCATCTCACAGATCTCCTAGGACCGAGGACTTTTAATATGTTAGATCCTAACTACCAACAAATTCCTAAAGTCAATTTTACTTCCTCTGTTCCTATTATACAGAATGAAAGTATAGGGGTACCGTCAAAAATAGGTGTTAGAGAAAACTATGGAACCTTGTTCTGAAGTGCTCAAAACGGGTGTTCTGCTCGGGTTTTGTTCAGCTTGTGAAACTCTTCAATTTGAGATGACAACGAGCTTTCTAGATACAAAAATGAATGAGTTATGTCGGGTTTTCTAATTTTTCGATTTTTCAACAATAACTGCCGTAAGAATGGACCAAAATTGGCCCGGTTGGTACCAAAACCAATTCCCACTGATTTTGAATTCGACTTGGCTAATGACACCAAAAAATATGTCAACGGGTCCAACATTTTCTAGGTTCCTAGCTAAATGGCGTTGGTGCGTTAGAAAGTGGTTGAAAGTCGATTTCTAAGCAAGCACAAGGATTTTGACCGAAATGGGCGGCCCCTGCTGCCAAACTTGTATCCATACTACATATTATGGAGAACATGGAAGTACTGTGTGGCAATCCCCCACACAGGAACTTTTGGTAACCGCACACGCTTGACTATTTTGGGACATCCTGAACCCATCGCTGGAGTGCATCGCTGAATACATACCATGAGCGTTGTTTATATTTATGTTCATATCAACCCAGATATTTTCTGACCTTGCTAAGAGATGAAAAACTCAAAATTTCGCCAAAACGCTTGTAATGGCAACTGAAAAGATAGATGATATTCGGAAACGAGGTTTTCAAATTCTGGTTTTTGTTGTTGTCAAAATTTGCTAAAACCTTCAAAAATGGTAGAAACTTAACTACAATATTACAAATAATACATCGAAACCGTTACAAGATTGATTACCCGTAATAAGATGACTACTAGACAAATATTTTTCGTAATATGTACACAATAAAAACGTTGGTTAAATTCATATTTTGTGCGTCAATAATAGCAAAACATCGTCAAAAATAATTGAAAGCCAACAACAATACCAACAACCACCCTACAATACCCACTACAAACAAATGCACCAGCAATATTTTAGATCTTTTTGATAGAAAAACCACAGTCATGCAGCATGGCTATAAGAGCGAATTTTCGAAGAAATAACCACGTTCCTTAATCTTCAAAGTGCTCCAGTTTGAGAACGGAATGAGATATCGCAATTCTGATTTCACCATCGTGTTCAGCGTACAAAAACCTTTAAAATGAGGGGTCACTTGTTAGAAAATAACATTTTGGGGATTTTTGGGTAATTTTTGCGCACTTTAAATGCTCTAATTTGAGAACGGATCAAGATATCTAAAATCCGATTCCACCATCGTGTTCAGCGTGCAAAAACCTTTAAAATGAGGGGTCACTTGTTGGAAAATAACATTTTGGGGATTTTTGGGTAATTTTTGCGCACTTTAAATGCGCCAAAACCCTCCTTAGAGTAGGCCAATTTCGCCCATCTTCGAACTTAGCCTTTCGATTGCCAAGATAGATTTTTTGTGCAAATTTGAGCTGTTTATCTCAATTCTATCGAGAGTTATCGTCTGGAGTGACACATATATATATAAATATATATGTACATATAAAAAAGTGTTAAATTTCAGGAATGGTTTTAGAATGGTCTGAAACGGATTTCTATGAAGAAAATTTCCAAAAATTTATATTATTTAAATTTCGAAGCCATTGCAATAGCTTCATTTTCTTTGAAAATTCGCTAAAACTTAAGTGAAATTACAAAAACGTCAAGGACAAAACGGAGTTGAGAGTTGTCAACTTGTTTTCCCATAACCCTCTGGGAAATCTTCGTTATTTGATGATTTAGGTTGATTTTTCGAAAATTTCGTTAATTATGATTAGGTAGACTGGACTTTTTATTAAATGCTGATTTAGTAGCATGTTTGCGAAAGTAAAAAGAATTTATTTTTAATTCAGATGTTGATTTATCAGTGTGCGCTACAAATTCTGGTTTCTCATGTTTCAGGTGAAGGTCTGGTTTCAAAATCGAAGAACGAAACACAAAAGGATGCAGCAGGAAGAGGAAGCCAAGGCGCAGCAACAGCAGCAGCAGGCAGCAGCTTCCAATAAAAATTCACACCACGTGACGAAATGGAAACAAGAGACGTCGCAGGGACCACCTGGGACGCCGCCAGGGTCCAATCAGAGCAGCCAGTACCACAGCATACACAGGCACGAGAGCAGCAGCGGGGATGAAGCGTAGTCCGACAACGAGTAGCCAGCGCCCGTCCACCTCCATATCGTCCTTCGATAGAGTAGGCTGATAAGATTTACCTTTGAGTTACTATCCTGCAGGGCAGCAGGCCTTGGGAGTGAAGCTCGCACACCGTCCAGCACACTGGTAGTACAAAGAGTCCAGCGCAGAGCCAAGAAAGCCACGGTCAGTTCAGTTCACCATATTCAACAACAAGCCCCGTACTACTAGTGCTGTGACATATCGTCCTTATACACCTGCGATTTACGTTTAATATTACTTACTACTATCCTGCTGGGCAGCAGGCTTTGAGACTGAAGCTGAACACCATCCAGCGCAATGACAGTACACAGCAAAATTCACACCTTCAATTAGAGACACTGGAATATCAGCAGCAAGCTCCATAAAGGGCGAATATGCATCTCATCCTGCACGGCTTCACTAGATACAAGTATCAAATCGTCTTCCAACACGGAAGTTTCAATGACTTACATTTGAGTAAATATTATCCTACACGGCAGCTGGTTTGAGAGGAACACGCGTTGACAGTACAAAGGCTGCAGTGTAGAACACATGCCACTGTCAGTTCACCATATTCAACAGCAACCCACACCAGGCGAATGGGCATCACATTCGAGTGCTGCCGTCCTTCAATACCTGCGATTCACCTTCATGTTACTATCTTTCCGCGCCCCTGGCTTTGAGACTGACTGGCTCTGTAACACAAATGAGCAAAAGCTTCGTAGCTGGCAAATCGGAATTCCATTGTGGCAGCGCACTATTCTCCACGAGATGACGACCGACTATTTTTTTTTCACACTACATCTAAAACGGAAATTCGATTCAGTATCAACGAAATCGCAGTCAGTATCGACTAACTGCTCTAATCTTGTCTCCAGAATACCGAATTCTATCAACGCTGATGTGCATCTTGCTCAAAAGACTTCCTCAGCAAGGAGCACAGACACTTGGAAGTTTCCTGTAAAAATCTGCGGTCCTCTCAAACCTCTTCAGATCCCATGACGGCTCCAGCAACAAGTTCTACGTAACCATCTTTGAACACTACAATATAAATAATTATAGTGGTAAGTACGGTCACCATTGTTACCACCTAATGCCTCACAGCCATCGTAATTTCAACAAAAAAATATTGAAGGATTCCCTCATATGCATAGTAGATAGTATTCTAATTCTCAAGGTAACAAGAAGACGTAAATGTATAACATTTTCATTGAATTAGGAGGGCGATGTTGATTGGACGATAAACCGTAGATTTAATAATACAGCCCACAGTCCGAGAGGCAAACAGTGGGCGGAGTGAACTTTCGGAGATGAGTACTAACCTAAATATCTGGATCTCATGAATGCTTATTTTATCCAGGATCATTGACAATTAAGTCAAATTCATCTAAATGCCATAATTGTTACTGTTTTCAAAAGAAATTTTTGGGTTCGTGAAACTCTGTTTCCAACCTTGAATTATCGTTGCAAAGAGCGCATCCCAGTATATCCCCACGTTAATTGATCATAACCGTGAGGAAGGTAAATTGGAGCAGTGTTAGGCTGGTAGATAGCATAGGTCTTGAGCCCCAGAGGCAATCAGCTTACTCGGATCTTTTGACTCCATCGTCACCCTTTACCCTGCTTTGTACAACGCCTTACAATCAGCACGTACGATCCTTGAAACTGTATTGCCTCCTGCTGCCTCCACGTTTCCACGTCCGGTTAAAAATCGGTCCCCATGTAAGCAGACTCTCGGAAAGGGTCTCATTTGCTACACAAAAACAACCAACCAAGTAGCGAGATCCCAGCATAACCTTACTTAAAGTAACCGCACGTGGAAGGCATACAGAAGGTATTCCAGCGAATGATTTGTAACTTTGACGACACTAACCATCCTTTTTACGTCTTTCTTGGTACTAACGTGCACGCGGGCTCCTTAAACTGCTATTTACAGACAATCTTCGACAACAAAAATGGAACCGAGGAGAAGCCCCGTACAAATTGCCGTCCGCTGCCTCCTTGTTTCCTCAGGCTTAAATTCTATATCAGAAATCGACTGCAGATAATACAAATATACAGGTATCACCAGGACTCGAAACCTTAAAATTTCTCTTCAGAATAAAATGAAATACAAAAACAACTTGGAACCAAGCAGCAAACCGTAGGATAACTTAACTTTTTGATTACCTTGTGACGCCCAACTGGCTGACAGCAATAATTCGAAGAAAATATTGCAGTGTTGTTACGCTGGCATTTCTTAAACCCCAGCCAATCAGTTTACTTATTGCTTTAACGACATTATTCGCATTTTTTCTCGACTTTCTTGATACCAATATCCGCGTACGCTCCTTATTTACTTGTATTTACAGACAATCTTCGACTGGACTTATAACAAAACGTTGATAATCCCTACACAACGGTTTATTAATATTCTGTATAGAACGCCGTTCTGTTACAGATCACACTTCTCTGTATAGAACACCCTTCTGTTACAGATCACAGCTCTCTGTATAGATAACCCTTCTGTATAGATCAGAGACCCTCCGTAGTTTAGTAACTAACCCGTACTCGCTGCTAGGTACCTAACTAAATCACGTGTTAAATGTTGCTAAAATAATCCTGTCATGACAAACAGTAGCTAAAATATAAAAAGAAACACAAATGAAGTTCTGAAGGGAAATTGTTGATGTGGAGTGAACAAATATTTTCGACCTCGGGAACTTCGGCGTTACAGTCCGTCACGAATACCACTGCGCTATAGCGACAACCTGGCCGAGAGACCAGTGATGTGCGCTCTCAACTCAGCTTGATGCCTGCTTACACCCTGCTCTTTACGGCAAATTGTACAGCAAATTTTATGGCAACACCGTAGAATGCCCCGGATGGTCTCAAAAACACAGAAAAAAACATTAAAAACTGTGTATTTAAAAACTTGAAAAAACCACACCTCAAAATAAAATTTTTCCGAACTAGGGATACTCTGAATATTTCAGACCCTATTTTTCAGCTCTTGGATTTGTGTGACAGTAATGCCGAGCTTCGAGGACCCGACTAGAGCCCAAAAGAGACCCATAAACCGAATTTTGAATCCGAATTTTGAATTTTGGTTCATGGGAACTAAGGAAAAAGCCGTGGACGGACGGAAATATTTTTATTCGATCTTCGTACTCTACGTCCCTTGAAACTAAACCACGAAATTTTGAGGAGAAAAATTTTTGGTCGATTCTAATGGGTTTTTTAAAATTGAAAATAATAAACCAAAATGGAACACTCGGTTCCCAAGGTGGAGCCCCGTACTAAATTGCCGCCCGCTGCCTCCTTGTTTCCTCAGGCTTAAAATCTATATCAGAAATCGATTGCAGATAATATAAATATATAGATACCTATCAACGAGGATTCAAAACCTTAAAACGTCTCTTCAGAATAAAATAAATACAAAAACAACTTGGAACCAAGTAGACAACCGTAGGATAACTTAATCTTTTTGATTACCTTGTGAAGCCCAACTGGCTGACAGTGATAACGTGAAGAAAATATTCCAGAGTTGTTAAGTTGGCATTTCTTAAACCCCAGCCTATCAGTTTACTTATTGCTTTGACGTCATTATTCGCATTTTTTTTAGACTTTCTTGAATACCTACGTGCACGTACGCTCCTTATTTACTTGTACTTACGGACAATCTTCGACTAGACTAACAACAAAAATGGAACACTCGGTTCCCAAGGTGGAGGAGCCCCGTACAAATTGCCTCCCTCTTCCTCCTCGTTTCTCCCGTCTCAAAATCCAAATCGGTCCCCTTGTAAGCAAAGTTGCCTCTCGAAAAGGGAAAATTCCTCTCGGACTCATTTGCGATTCCGGTCTCGGACCGGCGGCAGCATGGCCATTATGCGCCAAACACAAAACCCGCCTCGACTTGACGGACAGGTGTTGGTTTCGTCAGTCGGCATCGGGCGGAACAATGCCACCATTTATCTCGGGAAACCCGAGGCGTTGAGCTCACCCGCCACTTTTTGCCCTGCCCACCCTCCCTTTTACAACAAACGAAACTTGTAAATAATATATATACATATTATACATACAACACTGTACATAATGATATCGCGTTTGTGTCTTTTTTTTCTCGTAAGTTTAGGCTTTTACGTGACACTTATTTGTAAGTAACCTCCCGTTTTTATCCTAGTCGAGAGATCTTGAAAAGATCTGTGTATTCTTTAAGGGACCCCTTAGCATAAATCAACCATTTTATGTAAGTAATGTTCATCTCTAGAGTTATTTTGAGTTAACGAGCTACTTCCGTACGAAACCCGCTCACCATGTACCTACTGTTAAAAGTCACTCCATATGCGCAAAAATCAATTTATTTAAATTCTATAAATTCACCGAGCAGTATACTTACAAGTCAACGACCTCTTGGAAGTTGCAACAATCGAAAGTTTGAATCATACTTTTTGGTTTTCCCTTATTCAAATTTGTTGTGTTTCTTTGTTATTAATTTTTCAATTTTATTTATTCCGATCACATCAAACGACTACTTTAAACTTTTTTTTCGCGATTTTTGGAGAGAAAAAGTCAACTGGGACGACCATAAATATATTTTTGTTTTCAACTACCTAAATATATGGTTCGTTGTTTAAACTTGACAGATTCTCTGTGCTGATTTCACGTAAGTACTTCATTCTAATGAAAAAGTAAGAAAGAAGATTTTTGGTGGAAAAACACATTATTTTGGGTGATCTGTAGAGACTTTTGACTAAAACTAAAAAGTGGCCATTATCCCTTTAGTAGGTATATGTATAACTAACAACCCCAAGTTTGCTGGTCTTCGAACTTATCATCACTTTTATTATAATTGGTTTTTGCGAACTTTGGGGGGTTCATACTTCAATTTCAGAATTTATCTGCAATATACGGAAGCACCTCACTCAACATGTTTGAAATATTTTAAAATCAGGGACTCGATTTCTGGTCCTGGAAAAGCTCTTAAAAAATGTGCCCCAAGACAATGAATCAACTTTTGAAGCTATTTTCTCATTTTTTCTGCATCTCAAAGCAATTTGTGTTCTTACAAATCATGCCAATTATGTTAGGTTAGTCTGTACGTAGGTATTTGTGTACCAAAATGAAAAACACTGGGTTTGTACCTTCGCTTTATTGCTCATTTCTGTCTTATAATTACCTATCAAGAAAATCGTGTTTGGACAGCAGAGCTTTACATTAAAATAAAATATTCAACACTCAACCGTTTAACATCAAATCAAGATTTGTACAATTCCTGAAATAACAGGATTAAAATCATCAAATCACACTAACCCACATATTTTACGAGTATTTCACTTGGAATGAATGTAATTCATGTTCCGATAGAATATTAATAATTTTTTTAAAATGATGATGAACTACGTCAAATCTCAAGCGATTCATTTCCGTAGGTACTTATAGCCAACTCTCACTGTTTAAAACCGCCATACTATGTTTTAGTAAGTATGTACTATAATTTTCGATAGCGAAAATCGAGGGTTTATTTTTAATTATACCCATGTTCCTATTCAAACCTTCGATTTGGTTTCAGTTGAAAACTACTTGATATTGCAAGAAAAATAGCGATTCGCCAGGTATTCCTACGATGTACATAAAATGTTGTATATTAGATAAAACAATTTGTTGTTTAAGTGTACCTATTTTGTAATTATTTATTATTTATTGTGATAGCATTTATCGAGTAAGGTAATTTTTTTATTGTATTTAAAGATCAGAAGAAAATTTTTCGGGGGGGAGGCTTTTGGGCGCGTTCTAGCGCTATAGTCTACCTCAAACCCTACATTTAAGTATTTTTTTTTGCCAACTTGTTAATTTTTTAATGCTTGTATTTTCCGTTATAACTAATTTTTTTATTGAATTTGTCTCAAATGTAAATAATTATTATGAAAGTAGGAGTGTACTGTAACTCATTGAATCGTGCCAAAAGATGTTTAGTCTGTAAGACCGGACTAATGCTGGACACCACTCGTTTTTTAAATAATTGTTAAGGAACAATAAGTAAGAATAGCTGAAAATGAAGTATTGTAAATTTAGTGTTGAAAACAAAATATCCATGGTATTTATATGAAACTAAAAAAGCGAAATAATGTTTAAATGATGAAGAAATTATGAGAGAGAAATAAAAAATGATTCCTAAAAAAAATATGCCACCTACTTATTTATTTATTTTCCGTGCAATTTTCCTTAATCGAACAATTTGGTTCAGGGGGTAAAACGATTATTATAATATATAATCAGAATTATAATGGTGAGCATAATTATATAACACTAGCATGACCGCTCGCTTCGCTCGCTATCCGAGATTCGCTGTACGCAGTATCGTACTTAATTCCGACGTTGCACAACTTGGGAGCCTACTGGATATTGGTGCCAAATTTGGTCGATATCCGTCGAGCCATTCAGGAGTTGACCATGGTCGACCATATTTCCGCTATGGTGAAGGGGACCGAAAAATTCCGACGTTGCCCAACTTGGGAGCCTACTGGATATTCGTGCCAAATTTGGTCGATATCCGTCGAGCCATTCAGGAGTTGACCATGGTCGACCATATTTCCGCTATGATCAGGGAATTAAAAATGCGCCTACGTTCAACTTAGGAGGCTACCGGATATTGGTGCCAAATTTGGTCGATATCCGTTGAGCAATTCGGGATTCGACCATGGAGGGGCCCATGGATGCGCTATGGTCGACCGCAGGGGGTAGTCCGAAGGGTCGATCGTAGATAGAATTTCACGTAGATTACGAATAAGCGATAAAAAATAGGGGTTACCATTTCAATTAACGAAGTTGACCATGGTCGACCATAGTTCCGCTATGGTGAGGGAATTAAAAATGCGACGTTGCACAACTTGGGAGCCTACTGGATATTCGTGCCAAATTTGGTCGATATCCGTCCAGCCATTCAGGAGTTGACCATGGTCGACCATAGTTCCGCTATGGTGAAGGGGACCGAAAAATTCCGACGTTGCCCAACTTGGGAGCCTACTGGATATTCGTGCCGAATTTGGTCGATATCCGTTGAGCAATTCGGGATTCGACCATGGAGGGGCCCATGGATGCGCTATGGTCGACCGCGGGGGTAGTCCGAAGGGTCGATCGTAGATAGAATTTCACGTAGATTACGAATACGCGATAAAAAATAGGGGTTACCATTTCAATTAACGAAGTTGACCATGGTCGACCATAGTTCCGCTATGGTCAGGGAATTAAAAATGCGACGTTGCACAACTTGGGAGCCTACTGGATATTCGTGCCAAATTTGGTCGATATCCGTCAAGCCATTCAGGAGTTGACCATGGTCGACCATAGTTCCGCTATGGTCAGGGAATTAAAAATGCGACGTTGCACAACTTGGGAGCCTACTGGATATTCGTGCCAAATTTGGTCGATATCCGTCAAGCCATTCAGGAGTTGACCATGGTCGACCATAGTTCCGCTATGGTCAGGGAATTAAAAATGCGACGTTGCACAACTTGGGAGCCTACTGGATATTCGTGCCAAATTTGGTCGATATCCGTCAAGCCATTCAGGAGTTGACCATGGTTGACCATAGTTCCGCTATGGTCAGGGAATTAAAAATGCGACGTTGCACAACTTGGGAGCCTACTGGATATTCGCGCCAAATTTGGTCGATATCCGTCAAGCCATTCAGGAGTTGACCATGGTCGACCATAGTTCCGCTATGGTCAGGGAATCGAAAATGCGCCTACGTTCGACTTGGGAGGCTACCGGATATTGGTGCCAAATTTGGTCGATATCCGTCGAGCCGTTTGGCCGTGAAAAGCAATTCGGGATTCGACCATGGAGGGGCCCATGGATGCGCTATGGTCGACCGCGGGGGTAGTCCGAAGGGTCGATCGTAGATAGAATCTCACGTAGATTACGAATACGCGATAAAAAATAGGGGTTACCATTTCAATTAACGAAGTTGACCATGGTCGACCATAGTTCCGCTATGGTCAGGGAATCAAAAATGCGACGTTGCACAACTTGGGAGCCTACTGGATATTCGTGCCAAATTTGGTCGATATCCGTCGAGCCGTTTGGCCGTGCATAGAAGGACACACAGACAGAGATTCGTTTTTATAATATAGTAGAGATTATGTTGATCAATAATGGGAAACTATGTAGATACAGATTTGTAGATAGCCCTTGTAGTTAGTTAGGAAAAAATAGCTTTCTATCGAGGAGAAGTGGAAGAAATTCCACTCGTGCAGCATGTCCTACTGAGCGATTTCGTTTATTAATTTCTTCAGTACTTTGGTGATTGGATCTGTAGGTGACTGACACAAAACAATTTTAACCCCTTCAAATTTTATTGTTTTGCATTCAAGATAGGTAAGTAGAAGTGGAATACGGAAATCAAATGAAACAAATCCGCCTGTCCGCTAGGGACAATTTGGCATTTTAAAGTTATATGAGCGCTACGATCTGGTCGGCGTACAAAACTCTTCAAACCCTAGGTCAATTAGAAAGGGATAAAATAAAGGTTCAACTTCCCAAAATTCCACACCTAGAAACTTTCAGTGGGGAGGAATAGTTTTTTCTCGCAAATCCGAACGCAGTTTGGTTTCTTTGGGACCAACCGGAGCATTCTACGACCAGCCGGTCATTTACAATCAGAGACGAAATTTTGAACCGTAAAAACATCAACATGAGCGTGAATCCAACGGTTAAACTTCAGGCCAATGAAATTTTTCACGACGAGGAACTGCTGATTGCTCAACTCATTTTGGAGTCTTCTTGATGACTTTGGAGTCTTGGAGATGAAGCTCGGACTGTGTTTATGTTTAACAAAATTTTTATGAAGTGCACTCGTGAGTGTGTATATAAGAAGCTGTGTATAAGGCACCACCAGTTACGACGAAACATTATTGGGAGGAAGTTAACCAATCTTCAACCGAAGATTGAAGACGGGTTTATGTGAAACGCGTGAGCTAAAACACATTCTGTGTTTCTATAATTTCGTCCGAAGTATGTAAATAGAGGTAACCGGGGGTCCAGGGGGCTTGCCCCATGGCGAGGCGCGGAGCGCCGAGTTTTTGGTCTTAGGGCCGGTTTCACCAACGCAGCTTAAACCTGGTATCAATAAATCCTGGATTCAAATTTGATCTGCGGTTCAGAGCTTCGACAGTTTCACCAACGTTTTTGATCCGCGGTTTAGCCGAACTTGGGTTTAAGCCGAGATTGTTTAGTTTGCATCAGCATTGCTATCCCCAGAAACACCGATTCCGTATTGCAGATGATATGGAGTAGAGATGCTCATCCATAAGTGGTGGATCTGTGCTATTTCTTCTATGGATAATTACGTTTTGTCCGCCTTCCATTGTTGTGGAGACATTAAACTGTATAACAGTAACCAGGTGCGGAAGTTTCGCGATTTTTTCTCACTTATGCCTCTGTCATTCGGAGAACTTCCACTCGACTCCACTCTGACATTACTACAGAAGATCATCTTACATCTTTCTAGACAGCTGATTGCCATTCTACCTACTGCTCTTGATAATAAATTACAGATAGCCTACCTAGGCTCTTTCATAAAAGGTATCTACTTTTTTACAATAATTCGCTGTATGCAGAAGAAGTTATACATGTACTTATTAGCGCAGTCTGCAAGTACCTACCACGTACTATGAAGGTTTGTTTACCTACTCGAAGAAATAAATAATGATGGGTCCGACGTTGTTGCCTACCTGGTTTGGTGTAAAATTATATTTATTACACATTTTTGGCTGGACTCACCTTCCTGTTTCGAAAACTAGGCTTTCTATTGCATCGAGCACGAAGCTCATCCCTTCCTTGGGAAGGTGGAACCTCGCGAAAAAATCTCCGTCATCCCACTTGTGGAAATGCTCGACCCTTTCGCGAATTATCGCCGTCTGGGCACGGCCACTTCCAGAAGTTCATTGAAATCTTCATCCGAGGATGACTCAAACACTTCAGTGAAACGATTCATCGCACTAAATGTTGATGCAAGTTGTTAAGTATGAAAAACTCTGATAAAATAGATTTCAAAATGGCGATGGCCTGGTGGAGAATCGGAGATCAACCGTAGATCTGAGGTTTAAACCACCTGACATGAAGTATTAACATAATGCGCCGGTGGCGCGAGTTATTCCTAGATTAGGCGTTCGTGAAACTGTCTTTTCTCAGAATCCATGGCTTAAACCTCAGCCGAGATTGATCTCCGGATAATCCGCGTTGGTGAAACCGGCCCTTATATAACTACCTACCTACTATACACACACACACACCTACCGACACCTTAATTAAATACATACTTTTCGCATTAGCAGCTCTGGTAGCTCCCACAACTACTTGACGGACCAACACACCCAACATTCCCTTTGTGTACCCTCCACCGGTTGGCATTCAGAATGGGATGGCACATCTCTTCTGAACACACAACAAGGCGTTTTCACGTTAGTTACGCGTCTACATCTCAACTACTTCGCGCTGATCGACAACGTGGATTCCACAGATTTTGCTTTTTTGTCGGTCTCAACAGAGATAAGTACGATATAGGTACGTATCCAAGCTGTAAACAGCACCAATAATGTAAAAATACAAGTTATGAATACAGTAGAAGTCGCTTACAATCAGGGGACGTATTCACTAAGCCAAACAGACATCTCTCATCGGTCTGACTCTCTCTTTTGGCAAAAGAGATTTTTATAGTATCCATGACAGGGTTATTCAGTAACTTGTAAAAGAGAGAGTTGGCGGCCATCTTGGCATTTTCGATCTCTTTCAGAGAGACACCTAATTAGGTGTCTTCTCGAAAGAGAGGGTCCCTTTCTCATTTCTCCTTTGTTTGATATTGAGTTTGTATCATCCTTCGTTCATCGGCTACCATACTGGTCATTTTGATGTATGTTTTTTCAGCTCCTCTTAAAGGTAAGTCGATTGTTTATTAAAATACATACATATTAGCTATTAATGAGTAAAAAAATCAGTCATGCAGCATGACTTAATGAGCGAATTTTCAAAGAAATATTCGAATTAATGGCTATGGTTTTGAATAAAGGAAAACTTCGGTCTAAAATTTGGTTTTCTATGTATATTCTCTTCGTATTTATTTTAATTTGTACGTTTTGTCCATCCTGATTCTACCGTTTGTTTATTACGTAATTGTACTAAGTGCTTATTTATTTGATCGCTGTGGGTAAATTCAAGGAGTTGTACTAATCGTTTGCCTCCCCCTTTTTTGCTTCGAACTCTCGTCTTCAATTAATACTTCTCACATTTTTCAATCTGACCACTCTAAGGGGGTGGGGGTAAGAGTTTAAAGATTATCCTAGTTTTGGGTAATTTTTGCGCACTTTAAATGCTCTAATTTAAGAACGGATTTAGATATCTAAAATCCGATTTCACTATCGTGTTCAGCGTGCAAAAACCTTTAAAATGAGGGGTCACTTGTTAGAAAATAACATTTTGGGGATTTTTGGGTAATTTTTGCGCACTTTAAATGCTCTAATTTGAGAACGGATCAAGATATCTAAAATCCGATTCCACCATCGTGTTCAGCGTGCAAAAACCTTTAAAATGAGGGGTCACTTGTTGGAAAATAACATTTTGGGGATTTTTGGGTAATTTTTGCGCACTTTAAATGCTCTAATTTGAGAACGGATCAAGATATCTAAAATCCGATTCCACCATCGTGTTCAGCGTGCAAAAACCTTTAAAATGAGGGGTCACTTGTTAGAAAATAACATTTTGGGGATTTTTAGGTAATTTTTGCGCACTTTAAATGCTCTAATTTGAGAACGGATCAAGATATCTAAAATCCGATTCCACCATCGTGTTCAGCGTGCAAAAACCTTTAAAATGAGGGGTCACTTGTTGGAAAATAACATTTTGGGGATTTTTGGGTAATTTTTGCGCACTTTAAATGCGCCAAAACCCTCCTTAGAGTAGGCCAATTTCGCCCATCTTCGAACTTAGCCTTTCGATTGCCAAGATAGATTTTTTGTGCAAATTTGAGCTGTTTATCTCAATTCTATCGAGAGTTATCGTCTGGAGTGACACATATATAAATAAATATATATATATATACATATAAAAAAGTGTTAAATTTCAGGAATCGTTTTAGAATGGTCTGAAACGGATTTCTATGAAGAAAATTTCCAAAAATTTATATTATTTAAATTTCGAAGCCATTGCAATAGCTTCATTTTCTTTGAAAATTCGCTAAAACGTCTGAGTAGGTACGGGTTGAGAGTTATTCAGTAAAATAGACGAACCTTGAAGAGACTGTCTCCCGAGGGAGACTATCTCTCCCAGAAGATTTTCAAAATAGATAATCTATTTTCACTATCTCTTAGTGAATAGGCCCCTAGATCCCGATCGGCTGTATATAAACACGCAGCGAATTGGTCTGCTATAGTGATCAAAAGATCGGTTATAGTGATTAGTTTTTGAGTTTTTGGGTGTTAAAAAATCGGTAAAATCGGTAAAAATGGGCTGATATCTCCTTAAAATTTTACACATTCACCTAAAGTGGTACCTATTGAACGAGGATCCGAAACAGAAGATAACTAACTACCTATAGGTTTTAATGAAGATTTCCTTAAAAAACACAGTACACCTTATACGGCAATATTCAATAACACTTTCTGTGATATTTTATACACGAAGTATTCTGCCTATTTTTCCTCCTCTTCTAAATTTAATTTCATTTCTTGACATGTACATGAATATTGTCAACTATTTATCACATTTATTTCAATCTTTCCATAAAACCACCAGGTGATAGCTAAACATCATTATTTTTCAACAACCACATACCATACATCACCACAGTAAAGTGTGTAATATATTTTTGTCAACGTAACGGGCTATTTGCATGGGTCACAAAAGCGGTTTATATTATTTTTTAAATGCAAGAGATTCCACCCTGAGAATTTTGAGACCAACCGTACGTTCCTATGCTGAGTAGTTATTTTTCTATGATTTTTCAAAGATTCCAGAGGTTACTTCGTCATTGCACTCCTCTCTCCTATGTGAAGTAGGCAGTGCTGGAATCACTTAAAAAACGCTGCAAATTCCTTTTCACATGGGTTTATTATTCTATTGGACATACCTAAAGACATGTTGCTGTTCATTTATTGTTTATTTCACGCGCAATAATTGTAGCAGTTATTTTAGATGGTTTCCACCAATTTTGGCCCCCAAATACAAGACCTCTGCTCCCCCCCAAGATTATCTTTGAACATTCATAGTGCCACTTTTAACTGTATTGATTCACCTGCGAATACTACTTCTAGTGTTGTTATACAAATTTATGGTGATTTCAGATAATTTCCCAGGTTTTTCATAAAAAATGAATTTCGGGAGCTTAACCATCGTTACAACCTCTATTCTTCACTCTGGTCAAAATCAACGTCATATTGGGTTTCTCGCCGTAAAAAACATGGAAAACGATACATCACCAGCTCGCGTTCACTAAAACCTTTAAAAAACCTCGAAACCCCCCATTTTTCTCCCATAACACCCCTGGGTGTATTCCGATCGGGCTGCCGAGCACTGGAACACAACTAGGACCCAAATGTGTTCTCAAATGGCTGTTAAGGCTGAAACTTCGTTAGAACCTCCATTTTCCACTCTTTGGTCAAAATCGACTTCAGATTCGGTCTTCTCGCCCAAATAAACATGGGAAAAGATACCTCGAAAGCTCATGCTACTCAAACACAAAACGCTGCAAAGTCCTTGTCACATGGGTTTATTATTCTACTGGACACACCTACACGAATGTTGGCTGTTCATTTATTGTTTCTGTCATGTGAAATAAATGAAATAGCTCTACTTCTGATGGTTTCCACCAATTTTGGTCCCCAAAACACGAATTCGGTACGCTCCTTTCTTTTTTTCTTTTCTTTCAAATTATCTTTGATCATTGGTGGTGCCATTTAACCCTATTGATTCACGTGTTGACACTTTTCCCGGTGTTATTATACAAATTGATGGTGATCTCAGACAATTTCCTAGGTTTTTGACTCATAAAAAAAGAAATTTGGGAGCTGAACCTTTGGTAGAACCTCAATTTTCCACTCTTCGGTCAAAATCTACTTCATATTCGGTCTTCTCGTCCTAATGAACATGGAAAACGATACCTCAAAAGCCCATGCTATCAAACACAAAACGCTGCAAATCCCTGCACAACGGTTTATTATTTTGTATAGAATACCCTCCTGTTACAGATCACAGCTCTATGTATAGATAACCCTTCTATATAATATGATATGTACTATTCTATTATATACATATTATGTAGATCGCAGACCCTCCGTAGGTTAGTACCTAACCCCGTACTCGTTACTAGGTACCTACCTAAATCACGAGTTAAATGTTGCTAAAATAATTCTGCCGATGACAAACAGTACCTAACAAAAAGAAACGCACATAATGAAGTTCTGAAAAGAAATTGTTGATGAGGAGTGAAAAAAATTGCAAAAGTACCTACCAACAAACTCCAGCCCCTTCTACGTAGATGGTATACTGAACCGTTGTGTAATAATTTACCGTTGAGTAATGATTTACCGTAGTAATAATTTACCCATCAATAATACTTCAACGTTTGTTCAAGTTTCACTACCTACCAACAAACTCCAAAAGAGCCATCATTTTTCAAGCGAAATAATATCACAGAACAACCAACTCGACTTCATACTCCGCCAATATAATCAGGTGATCCCTACCAATGATTGGCCGTATTCACAAATTCCTATTGTGGGCGCGTCTCTGGTTACGAGATTTGGTTTGAATTGTATACAATTTCATTCACACTGGAGTCGAAAATGCCTGTCGGTGCAAACTTCGGGGCCTTACTGTGAACGAACGGCTGGACGTACGATGCTCCGGATGGTCTTAAAAAACTCGCAAGTTCAAGAACTATTTAAAACCGTAAAAATATTTACGTAAAAAAATAGTATAGGCGTTTTGAAAATTTCAACCCCTATTTTGAACCCCTTAGAGATGACTCACAGTAACGTCGAGCTTCGAGGACCAACTAGACGCCGAACGGAACCTATAACCCGAATTTCATCAATTTTTTTTCATGGTAACTAAGAAAAGTGGCCCGTACGGCGGACAGACAGAAATATTTTTATTGCAGTTTTGGATTCTACATACCTTGAAACGTAAACCATCAAATTTTGAGGGGGGGTAAGAATTTTTTTTTTCATGCTCGATTCCAATGGTTCATTATTGAAAATAATAAACCAAAAACGCTGCAAAGTCCTTGTCACATGGGTTTATTATTCTACTGGAATGTTGCTCTTCGTTTACTGTTTCTGTCATGTGCAATATAACTGAAATAGCTATTTTTGATGGTTTCCATCAATTTTGGCCCCTCAAAACTCGAATTAGGCTCCTATTTTTGACGAATTATCTTTGATCATTGATAGTGCCATTTATTATTGTCTTGATTCACCTGCTGATACTACTCCTAGTGTTACTATACAAATTTATGTGATTGTAATCAATTTCCAGGTTTTTGACTCATAAAAGATTTTGGGAGCTGAACCTTCGTTGCAACGTCAATTCTTAACTCTTCGGTCAAAATCAACTGCATATTCGGTATTCTCGTCCTAAAAACGTGGAAAACGATACCTCACAAGCTCATGTTCACTAAAACACACAAACAACCCAATTTTTACATCCATTTTTTAACCATATCACCCCCGGGGGATTCCGATCAGGCTGCCGAGCTTCAGAGCACAACTAGGACCTAAACGGACCCTATGCGCGGGAAGAAGACGAATTTAGACAAACATTTAAAGTATATTTAAGGCTCAAACTTTGAAAGAACCTTAATTCTTGAGTCTCGGGAAATAAGCGCTGTGAGTACCATTTTCAATACTTTCTTTGATTTCTCAACGTGATTCAATACAGAATTTCACCAGCTTTCTGATGCGATAATCAACATTTCGCTTTGTGCGAAATTGCAGTCAGCGTCAACAAGTAATCGAAAATGTAAACACCGGGTTAATGGCGTGCACTGAGTTGGGGTAATGACGTGCACTTTCGGTATGCACGTCATTACCCCGAGTTCAAATTTATCAGTTGTTTCCACCATTTTTTCTCTCAAAAAACCTCATAAAATACCTAAGTTTCATTTAGAGTTTCATAAAATACCTAATCCTAATGATGATCCTCCTGATTTAAGAAACTCAAGACTGAAATTTCATGTGATAAAAAGTCAGTTTTTCAATTTTTTCAAACGCATTTTTTTTAATGGTTTAATTATTTAGTTGTTTATCTAACCATTGTTCTTTTATAATAGTTTATCGACAGTTTTTATGTGTACTAAACATATCAAAACATTTACCTTCAAAATCAGTGACAAAAACATGGCTGAATGATAGAAGAGGAGGAAAAAAACTCTGTGCACGGCATTACCCAAGGCATGCACGGTATTACCCGACAGTGGGGGTAATGCCGTGCAAAGCACTTTTTTCACATTTTTCTGCTATTCTCTTAATAATGTTTCGAGAGGGAAAAGCTTTTGCACACTCAATGTGGAATAAATTCCAAAGCCACTCATGTAAAATAATCATTTTTATGACGTTCCGTCTTTCTGCTGTAGCATGCCACAGTTAGGCGGACGGCATTACCCCATTCCCCCCTACTAGTCCAAGTATTATTATACAAATTTATGGTGATTTGTGACAATTTCCCGGGTTTTTGACTCATAAAAATGAATTTTGGGAGCTCATCCTCTAATTCACATTCCTCAGTTTATAACTCCCACAGCGCCGGGTAATGGACTGGTAAAGCGCGAAAACGGCACACCATGGAAGGCGACAGAGCCCTTGTTCTGAAAACCCACGGTCTTCCTATCCAGCCGGTGGGAGCTGGTCTTAACCGATGCACTCCATTCCACAAGTTCACTTTTGTTGTGCACAGCGACAAACCAAACTCGTCACGAAATCATGTTTAGCCACCAGCGAAGACCACCTAATGGGAAAGCACTCAGGATTGGTGCTCCATGGAAAAGCTCTGATGAAGAAGCTTTTGCGACAAAGTAGAATTGCTCCATCTTAATGCGGAGAGGCCTTAGTAAAACTCCAGGATGGCAGAGAAACGTTAGTTTCACCTCTTTACCACTCTTGGAGGTCCCATATATCTACTCACCTTGGTACCTATTAAATCAAGTACGTGAATGAAGCCGTTCAACACAGCCAGAAGATAAGCATTTTGTGGCAGACTGTTGACCTCGCCACGCATTTTTCAATGAAAGACGTAATGGCCCATTTGTTATCAGTTGGGGAAGAGGATGAGGATTGAACAGCAATTTTGAGAGATGCTCACGCGCTATCAAATCGGCGGACAAGATAGCGAGGGAGGAAAGATGTTTCTTCCGCTGGATACGACAACTCCGCTAATATTCGTCTCATCTTTCCGGTTCCTTATCGCCCGCTACAACAGGCCTTGATAGTTCCTCGTTTCGCATTTTGAGGTTGTTAGTCTAGGTTATCATATTAACCCATCCTTTCCTTGAACAGCAAAACCTCTATAAAACCAAAAGGACACGTTATCGAGGCAGTGTTTTAATAATTTAACGTGCCTCTGGACTGATTCAATTTTGGTTTATTATGACAAATTAATAACAATAATGAACCTTTGGAATCGAGCATAGATTTAAAAAAATCAATTTTGGTATATTATTTTAAAGAAATTCATATTGGTTTATTATAAAAAAATAAATCAATTTTGGTTTATTATGAAAAATTCGTAACAATAATGAACCTTTGGAATCGAGCGTGGATTTTTGATCCCCCCCCCCCTCCCACGCACAAAATTTGATGGTTTCCGTTTAAAGGTACGTAGAATCCGAAAATTGAATAAAAAATGCTGCAAATTATTACACAACGGTTTATTATTTACCTGTATAGATGCCCCTTCTGCGTACATCACTGTTTTCTGTGGTCGATATAGACCCTCGAGCTTCCCCCAGGAAAGCCGTAAATCGAGTACTGCAGCCGGCCCGGGAATTATAGTTTCACAAAAATGCGCGGGATTCAATCATTAATTAATTATCTGCTGTTACTCATGGAGTATACAGTTTGTTCAAGGTGCGAAAGTACCTATCAACAAAATCCAAAAGAGCCATCATTTTTCAAATAGAATAATATCACAGAATCGACTTCATACAGCCATTTGAGATTATAATCAGATGCTCCCTAGCAATGATATCAGGGCCGGATTTATAGCGTTCGCGATCATGTTGACGAAGCTTTTCGGTGCACAAGAACGGATGGGCGTACAATGCACTGTAACCTAGAGCACTGTAACCTTCCACATAAGCTGATGGTAGAAGCATCGAGTGGGCATGTGCAGTATCAACAGTCTTTGAACAAATCCAGGACTGTTAGAGCCAGTCCCGATGGTCCTGGACCGTCTGTCCGAAGAGTGAACTCTCGATCCAGGACCAGTTCTGGCGCTGTCCGAACGCACAAAAACGGGCGTGGCTTGGATAGAACAGTAGTCAACGGTCCAGGAATACCTATCTGTCCGAATAAACCTCTGAACTCCAGGTTCACCCTAACCTGATGTGTTATCGTTGAGGTTGTAGCTTGTGACAGCTTCAGGTTGACCCTGACCCGAACACTTCATCCCACAAAATCTTTAACACAGTCCTCATCCCAGGTTGATTGGGGGTGTCAAAATTAAAATTTGGCTTTCTCAAATGGGTTTACCACAATGCATTTTATCATTCATAATGATTATGGGCAGGCTGTTCAGTGAAATCTGTCCGACCGACCGACAAACAACGAATGTTTGCTTTCAGGAGTCGTTGCTAAGAAACTATCATTCAAAGTGCCATGGACAGGCTATTGAGATTTTGAGATCAGTGAAATTTGTCCGACCTACCGAACCCCCCCCCCCCCCACGGATGAAATCTGGGGGACCCCCCCGGACCCACGGATTATAACAGTTTAGATCAAGGATCAAAGCAAGGAAACATGGAACATGTTTGTCGAATAGGTACATGATAACACAGGGTATGGAGATAATTATGTAGAAAAACGTCTGCCATTCGAGTAGGCACTATAGCTTCCTCACTTGAATCACATGAACGTATCGACTAGTTGGGTAGGTTCGTTATGATACGGGACCATCTGCGATCCAACCCGCGTGTACCCTCAAAATTTTATCTCCCTGCGACTATTTTTCGCGTAGTTAGAAGCGTTATAAGGAAACGGTCAACAAAGCGCATGCGGAAAAGGAAATTTCAGTAAGATTCCAATGAAGTTCATACGGAACCATCGATGTATTATTCCTGATCGACCCTCCAAATGTGAACTCATTTCAACGATAATTAAGGTAGTTATGGGCACTCCAAGTATTTCACGTTTGCGCATGCGCAGACTAAACGATTTTCATGATTTTGAAGCGGGACCATCTGCGATCCAACCCGCGTATACCCTCAGAATTTCAGCTCTCTACGACTATTTATCGCGTAGTTAGAAACGTTACAAGGAAATGGTCAACATTTCATGTTCGCGCATGCGTACTATCAAAGTTACATTACCATTCCAATGAAATTGATTTGGAACTACCAAAGTATTATTCCTGACCTACCCTCCAAGTTTGAATTGATTTCAACGATATTTAGGGTAGTTATGGGTGTTCAAATTATTTCACGTTTGCGCATGCGCAGACGAAAGTTACGGTACTTTATTAATGATTTTGGTATGCTGTGACTCAACCCGCACCTACCCTCGAAATTTCAGCCCACTTCGACCATTATTTCGGGTAGTTATGGGTGTTGCAAGGAATTACCACAGACAGAAAGACACGGAACCAAATATGTTCCTCGATGTCTGAAACGGAAAATGGTATTTGGAAATTTTCATTTTGGTGGACATGAACTTTTTTTTACTCAATCACGAATCCAAGGCTTCCCTCCTGCCTTCGGTAGTGAGGAAGCAAAAAAACGTCGTGGGATTTCCAAGCCTCGGACCAGTGACCTTACGCAATGTAATGTAATACAGGTCCTCAGCTGCTTTTGGCGTTTTGGTTTATTATTCTGTGAATAATACACCTATGTATTCGCTCAGCAAAAAATTTTTATAACACCCCCTCAAAATTTTTTCTTTTCCGTTTCAAGGTGCGTAGATTCAAAAAATGCAATGTCCGTCCGCCGTACGCCGTACGCCGTCCGCCGTATCACGTGTACAGGCTTCATTTTTGGCCTAAAAAATTCGTTCTTTCGCACACATGCTCCATTTGGGCCCTAGTTGTGTCCCGAAACTTTTCAGCCCGATCGGAATATACCCAGGGGAGTTATGAGTGAAAATGTGTGTAAAAATAGGTACTTTTTGCGTTTTAGCAACATGTTAGTAAAATGAGCTTTTGAGGTATCGTTTTTCATGTTTTTGGGGACGAGAAGACCGAATATGAAGTCGATTTTGACCAAAGAGTGGAAAATCGAGGTTGTACCAGATGTTCAGCTCCCAAAATTGATTTTTTATGAGTCAAAAACCAGGGAAATCGTCTGAAATCACCATCAATTTGCAGAATAACACTAAAAAAAGTATCAACACGTGGATCAAGACGATTAAATGGCACAAGCAATTATCAAAGATAAATTGAAAAAAAAGGAGCGTACCTAATTCGTGTTTTAGAGGCCAAAAATGGTGGAAACTATCAGAAATAGCTATTTAAATTATTTCACCTGAAATAAACAATAAATGAACAGCCAATATTTCTGTAGGCATGTCCAGTAGAATAATAAACCCATGTGACAAGGACTTTGCAGCGTTTTTAGGGTAGGTACAACCCCCTCGGCAGTTTTCGGCGGAGTGGGCCACTCTCCTCCGATTTGGGTGGTAGGAGTGGGGTAGAGGGAGACAGGGAGGGGAGCGGAGTTCCCCTGGACTGGACGCGGACGTTTTCGAGCCTGGTTTACTCCCGCAAAAACATGTTCCATGTTAAAAAAAGAAAAACTGCAAGGTTGTCTATTCCCACTAATACACGGAAAAAAACGCGAAAAATATATTGTTAGCTAACAGTAACACATCAGTCAACTGTAACAGTGTATTTTTTGCGTTTTTTTCGTGTAGTGGAAATTGACAACCTTTCAGCAATTCCGTTCTTCTTTGAAATGTGTTTCCATGATTTCTTCGCGAGCGATTTAGTTCGTCTGCTTTCTTGCGTAGTTCAATCAATAATGGATGCTTTGACAGTCATGTGTGGTTTGATAATCATTTTACATTAATCATTATGAATGCTCCCTAGGTGCCTGTAAGACAGCGGCGATTTTTTTTCCATTAATTAATTTATTTATTTTTTGGTACATCGAACGTTCAACCCTCCCCTCCTTGTCCAGCCATAAGTGCCGACCGTTACGGAGTGTGCACGACAGAAGCGGATCGCAGCCTTCTACCTTCCTCCCTGAGACGGCCGTACAAGGGCAGTATTGCATTCGAAGAATGGGGCTGTTTGGTTACTGTGTCTTTTGGTTTATTATTTTCAATAATGAACCTTTGGAATCGACCATGAAAAAAAATTCATCCAGAGCATTCTATGATGTTGCCTTAAAATTTGCTATAAAATATGCCCTAAAGAGCAGGGTGTATGCAGGCATCAAGCTGAGTTGAGAGCGCACATCACTGATCTCTCGGCCAGGTTGGCGCTGTAGTGCAGTAGTCTAAGCGACGGACTGGAACGCCAAAGTTCCCGAGATCGAAACCCAACCGGGACTGAATACGAGTATTTTTCACTCCACATCAACAATTTCCCTTCAGAATCTCATTTGTGTTTCTTTTTGCCAATTTAGCTACTGTTTGTCAGTGATAGAATTATTTTAGCAACATTTAACATGTGATTTTGGTAGGTACCTAGTAACGAGTACGGTGTTAGGTATTAAGCTCCGTAGGGTCTGTGACCTACATTATACAGAAGGGTTATCTATACACAGAGCTGTGATCTGCAACAAAAGGGTGTTCTATACAAAATGATGAAGCGTTTTGTAGGGATTTGCAGCGTTTTATATAAATATGAAGTCGGTTCGGTAGGTACTAAGTAGGTAGCTGCTTCACGGGTTAGTTCATTTTCAAATTACAAATAATTACCAATTACTTTATTTTTTCTCAAGTCTGTTTATCTGGGTCGATCGAAGTGGTTGACAAGTGTGAACGAGAGTTTAACTTCATAGAATGTTGATTAACCGTATTCTAGTAGGTGGGCAGTAGTCAGGCACCTAACCTGGAGCACCCTCCCACCGAGCCTCTCTCGTCTGTTTTGATCGCCCCAGTAAAAGCGTCTTCACGCCCTCAGTCAGTTCAACTCTGAGCAAAACGGCTCGTTAAAACTCGGATTACGAGCTATTTTCAAAATAAATATGAAAACATCAAGTTGGAAAAAAAAATCTCCCGAAGAAGGAGAAGTTGGCTCAATACGTTCGAGGCCAACATGTGAGGTCGCTATAAAACGCTCGTCTCGAGGAATTCTAAAAACAAATATTAAGAATCGGCAGATGTTGGGTTTCATAAAATAAATGACGGCAGTCGAGCTGTTTCCAATTCCGAATAAAATGGATTTTTTGGGTTCTTGAGTTCATACACTATAATACCAGTAGGAACGTTCCATGCAACCAATATTCTGAGGTTCCAAATAATATTTCCTTTGATAATTCCGTTAGGTACTTGATAACTGTCGATGTTTTTCTATTCATAGATAAAAACTGTCAACGGTTATAACCATAAAAACGTCTGCCAATTCGAGTAGGCAGTGTAGTTTCCTCGTATGAAACAGGTGAACGTATATAGAATAGTGGGGTAGGTTCATTCAGTGGACAGGTGGAGCATCCATACATGGGTTACATGCATTTGAGACCTTCCAACACCTCACATCCATCTATCTTCCACATTTCACCACTTTATGCTTTATATGCAGGGTAGTTATGGGCGCTACAGGATCTGACGCTTCCGCATGGGCAAACGAAACTTACAGTACGATTTCAATGATTTTGATATGGAACCATCTGCGGTCCAACCCGCGTTTAAGCTCAAAATTTAAGCTCTCTATGACTATTTTTCGCGTTGTTAGAAGCGTTACAAGGAAATGCTGGCGCATGTGCAGACGGAAGTTACCGTATGATTCCAATGAGATTCATATGGAACAATCAAAGTATTATTCCTGATCGACCCTCCAAGTTTGAACTTATTTCAACGATATTTAAGGTAGTTATGAGCGTTTCAAGTATTTCAAGTTTGCGCGTGCGCTCAGATGAAAGTTACGGTACTATTTCAATGATTTTGATAAGGGACCATCTGCGATCCAACCCATGTGTAACCTCACAATTTGAGCTATTTAAGCTCTCTACGACTGTTTTTCGCGTAGTCGGAAGCGTTACAAGAAAATAAAAATTGGCACCTCCACGTGGTCCATCCCGGGCACACTCACCAGGGAGTGTGGCTAACGCCAGAATGGACAGGGGGCCTGCTGTATTATCAAGAAAGAGTGGCACAATAACAAGACTGTCAAGCGGAAGCAGAGCTGAATGATTGTAATGGGTCTGAATGGCCTTAGACACAATCTAACCCACTCTGATACAGCAGGTCACAAGAAAATAGTCAACATTTCATGTTCGCGCATTCGCAGACGAAAGTTACAGTAATATTCTAATGAAATTTGTTCGGACGTAGGTACATAAGCGCCCGAAGTAGTGCGTCTGGTGTACGCTCGAGCGCTAGCTGCGGCTAGCGGGTTCGATCAGATCATGCGGTTTTTTGGGTCTTAGAACGAACGAATATAATTGTGCTTATATTAATAAATTGCATGAAGCATCACGTCAGCCATAGGCGGTGCAATTTCGATCCGACGGGTCAGAGTTATGAAGTATACATGTACGGTCATGTAGTTCTTTCAGGGGCGCCATTTCACCAAACTGTTGGGGGGGCAAACACCAGGGGGTATGGGGGGTATGATATATCTACTAAGAAAAGGGGGTCCAGGGTTTTTCCCCCCGCAAATTTGTTCAAATTAATATTACATTTAGATGTAGGCTAATTTTATGCTTCCTTTTACATATTTAAAGTTTCAATAAAAGAATAAATACAAACAAAATCAAAGTACCCTTTTTCAATTCATTAAATTAGCATTGCTACATTCCAATAATCATCATTCAAAATATTCCTTTTTAAAATAATAACTTTTTAAAAGAAGGCTATGATATTCTAGATAACTCCAGTAGTCATTTTCATTATTTATCAATTCCTTGGTGGGGGGGGGGGGGAGATAACAAAAATATAAATTAAATTTTGTTATCCAAGTCGATCGTTCCATATCGTTCTCATATTAAATTCCTACCTACCTAGTAAGGAGTACGGGGTTGGGTACTAACCTACGGAAGGTCTGCTATCTACATAATATGTATAGAATAGTACATATTATATTATATAGACGGGTTATCTATACAGAGAGCTGTGATCTGTAACAGAAGGGTATTCTGTACAAAATAATAAACCGTCGTGCAGGGATTTGCAGCGTTTTACATGTTCTATCAACTGCTGGTGTTTGATTTTGTCTCGTGTCACCATCCTATACATATTTGGTGAATTCTAAGTAACCTTGGAGTATAAAGAATGTGTGTGCAACATTTCAGCTCGATCCTTTAGGCCTGCGAGGCTGTAGCGCTGTCCAAGAACGACAAGAAGAAATACAAAACTTGAAAAATATCCATTTTCGAACTTTGGGCATAACCCCGACACCTGATGGTCCCGAGGGATGAAATTTGGTACACGTCTCCAGGGGCACCTCGAGAATGGGTGTACGAAAAATCAACGAGTTGGAGGGAGGGGAGGAGAATACCTACTTGTTCTGTCGTGTAAACAGTGTTCTAGGTCGCTTTCGAGTTTTTCAGTTTTCCTGGGGGGTGGAACGTTCTCGCGTCCCTCGACAGTTTTAACACTGATCTCTAAAGTAGAAACAACGAACCTGTAAACTGAAGGCACGCAAACCTATCTGTAGACACCATTTATTAGCATTTAATCATAAACAGCTGCCAACTAAGTAGGTAAAGTCATTTACACACCGCAGCTGAACTGATTCATTTCCTCCTCTCCATCCAATATTTCAGTCTTGACACTTTGGGTGTATTGGATGCATTCTGTGCGCATTTCTTTGTCTGGGATGGTCAACCGTTCGAAAATAAATTTGGACAACCAGGGATGGAAAATCGGCTGCTTTGCATCCAGCATACGCTACAGCAGCTTCAACCAACCCTTCGACCTCACGACCCTCGGGACCGAACATGACGGAGAAAACGACCAGGGACAGCAGGAGGGGGCAAAGCACATTTTTCATGGCCCACACCATATTACAATACTATCCCACCGAATATCCCGTCTCAAACCCTCTTTCTGCCGGTTTATGATTTATGTTCCTGTTTATGGAACTCTGTTTTTCCCCCTTTTATATTTCAACACCCCCCCCCCCCCACCACACAACTCTTTCGAAAGAACGAATCCTTTTCCTTTGACAAATCCGCTGTATTTTGTAATACTCTTTCTCCTATCCCTTCTCAATGTCCTCCGAGCGAATATTTTTATTTCCGACAGTTCGGATCGTGTCAAAGGAGGGGGAAACCCGATCAGGCGAAATGGTTGGTATAAAACGTGAATAACCTACGGAAAACCTCGCTCCCATCTCTAGTCAACGTTTCCCCCTTTAAATATTTCTCATACAAAGTCGACTACATTTTCCGAAGTCATTCCGAAAACCTCCCCAAAATACGAAAACTTTACTGAGCCATAAATGAAACCCCAACCCGAGACGACCTACCACCTGGCAGAAAGCAACGAATTCATCGAACTTGTATCGACTTAAGCATTACAACATACAACAAATAACTCCAGTGGCTACACTATTTTAAATGTAAAGAATCGATACCAAACTGCATGGTATCTAAATAAACCGCTTTCGGTACCTATCTCACTTTTTACCGATCGGTAAAAATGGCGAATAATGACTTGATGATCTTTACATCCTGGGTCCTGGGTACCTACCACGGACCTTCGCCAACTCCCAAGAATCCAACAAAACCTTCAGTAAAAACGGTGCAAAGTCCTTGTCACATGGGTTTATTATTCTACTGGACATACCAACAGAAATTTTGGGTGTTCATTTATTGTATATTTTATGAGCAATAATTGAAATAGCTATTTTTAGTGGTTTCTGCCAATTTTGGCCCCAAAAAACTCAAACTACGCTCCTATTTTTGAAAAATTATCTTTGATCATTGATAGTGTAATTTAACTGATTCACCTATTAATACTACTTTTAGTGTTATTATACAAATTTATGGTGATTTCAGACAATTTTCCAGGGTTTTGAAACATAAAAAATGAATTTTGGGAGCTGAAACTTCGCTAGAAACTCAATTTTCCACTCTTCGGTCAAAATCAACTTCATATTCGGTCTCCTCGCCCTAAAAAACATGGTCACACGCTTATTTACTACGTTACTATATAAAACTTACCTACGTTACTAAAACACCAAAAAAAAATTTTTTTACACCCATTTTTCACTCATCACAACCTCGGGTATGTTCCGATCGGGCTACCAAGTTTCGAGACACAACAACGGCCCAAATGGAGCCTGTGTGCGAAAGAACGATTTTTTTAGACAAATAATAAAGCAGGTACGGATGATACGGCGGACGGACGTAGCACTTTCGGAATCAACGCACCTTGAAACGTAAAAGAAAAAATTTTGAGGGTTTATTCCAAAAATGTTTTGCTGACCTAACACATAGGTGTAATATTCACAGAATAATAAACCAAGTTTGAAAAAGCTCCAAAAAGAGTAGGCTGATGACTTTCCACAATTCCCTAGTGCATTTCCTTTTCAAAAGCATTACTCCTGAAACGAGTTAGCGAATAACCTAACTGTGGTAACAACTGTACGACTTCAAGATCCAAATCTCCTCTGCTGAAATTCCAAACTAACAATAAGTTCAAAGTAAACGGATGAAATTCTATGATACTAGTTCTAGACAGAATACCATGATAGCTTCTGATCTTCAAGGAATGAAATGTTGTAGTTAGTAGGTATGTACCTACAATGGCTAGGGCTACAACTACGAAATTGGGAATTCAGAAATCGAAAACCTAGACATAATACTTCATAGGTAGAAGGTAGGCATTACTGATGAAACCGAATTTTCCCCTTGTTTTGAACTTACATTTAGTTTGGTAGATACATTTAACTTCACATTATATTTGCTGAAGACTACGTTTAAATTCCTCATGGGTCGAACCCCCGAACAATCAGGTTATATAGGTAGGCCGCGACACACTATTCCCGACTAAATAGTACCAATCAAAGGTTGGAAGATCGACGGGGCGGGGTTCAAACAAAAACAAAGATGATTAAAACGATACATACAGCCCTACAGGAGTGTTTACCGTAAGCAATCCCCTGAACCCCTCATTCAATAATTGAAGCTGCAGGTGCGCATTCTTCAAACCTTCTTCACAAAACAACCTACATCCAGTCATCAATCCTGGGGATGGGGTAGTGCTCCTGGTCAACACCTCGATTCAAGGGTTTCTTAAGGTCTACGCATAAACGAAATATACCATCAGCTCTTCCGTGTTATTCTGTGAATAATACACCTATGTATTCGCTCAGCAAAAAATTTTTATAACACCCCCTCAACATTTTTTCTTTTCCGTTTCAAGGTGCGTAGACACATGGGTTTATTATTCTATTGCACATACCTTCAGACATGTTGGCTGTTCATTTATTGTTTCTTTCATGTGAAATAATTGAAATAGCTATTTTTGACGATTTCCACCAATTTTGGCCCCAAAAAACACCAAATTAGATCCTTTTTTTCTTTCTTTTTTTTTTAAACAAATTAACTTTGATCATTGGCAGTGCCATTTGATTCTCTTGATTCATCTGTTAATCTAGTGTTATTATAAAAATGTATGGTGATTTTAGGCAATTTCCCAGGTTTTTGACTCACAAACATAGAATTTTGGGAGTTGAACCTTCGTTACTACCTCAGTCCTTCACTCTTTGGTCAAAATCAACTTCATATTCTGTCTTCTTGCCCTAGAAAACATTGAAAACGATGCCTCACGAGCTCAAGTTCACTAAAACGTTTTTTAAAAAAGTCGAAAATCCCTTCTGGTACACCCATTTTTCCCACATAACACCCCTGGATACTTATTCCGGTCGGGCTGCCGTGCTTCGTAGCACAACTAGGTCCCAAATGTTTTCCCAAAATGGGGACCCTAACTGTGTGCGAAAACGATTGTAGACCAAATTTAACTTAAATTTGAGGCTGAAACTTCGTTACAACCTCAATTTTCATTTGGTCAAAATCGACTTCTTATTCGGTCTGCTCGTCCTAAAAAAAAATTGAGAACGATACCTCACAAACTCATGTTACTAAAACACAAAAAAACCTTGTTTTTACACCCATTTATTGCCCTTTACACCCCTGGGTATATTCCGATCGGGCTGCAAAGTTTCGGGACACAACTAGGGCGCAAATGGAGCCTGAGTGCTAAAGAAATAATTTTTTAGACCGAAAATAAAGTAGATATGGATGACGCCACGTACGGCGGGCGGGGGACGGACATAGCATTTTTTGAAATCAACGCAGCTTGAAATGTAAAAGAAAAAATTAGAGGGAGTGTTATAAAAGTTTTTGCTGAGCGAATACACAGGCGTATTATTCACAGAATAATAAACCATAAAATAGGAGCCTAATTTGAGGTTTTGGGGGGCCAAAACTGGTTGGAAACCATCAAAATAGCTATTTCAATTATTGCACATGACAGAAATAATAAATGAACAGCCAACATTTCTGTAGGAATGACCAATAGAATAATAAACCCATGTGACAAGGACTTTGCAGCGTTTTAACCACTACCATAGGCGGTGCCCATTGACTTAAGACTTACTTTATTAAATATCCCCGATTTGTTCCAATCGTTCCACCTCCTGCTTGACCCCCTCCATCAAGGGGTAAGGCTCGTTATACATTATTCACGGTACAAGATGGGGGAGCACCCTCCTTCAACACAATGGACACGTTGAATCTCCTAATAGGGTCATTTATTGTTGTTGTCAAAAATAAAGGGATAACGTACTTGGTATTTATGGGCAATGCTCAAATCGTCAGGTAAACCAGACTCACCACCACGGAGAAGCAGAGGCCTCCTCCAGCATCCTGAGCTCCCAATGACAACAGCAGACCTCCAACTACCAAGAAGCGAACGATTCAGTTATTTACCTGTAACCAAAATCGGCATGTTAAACATTCACCTACCATTCACTTCAACATCGACTTTCATTCGACCTAACACAGGCAAAAATTCGCCTCCAGCAGCTCGTAATTTAATATCACTGACATTCAACTCGATATTTTGGAAATATTTTTGTAAACAAGATTCAAAGTCACAGACGACCCAGAATCGATCTCAAAGAAAATGACTGAGCTGCTATCAGCTTTGCCAACAAAGGACTATTAGCCGGCGCCAATTTACAAACGGGCCAACTGGGCAAAGCGCCAGTGTTCGAGGAGCAGAATTTGAGGTGCGAAAAAATAGGACAAACCATATTTTCAAAAACAAATTTGTAGAGGTACCTACCTACCTTATTTTATATTTTAGTTTCACATTACATTTATTACCTGTTAGACATTTGGACCTACAAAACTTGATCTTGATATTTCTAAGTGTATTTTAGTGCTTAAAATAAATGGAAGTAAATATAACTTCTACGTCTTTGACTTCGAAAACCTTTGTACAAAACAGTTTGTTCGGCAACTTTTTATTTTATTCTGTTGTTTCTAGTTTTTGTAAAACATGAAATTTGCGATCACAGAGTAGATATGGGCAGATTCAATCGGGAATGATAGTTTACACCAACTATTGCAGTGCGCTTAAAAATATTAGGCCTAAAACGAAATAAGATTTAAAACTCATTTTAGATAAACGAGTTACAATTAACAGACGAGTTATAAATAAACTTGAATTTTACATGGTTAAGGGGAACTGACCGGGGGGGGGGGGGGGGGTTAAGATTATCTGTCCGGGGCGGTAACCTGCCTGAAACACTTGAAATTTGTACATAATGAATCACCTCATCGACCGGTCGACTATAATAAGTATTATAATATACAAAGCGAACAGTTCCGTCAACCCGTGGCGTAGCCAGGGTTGTTGAATGGGGGGGGGGGGGGGGTATCGGAAATAGAAAAAGTTCCCGTCATGCAACATGGCTTCAAGAGCGAATTTTCAAAAAATATTCGTAAAATCACTTTTCGTAAAATTACATAATTTTTTCGTGATTTTAGCTATTTTACCGATTTTTTTCACCGTGATAAAGTCAAATTTGGCCCACCTGTGTTTCAGAAAAGTATTTTTATCATCAAAATCGTCCGCCGTGATTCACCATCCCACACAACGTCAGGTGAATTAATATTGATTTTAGCCCTCAATACCAATTTTTGACACCCAAAAATCAAATTTTGGCCCCTATTCTGTATGAAAAACAATGAAATGGTATTTTTCCGGCTCTACTGACCCTTCCATACCACATTCAGTGATTTCCTATCAATGTTTGCAATTTTAGCAGTTTTTACCGACTTCTGTCCCCATAAAACTCAAATCTGACCCCCTTAGATTTGTTGAAAATGGCTCATCTTCGAACTTATCCTTTTGTTTGGCAATACGAATGTTTTGACGAAATCCGGAGTTTTTATCATGTACCCAAGGACAGATATCGGTCTGGAGTGACGTATAAACATATATACTATACATTTTTGTTAACATCTAGGGATGAATTGAGGAGGGTCTGAAACGGTCTGAAAAAATTCTGAAAATGTTGGCTCCATTGCGATAGCTTCATTTTCTTTGAACATTCGCTTATAAGGTTTGTCTTTACAAACAAAGCTGAATATACATTTAATAATGCACTAAATGTTACAGGTAATTAGGTAAGTCAACTGTAAAATAAAACATAATATTTATTTGGCAACAATGTCAACATTTTCAAAACATATATTTTTGAAATTGTTTTATAGGCAAATCTGTTCCAGAGCATCCTGAGTTCATCCCTGGATTTTAACACAATTTATACGTATATTTATATTTTATTTATGTGCCACTCCAGACATCTGACCTTGGGTACGTGATAAAAATTCCAAATTTTGCCAAAATGTTCTTATTGCCAAACAAAACGATGAGTTCGAAGATGAGAGCTATTTTCAAAAACTCTAAGGGGGTCTAATTTGTTTTTAGGGTAAAAAACTGGTAAAAACGATTAAAATTGTGATATAAAATCACTGAACGTGGTATGGAAGGGGGAGTAAAGTCATCGTACTCATCATGTTGATGTTTGTTACTGACGATGGTTTGATCACCGAAACCGGTATAACAGTGTATTTTTCGCGTTTTTCTCGTGTATTAGTAGAAATAGACAACGTATCAATAACTCCGTTTTTCTTTCACAAAACTATTCTGCACGTAGAAGTGTAGCAGTAAAAGTTATGGGTAAGGAACGAAATTACCGCTATCCAAAAATTCTCAGCGTTTTACTAGTCTGGAACCCCGTTTTTCCCCACAAAGTAATAAGGTATAAATAATAATAATGAAACTAAGGTGATTAACATTCTCCTTCATTCTCATTTTGACCTTCCCAATCGCTAGTGGTCTCACCCCAGATAACCTTTCAGGACACCAGCAGTTGACTGAACATGTAAAAAGTAGTAGCGCTGTTTATAAATAATTTGCAGGCCTCCTCGCCGTCTATCTCCCTCGACTCAGTGAACCACCTTTTTCTGATCCGAGAACCCCGAACTCGGCCTGTGTTTCACAGACGCGGTGGGAATCCCGGTCTGCTCCGTCTTCTTTCATATAAAAGGCCTCCTTCCTTCTCTCAGTATCATTCACTCTTTACCTTCCGAACTAGCGTCTTAGAAACAACTGTTTCAAATATTCACTTTAGCAGAAAGTAAGAGTATTATTCATTCAAACATGTTATTATTAACTATACTTCTACCCTGTCTGTGTATGGTGGCCGCCTTCGAACTAGAATCTGAGACCGGAGGGTTCGATGTTGACGAAATGCAGGTAAATACTTAACAACCAAACAATCTAACTAAATAATATAAGTATCTAACAGATCCCATGAGTTTCGGTACCACTTCTTCTTCTTTAGTCTTCAGTCCTGAGACTGGTTTGCAAACTGTAATTAGTTGATTAATGCTCATCTTATTAAGCAGCCGAAAATTGTTGCGTTCTCAAATTGATAGAAGAGCAAACAGTTCTTAAAACATGCACAGGTATAAATGCGCACATTATCTGTCGCACAAATAAGTTTTGACAAAGTCATACTTTTCTATTCAAACTCATCCCATATTAGTACGAAAATGCAGAACCTATCCTGGAGTTAGGTATGATCATGATCAGCGATTTATGGCATTCAGAAAAATTTGGCCAGTTTTGTACTTAACATTGTTAGTTATCAGAACTTCGAACCTTCAAGAAGATTGGTACTGAGGCTCTGAAATTTTTTTTAATAAAACTAGCTAAGTAGGTAGGTGTTATTCAACTTGTGATTGTACCTGTGTACCCACCTGATGAAACAATTTATTGTTGCGTATTGAGACAAAATCGACTAATGATTAGAAATTGCGCTTTCTGAAGTTTTTCTCAAAATATCTATATAACTAAATTTACAGGTGATTTTCGTGGTGTCTGTCTGTCTGTCTGTTTGTCTTTCAATCACGCCAAAACGGCTCAATGGATCGAACCCATCTCGCGTATTTGAATGTTTCTATGACCAGGGAAGGACATAGGGGGGTTTAGTTCCGGATCCGATGGATAGGGGGTGGGGGTTTATAGGGAAGCCGAAACATAAAAAAATTAAATTCTCGAAAACGGCTCAATGGATCGAACCCATCTCGCGTATTTAAATGTTTCTATGACCGGGGAAGGACATAGGGGGGTTTACTTCCGGATACGATGGATAGGGGTGGGGGTTTATAGGGAAGCCGAAACAAAAAAATTAAATTCTCGAAAACGGCTCAATGGATCGAACCCATTTCGCGTATTTAGATGTTTCAGTGACCGGGGAAGGACATAAGGAGGTTTACTTCTGCGAGAGGTAACAAAGTCAGATGGACCCACCCCGAGTTCTACCCGTCAGCGACGGGCAACACAGCTAGTATATATTCACTGAGCATAATAAAATATAATTAATTGGTATTTAAGAAGAGAAACGTTTTGAAGGGCTCGTGGAATTTATATTATTCATTATATTTGATGTTTGGGGAATAGGGAGTTGATGTGGGGGTTAAAATGACAACGGGATTGTTTGGTTTGTTTGAAGAACGGGATATTATTTTTTTTAAATTTGTTGGGATGGCAAAGTATGATATGTACCACCGACTCAAGCGGAACTGCATCAAGTAAAATTATCAGCAGTACATGTTGGAATCATACAGATTAGCCCCCCGCGTATAGATCATAAGTTTGGATAGACATTAGCATGGCGAGGGGATCTTCCTACTTTATCAGGGTTAAACATACCCATAATACTGTTAACATCCCATTCCTTGTTTGTTTTGTTAAGAGAGATCGTCGATCCCCTGAACCTTTCGTAGATCGAGGAGGTAGGAGAGGTGGATATGCCTTGCCTCCAGGTGTCAACCCTACTTTCCCCAAAAACGGCGGACAGTGGCCCGACGCGTACAAACAGGTAATGATATGCAAATCAAAACTTTTATACGTACAATCCACTAGTAGCAGCTACTGTTCACGAGCTGCTACAGCTTAAGTAACAATTCTGTGGTCAAGGATAATAAGTAGGTCTACAAACATGTTACAAGGGCTATGCAAGCACCACCCACGGTTTGTGCGGTGTGTGTTGTATTATTTCTGAGAGAACACATAATCTTTCATCATGAAAACAAAGCAAAGATGTGTAACTTGAGATTATCATATACCTATGTTTTCCGCTTTGTTGTAGAGGGGACGTCGGTCACCTGAGCCAGAACCTTTTGTAGATCGATCCTCTTCTATGGGAAGGAGACCTGGACCTGGGTTCTCCCTCCCACAAGGCGTCAACCCTACCTTTCCCAAAAACGGTGGACAGTGGCCTGATGCATACAAGCAGGTAATAAAATAATCCTAATACTAATTCACTGAAAAGTTCATAACACGCAGAAAACGTAAGCGTAAGCTACATTCTTCTCCTCAGTAAATTAATATCCCGAAACAATGTCATTTAGGGACCAAATTCACCGAATACCAGTATATTGATCGGTATAAAGCTTCAAGCAACCTTTTAGTAGTTCATTTTCTGTACCTAATGATTCAGATCTTTAAACTGAAACCTGCAAACCTGAAACCAAATGCTTGTAGAACTATTCCAAATGATATCTTACCATCGAACCAGAAAAAGCTCCCTCAATGAGCACATTGCAAAATATATGTTAAAAAAATAAATAAATAAGTAAACCAATTCTCCACGTGTTTCAATTTACGGGCCTTCAATATAGCTGCACTCCAGAAAGTTCTTGGGAACACCCTGACACCCAATTCTGTATTTATCCAAAATGAAAAAGGCACATTTCTTATTCCATATACAGTAATAATGATCCATTATATGAGCAATTCTGGTGGCATGGGAATGGTAGGTGTTTATTATGCATATTTTTCGGTTGTTTTAGAGGGTCCGACGGTCTCCAATTCCCAATCATCTCCCACGCACGAACAGAGATGGCTTGCCTTCCGACCGTACTTCTCCGACTTTTCCCAAACCTAAATGGCCAAGATTTTAGACGCTGAAGAGTCGGTTAGATGAACATAAGGTAGGTGCCTAATACAATACTATATATTTTGTGATTTTATCAGGCATCAGACTTGTTTGTGCATGTCGGTCATCATGACATACACTAAATTAAATTTAATGTCCGAGATTTACGACCCACTAGGACAGCTAAACGAAGCAGCTGTATCAACACCTCTCCTTTTGGATTTATTCCCAATAAACAAGCGCAACTAGTCTCATTAAAATACCTACTGTCGTGATTTTCCCCTCACAGTAAACACTCCTATAATACTCTTATAAGATTTAACCAACTATACGACGGGAACGTTAAGCTGGGCAGCGCCAAAGGGAAGGTAGCCGAAGGGGTTTTTCCATCAACCGCCATCGCTCCTCAACGGTGATAACGGCCGATTGTGGATGGGGGACGTGTGGAAAAGTCCCTATATAAACATCATTTCTGACTCTGCTCCTCATTCGACTTCTCTCTCGACCCTCTCTCTTACCTCTCCATGCACTCGCTGTGGTGAAAACCCCGGGGTGCCCTCCTCTCTCCTGGTATCTGCTGTGGTGAAAACCACGGGATACTCCCTTCTCCTCTGGCACCTGCTGTGGTGAAAATCGTGGGGTGCCAGCCTTCATCTTCCAGGCGACTGCTAAGGTGAAAACCACGGGACGCCTCTTTCTCCTCTAACACCTTGCTGTGGTGAAAACCACGGGACACCTTCCTCTCCTCTAGTACCTGCTGTGGTGAAAACCGCAGGGTACTAGCACCCACATCCCAGGCGCTTGCTGTGGTGAAAACCGCGGAGAGCCACTACCTCTAGCGCCTGCTGTGGTGAAAACCGTGGAGAGCTAACCTTCCCCAGACGAACGCCTGCTGTGGTGAAAACCGCGGGGTGTTAGTGCAAAAGACTCCTATGTAGCACAACCTTCCTCATCCATCTTCATCCGCCTTCATCCAACCTCTCACTCCATATTTCTTCCAACTCTCACCCCCCATGTCGTGAGCACTACAGACCAGCTCACGACACCTACCATATGAGAATGTCAAGTGAATGAGGCACTCGCATCATAGTTGAGCTCGTTTATTGGGAATGAATCCAAAAGCAGAGGGTGGTGGAACAGCTGTTGCCATTTAGGACGACACTCAAGAAAGCTGCACTGTTAGGTAGGTATGGTTGAACTCTCAAGTACACATACGTACGTCAATGAGTTCTCAGTTAAACTACATACATCACAATGAATTCGGCGGAACAATACATGTATATAAATATTCAAATTCTTTTCGTTGTTTCCTACAGGTAAGCTTCCTAGTTCTGCAGTCGTGAATTCAAGTTGGAATCCTACACTTCACCTTCGTCATCAAATGTGTGAGACGAGGGAATATAACTGAATATTTTATAACATTTTATTATTGATGAGTATCATCAAATACTATTAAGAACAGTCCCTTTTACACTAACTCTACAAGATATTCATCATCAATCCTATATTCAAATTATGACCCAATCGTGTTACTTTTTTAGAGACTCACTACTTACTACTAAGCATGCGAACGCTTAAGAGTCGGTTAGGATCAGGTAATACAAATTGTATCGAATTCTCAATGTTTCTTACAACCCAATTCATAACGAATTTACTATATGTACAGAATGTTCGAGTCTGAATGAGAAGGTCCTGGCTGGGTCAGTGATTTGAGGCCCGTTAGTTCATGTACTTTTATAGGTACTGTATGAAAGTGTAAGGACCAACACCATCATTCTTTTCAAGTTCTGCATAACAACTATGTAAATGAATAAATGAAATGGGAATTTACGATTTGATTAAATCTTTCAATGATTCATTTATACTTACTGATTTAATCCCTTTCCAACGGCACGAAAGAAATTTTTTGGTTTACTTGTACTACCTGACCGATAAACTCCATGCATATGAAAATAATTACCTAAAATGTTAGTACAGTGGTCTAGGTTGAAGAGTAAGCTAAATATAAATATTAAACAGGGTGAAACGTAGGCGATGAATTAACTAGTTTGGAAACAATTTATGATATATTTCAAGAATTATTAAGTACCAAGGTAGTTAACTTCGCCAAAGCCGGTCCCAAGGCCGTGTTGAGGAAGGAAGAGGGAAACCTTTGCAACCTGAAGGGGTATAAGAACTGAAAATGCCGTCTCAGGAAGTAGAGCCATCCAACACCTAGCTGAAGCAACCTTGGCAGCTTTTGGGAGGGGGTGGGGGTCATGGCTAATTTTTTTAAACAAACAAATCGGCCAGAGATGGACCCAATGGGTTAAGAAATTTGAGAGTTACATTACAACAAACGATGCTACAAGCGACATAAGGACAAAAGCTCTCCTTCTCCATCTGGCGGGTGATGCCGCCACAGATATTTTCGACAGCCTACCCAACACAGCTTTGTCTTATGGTGACACGCTGAATAGTTTGAACTCACATTTCAACCTTCAGAAAAATCTTTATTTCGAAGCCCATAAATTTAGGAAGTCATTCCAGACTGAGAACCAAATTATAACTGATTTTGCCACCACCGTGAGGACCCTAGCTCACACATATGAATTCGGTGATAAGGCTGACTTCGAACTGACATTGCAGTTGTTGGTAGGTACCTACTCGTTCTGAGAAATTGAGAAAATCACACTCTCAAAGGCCCTGGACACCAGGTTGTCCAAGGCCGTGATTCTTCAGATGATCCGTGTTCTGATCAGGATTCTTCTGGAACTGATGTCAACAGAGTCACTTCTAATAGCCGCTCCTCGCCTAAAGCTAAGTTGCGACTTCTGGACAAGAAAATTTCTTGTGTGGTGGTGATAGGTAGGGGAAGGTTTGGTTTGGTTGAAGGATGTCTAACGCCCCGCGGTTAGGTAGGGGAAGGTTTGGTTTGGTTGAAGGAGGTCTAACACCCCGTGGTTACCACCACAGCAGGCGTTAGTTGGAGAGGAGGCTAGCACCCCACAGTTATCACCACAGAGAGTGCTAGAGGAAAGAGAGGCGTCCCGCGGTTATCACCACAGCAGAGGCAGGGAAGAAGAAGGCGAATACACCTAGACACCACGAAGAAGAAAATACTCTTCCCCTACCAGGCTGAAAATAAGGTTAGTGTAGCAGGGAAATTCGTTTCAACCATGAATTACAACTCCCTATCTGTAGCTGCTAAATTTTATGTCGTTGAGGGAACAGGTAAATCACTGACCAGATCAAAAACGGCCCAGGAACTTGGCTTAGTTAAAGCTCTGTGTTCTATAACGGCAGACTCAGCTGAGAAGAAATACCCTAACACATTTAAGCGTATCGGGAAGTTTAAGGGCAATCAAATCAAGCTGCAAATTGACCCGAACGTGCCCCGTCTCCCAAATGCACGATCGAGTTCCATTTCACTTACGGCACAAACTTGAGGAAGAATTAGAACGTTTACGGGTGGCATACATAATAGAACCCGCATCTGGGCCTACGCATGGGTTTCACCTGTTGTTTTAATGCCGAAACCCCTCAAGCCAGATAGGTTAAGGCTATGTGTAGACATGCGAGCAGCCAACAATGCAGTTCTCCGTGAACGTCACCAAATGCCCACAATTCTCCAAGTTGGACTTGCGGGATGGATTCCACCAGTTTGAGATGGGCGAGTCATCTAGAGCCATAATTCTACATTGTATGCGCATACTGGGCTCTGGAGATACAATACTCTCCTTCAGAATTTCTTCTGCCCCTGAGAAATTTCAGAATGAAATTCGCCAAAATCACTATCCCTGTTCCAAACGCCATCAACATCAGCGATGATAACCTTGTGTTTCGTAGTTCGCAGTCAGAGCATGATTCAGCATTGGAGGAAGTGCTAAGGCGCCTGACGGATGCTGCCCTGACTGTGAACAAGGATTAATGCATACTTTCAGCGGAAAAAGTTACCTTTTTTGGCTATGAGTTTTCCAAGGAGGGGCTCGTCAGACCCGCCTAATTTGGAAACCATAAGAAACTTGACAGGGCCGAAGTCCGTACAAGAGGTGCAAAGTTTTCTCGGTGGTGGCCTGCTGAGCTAGATCCATACCAAACCTTTGAACTGTGTCTGCTCCCATACACAAATTAATAAGGAAAGGTGCAGCTTGGACATGGGGCCCAGAAGAAAAGCATGCCTTCGAGAGTTTGAAGAAGGAGCCCAGTAGGAACTTTAGCGATAATTATTTTGATCGAGCCCTCGAAACTGAGCTTATTGTGGATGCGGGCCCGGAAGGGTTGGGTGCTATTTTGGCACAACCCCGAGATCCCCCTGCAGGGGTTGTGGCTTATGCCAGTCGATCTCTGAGTGATGCTGAAAAGAGGTTCTCTCAAATAGAAAAGGAAATGCTAGCAATAACATAGGGTATTGAGCACTTCAAGCTGTATGTTCTGGGTAGTCATTTTAAGGTAGTGAGAGACCACAAATCCCTTCTTGTTATAATGACAACTCACAAAAACAACACCCCAAGGTTGGAACGCCTACGCCTCCGCCTCCAAGGTTATGATTTCACACTTGTCCATCGCCCAGGAGCATCAAACCCATCGGACTACCTATCCTGCCACCCCTACTCGCCAGCACCTTCCACGACAAATAATGCCGAATACTAGGTATCTCAACTTTGTGGCTGACCATGCATTACCAGCAGCTTTGACTCGCGCACGGATAGCAGATCATACTAGGTCAGATTCTTTTTTGCAAGTGATTGTGCGATCACTGGAGACATCCCACCTGCAGCAGGACAAGAGGCTGAAACCTTTTTCCTATCTATTGCCAGAAGTATCCATGACAAGTGATGGAATCTTGCTCAGAGGGCACTGAATTATTGTTCTCACATCTCTTCGTAAACATAATATCCACCATAATGAGACATGGATCATATATGTTGGTGGTGGTGTCAACGACCTAGTGTTGCTCAAACAGCCGATGCTCAACAAGTTCTCAGCAGCTTTTGTAGTGTTTTAGGTGAAAAATGGTCTAAAAATAGGGTTTTTGGTGTTTTAGTTAAATGAGCTTTGAAGGTTATCTTTTTCCATGTTTTTTAGGGCGAGAAGACCGAATATGAAGTCGATTTTGATTAAAGATTGAAGAATTGAGGTTGTAACGAAGGTTCAGCTCCCAAAATTCATTTTGTATGAGTCAAAACCTGGGAAATTCTCTGAAATCACCATCAATTTGTATAATAACACTAGAAAAGTTTCAACAGGTGAATCAAGACAATTAAATAGTAATATCAATGATAAAAGATAATTTTGAAAAAAGGAGCTTCATTCGTGTTTTGGGGGGCCAAAATTGGTAGAAACCATCAGAAATAGCTATTTCAATTACTGCACGTGAAAGAAACAATAAATGAACAGCCAACATTTCTGTAGTAGGTATGTCCAGTAGAATAATAAACCCATGTGACAAGGACTGCAGCATTTTTTAAAATAAGTAATATAAGTTATCGAGTTTTTATAAGTTATCGATTATAAGTAATTGGGCGTGGGATTCCCCCCCCCCCCCCCCCCCCCCGGTAACACTTCAACCCCTCTCTCAGGGCTCTCTCTCTCTCTCTGAGAACAACTAAGGACACTGGGAAAGTGATCAAGCCAGAATGTGATTCAGGGGGCCTATTCAGTAAAATAGATAGTGAAGAGATTATCTATTTTGAAAATCTCCCGGGAGAGATAGTCTCCACCGGGAGACAGTCTCTTCCAATGTCTCCGGGGTTCGTCTATTTTACAGAATAGCTCCAGTGACCCTGAGAAAGAAATATGGATCCTAATGCATGAAAATCCCATAGTATCCATGAAGTGCGAGATGTTTGTGCCCCCCAGGAGTTCAATTCCTTAATAATGAACGCATTTCTTAGTACCTAATACCTATTCAATGGGTACCTACCTAACTCAATCCATACTTGGACGTTTTTACTCATGAATCGGATAAAAAGTTTAAATGAAATTGAAAAAGACTCAATTATAAACAGAAAAAGTCGAATTAGGGGGCTTAATGCTTGTATTACATCTACACCTAATGAACGACCACTCTTAGGTAGGTAGGTACCTACCTCAACCCGTACTTGGACGTTTTTACTCATGAATCAATAATATGTATATATTTTTAATGAAAATTGACTTGCCTTTAAGAAATGAAAAAAACACACGATCAAAATTACTGATGTGGTTGTAGATGAACGAGGATATTACACGATTTATCACCGTCAAACATACAATAAATAGACTCTCTTTCGAGGAAAGACACCTAATTAGCTGACTCTCTGAAACAGATCGAAAATGACAAGATGGCCGCCAACTCTCTTAGAAGTTAGTGAATAACCCTGTCATGGATACTATAAAAATCTCTTCTGCCAAAAGAGAGAGGCGGACCCAAAAGAGATCTCTTTCGCTTAGTGAATAGGCCCCCAGAACTACCCAAATCGGTATTAGGTAGGTACGTACGTATATCGGAACAGTCATTATCTCAAAAACTCGGACTTGCAGGGTTTTTCACTTTTTTACCGATATTTGTTTTAGTAGAAGGTTGTCTTAGTACATTATATTTATTATGTATTATTCCTAAAGTGGCATAATTATAGTCCTAAGTAGGAGTAAGGTATAATTATTATAGTCCGTGTGAAAAATATGTAGTAGGGTACCTAGGTAGGTATTTTCATGATGGTAGAAGGGGGTGTGGAAAAAGAAAAACGGAGTTATTGAAAAATAGTCAATTACTGACGACGGTTTGATCACCAAAACCGGTATAACAGTGCATTTTTCGCGTTTTTTCGAGTATTAGTGGAAACAGACTATTTTTCATAACTCCGTTTTTCTTTGAAATGGATTTCCACGATTTCTTCGCGAGTGATTTAGGGTAAAACCGCCTATTGTTGACACTATTCCTAATGTTGATACACTTTAATTTCAAAACGCAAAAATAAGGTACTGAGGCACTGTACACACTCGAAAGTGGCGTCATTCTACAGATAAGAATGTAAGTATAGAGGTTGACCAACTCCAGTGGTTATAACAACGTTGTAGAAATTGGGTGATTTGAAACCGATGACAGCTGTATCAGTCACTCCAGCGGCGGATATCCTGTGTCTCGTGCTAGTGCTAGTGAGCTAAGTCTACAAATTTAGACTTTTCAAGTCAATTATTACTATGTGTAAAAATTAAATTTTCGCATCGTCTGCTCTATGAATATTTCGTGGGGTGTGGAACGTGAAACGTAAAACAGGAAAAGGAGGGCAGAAGCTTGGGAGCTGCAGACCTACGTCTAACTATAAGTAATAATAATAATAATAATCATAGTAACCGTTCATTCTGATCGAACAAGACTGTTAATAACATACAGAATGGAATGATAACAACAACAAAATTACAACAGTAATAGTATGGTTACAAAAGGGTAATGAAATATAAGGACTGCGAGGTAAAATAATAATAAGAGAAGGAATTTATTTTTGAGACAGGGACCTAGGAAAGGGACGCAGGCGAACAGGAAGACCGTCCTACAGCCGTGCACCGACAACTCCGAATGAACTGCTAAAAATGTTGGTGTTATGTCGCACGATCATTGGCATTGGAACGAGACGATTTGGCTTTACAAAGAACGAAGATATGAGGGAACTGAGCAATGTAAAATTTTGAAGATCATAATGAGATGCCGGAGATAGAAATAATTCTTGAGACAAACAAAAAAGTTTCGAATTAGACACAGAATGACGGGGCTTGATGTTAAAGATATAACGTATGCAAGAAATGAGGGCAACTACGAGTTTATTAAAGTTAGCAGCAGTCAAAGAAAAAGAAAAAACTGAGCCACAGTAGGTACAGGAAATGAGGAGCAAGGAGCGCCATTCCCGGTTTTCTTTTGAGCTCAGGAGGGGTGAATTTGGCCAGTTTCTCAACGGGAAATTGCACCTACCTGCCTACTGCAGACCTAATGCAAGATTCTTCATGAAAACATTGTTATTATGTAACATTGTCATAGTTACTATGACGAACCTGATTTCGGCGATCATATTGCGATCCCACGATGTTGTGAATGAGCAGTAGAAGTTGCTGTAGAGCCGCCATCACACACCACTCAGTACGTTTCGCCTTTCAACCGACCGCGAACAGGGGGAACGCACTCCCAGCCTACTTGTTCGAGAATTAACATTACGAAATCTTCAACTCATCACAAACTAAATGAAACATTATAGAACTCACTGACCCAATACAGACGAGAGGAGAAGGAGAGGAACTGACTAGTATTTTCTGATGGCGGCCTGCGAGGGGTGGGAATGAGCGGGAGGGAGGACTCAAAGTGCTGCCAACCCCTTGCAGTAAAAATATAATTCAGGAGTCTCCCTCTGGACAGTAGGTACTGAGTAGCAGGTACCTACTAAAATATTGTCGATCACTTAATTTTGATTGTTACAGAATTAACTGCCTACAGTACCTACTTTTGGTTTATTATTCTGTGAATAATACACCTATGTATTCGCTCAGCAAAAAATTTTTATAACACCCCCTCAAAATTTTTTCTTTTCCGTTTCAAGGTGTGTAGATTCCAAAAATGGAATACCAAAATGTAATACGGCCTGTACGCCGTATCACGTCTACAGGCTTCATTTCTGGTCTAAAAAAATCGTTCTTTCGCACACATGCTCCATTTGGGCCCTAGTTGTGTCCCGAAACTTTTCAGCCCGATCGGAATATATCCAGGGGAGTTATGAGTGAAAATGTGTATAAAAATAGGTACTTTTTGTGTTTTAGTAACATGTTAGTAAAATGAGCTTTTGAGGTATAGTATTCCATGTTTTGGGGGACGAGAAGACCGAATATGAAGTCGATTTTGACCAAGGAGTGGAAAATTGAGGTTGTACCAGATGTTCAGCTCCCAAAATTTATTTTTTATGAGTCAAAAACCTGCGAAATCGTCAGAAATCACCATCAATTTGTATAATAACACTAGAAAAAGTGTCAACACGTGGATCAAGAGGATTAAATGGTACAATCAATGATCAAGAGTAATTTGAAGAAAAAAAAAAAGGAGCGTAGTACCTAATTCAAGTTCTGGGGGCCAAAATTTGTGGAAACCACCAGAAATAGCCATTTCAATTAATTTACATGAAAGAAACAATAAATAAACAGCCGGCATTTCTGTAGACCAATAAAATAATAGAATAATAAACCCATGTGACAAGGACTTTGCAGCGTTTCTATTTTGTGACAGATACCTAGGAATAGGCAGATACCATAAATAAGTGCCATATATACCTACCTACTTATCTGTTTGCTTCCAAGTCAAACAAGTTTGTGGAAGACTAGTGATCACTTTGAAAGACAAATAAACATTTTTGTTCTCCAAAATCAAGATATCCCCTCGCGTTTTGCTTTTTAAAGCTGTCTTAACGAATTTGGCCTCGTTTCTGTCTCAACGACTTTGGTCTGTTTTCTTTCGGAACGAAACAAAACTGAAGTGGATTATAATAGCGCTCACTAACTAATTAATCAAAAACAAAACAAAAAAAAACTTGTGGATTACTCAGAAGAGAAGCTCTGAAATGACTCAATCAAAGAAAGCTCAAAGGAAGCTTGATAAGGAATGACAGAATGCTGGCCAGGGGAAGCAGCAACTTTGTAGCCAGAAACAGATGAAAATAAGGTTGGTACCCATGTTTACCACTGGGCTGACCCTAGACATTCCTAAATATTTCTCCTCATCCTCATGTTCCACAACCGTAGCTACCTACCTACCTATACCTACTTCCCTACCTACCTACTTCCCCTACCTCCTGCTAACAGAAATGATGGTGATGGTTACCACCAATGACTAAAAATGACAGCTATAAATATCAACTGGACAGTAATTCATGTCAGTTAGGTATAAATCCTATGCTCCAGTGAAATCAGGAAGTATTGTTAAATAATGTATTACAATATAAAACAAAACAGTTAAGTGTAAACGAGGAGGTGAAGGTATTTCACTAAACAAATTTCACCTACCTAAGTTTCCGAATGTTTCTACTAGGTAGGTACGTGTAAATATTGATGCAGGACCTAGGTAGTTAGGTGCCTAAATTTTCAGAATGTAACTGAAATTTTAATTTTATTCTGTTCTTTGCTTTATTCGTAGGTATTTGCTTAATCTTGTTCCAATCTTTCCAGTTCAAAACGTCGGCACCTAAAAATTTCTTTATACAAAGAAAAAATCGTTTTCTGAATTATTCAGTTGGCAGATACTGGTGCAAAGCAAACTACTCGTACTACTATACCTAGTAGTGCCTACACATAGTCTCTTCTTTATTCTATTTTAAAACTAGCGTGAGTATCTAGCTATATAATAATATGTAATACAAGAGGAATGGCACGAGGAAAGACGGGCATAGCCAGAGGAGAAGAGGAGCAAAAACCACCATTTTGAAAATGGTTTTTTCAGATCTTAAAAATTTAATTGTGACGAATGGCTTTACATAGTCAACACAACAATGTGCCCAAGCGCTCTCATGAAATGGACAATATTGGGGTAAATTTTTACAAGTCAAAGCTCAAATGCTCACTGGAGTTAGAGACCAACAAAGGTGAACGCACACACACGGATACAGTGGTTCTAAAACACCATCACGGCTGAAAATCATTGTTGCATTACCTACCTACATTATGTACCTAGTCGGGAAATCTTGAGACACAAGTCAAATGGGTGATTCAAAATCAAATGCCACCAATTCATAAGTAGGCTACCATAGATTTTCCACGTTTTTTCCCCTTCGAAATGTTTGTGATAGGTAAATGGGCCAACTTTCCACTGGTTTGACTAGTAACTTGAAATTTCCCAACTAGAAAACATCTGCACCTACTTTAAGATTGTTACCTGAAACACCACTTCTTCTTCATTCGGCTATTTTATATATTTAACTATTTTAAACTTAAATTTCAAATAATATATCAAACTTAAATCAATATTATGAATACTTTTGCCTCAACTGAGTCATGGATTCGGAATCAGTGCTAATTTCGGATACAAATGCTACGAATGTTTGCTACGGATGATTGTTGTTGCTGCGAATGCCACTAATGGGAATCAATGCTGCTCAATCTGCACTTCTAACAAAAATTAAAATAATTCGTGGGCTTTTCCTCATTCGCACGATTCAAAGCGGTATAAGCTCTATTATAAACGACTCGGGAGCGTTGAAAGGGCACGTGAATGGCCAGAGTATAGCACGCAGCTATACGACCCGCTGAAGCGTTGAATTGTAATGGGAAATCAATGAGATCTTTCACTGATAGGGAAAACACACTGCAACATCAACTTGTGAATATTTAAAGGGCTAATCGGCAGGAATCACGAGTGCCATCGAGTGGATCAGTTTGCCTTCTGACTCAGTCATGTTTCCACTTCTGGTAAGTAGGTACCTAGGTACCTGTTATAATAACTATTCAAACATTTATTCCATTAAGGAACTTCCATAGTTTATTCACTGCACCCCGTCTAAGTGAACCGTAAACTGTTCGGTAGGTACTAATTATACACGTTGTGTTATCATACGGGTAATTTACATTTGAATGTCCGATTTCGACTCAAAAATTCTGCCAAAATTCAAAACTACCGGAAAATTTTGTCAGGTAGCTGAACTGGACACGTATGCCCCCAATTAGAAGATCCAGATAGTGAACAGCAAGTGTTCTCACTACACAGGATCTCATTAGTGTTAGGTACCGACCTACCAAAAAAACGCTGCAAATCCCGGCACAACGGTTTATTATTTTGTACAGAATACCCTTCTGTTACAGATCACAGGTCTCCGTATAGATAACCCGCCTATATAATATAATATGTACTATTCTACACATATTATGTAGATCGCGGACCTCCGTAGGTTAGTACCTAACCCCGTACTCGTTACTAGGTACCTCCCTAAACCGTTGTGTAATAATTTACCTGTATAGGTTCCACTTCTACGGAGATGGAATAATGAACCGTTGTGTAATAATTTGCCCATCAATAATACTTCAACGGTTGTTCAAGTTGCAAAAGTACCTATCAACAAAATCCAGCCCCTTCTGGGTAGATAGCCGTTGTGTAATAATTTACCGTGGTGTAATAATTTACCGTCGTGTAATAATTTACCGTTGTGTAATAATTTGTCGTTGTGTAATAATTTGCCATTATGTAATAATTTACCCATCAATAATACTTCAACGGTTGTTCAAGTTGCAAAAGTACCTATCAACAAAATCCAGCCCCTTCTGGGTAGATGAGCCGTTGTGTAATACTTTGCCATTGTGTAACAATTTGCCATTGTGTAATAATTTACCCATCAATAATACTTCATCGGTTGTTCAAGTTGCAAAAGTACCTATCAACAAAATCCAGCCGATCGCACACCCTCCGTAGGTTAATACCTAACCCTGTACTCGTTACTAGGTACCTACCTAAATCACGAGGTAAATGTTGCTAAAATAATTCTGTCGATTGCAAACAGTACCTAACAAAAAGAAACGCACTTCATTTTTTAAATGAAATAATATAACAGAACAACCAACTCGACCTCTTAGGTACTCCACCAATAAAATCGGCGCGTCCCTGGTGACGAGATTTCGTCTGTTGTATACAATTTCATAAACCCTGGAGTCGAAAATGCCTGTCGGTGCAAACTTCGGGGCCTTACTGTGAACGAGCGGCTGGACGTACGGTGCTCCGGGTGGTCTTAAAAAACTCGTAAGTTCAAGAACTATTTAAAACCGTAAAAAGATTCATGTAAAAAAAAGGTATAGGCGTTTTGAAAATTTCAACCCCTATTTTGAACCCCTTAGAGATGACTGACAGTAACGTCGAGCTTCGAGGACCAACTAGGCCCCGAACGGAACCTATAACCCGAATTTCATCAATTTTCTTTCATGGTAACTAAGAAAAGTGGCCAGTACGGCGTACGGCGGACAGACAGAAATATTTTTATTGCAGTTTTGGATTCTACATACCTTGAAACGTAAACCATCAAATTTTGAGGGGGGGTAAGAATTTTTTTTTCATGCTCGATTCCAATGGTTCATTATTGAAAATAATAAACCAAAACATCAAGTTTGTAAACTTGGCCATCAATGTCCAGTTTATTTCCTAATTTAAAAACGTAACTTGATACAAAGTTCAATTTTGTAAGTTGATAATTATATTTTGCAAAAGCCAATTGATACACTCGCCCCTATATATTTGAACTTGAATTCTTAAAACGATCATGCAGCATGATCATAATGAGCAGATTTTTTCAAATTTATGACTTCTTGCTATTTTTAATGATTTTTAATCACAATAACTCGAAAAAATAGAATTTTGACTAGGTACTGAAACACTCTTTTCGTGTCTCTAATATTCTAGTCTCTACTATTCTATAGCACTTCGACTGAGATTATATCAAGAATGTTGGTGGCTAGCCATTTTTACGGATTCGTAGCAATGCTTGAACCCAAAAAACTCAAATTTGACTCGCACTGAGGTAGGCGTTTTAAAATAAAAAAAATCAATTGACAATCAAAATAGTATTTTTCCGTTTCGAGCTAACATTGTGTACAACTTTTGATGATTTTTATACTTATCAACCTTTGAGTAGCTACGTGTGTGTTATTCTCACAGAAAGTGCCTTTTTTGATGAAGCTGTCATGGTCTGAAAAATCAGTCAATTGTTGATAATTTTGATCAAATTATGTTCTGTGCCAAGTGTCTGAATGAAGTCCTGAAAGCAGCAGTGCTACAATGCTTTTTAACCTTTTTTGCTACACTTACACACAATTTTATAAAATGCCGATTAATGAGGACCAGATGAATGAGGTCATCACTTGGATTCAAAATATCATGAATAATGAAACTTGAAAATAATAAAAATATGGCAAAATTATATAATCTTAAGGATTATTCACGCTGCAACGTGTCCGGCCCGGGCCCGGGCCTCCACCGGGCCATAGGAACCGAATGGAGACCGGGCAGTGGCCGAGCCTCCATCCATGCTATTCCGTCAGTTCCGGGCCGTAGCCGAGTGTGTCTTGTCAAAATTTGTGCTTCGAAAATGAACTTTTCCGAAGAAGATTTAGCAGCAATTGCGATTGCACTTGATGAAGAGGAAAGGAATAAACAAGTTGCTGGACTTGAGAATTCTTCAAGAAGGCATCCAACTTGGCGAAAGCGGAAGTTGAAGGGAGAATTTGCCACGCTATATAAAGAACTGTTGGACGATGAAAGTAAATTCTATGGTTATTTTCGAATGTATCAGCTCTAGCAGCATCTATCAGCTCTTCGTCATCCATCTTTGAGTAGAGATGGAACAAAACTGAGGGACAGAGCCAGTCTGGGTCCGGGAAAAGAATGTCCAGCCCCCTTTCTCACGGAGGCACGGCCGGGACACGGTTCAAACACGGACTCGGCACGTGCTCCACCCCGTGTAGCGTGAAGTAGTTCATTGAAAATGGTCCCATGATTCTTTCACTGTGTCCCGGCCGGACCCCGGCCGTGGCTCGGCTCGGTCCCGCCACGGTCTAGAGTGAATCAGCCTTTATTTAACATGTAAAAGAATATTCAACGGTTTGTGATCATTCATCTAGTGAAGCCAGTGGCGAGATACATAAGCAGCAATTAAAATACTCACAGGATCGATTAATATTACTCCTCCTCCGATACTGTCAAAAAGTCAGCTGAACAGGTCAAGATGGAGGATAAGTTGCAGGTGTTCCCAGTGCGACACTGACAGCTTCAAAAAGCTCTCCCTTCCATAACTGGAGCATGGAATCTGAAGGGTCAGATTAATAAACCGAGGATACACAACCATTTTGATGGGTGCAGCCGGAGGACAGATCCAATTAGTCACAATGATATACTTACTGAAGGATGACTGATTAGTGAACATAAGCCATATCCTAAGTTGATGTAATTCGAACAGCTCTTTTTCAAAACGTCTTCAAATTTCAAGTTTTTCTGAGATCGGCTCTTTTACAGAAGAGGGGGGGGGGGGGGAGTTGAGTGATGGTAAGGGGTGGTTCATTGACTGTATCTTGACGGTATCTGTATCTGTAACTTACCTCGACAACACAGAAACGCTGCAAATGATTACACACCGGTTTATTATTTACCTGTATAGATGCCCCTTCTGCGTAGATCACTGTTTTCTGTGGCCAATACCCTCGAGCTGCCCCCAGGAAAGCCCTAAATCGAGTACTGGTGCCGGCCTGGGAATTAAAGTTTCATAGCAACTAATATGCGGAAGATTCAAGAATTTTATAAGTAATTAGGTATTTATCGTTATTCATGAAGCATAACGTTCCTTGTTCAAGTTACAGAAGTAGCTACCTGCCAAAAGAAATCCAAAATAACCATCAGTCTTCAAATGAAATAACATCAGGGAACATCCAAATCGACTTCATTCAGCCACCCACGATTAAAATTGGGTGTTCCCTAGTAATTTTGTTGATAGGTACTTTTGTAACTTGAACAAAGTTATGCTTCATGAATAACAACGAATAATGATTGAAATGGTAATTGCCGGGCTCCAGTACTCGATTTAGGGCTAAAATCTTAAAATTAGAGGGGGGGTTTCATCATGCTCGATTCCACAGGTTCATTACTTATTGAAAAGAATCAGAAGCCTACCTGTCGTAGTACTCACCTACACCACTCAAACCTATATGATCAGATTACACTCAATAAAGCAAGTAGAAGGAAGGGGTATACGTGACAAGGAGAACGTGCGCAGCCGGCTCCCTCCAACAGTCCCTAACGACTGTCGGAGGGCCGGAGGAGGGCGGAACAAGCCCTATAAAACCCGTGCTCGTGCCCAGGCTTCTTCATTCTACGCATTCACCTCTAGTCGATGACTTATCTCTCTTGCTACCGTCCTTCTCCCTCAAAAAGATCTCGTAGATTGGTGGAACCTGCCTGGTGAGGCCTTTATGGTATAACTGGCGTGGTGGAACCTTCCGAGCGCCTCCTGCACACTCCCGAAAAGGTCTCGTAGAGTGGTGTAACCTGTCTGGAGAAGCCTTCGGGTATAACCCGTGCAGTGGAAACCTTCACAGCACGTCATTCGATAGGTACCTCACGTTCCATCACAACCTCACCTATCCCAGGCACACACTTCAATCACCACACTACCTATTGCTATTCTCTCCCGATTCATCTCCAGAATACAAAAAAAGTAGGTACACTTCTGTGAGAATGACCTGTAGGTACATCCATTTTCATCGATTTTTGACCTGCAGAAACTCAAATTTGACACACTTCATTTTCGAACATTTCCCATAATATAAACTCATCTTTTTTGGTTTATTATTTTCAATAATGAACCATTGGAATCGAGCATGAAAAAAAAAATTCTTACCCCCCCTCAAAATTTGATGGTTTACGTTTCAAGGTATGTAGAATCCAAAACTGCAATAAAAATATTTCTGTCTGTCCGCCGTACGCCGTACGCCGTACGGGCCACTTTTCTTAGTTACCATGAAAAAAAATTGATGAAATTTGGGTTATAGGTTCCGTTCGGCGTCTAGTTGGTCCTCGAAGCTCGACGTTACTGTGAGTCATCTCTAAGGGGTTCAAAATAGGGGTTGAAATTTTCAAAACGCCTATACCATTTTTTTACGTAAATATTTTTACGGTTTTAAATAGTTCTTGAACTTGCGAGTTTTTTAAGACCATCCGGAGCGTCGTACGTCCAGCCGTTCGTTCACAGTAAGGCCCCGAAGTTTGCACCGACAGGCATTTTCGACTCCAGTGTGAATGAAATTGTATACAATCCAAACCAAATCTCGTAACCAGAGACGCGCCCACAATAGGAATTTGTGAATACGGCCAATCATTGGTAGGGATCACCTGATTATATTGGCGGAGTATGAAGTCGAGTTGGTTGTTCTGTGATATTATTTAATTTGAAAAATGATGGCTCTATTGGAGTTTGTTGGTAGGTAGTGAAACTTGAACAAACGTTGAAGTATTATTGATGGGTAAATTATTACTACGGTAAATCATTACTCAACGGTAAATTATTACACAACGGTAAATTATACCATCTACGTAGAAGGGGCTGGAGTTTGTTGGTAGGTACTTTTGCAACTTTTTTCACTCCTCATCAACAATTTCTTTTCAGAACTTCATTATGTGTGTTTCTTTTTGTTAGGTACTGTTTGTCATCGGCAGAATTATTTTAGCAACATTTAACTCGTGATTTAGGTAGGTACCTAGTAACGAGTACGGGGTTAGGTACCAACCTAAGGAGGGTCTGCGATCTACATAATATGTATAGAATAGTAGGTACATATCATATTATATAGACGGGTTATCTATACATAGAGCTGTGATCTGTAACAGAAGGGTATTCTATACAAAATAATAAACCGTTGTGCAGGGATTTGCAGCGTTTTGTCATTACTTCCAAATATTTTGGCTAATTTGATTGATGTGTTATTGATTTAGGTAATGAGAAGAAGACTATTTTATATGTTCCAGAATTATGTGTTATGTTCGAAAAGGAGGCCAATAAATTACCTATCTAAGTATCTAATCTGCATAATTATTTATAGAATGGAACGACACTGATAAAATTACATACCTACGACTAATTTGCAGGTGAGAAGTTTTAAACTCATTCGCAGCTACTTCATCAACACATCCCTCCACGGATTCAGATTCATAGCTCAGCCTGGGAGGCACTGGACGGAAAGGTGATCAGAGGCTTATCTAATACTATAAGAATCCGTGCGTGGCACGGGATGTAATAAATTAGTAGGTATATAATACTTACGATTTCTTGAATGATGGATTAATCCGCTATACCGCTTCAATGGGGAATTTGCATGGGTTGAAAACTTCGCATTTGTTCACTTCAAAATCGGATCAACACTCCTGAAGACACAAGTGAGTCAAATTTCAGCTGGAGATCTCTAATAAATTGGAAAAGTTCAGGTGACGTCAAGGAGATAAATGCCGTGCTGGAATGGCGGGAGAGTACCTACCCCTCAGGCGGGTGCATCAAATTGCATAGAGGAGGTTTTCTGAGGAAAAAACAATGCTACGATCCGTACATGAAGGCCTTTTTGACCTGATTCATAACTACACTAGTGTCTGATCGAAGAGTCAGGTCGGAATGTTTGATATTTATATCGGGAACTATGATAGCCACATTCAGTCGTGGATACTGTTGAAGTATCCATCCTCCAGTCCAGTCAGGTCCGTTCGATTCTACTTCTACCTACCTACGTAATCTATCAGTAAAAATATTTATAAACCTTTATTAGTTATGTACTTATTATTTTACGGATGCTAGACGTTTTTAGTCCCTATGCACCTACAAAACTCTAAGTAGGTATACATACATATTCTCAACTTGGTTTGTTCGTGGACTACACTTACCTATGCGATGAGCTTTAGGATGAGGTTCATGTGAAATGCGGAAGTATGGAAATAGGATTGATGGATGCAAGTAGACAGCAATTGAAGAAAACAAAATGCAAGATGAATGATTCACTTGTTACGAAGGTTGGCGCAAAGAAGAATACTGACGCTGTAAATTGTTACACAACGGTTTATTATTTTCATGATTGGGATCTGCGCAGATCACTGTTTTCTGTGGTCAACACTCGTGCTTCCCCCAGGAACCGTCGACCTATTCCTAATTTTTCACCCAATTTGTCCTTTTGCCGTGAACCAGCTTGTAGGAAGGTACCTACCAACAGAATCCAAAACAACTACAATTCTTCAAATTGAATACCTAATATTTTAGGACAAAAAACTGGGTTTCATAAAGCCGTAGGTAATTTTTATACTCAGCTGTTCTCTTAATCGATGCGGAATTTGTTGGTAGTATTTTTTCCATGCTAAAACCACTTTGGTTAGTGCCAGTGGGAAGGTTTTTTTCTTTTTTGTTAAGACATCCTCAGGTAACAAGTTACCAATTTCATGTAGGTATAGGAACATGGGGTTCAAAATTCGTTGCTTATGCCGACGAAGATTGGCCTAACGATACGAAAGACCTCTTGGTGGTTACCTGTATAATTTTCGTCAATAACAATACGTGGAGGAGCAAAAAGCATCAAAACGTAGCTTATCATCAGCAGAAGCTGAGTACTTACATACAATAAATCACAATTCAGTCTTCAAACTCGTTTAAATAATGAGTCGAAGACTGAATTATGATTTTTGTAAAATTGAATTTGAAAATATTGTATGTATTTGAGAATGATGATTGACTATTACGATTTTATGTTGCTTGAACTTATTTGAATTTGAACTTCTTTTGTATCTACTGTCGTAGAATTGTGGGGGTGTGCTAATCTATAGAAATTCTATCAGCTTTACCGAGTCGGGATAGTTCATCCCCCTCTCTACTTACGTACCTACCTACCTACATCACACCTAATAATTGTTCATCCTTTTGTAATAGATTGCTCTCGCAATTTTTAACTCGACCCATTCTTTCTTTTAAACCAAAAGTCTGTTCAGAATCACCGCGAAATTACTCATCTTTGAAGGCGTGTGGGGTGAAGGCGTCGAATTTCAAGATAGGCTACCTAGATTTACTTATAACCTAGGTTTATCTAGGTACTTAACTAGATTTCGGTCACATTACTCTTTTTTAAAAAGCTTCATCACAATCTCTCAAAGTCAAAAATGCAATTCATTCGTAAATAATTGTGCAAGTTCCTCTTTAATTCAACATTTCAATATCGCTTAGCTAATTAGCAAGGTACAGGAACCCTGGAGTAGTTTTATAATTTTAATGAGACTCTGACACAGTTGACTTTTTGGGAAGGGTGTTGTGGACAGGGCTGTGCATCTTATCCTGGATCGGCTCTGGGTTTCTGATCTACGCGTCATGGGACGCGTTCCAGAACAACGCCGTCAGCTTCGTTGTAGAGACAACTTACCTCCAGGTCAGTGGCAGGTATTTAATTTAAGTAAGTGCCAGTATTTTAGATGAATCAATAAGATAGAACTGTATGAATCAATATATTGTGGTAACTACAGTTTGCCAAACTGCCCGATTCGCCTAGAAGACACAAAGGTAGGTAGCGTAACTCAACCGATAGTCCCATCGCGGGCCATTTATAGTCCTATGCTTTTATGATGTTTTTCTTCGTTTGATTTTAAGAATGAAAAATCGATAGATACCTATTCAGGATCTCGAACCCTTCCCAACCCCTCAGAAAACCCCAAAAAAGAGCTCTGAAGCTGAACCCAACACAAGTTGCATACCTACCTGCTGTCCGAATGTTGGACCATTTCACTGAATTGGCGGTTTTCAGAAATTATAATTACGACTATAAAACGACTATTATAATTATAATTATAAAACAAATAAACGTTTCGTTTACCACAAATTTATACATGAGAACCAAGCTTTTCACTCAGCTTCTGATCCGAGGATGCTCAAAACCTGAGTGAAAAGCTTCGTGCTTAAATATAAATTTGTGAAAACGAAAGGCTTACTTGTTTTATTACTCTACATCGTATGATGGCTTACCACAGAAGGTCTGCGGTTAAATTCGGTAAATACGAGAAATGATACTTACCTACACTGTTGAAATTTGGAGATTTTTCTTATTATGAAGTGAGATGCCTACTCTAATTTGTTGCTCATTTCGTCGGGGAAACTTTGCTCCATGTTTGTGGAGGTGATTTCACAAAGACGAACTTTCACACGAACTTCGAAATTTCAACTATCCCACCTTTTTTCAATTTTGGACTTCGGATTCAGATTCTATGCAAAACGAATCAAGGGTCAGTGGTAGGGATTGGATATCGATATCCGATAGTATCAAAATATCGATATCTAGCGTCCGATATCCGATATTCTGATATCGATATCAGCACTGGCGATAATATCGATATATCGATATTCTGACAGCCGATCGAACCGCGAAGTTCTTCTTGTGGCCATCATTCCGTTTCCGTGCTGTTGTTGGCTAAAAAGTATCCGCGTTTTTGTGTTGTGTTGAGCCCCTGTTGAAATTGAAAAAAAATAATAATCAAAATAAAAAAATAATCAGAAGAATTTTTTTTTTAGAAAGGAATTTTGAACAAAAAGGCTTTAGGTAGGTATCAACACTAGAGGTCACTACTTTGAACCACTTCGTATTTCCAAGTCCTTCGTATTTATTCTACCATGGAATCACCTACACCTACTTTGTCCACGGTAAATTTATTATTGACCAGTAGGTATCTAGGTAGGAACTGCAAGTGCAAAAATGTTCGGAGAAAAGGAAATAAAATTAAAATAAGTAGGTAAAATTAAAATAAACGAAGTAGGAGTTTTTATAACCGATATCGATATATATCGGTTGATATCGATATTATGAAGCCGATATAGCTACCTGGTATCGATACCACTCTTCCGATGTCAATATCGATATCGAACCCTCGATATCCCATCCCTAGTCAGTGGCTAACTGGGTTAGTTCTTTTTAAGTTTTTTAAAAAGATTCAAAGGAAGTCAATGAGAAGGAATGTGTGGGGATCATTAGCTGGGACACCCGTTAGGTATATGAGGCGTTCCATGTCGAAGGTTTTCCTACATCCGGCTGAGGAAATCTTGTGCTCACTTTTCCCCAAAAAATGTTCAGCTATATTCTACATTACATAAAATTCTCAATGTTGTACCTAATTTACCTTAAATTTGGGCGATGTCCAGTCATTTTTTTTAAGCGATTATTAAATACTACAATTGTACTATTGAACACTTCTTGTGTGCAACGAACTTTCTTGTATTTATTAGATCGAGTATAACATTTTTTTTTTTAACCCCCTAATTTTTTTGGCAATTTCACCACCACTGTTACGATGTATAGCAAAATCAAGTGATCTTTAGCGTTTGTCGATGACTTATCGATTTTTTGAGACACTGAAAATTGAAACGTAGATAGGTACCTAACAACGAAGGATGAACCAAAATGGCCGCCTTTCAACTCGGACCTACATTTTTTATTATTCTCAACATTTTGGCACAAATTTGAATTTCGTAGAAGTTTTTGCCTCCGTCACTTTTGTTTTGTTGTGTATAGAGTCTATACTATAGACTCCGGTGTGCTGCAAAAACACTTGGATAACAAACAGTACAACACTACCCTTCATTCCGGCTTGACAGTTTTGAGTTTGCAGCAGTTTCCTGCCGCCACCTAACATAATATTGCTCAACGATAGTCTCCTCAGCTCAATGATAATCTAATATTTTATAATCTAATAATATAACGATCATCGTTATGATAATGACAGCTTCTTCTGTAGGCCAACACATCCTTCCCGTCGGTCTCCGTCTGTGAAGATGAGAACCTCCCTCCTGTTTACGAAGCCGCGAACGAGTGAGTTTCAAATCAGTAACGAATAATAATAACCGCACATCTTCCCCTCATATCTAAAATGCTGATGCGAAAACTGCTGATGCTGAAAGCACACCAGAACGTCCGAACAACAGGGTATGTCATCTAACAAAACCAATTCCTTTTACAGGATGTTTGGAGAAAGCCATGATTGCAATCTAGACGAAATCGTGAGAGAGCTGACTTATTTCAAAGGATCCGCCTACTACATGAAGGAGTTTTGTTCGACTGGCGAGTTGGAATGTCCAAGCGGGAACTATTCCAATATTGTCAGTAAGGTAATAATAATAATAATAATAATAATGCTTTATTACGGATAAATCCAATTACAAATGTATGTGTATTAAGTGATACGCAAATAATAAAGTTGACGTTAAACAAATGTGAAGAATTAAAGGGAATCATATCAATACAAACAAATAATATACGGTGAAATGGAAAATTGTTGCTGTTCTCAAGTTAGTGTAATAAGGTTTGTCAGTAGTCTGTCAACATCTTGAGTAAAGGTCCTCAAAGATGAACTGAAAAAATCTGAGGATGGAAATTTATTGGCAGATGACATCAGACGGTGAGTTGGTTGATTTTCCCCATAGTTAGTTTTGTGATACGGAATAAAAAAATTCTGTTTTAATCGGGTGAATTTAGAAGGGACGTGGAAGTTCATTTGTTCAGTAAGAGATGGTGAATCGATATGGTTATTAATGATTTTGAATAGAAAAATTAAATCAGATCTAACTCTTCTACTCTAGCGGGCTTAAATGGAGACGAGCTGCCAAGACATCGTAATCTAATGATTCATAATTTTACCACCGAGTTTAAAATTTACTAGACGAAGGAACTTTCTTGTATTTTTTCGAGGCGCGATATCAGTGTTAAAAGGTAGGGATTCCAGATTTGTGAGCAATATTCCAGTGATGGGCGGACCAGTGAACAATATAAAATTTTGAGGGTAGTCACACTAAGATGGTTAAAATTTCTAGATAATATATTATGAAGCCCAGAGTTTTGAAGCCAGATTTTATAATTTTTTTTATGTGGTCTTTGAAGCTAAGGTTGGATGAAAATATGATGCTAAGATCTTTGTAATTGTCGACTGATCGTAGAACGTGGCCAGCTAAATTATAATAAAAAGTTGTTGGATTTTTAGAATGAGAAAATCTCATTATTACACACTTGTCAAGGTTAAGGGACATGTTTTTGACAGAACACCAATTGAAAAATGCATCAAGGTCACTTTGGTGGTGGTTGGTGGTGGGTCTTGGGAGTGGATTACTTTGAAAATCTTAAGACGTAGGTAGCGCAGTGAGGCCAAAAGGGAGATATTCGGCCAGAGCAAGATCATGTGCTGTACTTATTCCTATCGGAAATTTCTTGCTGAATAAGCCAGAGTTTTTGAATTGTATTGGTTGGTACCTTTTCACCATAAAACCCGAAAAAACTAGAAAATTAAATTTTAGTCTATTTTGTCAGAGCGGTGTTTGAAAAACGTCGAAATCCACTAAAAAAGCCCCCCCAGCACGTGTAAATGAACGACTGTTAAATATGTCATAAAAATCAACCGAGCGTAACCAGGGGTGTTAGCATCAAAGGGATTTAATGCAGAAGCTGTTGTTTCTCCAGTCACAATGAAATTCTACATTTACCATGGCGATAGGATTAATAAAAGCTTCTGCGCATGGCTAAAGATGGAATTCCAGAATCCCCCAGAATCGCCATGGAAAGTGTAGAAATCCACAGGGGCTGGAGAAACAGCTTCTGCATATGCGCTATACACGAAATCCCTGTGAGGCTAACACCCCTGGTTATGTTCAGTTGATTTTTGTGACATTTTTAACAGTCGTTCATTTACAAGTTCTGGCAGTGCCTTTTTAGTGAATTTCGACGTTTTTTAAACACCACTCTGACAAAATAGACTAAAATTAAATTTTCTAGATTGAATGGAAGCGGCAATAAGAGACAAGAGTTCTGATATCAGTGCATGCACAGATGCTACAGTCAATCAGATCGCACAGACACTCATAGCGGATCACCAAGCACCTGCGTGATCCTTAAAAATGTCAATAAAATCAGACGAATAGAAACGGAGTAACAGGAGTGCCGAGGGTTTCATGTCTGCGAATGGAAATTTATGGAACCCGATCGCAGGTATTTTTCTTGAGTGTTAAAATGTGAGATGGTAACCTAGCGACCAGATACAATACGCTTTGGTGTTGTGACAGGTGAGAAGTAGCTGTGAAGATCTGCTCTTGGGGTGCAGCTGGAAAGGGGAGCCTTTCGACTGTTGCAAACACTTCGTGGTAACAGATACGGAGGTCGGCCCTTGTTTCACGTTCGGAAGTCGACACGAAAGGTAATTTAACAGGCTTGTAATTTGTAATTACGTATCGAACATGAAATCCCCATTGAAAAAAGTTGGGAGTGTCCAATCCCTAGAACCTTGCCTATATTAGAGAGTTCCTAAAGACTAAAGTCAGGAAGATGTGTTCGGATTTATCTCAACTGCGCATGCGCGTCGCCCAAGTTCAAACTTATTTCCTTAAGTTCGACTTATTCGGCCTTATACATAAGGCGCGTTATCTCCCAGAGCACAAACTTTAGGAATCGTCTTTAACCTTACTCAGGGGTAACAGTGCACAGCTTTTTGCCGCGTTTTGTCGTTTTTTTTTTAACGCGTCATGTGTCGTCGGTCCTCGCCATCGCCAGCGTCTTTCAAAGTTACTCCAAGCGTCTTTCAAAGAATTTGCTAGATTGTTGCGATATCAACTTAGGATAAAAAAGTGAGTATACCTACGGATACCTACTGAAGCTGAATGGATTTCGCGTTGTGCTAAGTTAAGTGACGTTACTTTTTAATTCACTCCTACCCCCACCACCTTCTGTCAAACCGGACTTATTGGTTAGCATCCAAAGGCTGCTCGCCTTAGATGTGGCCAAAAGATATGGCCGTTCCCTAATGAACTTATCTCTTAGGAACTCTCTATTATAATAATTATAATATTATGAATAACTAGCTCGAAAAATACTATTAGCTAAATTACCAGTGCATTGCAGAGTTGATCATGTTTTAGAGTTGTTGTGCATTGTTCTAATATGGAAAAAATCCTTCGTCCAAAAATCTCATAATGGGATGTAAATTTAGGTACCTGCGTACCTACTTATTGTTTCACAAGAGCCAGTCAAACGGTGACTTAGTAGTTTTTGTTACAATATTCATGGAACCTCGTGACTGCATTCGAATTAGATCAGCTGAAATCATCTGACAACAACCACGCAGTTTCCCCCGTAGCCTCTCACCATAAAACCCAACTCGTCCGGTTTCAAATGGGGCTGTCCAAGACATAATCACTTATCCTCCCCTGTTCATACAAATCGGGCCATCAAGGTACCCAACTACTACATTATAGTACACTACAATCCGGCAGGTACCCCCCCCCCCCCCCCCCTTCCAAGCAGGGAATTTTTCACTATTAAGTTGTCTTAGATACCAAACTGGATGTCCCTAGGACCTTCATCAACTTCAATTCAAATTGGAATACGTAGCATAAAAATGTTGCAAGTGTAAATGCAGCGGAATTTGTTCGAAAATAGTTATAAAATTATGTTTTTTAAATGGATGACTAGGAAATTGAAAAGATTATACATAGTGTCGTGGTACCCCTCAAATGTACAACATATACCACTCACATGTAACTTATAGATTTTACCAATAAACAAGGAGAAAGACGAGATGTGCGATGCCTCGGTTGAAGCCCAGAAGGGTTCCCCTCCATCGAACTCCCAACTACTCTCAACGGCCGTTAACGACCGTTGAAAGACAGGGTACGAGGTGGAGGCACCTTTATAAGGCACCCGGCTCACCCAGCTCTTCATTCGACCGACCTCACTCTTACCTGCGACCTCTCTCTCTCTCTCACCTTGTGCCTCCTCTCTCGGCTACCCTTCCATCTCCCAAGGGTCTACTGTGGTGGTAACCGCGGGATGCTTCTTCCTCTGACGCTCGCTGTGGTGAGCTATCTATAAGACTCCCAAGGGGCGCATCCTCCTTTCTCCCTCGACCTACCCAAGCCTGCCCTACCTAGCGCTCACCACACATAGGTTGGTAGGAGTATATTATAGGGATACGAGTCCTTAGAGTAGCTACCCATAATGTTAATTACTTTCTCAATAGAAAACTTAAATTATGGAGTTCCGAGAACCTGATGTTTATGAGGGGAAAAAACGAAATGGAAATAAATTTCTTTTGGTAAATGAGAAGAAAAAAAAAGCTGCCCGCCTTGGGACTTGAACCCGGGACCGTCGGGGAAGGCTCCCTCTTCGGAGCGGGTAGCTCCTCCTCCTACGGTCGATCTCACGCTATGTCGGATTCGGGCAACCTATTCTCCTGTTTCCCTGTGTGGCGGAGGACAGACGACAAAGCCACCTATATTATGTAGTAATACACCTATATTAGGATAGACGACAAACCTACCTATATTATGTAGTAAGTGAATAGGTGCATCCAAAATAATCGTTATTCGCTCATTTTGCGCACGTTTTGGCGTATGTACTCAAGTGACGTGTAATTTCTTCACGAGTCTGAATCTGCAACAAAAAATGGGGGCTCCCGTATGAAAAAAAAAAAAAAAAATTGGTGTCGACATTTCAACGTTTCAAGAAATTTTGATTTTGGATTTGAGATCTACACGTCAGAAATCTTGAGGAGTGAGCGTTAGCAAATTTGTTCTAACTCGCTTCTCAAGGAAAATTGATGGGGGGATCCTGTACAGTGTTGAAGAGTTCTATGTAAAATTGTACGTAAAAAATTATAGATACGCTTTTAAACATTCTCAAGACGCTTTGTCCGACACTCTGTAAATATTGTGTAACTAATTACCATCTTTGCAGGCAACTGAAGTTACAAGGAGATCCGGACTTCATCGACACAGTCGCTAACAGACATTTTGCTCTCCCGTCCCTACGTATCGAGCTCAATGCCACAGTCAAAGTAAATCACATTCATTAATATGGTTTCTACAATCAATGCCACCAAACTTCTCATTATTGAGCAGTCTACCTAGCACGTTCATTCATTCTTCGGCTGAATATTCTTCTCGCCGGTGTCGACAGATATATCTTCATTCAGAGGCGGACGTGCCTTACCTCAACACCCTGATGACTGACATCCTCCAGCCGGCAGCGAACCTGATCAAGATCTATTCCATCACAGTCACAGACATCGAGAACCCTCCAGAAGTCAGAGAGCTCTCCATCAGCCAGAGACGTTGTAGATTTCCAGACGAGAACAACTTGGTGGTAGGTCCATATGCATCGAATGAATGGGGGGGGGGGGGGGGGGTGTTGGGACTAGTGGGACAGCGATTGTATGTTACACACAACTTACATACATTATGAATAAAACGTGACGTAAATTTATAAATAAATTAAACATAGGTAAAAAAAACGCTGCAAATTATTACACAACGGTTTGTTATTTCCCTGAATAAGCAGGTACACTTCATTTGAAGAAAGATGGTTATTTTGAATTTTGTTGACAAGTAGGTAAACGTTTTTACCTAAATGTTGATAGGTACATGTTTGTTGTTCACTGCCAGGAACATGTTTTTATTTATTTATTTATTTATTTAGGTATTATGAAACGGGCTGGTGCCCTGTTTACCTATTTAGGTTCAGCGACCATCAGAATTTCAATGAACAAATGTTTCAACAAAAAGAAAACTGAATTCAAAAAATGTGTAATACTAAAAAGAAAAAAAAATGTTATGCTGAACAAATGTAATTTATTCGAAGCCGATGCAACAAAATTTTTGCAGACGGCGCCAAATTCCAAAAAAAGTGTACCTACTACGAATACCAAAAAAACGCTGCTAAGCACGAATGAGACGTCAGTGATGAGACCCGCAAAGCTATATTTGAAGTTTTTAAACTCTAATATTTCAGTTCCTATTTCTGAAAAATTATTTTTGATCAGTGAAATTGTCTTGATTGACCTGTTAACACTATCCCCTGTGCTATTATAAAAATTTTCGGTGATTACAGCCATTTTCACAGGTTTTTGTCTCATAAATATAGAATTTTCAGAGTTAAAACTTCGTTAGAACCTCAATCCTTCACTCAGTGGTCAAAATCAACTTCATATTTGACCTCCTTACCCTAAAAAACATGGAAAACAATACCTCACAAGCCCAAGTTCACTGAAACCTCAAAAACACCTCATTTTGCACCCATAACATCCTTGGGTGTTGTCCTATCAGGCATTTGGAATCGATTGCATTTTTGGAATCTAGTACCTTGAAAAGTAAAAGAAAAACGGGGGGGGGGGGGGGGGGGGTTAAAAAAAGTCCGAACCGAATACATAGGTGTATTATTCAGAGAACAGTAAACCAGAAGACCATTTATGTGCAAACAGGTCGAATATGAGAACCTCCTACTTTTTCTTAAGTCTGTTGAAAACGAACTGGTGAGGGTTCGTAGGGCCGAAATGGCAAAAAGAGATGAAAGCGGTGGAAAAATGCGTATAATTTATCTTTTATTTCATTGCCGAACGTTACAGAGCTCATACTTCGACTCTGATGACATTTGCGTGTGTATGTGCGTCAGTAGGTACCTAGGTATCACCGCAAAAAACGACCCTACTGATTCAGAGTCTGATGCTTATAGGAATTCAGTTATTTATGCAGAAGGGGTATCTATAAAGAAAAACAATGGACCAGTTGTATACTAATTTGCAGAGTTTTGTGTTCCGTTTTCGGATTCTATGTACCTAACTTGAAACGCAAACCATCTAATTTTGAGGGAATTTGAAAAAAAAAAATATATATAAAAATTTCTGCTTGATTCTTCATTACTTATTGGAAACTAGTTGGTTGTGAGGCGCCTAAGGCGCCACATACTACCTTTCCACCCCCTGCCCCACATCCCCTCCACAACCCTCCCTATCACCTCCACACCACTCTCCTCCCCTACCCATCCCCGCCACCTCATGTGACCCCCTCCACCCTCATCCCCTCCTCACCACCAAAACCCCCTCCCACTCCACGCTCCCCTTCCACTTCCTCGCCGCCTTCTCCCCCCTTCCCCATCAGTGTCTCAGAGTCAGCAAAGATAAATACAGTAGAAACTCCATTAACCGGGGTGGCCGGGGCGGAGGGTACATCGGATAATCGAAAAACCCGGATAATCGGAACACAAGAAAGGAGTCAAATTTTATTACAACAGCAAAGAGAAAATACATTATCAGTATATGTACATAATTCTAATGACCTTTGGAATTGTTAAAAAACTTGGTGATGGTCTGCTGAACAGGAGCAGATAGACGGTGAAGAGCAGCGTGGTTCCTCCATTTTTTGATGGCGGCCAATTCAGACGGAATGGCAGATCCTTGTTGCTCAACATATTTCAGGGCTGTCTCGAGGGCTTGAAATCCTTCCGAGTGGCTTACGGCATCCTCCGGTTCATCCTCCTCACTGGAGCTTGTCTCACCCGAACTTGTGTTCATTTTCTTGTTGATAAATTCTGCCAGCTCTTCATCATTTAGCTCGAACGCATCGTCGTCGTCTTCAACCCAAGTGTGAACATCATCCGGAGAAATATGTTGGAGTCCAGGGAGCAATGTCACCAAATCAGTGAGGTCCGAGTCCATTATTGTTGGGTCGTCAGAGGTGAGGGGAACGTCATCTGGGTTGAGTAAGTTATTCCAAGCCAATTTCAAAGTCATGCTACGAACAGCATTCCATGCTTCTGCCGCCCAGTAAACAGCATGTTTAATGTTGATGCTGCGAACTCTCTCTTCCAATGGTTCAGTTTCATCGCGAAGTGCCAATTCTTGGAGGAGTGATTTGCGGTAACCCCGCTTGAATGTTTCAATCACTCCTTGGTCCATGGGTTGGATGAGGCTGGTCACGTTAGGAGGAAAGAACATGGCTGTTATCTCTCCACTTTTCAACAAATCTACGCTTGGGTGTGAAGGAGCGTTGTCCAGTAGGAGGAGAGCTTTTTCTGGCAAGCCTCTGGACCGAAGAAACACCCTAACTTTTGGGGTAAACTGCTGTTGAAACCACGTCTGGAAGAGATCAACAGACATCCAGGCACTTTTCTGGTGTTTATAGTAGACGGGAAGTCGATCAGGGTTGATATTTTTCAGCGGCCTTGGTTTGGCGGATTTACCCACTACCATCAGAGGCAATCGGTGGGTGCCAGAGGCGTTGGCACAGGTCATTATTGTTAAACGCTCTTTATTTTTTTTCCCACCTGGCACAGACAAATCGTCCCGCGAGGCGAGTGTTTTGGTTGGAACCATTTTAAAATTCAAACCTGTTTCGTCGCAATTATAAATTTGATCAAGTGAGTACTCACCTTCTTGAATCACACCTTGTAGCTCGTCACAAAATAAAACAGCTGCAACATGATCTGCTGATAATTTTTCCCCAGAAACTTGCAGCTGACGGACCCCATAGCGTTTTTTCCATTTCTGTAGCCATCCTTCACTTGCCACAAAATCTTTCTCCTCTGGGAAGTGCTCCGAGAGACTCTTGGCCTTGGCCATAACGATCGGTCCGGAAAGGCACACACCTTGGAGTCTCTGCTGCTGAAACCATGAATAAGTAGCTTCGCTCGTTTTTTTATAAACAGGTAGCTTCATACTCTTCCGTCCGATGCTTTGGGTTGATGTCGCCTTGGAGAAACTTTCAATTTTTTGTCGACTCTTTTTCCAGTCACTTACAGTAGTCGCTGACACGCCCATATCCGTAGCGATTGTACACAGCAATTCACCTTTATCAATGCGCTTCAATGCCTCCAACTTTTTTTCCATGGTTACTACGACGCGTTTACGTTTCACCACTTTACCCGACATGACTACAAACGACTCACAACGACAAAAAGGACTTGATAGAACTGAACTGTGATAAGAGTTCAACAACAAAACAAAACACGACGGCATACGGATAACGGAGAGGTCAAGGGCCAAAATCCATTCGATAACTTCGGTTGAAGGAGCGGGGATTCTCGTTCAAAACAACCCCGGTTTATAGAACTCCCGGATAATTGGACCCCGGTTAATGGAGTTTCTACTGTATAGATAAACCAAAATTAGATGCCTAGTTATGGCTCATGTCACTACCAAAGTTGCACAAGATGGCACATTAAAGTCGTATCATTCTTTTTTATTATTAAATTTCTATTTCTCGACTTAACCCTCTCTGCCTATTTCTGTGCAAGTTTATAAATAACCCGTCATTCATTCTGCTATTATAGGTACAGGTATCCTCTTAGGCTGTGACAGATACATCCAGAGGCTGTTGTGGACTTCCTAGGTTGTCTGTAGATATTCCTAGAGAACAGCAAATATAAAGTCAATGTGTGATCTGTTTAATTTACTGCACCATATCCCTCGGTGTTTCAGTCGGCTGACTACTACTCATACAGTGCTTGTGTGGCAGAATGTAGACGCCGGGCTCAATTTGACGCCTGTAACTGTACATCACATTTTACACCGAAATCCAGTAAGTAGCGGAGGAATTGGAATACTTAGCTCTTCACCACACAGCTAGTACTCAAGAAACCCTCGAAACTCTACAATGCACTACGAACTCACTTTTTGTCGTGAAATCAAATGACATCACTATCGTTACTAACCACAGTAGGACAATCATTTAGGGCTGGGGTTTGAATAAAAGTCGATGATACGCCTCTCAGACCTACCAGTCTCATTGATTTCTTTGAATCACAATGAAAAAATCACGATTTTTCAAACATCTAGTGAGAAAATACAAGAAACAGGAATGCGACACTGCCAGTTCGGTTAGTGACTGCATGTTAACTAACTCAAGCATAACTATTTTGAAATGGCTTTGCATGTATTCAGTCCATTCCAACTGGCTCTGGACTTCTATCAACATGAAAGGCTGGATGTTACCTGTTGTCCATACTGTAACTTCAGTTTTAGGGCTTCTTCAGTATCTACCTACTGAGAATAGTATAGACGTTTAATTGAGACTCGACCGCATTCAACCTCAGTTCCTAATTATATTGCATAAAGATTAAATAGGTCGAGTAGGAGAATTAGACCTCATTATCATTAATTAGCAGGATACAAGAGCAACAGACATCCAGTGGAAATATTTTGTGTTGTATCCTGAACCCTATTTATCCAAAGACAGCAAAATGTATCTATGACATATCTAAAGATGACTCCAGCAACATGGGCTTATTGTTTCAGAGCTGGAAGAGCAATGCGACCTGACAGGGATCCTTTGCCTAAATAACCACCAGGCAAATCTCTCTGTACAGAAAACCAAGTGGGGTGACAAGAATGGACTCGTCTGCGACTGTCTGCCGGGTTGCTCGGATCCTGAGTATAACATCCTCACCACAGGACAAGAAAACATGTGAGTCCCACAATCCCATTGGACAACGTTGCGGAGCACAGAGGCTAATGTTGGGATGGGGTGAGAGATAACCCGGAGCCCTGTCAGTTATTTGCATTATGCTGACGACTGTGGCCAGGGTACGATGACTTTCATCGGCCTTCTCATTAACAGTTTTCCTAGCAGCACTAACTCAACTAGGAATTAGCAGCTTTGCTAGTTATAACACGAGGTACAGGTGAAGAATTGCATGGCAAGGATCTCTTGGTTTCTCAAACGCAACTCAAGAATTCTATGTTTTCCAGCTTCATGCCTTTCAGCCTTGCATGGAGATTCACATATTGCTTGAACTTAAAGATAATTTCCAGCTTGTATGGAACTCTCGGCCTTTGCTTTGGTAACTGGACACCTGCAATCTATTGTTGTGTGACGGCGGTTAACCTTTGCTAGAATATGGAATATGATGGTGTTGCAGAATACCAGAAAACAATTTTTCGATCGTCGAAATCAATTTGGAAAGATTCCCTACAGAAAGGTACAAGAGAAACGTTGTGAGGGGTCGTCTCGACTTGGTCGGTGAGTATTGCAGTTTATGATACAAAACTAACATACCTGGCCTTGTAGTGGGAAGTCTGTCTGTGCTGACTGCAATATAATTCTGGCCTGTCGACAGTGTCTATGGGAAGCGCAGCTGGGCTGTTCGTGGGGGCGAGCCTCCTCAGCTTTGCCGAGATATTTTACTTTTTTCTCTTCCGAACTCACACGGAAGAGGAGCTGGACAACGCCGGGGGTGGTGAAGATGGGAATGAAGATGCCTCCGCCAAAAAGGAGCTCATACAAGAGAGGAAAGGCCTAACTTTCGTGCACTAAGAGCAACAATAACAGAATGACAGAAGAACTTAGTAGTATTCTCATCACATAAAAGATTCAGCAACAGCGTATAGTAGATTTTTTGCCAACACCACTCTACTTGCTTGAAGTAACAAAAAATTGGGCCAGTAACAGGTTCACTTGGCTAGCTGGGTGCCATTTTGCAACATTGGGCTAACCCACAAACCACAGTGTTGAAAATCACGATTCGAAACTTAGGATTCCACAATTCCGCACCATTATCTCCAAGGGGGTTTCAGATGTGTTCACATGGGTAACCCATTTCTATGGGTTGTGGGACCAGAGTGTTGCTTACCTCCTTAGAGGCACTTGATATTCGAAAAAACTGGCAAAATTGGCTAACCGTCTACACCGTTCTACACAGAAAAAAATGCTAAATTACGGAATAATTAATAAGTAAACAGTTTAAAACCCAAACATTTCAATTAAGAAATTTTTCATTTTCTCAATGAACAAATTAAGGGGAAATAATGGGGGGGGGGGGGGGGGGGCTTAATCACTGTCCTGTTGTAGACTTCACCACCTTTCCATTTTTTGGTTTATTATTTTCAATAATGAACCATTGGAATCGAGCATGAAAAAAAAAATTCTTACCCCCCCTCAAAATTTGATGGTTTACGTTTCAAGGTATGTAGAATCCAAAACTGCAATAAAAATATTTCTGTCTGTCCGCCGTACGCCGTACGCCGTACGCCGTACACCGTACGCCGTACGGGCCACTTTTCTTAGTTACCATGAAAAAAAATTGATGAAATTCGGGTTATAGGTTCCGTTCGGCGTCTAGTTGGTCCTCGAAGCTCGACGTTACTGTGAGTCATCTCTAAGGGGTTCAAAATAGGGGTTGAAATTTTCAAAACGCCTATACAATTTTTTTACGTAAATATTTTTACGGTTTTAAATAGTTCTTGAACTTGCGAGTTTTTTAAGACCATCCGGAGCATCGTACGTCCAGCCGTTCGTTCACAGTAAGGCCCCGAAGTTTGCACCGACAGGCATTTTCGACTCCAGTGTGAATGAAATTGTATACAATTCAAACCAAATCTCGTAACCAGAGACGCGCCCACAATAGGAATTTGTGATTAGAGAGTTCCTAAAGACTAAAGTCAGGAAGATGTGTTCGGATTTATCTCAACTGCGCATGCGCGTCGCCCAAGTTCAAACTTATTTCCTAAAGTTCGACTTATTCGGCCTTATACATAAGGCGCGTTATCTCCCAGGGCACAAACTTTAGGAATCGTCTTTAACCTTACTCAGGGGTAACAGTGCACAGCTTTTTGCTGCGTTTTGTCGTTTTTTTTTAACGTGTCATGTGTCGTCGGTCCTCGCCATCGCCAGCGTCTTTCAAAGTTACTCCAAGCGTCTTTCAAAGAATTTGCTAGATTGTTGCGATATCAACTTAGGATAAAAAAGTGATTTTGATGTTCAAAATACACCTCAAAATCACTTATAATATCGTCATCCGACAACAGTCCTTGTCCGTTGAGGTAGAGGCGAAAAAGATTTTCAAGCTCTTCCATGATGAACTTGAAATAAAATAGAATGAACTAAAAATGAAATGGAAACGGAACGACCAGGAAAGAAAGGCAGCTGAAGCTGAATGGATTTCGCGTTGTGCTAAGTTAAGTGAAGTTACTTTTTAATTCACTCCTACCCCCACCACTTCTGTCAAACCGGACTTATTGGTTAGCATCCAAAGTTAGCTCGCCTTAGATGTGGCCAAAAGATATGGCCGTTCCCTAATGAACTTATCTCTTAGGAACTCTCTAATACGGCCAATCATTGGTAGGGATCACCTGATTATATTGGCGGAGTATGAAGTCGAGTTGGTTGTTCTGTGATATTATTTAATTTGGAAAATGATGGCTCTTTTGGAGTTTGTTGGTAGGTAGTGAAACTTGAACAAACGTTGAAGTATTATTGATGGGTAAATTATTACTACGGTAAATCATTACTCAACGGTAAATTATTACACAACGGTTCATTATACCATCTACGTAGAAGGGGCTGGAGTTTGTTGGTATGTACTTTTGCAACTTTTTTCACTCCTCATCAAAAATTTCTTTTCAGAACTTCATTATGTGTGTTTCTTTTTGTTAGGTACTGTTTGTCATCGGCAGAACTATTTTAGCAACATTTAACTCGTGATTTAGGTAGGTACCTAGTAACGAGTACGGGGTTAGGTACTAACCTACGGAGGGTCTGCGATCTACATAATATGTATAGAATAGTACATATCATATTATATAGACGGGTTATCTATACATAGAGCTGTGATCTGTAACACAAGGGTATTCTATACAAAATAATAAACCGTTGTGCAGGGATTTGCAGCGTTTTTTTTAAATCGGAACAAACTAGGTAGGTATCAGTTCAAAATGGAAAATAGATTTTATAATTAAGTATAAAAATGAAAAAAAGTGAAAAAAAGAAATTCACATGTTGAAGAGATGCTGAAACTCTGAATGGGGTTAAGGCATTAAGGGATCAACGGAAATGACACTTGCAACGAAGGATGCTGGAAGCCAGCTGTAATTAGAATGTTGTTCCGTAACTAATAACAGTTCAATAAACTGAGTGGTATCGGGTTAGAATATTGTTGAAAAACTGATTCCCGGGCATCACAGAATACAACAACAGGCTATCCATGGTTGACTGGTCCCGTGATTGTTGTGTATCGACGTTCATTAGCATTGAGTTTTGTAACAATAGTAGTTTTTCATTTTTTCAAAAATGGCAATTGAAATCTCGACCAAAATAAACATCGGAGATCAGTCAAGATGCCCGAATCAAGCCAAATATGTATTTAAAAAAAAGAAAAGAAGCATTACGACATCCAGTTTATCAATGTAATTTGAACAGCCATTCAAGCCAGCTGATCCCAATTAACGTAGGTAGGTTGTAGGTATAATATAATTTCAAGTCTTCTAGTGGCGGTTTAAGCCATAAAGCGATACAGGGCCTGATCACAGGAACTGTTTCTTTGAAACAGTTCCTCGGCTTCCACCACTTCCGGAACCTCCGAGGGCAAGTTAGTTGCCCCCAAGTCTTTCCATCGGTGAGTCATTTGAATATCATCCTAATAACCACCAGTCCCTTACCATTGCGGTTCAACCCTTCCATTCCAACTCTTAGAATCCTCCCTTAGATGAGCCTAAACCTTTATAGGAGAAATACAAGTTTCCTAGTTAGATCTCAAATACTTGTTCTCATTCCTCAAACCTGATAACGTTAATTACCATTAAGAAGGTCAGCAGGAATTCATATCCGTATAATGTAATTCTTAGCCCTATTGGCTGGCAGAATTTATTATTAAATTTTTAGTGAGATCATGGGACTTCAGCAACTGAGTTAGAAAATCTCTCTTACTGAACTGGTTCACCTCCTCTACCAAGTCCCAGTACCTTAGAGAGGCCAAAAGGTAAGTTTGAGTTTGTTTCGGCACCCCTGCATCACTGGGGGGCGCCATACCCTCCACACGTATACCTACTCACTTCAGTACCTCTCAAGGGGTGAAGGATGGCTTTGGATTACTGTTATTATAGGTCTCCCACTAGAATAAGACGCTCCGACCCTGCGCTCTTGAGGCCAAGAAAGGAAACGCAGAGCATGGCATCCTGCACTTACTTTGGCCGTTGGTAATTTCACGTTGTTCAGTTGGCAACATTGCCTCGATTTTCTAGTAGCTGACATTTTGTTTTGGTTACTATTACTAATGTTTTGACTGTTTCGATTCTCAACCTCAGTTTTTTCAATCTGTGAAAGTATCATATTTTCGAACCTCAGTTTTTAATCTGTGAGCATCATCACACATCCTCTTCATTTTTGTACTGCGATTGAAGATAGCATGATGGACAGTGCGCCTTCATCGTGTTCTGCTGAGAACTCGAAGAGCAGGATCGCTCGTGGGAAGCCGTTACGAAGTCAGGCAAGAGAAATTGTCAACAACGTAGCGCAATTTTTCATCAGAAAGAAGAACGAAGAGAAAGCGAAGTATAACATCCGAGATTTGACAAGCGAAGCAACTGGAGTATCGCCGAAAGTAGTCTCCGTTATTTTGAAGGAAGGGCGTCAACTGTCGGCAGTATCCCCAAACCCTTTGTTTACTACGCCAAAAAAAGTAACAGAGCACAAGAAAAGGGTTGAGGCTGACGACTTCACTGATGCGGCGATTAGAAACAAAATAAGAGAATTCTACACCGTCCGAAAGAAGTGCCCATCAACGGGATCGATTCTTGGTGCGTTGAAAAGTGACGGAGTTCTTGATTGCGGTGCTGAATATTTAAGGAAAAGAATCCATTCGTGTGGTTTCAAGTGGAAAAAATGGCAATCCAATCGCAAGGTGTTGATCGAACGGCCCGAAATAGCTGCCTGGAGGGTTAGGTACCTACGTGCCATGACATCCTACCGCTCGCAAGGTAAAAACATCGTATACCTCGATGAAACATACGTCCAGGCATCCCATGGTGTTTCTACGTGCTGGCAGTCTGAAACACAGCTGGGAGCTGTGAAACAGATCGGTAAGGGCAATAGACTTATCATAGTACACGGCGGAGGCGAGATGGGATTTGTAGTGGAAAAAAGTGTGCGAGCACGTGAAAACAGTGGAGAACAAAGTATTGGACCAGCGACCACATAGTAGACACGGAAATTGACAATATTATTGTGAATTTAGGCGAGACTTCTGATACGAGTTCCGACGAAGAAGAAGACTGGTGGGACAATGATGACTCTGATTGAATGTATTATCAATCATATTTTCTATTTTTAATAAAATGACGAAATTACTAATAAATTTTACTGCATTGTTTACCACTTGTCCATTTCATTAGTAACGGCTTCCCTATAGCTAGTGTTTTTGTCGCAGTCCCAAGGTTAACGCAAGTAGTGTCACACTTTCCATGGAATAGTATTGTGTTCCTTCATCCTTACACAGGTAAGTTTATTATTTTTATAATAATTTAAAAAGTAGAGGAAAAATATAGTCATTCCCAATTACTTTTTCAAAACAGTGGGAACTGGGAAGAAAAGTACATCAGAGAAAAGTGCTACCACTCAGTAGGGAAAAAGAGGAAACAGCTGGGAAATTTTGGTTTAAGGAGTAGTACCTACTTCTCCGCTAGAGCTCAGCACTGGAGCGTCTTATTCTAGTGGGAGACCTATATAAGTAACTATTACTTCATGTTATGTAGTTGAAACTGAGAGAGTCAGGTGTCACAGCACCACTGGTTTCAAACCAGCTATGCATGTTTCATTTGGTGTGGCTTTAGGTATTTTAACAACGTTAACTCATCGTTTATTTACAGCATTAAGGCGCGTCCTCACTATGCCACTTTGCCAGTTGGCAAGGCCAATTGGCAAAGCCGGAACGATGTAGACGTGATCGTTGGCACGTGCCACTGTGCCGGTGGAGTGCCAACCAAAATCGCTCGAGTGTCGGTGTCCTTCAAAGCGAGCCAATGAGAACTGAGAGTGGGGGCGTGCCAACCACTGGCCTCATGTGGTATCGGCTGTGATTCAGACTACCAAACTAAATAAATTCCAACACAGATGTAGAAGTTTTTACAGCCGCTGGCTTTGCGAATTTGGCTTCACCAATTGGTATTGCCAACAGCAAACCACGGCAGTGTGGTGCTGGGCCTCAGAGGCCCACGTGTTAAGCGTTCAAGCCTTTAAGCCTATTAAAGGTTCTCACACACTAGGCGAGAATAGGAGGGGAAACAGCCGAGGGACACGGGTCGTATTTTTTCGCCTCTGCATATTTGAATGGAGATAAGCACACTAGGTGGGACGCGGCCGTCACGGCATGCGGTAGGAACAGGACAGGTTCCCCCGTGATCGCTCTCAAAGCGAAAAACGGCGTTTCCTGGCACGGGACGTTCTCCCTCCACCGTCCAAATTTTCTCCACGTTCACGCTCGCATTCCCCACGTTCACCCTCATACCAGTGCCTTTCTTTCTGATGCCCTCCCCCGACATCTTTGTTCTCTCAGATTAGGTTGTTTGGTTGAGAATGGAATTTACTGAAGAAACCCTCACTGTAGAGGTAGAAAAATACAGAGTGCTGCATGATCTATCACACCGTTTGTATTACGATACGAAGATCAAAGAGAACGCCTGACAGGTTTGTATTACGATGATAGACTTGTATGACAGACGAACACAATAAAATGAAACCACTCTCACTCTGAGAAGCAAATGGGAACTAGGTAGTACCTAGTGGACAAAAATGTTGTTTGAGAACCAGAAGAGCACGAAACAAGGGGAGTATGGCGTGCGGTGGGGAAAAGAGAGTTGGGGAAGGTCCTGCCTGGTGTGGGTATAGGCGCAGGACGGGACAGCAGCAGCCGGCCACCATCCCGCGTCCTACCCACGGCGTTTCCTGTCCTGTTCCCGCATGGTGTGTGAGAACCTTAAGCCTTCAACGGTGGCCCTTGTTGGCTCAGCAAGTTGGTCACCAACGCTGGCCTACGTTGCCCATGATGAATGGTGACCAGTTTAGGCAAAAATTCACGAGCCGCGGTGGGGGTTAGACATTACCAGAACGAAATTTTGGAAGAATGTCAGCCACTTTTCTGCTATTTTGCCACTTTTCCGCTAGTTTGTGGGACTCACCTTTGTCAGAAACCACGGATACAAAGCAGTAGTCCGGTCAATAAAAGGTTAGCAGACGACTTGGAGGACGTGAAGTTTTGATACACAAACGGGTCAAGAGATAAACAAACTAAACCTAAACTATGAGTGCTAGGGGCGGGGGGGGGGGGGGGGGGGGGGGTTCGCTCATTGCTCGGTTACGGTTGGTCGTAACATCAAAAGCAGCCCCATCAAACCAAAGGGAATTAAGTATCCTATAAGACACGATAATCCATTTTTTACACTATCTTTCACATGCTTCGAGATATTCGCCATCGAAAATCAAATTTTTCAGAAATTTAAACGTCAAAAGCCGAGTTATCAGCGAAAAACCAACCCCCCCCCCCCCCCATCATCACTTGCCTCTAGCTGTGAAGCACTGGGATTTTTGAGGGAAAGGATACCGTGAGGCGATGAAATAAAGTTAACGACCAAAAAATTCGAATATAGGCAGGTATATATTTTTCATTTCTTTCGCAAGCAATAACAGTAGGCAGATACATATTTAGTGTACAACTTACGCTAACACTTGAACATTTTTGACATTTTTTAGTTATTTACCACACAGGTTGACAGATGACTATTTTCAGTGATTCGTTGGTGATCCTACGACTCAACAAACTTTTTCGTAAAAAGCAGTAACTTCTAATATGCACAGCGCTGATGCGAAATACTCGTACAATGATCACTAATGTTCAACTAGGACACGTGAGACTATGAAAATAGACTTTTAAAGATACAGTCACGTTACTTAGGTACTAACTTTTGTAAAAATCTGAAACTTAACTTAGGTATGAGTATTCTTACAAAGATCTGATATTCGATGAGAGCTCGTCTAGCGAACCGACACCATGAGTTGGTGCACATAAGAGAACATTCGAATTGGTTTTAGGATATTTTCATTATTTTGGCACAAAACCAAGTTAGGTCGCCTACTACAAATGCGATAAACGTAGGCAACAAATTTCAAGCCAGTTAAGAAAGCAGAACAAACCAGGATGCAAACCGGTAGTATCATGGCGGTTTTTTAGGTCACAATAAGCATTTGGATGCAGGAGATCCAAACAAACGAAGAAGCGGAGAAATGCTACTGAAAATATCATTTACTCGAAGCACCTCTCAGTTCTTAACATAGGAATACATTTGGGAACTAGAAAAATAAAATGAAATTTACGTCAGCAGTTTCAACATAAACTGCGAATAATTTCAAATAGTTACACATATATACACAAATATACACATATTGTTGAATCGATGACTGATCGCAATGATCGTATTTGGAATGGAAGTTTACTCACTTAACAGTGGACACCTGTATGCACAAAATATGGATTAAGACACGTGAAAATGAAGGCTGTTCATGAAAATAATCACCATTCGATTTACTTAAACCAAATGAAATCTGAAAAATTGAAAAACTACACACGAAGTTCTGAGCGCGCTTATTTACTGGAGCTACAGCCATTCAGTTAATCCTTCAGTGATGACGTCGCGAGCTCAGTCAACTTTTTGAACAGCTCGATTTCAAAAGCCTGTTTCTACTCTAGCATTTTTTTTTAAAGACCGCGTTACTCTCATTTCGTTACCATGACACCTTCCGGCACAAGAATTAACCTCACCACTTTTTCAAAATTTTCTTCATACAAAAATGCGAACAGTCCATTAAGTATACCAGGAAACTAAATGACTTTGGACTACGACGTTTGCGCAAGTGGGCTGCTGTAAATTAAAAAAAAGAGGTACCAAAACGCGAAAGATTTAAACTAAAGGTATAGGATGTACCTATTCAATTTTAACAGGAGCTTTTCAAGGGAACGAAAAAATGGTTCGAATGATGGAAACGGCTGTAAGATCTACCAGAGGCAGGGACGTAGCCCCCCCCCCCCCCCCCAAAAAAAAAAAACTACAACTCGCCACTCAGTTTTTGGATGTCGAGGTACCTACTTCTTTGGATAAAAAATAAATTACATAATTACATGTACTTATGAACAAAAAAGACACCTCCAATGTTTAAGAATAATTGGAGAAATAGCTGCATCGACACTTGAATTAGTGCATTTTTGTGATTTCAGTTCACAAAAATTTCAGTTCCCCCGCTATATTCTCTCCCCTCCCACAGAGAGGCCATCAAACGAATTTTCAAAAAAAAAAAAAAAAATCTAGCTATTGCAATGGATCCGAAATTTGTATACACGAATTTTTGAATGAGTTTTTTTTTACAATGCTCCGTTGCAGGGCATTCTGAACCAATCCTCTGAGATTCGAACAAAAATTTATGCGAAAAGTATTTATTTAACCCGTCACTCTGACCACGGCTGAGATAAAATCCAAATTTCGCCAAAATGTTTGTAATTACAAAGAAAACGAGTTGGAAGGTTTCCAAAACGAGTTTTGGGATTTAGGAACAAAAAGTGGATTGCATTTGAGTTTGTCATTGTCAACAATTGGTAAAAATTGCTGAACACTCACCCTTAAGTATTTTAGCGCGAAAAATTGATTACAAATTGAGTTTTTTTTAAGCTCAGAATATAAATAACATCCGCAAAAACAATATAGAGGGAGACGATAATTTTTTGATAAGTAAATAAATATCTGAATAACTTGAATAGGGCAATAAAATGTTGAATTATTCTAGTATATAGTAAGCATGAACGTTAATATAAAAGTGGAGACTAAGATAATTCAAAAATTCGCTCATAAGGCCATGCCACATGACTGGAATTTTTACTGAGATCGTGGTACGTCCCCGCTAAGAGGTGCCACCACCGCCCACTCAGGGTGTTGGGACGCTGGCACTCGTATACTACCTGAGCCTTAAGCCCCCTCTACACAATGGCCCATACTACGCCAGCCTCTGCCACGATACGCCACTGCTGTATGTGCACATGCAGTGGACCTTAGAGAAGCTGGCGATGGCTGGTGCGTGTTGAGGCTGGCCGGCAATCGCCTCCGTCGCGGTTTTTCACGAAAGATCAAAGGAAGCCAGCACAGGCCAGGATCTGCGCGCGCAAGTTTTCGTGTTGCCACGCCATCAAGTCACCACTGTCCCAACGGTGGCCAGTGTGTGGATGAATGACGGCCCACGATTTCGTCACCAACGAAATGGGCCAGCACAGGCCATAATGTACAGGGGGCTTTAGAAAATGTCGCATACTGTGTGAATGAAGCTGTCAAAAAGCACAGGTTTGTTCGCACTGGCTTTTTCAGACGGTTAGCTGACTCCAAAAACCCGTAAGAAACCATCCATGATCCAGTACCGCCTTGAAAAGCATTTGAGTTTGTTAATGTTTGAGAACTGAGAAGGCAGTGAATGGTATGTTTCTCGTCCGCCCTACCTTCTGTGTACTGGAATGACATTCAGAAAACTGGCGTTAGATAGGAAAACACAGCGAACAGCCCGTCATTGATACTATACAGTCAGTTAACCATCAGATGGTCACTACGAACAAACCTAATGACACTGTGCCACCAACTCATGATAGGTTGTACTGCAATAAATGCGTCCTCAAATTAAATGCAATCAACCTTAACCTCACATCTAAGTGTTCATACAGGCCTTGTAGCCCTCCATATCACATCAACTTATCAATAAAATCATAATACAAATGTGTAGGTACTAATAAAAATTCGAGCTCAAAAATAAATTTAGCCATTAATTTTATTTTTGTAGGTCTTAATTTTAAGGAACCACACAACCATTTAAAACAAATGCGGTAGAGAGCTGATCAGTATTCAAAATTTTGAATAGTGAACTTTCAGTAGCTCAGTAATAACTGTCAATTTACAGCTGTCGAAATGTTGGTAGATGATTTAGAATTGTCATTTTTTGTTTGTTTTAATGTAATAACCAGTTTGTCAAGTCAAAAATACAAATTCGCGTTTGGTAATAAACTTGGGGCCGGCTGATCAAGTTCCCAGTCAAATCTTTGAATAATTAGTCACTGATTAACGCTTGTCAGTTGAAATACTCTTTCATTTCTTCGTTTGAGAACAAGTTTTTCTAACAAGAGGATGGCCACAGTGGGAGCATAGTTCCTCAAAGTTCCACTCGAGCGCTGCCTGTCTGTGTTCAATGCGCTTTTAGAAGAAGGTAGATTTTGCAGGTCATTTTTGTTCTGCGAGTTCCCACCAACGGCTCAGTTATTGAGGTACCTACTTCGTTTCTCACATGTGATATACGAAATCCGAATTTACCTTCATCGTATTGTTTTCAAAATTTCCAACCGAGGCAGGAACCAATGTTTCTATTTGAAAATGGAAGTCTAAAACTCTCAAATAAACGTTCTTCTAAACAGGTTCTGAACCACACGATGTAAATAGGTATCTACCTATTACAAGAGCTGGAATACACATTTCCGAAGGACTGTGTTCAAGGGAACGAAGTATTCAAGGTAATTTTAGGAGCACAGAACTTGAGGAACTAAGGGAACTTCCGTCTAAATTATTCAACGGGCGACGTTTCCGTCAAAGATGTTGGCCCTTGTCATACCAGTTAACAAAGTGGAGGACAAAGTTTTATCCATATCGATCCCTTTCTAAATACCGTATCTATCAGGACCACAGAGGTTTACAGCATTGTCTATGTACATGTATATGTATAGGGACGTATTTACAGCACTCTCAATGCAGTAACTCCAAGGTAACTACTTCCTACAAAAGAAAGGAGAAAATGAAAGATCCCGCACTGCCAGAGAAGAGAGAGAAAGTACGATGGCAAGTTGGCAGGAGATGTGGGCAGGCGAGCTGAGAGGAAGGTGGACTGCACGGCTGGTCCCTGACATCCGAGTATGGCTTGAGTGGAAACATGGAGAAGTGAACCACTTCCTCAGTTCTTTTCAGGGCACGGGCTATTCTATAGCTACCAGCACAAGATGGGAAAGGTAAGTGTTCCTACATGCCGCATCATGTCAGGAGGAAGATGATGTGCATCATACATTCTTCAGGTGTACACAGTGGACAGTAGAAAGGACTTACATACAGGAAGAACTGGGAGTTTCAGCAGCCAGCTTGACACCAGAAACGGTGGTCGCCATGATGCTGTAAAGTGAGCAGCATTGGAATCAAGTGGCAGAATATGTAGAAAAGATCCTGAAGAAGAAGATGCAGCTCGAATGAGAGCGGCAAAGAACAGAGGGTGCGGACCTACAGAACGAGGACTAAAGAGATCTCCTTAGGACTCAGCCTGAAGTAATGTGTTAAACAGTTCCAGGTTGAGTGCCAATGTGGGAGAAGGTAGGTGAGGTTTGAGGCTATGTCCTAATTGGGAAGGCATCGCGCGATCGGGCGATCAACGATGATCGCACGATCACGCGTTGATCGCGCGATCTAAATGCCTGTCCTAATTCATTTGCCCGTCGATCGCCTATTTAGTGCGACCAGACGATAGCGCGATGAAAAACACGCCATAGCGCGACCACCTCAGTTCCGTTCTCATTGCCGGAAATGCCTTCATATGCGTAGATGCTGAGTTTTTGTTCATTTTCCGATGCTTATTAAAGAATATTCTCATTCACAGCATAGAAGTTGTCACAGTGAAGTACAGTAACTAAAAATAAAGTACAAAACTTTGAAAAAAAAAAAAAAAATAATCCAGTCATGCAGTGTGAGTATAAAAGCGAATTTTCAAAAAATATTCGTGCTATTGTGTAAAATATAGGTAGCGAGAAACGATACCACTTTTCGTAGAATTATATAATTTTATTCGTGATTTTTAGCCATTTTTACCAATTTTTGACCCTTACAAAGTCAAATTTGACCCACTCTTTTTCAAGAAAATGTTTTCATCATCGAAATATTCCCTCCGTCGTGAATCACCGTTCCACACGAATTAATATTGATTTTAGCCCTTAATACCAGTTTTTGACCCCCAAAAATCCGAAATGGACCTCTGTTCTGTATGAAAAACAACTGAAATTTTTTTTTGTCTTACCATTCCATACCACGTCCAGTGATTTTGTATCAACTGCTCGCGACTTTAGCAATTTTTATCGATTTTTGACCCACCTTAGAATTTTTTTAAATTGCTCATCTTCGGACTCATCCTTTTGTTTGGCAGTACGAAAACTTTGAAATTTTTATCATGTAGGTACTCCAGGACAGATATCGTCTGGGGTGACACATAAACAAATTTAAATATATAATACATGTACATTTTGTTACAATCTAGGGATAAATCAGGATGCTCTGAAACAGATTTGCCAATAAAAAATTTCAAAAATTCACGTTCCGAAAATGTTGGACCCATTGCAATAGCTTCATTTTCTTTGAAAATCCGCTAAAAAGTATGTCTGGCAAGCCTGGTTACAACATTTTTGACTATATCTGCAGCCACACAGTCACCAGTTTCAAGGTACCTATAAGCGTCGAAGATTGGGTTCACACGAATTTCGTTAATTAAATGTTCTTCAAAAGTCATTACTGCACAAATACTGTTGATCGCGCGTCGAAAAACAAACTGGTTTGTTTTGAGGCGATGAGGCGTTTGGCGGTCGCGCTGGCCGGTAGAAGTCTCGAACTGATTAGGACACGCCCCTCAGAAAGGATAGGTTTGTTGCTTACGCGATGGGGCGATGTACGCGATGCGATGTCAAAAAAAACAAGTGCGGGCGATCTTCCCCATCGCGCGAGCGCATCCGAGGTTCAAAGAGGACACCTTTACTACTTTGTTAAGTTTGATATTTTCATCGTCCGATGCAGCGACCATCGCTCATCGCCCGATCGCGCGATGCTTACCAATTAGGACATTGCCGGTGCGGTTTGAGTCCCACATAACCCACATAACCTTCAGGTATCTTACGAGGTCCAAATCCCACCTATGGACCTCAAAGATTTCCTCACCGCCCTACGCAAAAAAAAGTAACAACTTCGCTCTCCACTTTGTTTCAACTGGTATGACCAAAATCTCTGGCGGAAACGTCACCCATTTAATAATTTAGATTGAAAATACTGGCACCCTCATTTCATCCAAGTTGTCTACTTATTATCAGCTGTCCGTATACATCAATTTAGGACTCCTTGAGTGACTTATCAATTTAATCAGGAAAAAACAAAGAACAGAAAAATAACAAGACAGGTAGCGCTCGAGCGGGGCTTTGAGGAACTATGCTCCCTCTCCGGTCATCCTCTTGTGTTTTTTCAATGGCAAAACAGCTGACTAGCTATTCGGAGTATATTATCCATGCTACGGAATTTGACGTGGAGAAAAAATTGCTACCACAACAGGGCTACATTCCCTAGATAAATAGGTGTAACAGTGGGTTTGTGATCCCGTTTCCTTGGCCACTAACAGGGTTTCAACGTCTCTGGTCACATGGTTTTGTGGTGGAACTTTGTTTAAATGTTTACCCAGAAGAAGAAAATTGCTACTTGCTAGTCTTTCACACTAGTGAGGGAAGCCAGGCTTTTTCAATGCGAATTTTGCTTTGTGATTTTTATTATTACCGAGTCTATCGTCGTCAAAATTGAGAAGAAACTACATCATATATTATGGTAGGTGTACGACCTTCTTTCCCACATGAGGAAATCATAAAATCTCCCCATCCTCAAAATCAGAATGAAACATTTCCGATTCCGTGACTATTATGGGAGAATATCTGAGAAATTGTGGATAAAAACTACTACACAAGAATTCAAATAAATTCCACAAGAATTCAATATGGCTACTCGCTATCCAGCAGTTAAAAGTTAGTCAGGGGTCCGAGGTACCAGATAAAGATTTGCTATAGTTGCGAACATAGGATTGAAAATACAGCATGTCCAAGAACGGGAAAAGCACTGTAAATTGATAACAGCTATATATATTATTTACAGTAAAGAAATCATATAGGTAGGTAAAATTAAAATCTGTAGCGTGCAGTTACGTTAATAGTGTTCTTAAGGTAAGTAATAGGTAATAATCATTTAGTATGCGTAACTGAAATGTGGCACTTCAGTGTTGGAATATGAAGTGAAAATATAATAATGTTACTGTGATTATGTTGCGTGTACTTAAGATGAAAGGAAGATGGGTAACTAAGTATCTGTGTAAAAGGTATAGTGATATGGGTTTTCAGCAAGACTGTCCATCATGGATACTCGAAGTTGCACAGTGGTAATAACAAGCTTGGGCGTATCAACTGCATAGTTCATTACAATCCATGTGAAGGAGCAGAGTCCGAATGCAACAATTCACCATGACCGATGGACGAGGTGTTTGGAAAGGGATCAATAAATTATGGCCTGAACTATATCTGTCCAGCGTAGTTCCACAGGTTCATGTTAGGTAGTGTTGATTACCCTACCTAGTTGTTTGCTGGTATTCTGGAAAGGCTTGCCAATGTCACATTACCCCCCCCCCCCCCCCAATTCTGCAGCAGATATAGGACAAATAAATAAAGTGATGTTCCGATACTAGTTACGATCCGATATTTGGTATCCATCCAGCATACTACAATACAACAAAATAATTGAAAGAAAAGTATCGATACTAACAATATTGTATCATTCGACACCAGCTACCATCATTGCTTACGAGGAAAGCTACCGTTGCTTACTCAAAAGGACATGAGGTATGTTCCAGCCGACGCAGGTTTTCGAATCAGTTTGGTGCACAACCCACTGCACATAAAACCGCATCGAGTATTTATAAACTTCCAGGTGCGGGAACTGGGTTCTCTGAGTTTTAAAACTTTTTGCACCTGAGTGAGAATGGGTTTAAAAACAGAATATAACCCCGCCCGAACCTTCCTTTTATGTTAAATGGATCTTTCGTGCCTGTGGTACCTATTCAGCTATTTTTCCACCCTCAAGTCACCACACTTGTTTGGCGCGTTTCCAAGGTGTTCCAGCCGATGAGTTCTCAAACTGAAAATGATCTAAAACTCATCCTCACCCTTCAGAAAAACTTTGGTTCTGGTTTTAAAACCAGTTCTGATGGCTGGAACATACCAACATACATGTGTTAGGGTACAAGGCACCAGTGATGGACAGCACTGTTTTCAGGTTAAAACGTCCATAACTACTGTTCACGAGCTGATTTTTCAACTCCAACCAAATTTTCCGTTTCCTCTGGGGCTGAAGGAATTATTGGGCTTTTCAAATCGATTGAATTCTATGGTTTTGAGTAAAAGTCGAAAAAGCCGAACCAATTCCTTTCACTGGTTCACAGTCTCATTTCATAGAGGAATTCCATTGAATTACTAAGAAAACTTTTGATTCTGTTTGATTGTGTTAGAATATTATCGCAGAAGAAAGAAAACAAATAACAGCAAAGAATAATGTCAAATACGGAGGGTGTAACCCTAAAATTATTCATCAGTCAACACCACCCAGGAGAGGTTATGGTAAACTGATAGGACTGGCTCCTTATCTCTGCATTTCCCGCCTCCCGACACCTTGACCACTACAAGGATTAGAGGTTAGTAACTAAAAATATTACGCTTCAGATTGGCGCCACATTCAAACGTCTACCAGCTTCTTAACTCTTATTGCAAAAATTCTAAGTTGTGACTGTCCACCACTGACTCACATTTAATTTTTTCACTAAAAAATTACATGTGAAATTAATTAAATTAAATATCATTATCGTTACTTTTTTATGTAGGTACTTTAAAGTTACATTTCCAGCTTTTTCAGTTTGTGAGGATGGAAATGGGAATTTAAGAGCAGGCCAGAAATTTGCCACTGATTATTGTTTGATTTCTCCTTTTCTGAGCAATGACTGGCAGATATTTTTATAGTGCCAAAAATCCCAGCATATATGATAAAAGTTCCAAGTTCAATGTTACTGATTTTTCCTAGTTTTATTTACCTAGTTTAAAAATTGCGTATCTATATTTTCTTTCAACTAGGTATGATTTTTGAACTTAATAATATAAAACTTAGAAATAATTTGATACGACACCACAGCTTTTCTTTTGGTATTCCAATAATATCGAATCCACAGTACTAGTACAAATATCGGATCCACAGTATCGACACAAATATTGACAGAAAGTATCAATATTAGTAAATGCCGAAAGTATCGAACCATCACTAGGGATAATGGAGAATAACCATAATCACGCACCTAAAGCGAGCATGCAGCGGATGCTAAACCTAGTGAGGTTGAACAGAAAGCAGTCACCCGATCAACAAATCACAATGCGGCCCTTGCTATAAAGCTGCGGTTACACTTGCGGTGTTGAGCCCAACACCGAATATTCGCCCATACTCGCCCTATGCTCGGAGTTTGCCGAATCTTGACGCACACCCCGCACACACATGCGGTGTTGGCTCTCAAACCCGAGCATCGACGCATATTCGGGCAGGCGACGATGAACGCAGTTTCGCTGTCACCTTGGAACAACATGGAAGTGGACGAACTCGTGGTGGCGGCAGCCACGTTTGTTGTACTAAGTGGTACTTTACTGCTGCAGCATTATCCTTTTGGATAATCGGATCAACAACACAGCAATAACTCGGAGTGTGGATCGCAGGAAAATGTTTCCTGTGATTCACACTCCGGGTTCACTTATTAATGAACGCGAGCTCTGCGCCTTCAACTTGCCTCGGGAAGCAAACCCGCCAAACACTTGGCCGCATGTGTATGCACTGCACGAATACACTAGTTGGCCAATATTCGCCGTCTTTGACTCGGGACAAAAAACCGCCTTTTGACCGAGCATCCCCGAGCACCAATATTCGCGCGCATTCGGGCATTTGTCCCGCGGTTACACTTGCGGGAAGAGGCCGACGAATATTCGGTGTTGGGCCCAACACCGCAAGTGTAACCGCGGCTTAAGCCTAACGCTTTGTATACGAGTGGCCTCAATTCTATTTGTATGACAAGTGCACTCCGAATTGAGTTCCTGACACACAATGCTCCTGTTCAACTAGGATTGGCTAAAATACTTTTTACGACAGTTAGTAGTACCTCTTGAAGGGATAGTGGAGATTTGAATGTTTTCAGCCAGTAAGTAGTTAGGAACATGGAATGCAACGTCCGTTTCATAGTGACAAATACAATGCAAAAAATAAAAATGAAACAACAATAATTAAAATTCCATCTACAAGTAACTAGGTATAACTAGGTATAATGTAAGTCAGATATATGGCCATATCAATTTGACTGTGAATATTTCGATTACAGTTTGATCATACAGCAGCAACAAACTGGATCATTACTTGTACCTTTGAAATGCCGTAACTAGAGGCAGACATACGCTTGAGGTCACTACAGAAGAGCACATAACAGGCCAAGACTAACCAAAAGGCCTCTACACTTTAAATGAGTGTTCACAAAACGGTTGCTTAAAATATAGGTAATCATTATTAAAAAGTTCAGTGAACCCATGAGAGTCAAATTTATTGGGGAGATAAAATAAAGATAAGTAGTACTTTCACGTACTTTTACGTAAAGCTTTGATACCAGACGATTAGAGAGTTGAAAGCGCATGAGAAGTTTCGCTTCAATTATTACTGATGTCGCTGTTTTCTGGTCGCACAACCTGCGAAACAAACGGATGGTTAGCACAGAGATACTTGTAAGTCGAAATGCGTCAAAATTACGGATGGACAAAAAACAAGGAACTGTTTTTTAAAATAAATTAAAAATACGAAACAGTTTCTCAAAATCTGAAACAACTGCTCCCCAGAAGAACAACCAAAACGGTCCGAAGCTGTTCCCTGAAAACTTCCTGCTTCTGCTTCTTTGGTTTTGAAGCAGGTTCTGTTTTTCACTTTCCCTTAATTTTTCATGAACAATTTTTTGTTTTTAGGACGTCCCTCAGAAGTAACAGACGTTCCTATGTATTTGATCCAGCCAGGAGACGGCAACACTCAGCCGAGAATGAAAAGAGCCGCATTCAAATCCGTTTCAGACCATCCTGAACCTAAATCCGTGAATAAAAAACGTAGGTGTGTATGTCTAAGTGATACAAAATATTGTGTGCGCTGCCCAGACCTCATTTCTCAACCGATTTACATGGTCCTTTCTTTTTTTTTTGTTTGATGCAAAACTCAGTTTAGTTGTGACTTCTAGAAAGAGGGAGAAAACAGGGGTCAATGCTGAAAAACATCGGCTTTTTGGCTAAATCTTGTGTGCGCTGCCCAGGGCTGAATTCTCAACCGATTTACGTGTTTCTTTTTTGTTCGACGCAGAATTCAGTCTAGTTGTGCACTACGTCGCCAGAATTTTGAAATTTATTTCTAGCGGAGGGAAGGGGGGGGGGGGGGGGGTCAATGCCGAAAAACGTGGGTTTTCGACAAAATATTGTGTGTGCTTCCCAGGGCTGAATTCTCAACCGATTTACATGGGTATTTTTTTGTTCGACGCAGAATTCAGTCTAGTTGTGCACTACGTCGCCAGAATTTTGAAATTTATTTCTAGCGGAGGGAAGGGGGGGGGGGGGTCAATGCCGAAAAACGTGGGTTTTCGACAAAATATTGTGTGTGCTTCCCAGGGCTGAATTCTCAACCGATTTACATGGGTATTTTTTTGTTCGACGCAGAATTCAGTCTAGTTGTGCACTACGTCGCCAGAAGTTTGAAATTTATTTCTAGCGGAGGGAAGGGGGGGGGGGGGGGGTCAATGCCGAAAAACGTGGGTTTTCGACAAAATATTGTGTGTGCTTCCCAGGGCTGAATTCTCAACCGATTTACATGGGTATTTTTTTGTTCGACGCAGAATTCAGTCTAGTTGTGCACTACGTCGCCAGAATTTTGAAATTTATTTCTAGCGGAGGGAAGGGGGGGGGGGTCAATGCCGAAAAACGTGGGTTTTCGACAAAATATTGTGTGGGCTTCCCAGGGCTGAATTCTCAACCGATTTACGTGGGTATTTTTTTGTTCGACGCAGAATTCAGTCTAGTTGTGCACTACGTCGCCAGAAGTTTGAAATTTATTTCTAGCGGAGGGAAGGGGGGGGGGGGGTCAATGCCGAAAAACGTGGGTTTTCGACAAAATATTGTGTGTGCTGCCCAGGGCTGAATTCTCAACCGATTTATGTTTCTTTTTTGTTCGACGCAGAATTCAGTCTAGTTGTGCACTACGTCGCCAGAATTTTGAAATTTATTTCTAGCGGAGGTCAATGCCGAAAAACGTGGGTTTTCGACAATATTATTGTGTGTGCTTTCCAGGGCTGAATTCTCAACCAATTTACGTAGGTATTTTTTTGTTCGACGCAGAATTCAGTCTAGTTGTGCACTACGTCACCAGAATTTCGAAATTTATTTCTAGCGGAGGGAAAGGGGCGGGGGGAGGGGTCAATGCCGAAAAACGTGGGTTTTAGACAAAATATTGTGTGCGCTGCCCAGGGCTGAATTCTCAACCGATTTACGTGTGTCTTGTTTTTCGACATTGAATTCAGTCTAGTTGTGCACTACGTCGCCGAAAATTCGGAATTGATTTCAATAGGTTCGGGGGGGGGGGGGGGGGAGAAGGCGTGATCTTGTGCCCACTGCCCGTATTCTCTACTTTCGAAGGTGCCATACGACAATGGGGCTAGCAACCTAATCTTAGATCGATCAACTCATTCACAATATTCTTGGGGCATTGTTATGACGACCACATAAACTACTCTAATGTAGGTAGGCAAACATTTACATAAGCTAGTCACTAGTCACGAAATTAGGTAATTAAATTGCACAATGAATTCATCACAATCATCATAGACCAGTTAAGCTAGGTTCACATGGAGACGCAATTCCTGACGGCAGTCCGGCACGGCTATGCGTTCTGCAATGCTATTGGCCAACGCAAAATGGATTATTGCAACGCAATGTCTTGGATACTTCAAAATCTCCATATATTTTCCGCTGTCGGATCCGTTGCCGCATCTGCGCAGAGGTTACGGCGCACACCTCTCCTGTTTGGTTGTTCAGCCATATTGAAATCCGATACTTATGGTTAATTTTGCGGTTTCGAGTTAGAGCAATTGTTTGTTTTCTGCGTTTGTGTTTTGTTATGATTCCGTTGTCATGTAAACGCCTCTGCGGCAAAAATTCCGGCAAACGCGTTGCCGTGCCGGATTGCCATCCGGAACCGCGTCTCCATGTGAACCTAGCATAACTCACATAATGTGTGAGTAACACACGTAATATGATCGTCTGGAAGTACATAATACTGATATGTCAATAATATATACAATATTCGTGGTGTTCATATAAGTAAATATTGTTAGGTACCCTAGTATTTAATGTTTAATGTTTTTTAAAACTATCCGTATCTGTGTTCTATGAGGTTACCCTCTTTTATATCGAAACTGAGGTACATACTATGGTATTATTATTTTTTATCAGCAAATGTGAGGTTTTTAGCGTACAGTTGGTATATACGGTGGACTTCATTGACGGTGTCTTTGGTTCTTTTGGTTTCATGCGGATTTTTAGTAGGTATCCTGAATCCATATTGTGTATTCCTTATTTTGGGAGATTTTTCCTAGGTTTGAATTTAATATTATTTATGTAAGAACAGACTTCGAGGGGTATACCTACCAATTTTTTTGGTATTTAGTTGGAGAATTTAGAGAGGTACATATGGCTCCTGAATCGTTGAAAAATCACATCCAAGTAATAGTTTGGATGGTTTCATAAAATTAGATTGTATTATCAAATATAATTATTGAGCAAATAAATTCCGAAAGTCGAAAGTCAATTGAAATATTTAGGTATAAGATCAATAGGTACCTAAATTAGTTTCATTACATTCAATGAATCCATTATTCAACTATCCGACGAACATGTTGTGATGGCAACTCATCACATGTTTAGTTTCCGAGTTGTGGGACTTGAGGAGCATCTAGGAGAAGAGTGTGGTGGAACAGCCCGAGCGCTGCCTACAGAAGATTAGATGAACCTACCGGAGCTCAAGAACCTGGGTTATCGCTAGTTATCTCTTATCAGTCGGCTGATGTGTATCGTGTCAAAATTCCAGTGTTCCTGATTCCTAATAGTTCCTAAATATTCCATATGTTCATAATTCATGATTCAGTGCATAATGTTCTGGTGCAGTAAATGTGACAAAACATGTCAATAGACCCCCTCAACTGTCAAATTGCGATGAAAAATGAAAAATTTTTGCCATATCAAAGTTTCATATCCAGGAAAAAGACAGTTTTTATGCAAGACATAATTTGGTATATTCGGGATCAACGCATAAAATAATTTTGTCTACCTACGGGTAGATTTTCATTTCGGACTGAATGCCTTTTTGAATGATGCCTCAAACAGATTTGAATGCCTTTTTCATTGAGGGCAAAAATCTGGTTCCCTAGGGACATTTACGGAGGTGGATTCATCTTTCATCTAATCTTTGCTAGATAGCGCTCAGGCTGTTCCAGTTCCACAACACTCTTCTCCTAGATGCTCCTGTGGGACTTGGATTTGGTAGAATTCGGGGTTGTTGATCTAAAAAAAGGATTATTGTTATTGTTGATTATACAAGTTTCGCTGAACCGAACGGCATATTTTGTTACACTGGCGCCCAACAAAGGCACATTTTGTTACAATATCAACAGGTAATTTATTTCAGTAATTAGTGAACGTCAGATATGTAGTTGTCTATACCTTTCCATTCGAGTCGAACGACAACTGACTAAAATCTCGAACAATCATGTCAAAGGTTTCGTCTCCTCCAGACTCGACCTTCATTTCTTCATCCAGGCGCCCCAATCGTAACCTGTGAAGTCAACAAGTCTTTACTGCTAAAATCAACCGACTGTTTACTCAGGGTGGAGGCTCATTACGTAAGATAAATAGCAAATTCAAGTGGGTCAGAGGGCCAAATATAAGAAACAGGAGACAGTAATATTTTTTTTAAAGTCTGCCAAGATGGGTGGGCAAAATTGACGTTTAGAATCAGTTGGTAAAAAACTGATGCGTCAAAGTGACTGAACAGCAATAAATAGAGTTGCGCTAAATTATTACCCTTGACATCCCTAGCCCTTAAGTTACGTCCACACTATAACGAATGGAGTCGATCGACTCCGTTCGATTCGACTGACTCAGTCGACACGTTCGATTCGTCACTCATCCACATATCTAAAGTAGGTAGTGTGGATGCATGACGAATCGAACGTGCCGACCGAGTCAGTCGAATCGGCGTTGTCCTTCCTAGTGTTTCTTCTAGTGTTCAGCAATTTCTGTGTTCATGGATGAGGAGGCAGATATCCTAGCTGCTGCTGCAGCTGCAGTAGTGCTGGTGCAAACTCAACGACGCTATCTTCGCCCTCGAAGATTTAGGGTGAGGCCAAGCTTGAAGAATGGGAGAAACAAGTATAGTGCGTATAGTGCGTTGGTGGAAACTTTAACGTTTCCTTGTCATTATTCTCCATATTGCACACTTTCACTACACAAACGCCTACAAAACACACTAAAAACGAGAGAACAACGGATGACGAACGAGAAAAGTCGATCGACACGTCCACACAGAGGCGACTCCATTCGATTCACTTTGATCAGACAGACTTTTTCTGGGTCGCAATCGATTCCAATTGATTTGGTTCGACTCAGGTCGATCGACAAGATTCGTTTTCGATTCGTCATAGTGTGGACGCACCTTTAGACCTTTACGACTTCTTCATTGCAGAAATTCGGAACATGCTCCATAAATTCATTTAAACTCAAACCTTAATGAACAAATTTTTAAAACAGACAAAATAAATTTGACCAGGTTTTTCGGGATTTGACCCACTCTGACCTCAGATCAGCCCTTCATCTGACAACTTGTGATGATTAAAATTAGATTTTAAACAGAGTTGTAGAGGTACTTACAGTGTTACGATATCAGCATTGGCAAGGCGGATGGCTGTGTCGAGGGCATCCACACCTGCGTTATCTTTTATGTGCTGGTCAGCCCGATGTTTCAACAGGAGGCATACTTGAGACGTATGACCTACAGATAACATCAACACTAATACACTTCGATCATTTGTTCAACATAAATAATAACAACATTTTGGGCAAGTAGTCATCACTGAAGTGGTACATGGTGTGATTTTAATGAGCTGGTGAATAGTAAAAGTATTCGCGACAAAAGAAACCCAAAGAGTCGGTCTAGACAGGGGTTGCCAATCCCACGTGGGATTCCGCAGTTTTCAACAACAATTCACAAAACAGCCTTTGTTTTCCGTTTCTAATGTATTATCTAATATTGTAGACAATATATTGATTTTAAATGCTCCACTTTTGATCGAAAATACAAGAAAAGAGCCAGAGCTCCAGAACTCGACTTGAGCCCCATTTACACGAGCGGACCGGGCCGGATAAATCCGGGGTGTGCAGCAAGTGTGTCTGTCCGCCCTGCCGTGTAAATGCTCCTCCGAGCCGGTTATGGGCGTTCCCGCTTGCTAGGGAGGCCCAATGGAAATTCCTTCGGATCTAGGGTCCCCCACCCGACGATCCTACTCACCCCACCCGTTCGCCCCGTCACCCTTTGATGTAAACGCATATCCGCTCAGGATCTTCTCCAGGAATAGGTACCTACCAACCTATAAACACGCATATAGTTTAAAAAACGCCTTGCCACATGGGTTTATTATTCTACTGGACAACCTACAGAAATTTTGGCTGTTCATTTATTGTTTCTTTCATGTGAAATAATTGAAATAGCTATTTCTAATGGTTTCCACCAATTTTGGCCACCAAAACACGAATTAGGTACGCTCCTTTTTTTTCAAATTATCTTTGATCGTTGGCTCTTGATTCACCTGTTCAGACTTTCTCTAATGTTATTATACAAACTGATGGTGATTTCAGACAATTTCCCAGGTTTTTGACTCCTAAAAAATCAATTTTGGGAGCTGAACCTTTGGTAAAACCTCAATTTTCGCCTCTTTGATCAAAATAGACTTCACATCTGGTCTTCTCGTTCCAAAAACATTTAAAACGGATACTTCAAAAGCTCATGTTATTAACATGTTATTAAAACGCAAAAAGTACCTATTTGTATACCCATTTTCACTCATAACACTTCTGGGTATATTCTGATCGGGCTGCAAAGTTTCGGGACACAACTAGGGCCCAAATGGAGGATGTGTGCGAAAGAACGACTTTTTTAGACAGAAATTGAAGCCGATATGCATGACACAATGCCGGCGGACAGACATTGCATTTTCTGAATCTACGCGCCTTGAAACGTAAAAGAAAAAAATTTGAGGGGATGTTATAAAAATTGTTTGCTGAGTGAATACATAGGTGTATTATATGGCGGTAATTTTCGGAAGAGATTGTTTACTGGCAGCAGCGCTCCTAGTGCGGAAGTTCGGAATTTTTTCAAAGAAAAACTGAAAACTAAAGTTTTTCGCGTGGTTATGTTGGTTCTTCTGTGGCCCCCCGGTCCTCCACTCCCACTCTCCTTCATGACGCCATTGTTCGTTCCGCGTGCGAAGTTTTCGGATATCTGTTGTTGGTTCTCACTTTTTAGTTTTTCAAAACCTTTAAAACAGTGTTAAAAGTGGTGTTTTTTCGTTGATAATTGGTTGTTCTTCGTTTTTTCGACGTTTTTCGTTCGTACGCAAGTGTCGATGTCGGATTCCGAGCGTGTCTCGGCTCGCGTTAGTTCGCGTCCGGATCGGCGTGTGTCCCCCGACCAACGGGTTGGGGCTTTGGTTTCCTCTCATAATCAGGGGAAACGACGACGCACAGGTTCCGGCCCATTGGCGGAATCAGGAAATCCCAATAGGGATAAATTTTCAGTCCCGGGTACTTCTAAAAAGGGTACTTCCGAAGCGGCCATCCCGCCTATGTGGTGCCGACCGCGGTTGTCCGATTTCGCACCAACTTTAGATTCGGTGTCGAGAGACAACCTACACCAATCAGGGGAAACGACGACGCACAGGTTCCGGCCCATTGGCGGAATCAGGAAATCCCAATAGGGATAAATTTTCAGTCCCGGGTACTTCTAAAAAGGGTACTTCCGAAGCGGCCATCCCGCCTATGTGGTGCCGACCGCGGTTGTCCGATTTCGCACCAACTTTAGATTCGGTGTCGAGAGACAACCTACACCAACCGATCTCGGACGTTGATATTTCCGATGATGATGATGTATCATCAACCTCTTCCTTTGGGTTTGAGGGCTCTCCCGATGGCGAGATGTCCGATTTTTCAGTCGGCATTGGTCCCAAAGAGGACGATGATGAGCCCGTCGAACATAGCCGCCATGAGGTACCGCCGTTGCCGGAGACGCTGCAACGTATTATGGATAAAGCCAAAAAGGCGGAACCTCAACTCGTAAGTATTCACCCGAGCATTGCCTCCACCTGGGAGTCCCAGATGAGGCAGGGTCTCGATCTTGAGTTTTATAAACGGGTTAATGAACAATACAACCCGAATTTTCATTGCCCATCTCTGGCGCCCCCCAAACGGGATGAGGTTGTTGAGGAAGTAATGACTAGCGTCACCGAAAATGCGGATAAGTCCATGGCGACTACGCATAGTTTTGTCTCGAAGGCCTTAGTTGGCATGGGCGAGGCCATGACGTTACTCACTGAAAATCAAAATGTGGATCGCCCGAATTTACGAGACAAAATATTTGATGTTCTCTGGGATACGTCCTCCCTTTTGTGTGCAGGTTTTTTCAGAACCTCGATGACCAGGAGGTCGAGAGTCACGACCTGTTTCAAAGGTAAATACAAACAGTTGGCTTCTCGCTCTAAAGTGGGCCCGCTATATTTATTTGATGAAAAGGCGGAGGGGTGGATCCGTCGGGCCCAGGATGCGTCAAAAGCGGCCCAAATGGTTTACAGACCGCGTCAAAACACGTCCGCTGGACGTTTTGAACCCACATAACCCAGGTAAGACATGCGGGCCGTTTGGCTCTTTTTGCAGATAGGTGGTTGTCAACCCCAGCTTCACAGCCAGTTTTGGACTGGGTTAAAGGGTATAGAATTCCCTTTTCAGTCATCCCGCCACTTTGTGAGGGCATTACTGTTCGGCTTGCCAGTCCGATGTATGACATGGACGCCATGCATAAAAAAATTCAGGAGCTGTTGGGGGCAATTTCAGAAATCTCTGGGCGTGATAACGTTTTTCTCTCGCCGATTTTTCTGGTTCCCAAACCTAATGGGTCATCACGTTTCATTTTAAATTAAAAAAAAAAAAAAAAAAAAAATTAAATGAATATGTGGTTGTTAACCATTTTAAGCTTGAAGACTACAGGTCGGTGTTACATCTGTTGGAACCCAATATGTATGGGGCTTCGGTGGATCTTAAGGATGCTTATTATTTAATCCCAATCGGGCCAGAGGATAGAAAATTCCTAGCGTTTAGATTTCAAGATACGTTTTATGGCATGAACGCTCTACCTATGGGGCTTGCGTCTGCTCCATTTTGCTTTCATAAAGTTTTACGTCCTGTCATGGCTATGTTGAGAGAGCGTAATATACCAATTGTTAACTACCTCGACGATTGTCTCCTGCTCGCGCCCACCCATGACGAATGTGTGCGCGCTCTAGCTTCAACTGCCAGGCTGTTGACAAGCCTAGGTTTTGTTATTAATGAAGAAAAAAGTGTCTTTGAACCGTCCCGCAATTTTGTTTCCTTGGTTTTCTCTTTGATTCAGTAAACATGACTATAGGCCTTCCCGTCGACAGGAGGCGAAAGGTTCTCTCCCTGATTAACTCAAAATTACAGGCACCTGAGGGGACTATTCGAAATTTAGCATCGTTGATAGGGACGTTGATAGCTTGTATGCCCGCCATCCCCTATAGTCAGTTGTATATTAGGTCGTTCGAAAGGGATAGGTATCTCGCATTATTGAATCATAACGATAATTATAACGGGCCTTGTTCTATATCCAATCAATCGCGCGACGATTTAATCTGGTGGACCGTTGCCTTTGAAAAGCCTCCATCTAAAATTCGATCGGATACTTATGATTATGTAATTTTTTCGGATGCGTCTGATACAGGATGGGGGGCGGCATGGGAGTCAGAACGTTCTTGTGGATGGTGGAAGGAACACGAAAAAGGTCTCCACATTAATGAAAAAGAATTTCTAGCGGTGAAATATGCTCTGGAGGTGTTTGCCAGGAACTGGCGGGGACGGTCCATTCTCCTTAGGGTTGACAATGGGACGGCGGTAGCGGTGTTAAATAAATTTGGCAGTGTCCGATTTCCTCACCTTTATACCGCGGCTCGAGCCATAGGGCTTTGTTGTGAATCTAGGGGGTTGTGGATCAAAGCCTCTTATATTAACACAAAAGATAATGTGGAGGCGGACGCTGAGTCACGCCGTAAACTTTCAAGTGGGGAGTGGGGATTGTCACCTCAATATTTTCAAACGATTGTACGGACGTTTGGAATAGCTGAAGTCGACTTGTTTTGTCGGATGACCTACATCAGTGTCCCCAATTTTTCTCTTGGCGGCCTCAGGCGGGAGCTGCAGGGGTGGATGCATTTACCTTTTGCTGGAAGAAATATTTCTTCTACGCCTTTCCCCCTTTTCGCTACTCTCCCGTGTACTACAAAAAGTCAGGGAGGACCAAGCTACGGGAATCGTGGTGGCCCCATTGTGGCCAACACAACCATGGTTTTCAGGTTTCATGAAGTTGGCTAGTTCACAAATATTATGCCTTGGCCCTAATGAAACCTTATTGATGGTGGCAATCTTATCCGGAGAAGTTTCATGAAAAAAGGTAACCCACTTGATGTTATTGGGACTCTTCATAGTTCTCTTGCTCAGACCACGCTTAAGCAATACGCGTCTTCCTACAATTTGTGGATCAACTTCTGTAATAGGGAGCATACAGACCCACTTACCTTTACGACCGCTGACGTTTTACGCTTCTTCCAACACCTGTTGGACGAGACACCTCAGTCATATAATTCTTTCAATACGCATCGGTCTGCCCTTGCGCTGGTAGCCGATTTTGACTTATCACAAGATTACTTAGTGAAGAGATTTCTTAAGGCAGTGTTTCGGCTGCGGCCACCAGCAGCCAAGTACACTTCCACTTGGGACCCCCAACTAGTATTACAGTAATTACAGTATTACAGTAACTAGTATTACAGTATTTTATGTCGGCTTCGGATGACTCCTTGTCCTTTAGAGCTAAAAAATTGGTGGTACTTTTGTTACTGGCGTCTGGTCAACGGATGCAAACGATTTGGTCAATTGAACGGTCGCATATCGTGTTCTCGGATTCTGACGTTCGGATTTATATACCGAGGTTGCTAAAAACGTCTAGGCCCTTCCATAACCATCCCCTTTTTACCCTCTCGTCCGGCCATTTGCGTAGCCTCCAATTTAAAACGATATCTGGCGGACACGGTTGATGTGCAGGGGTCGGCATTGTTTGTTACTCTTCGGCAGCCCTTTCGGCCTGTGACAGTACCTACACTAAGTCGGTGGGTAAGAAATATTATTGGGGCTGCGGGTATAGATTTAAGTATTTTTTCGGCACACTCTACGCGGCACGCTGCTGTTTCATTGGCGGCTCGCCATGGAGTGTCCATCAATGCGATTTTTCGAGCGGCAGGATGGTCGCAAAACTCTAATATGTTTCACGCAGTTTACAATCGCCCATTGTGTTCACAGGCGGACTTTGCGACGGCGGTGTTGTCCTCCGTTTAATTCAGAGCTGCAGCCCTTTGGTGACAAATTGGATGCCCATTGGATGGCCGACTTACCATTTATTTTTGTTTTGATGCCTATCTTGATGCCTATTTTGTTTTTGATGCCTAACTGATGGCCGAATTACCATTTATATTGCCTTTTATATTGACGTTTCTATTGACATCTTCTTATAGGGATCATGTGTTCACTCGGCGCTCTAACCTTGACACGTTGTCATAATTTAGATATGTTCGCCTATTGGCAATCTTATACCATTTCTCTCTGACATTAATATATGTTTCTTGATAGTTGATAGTTGTTATCTAACATTGGTTATTTTCATACCATTAATTGCTCTTTCGCGGCTGTCCGTTCAACTGAACTGCTGTTTTCGTTCTTGCATAAAATGTTACAAGATGTCTCCTGTCTGTTCTCGGTCCATGGTTTCCTAGCTGTCTTCCTATGTGTTCTCCGTTACTGGCGTTTGTTTAATCTTTTCGTTCATGGAAAAGGGGAGGGGGCGTGCTCGACATGAGTCCGACGCCTAGGACGTGGCCATGAATGATACAACTGCCTACCATTCCTCATGTCTAAATGGGTGCCTTTTTTCTTTTCTCAGTGCCCTGGGGAGCTGGTGGAGGAATCTTTGAACAGCTGCCAGTAAACAATCTCTTCCGAAAATTACCGCCATATAATTGTACAATCAACTTACCTTCTGGGAAAGTCGATTGAAATTATATATAGGTAATTGGAGGAAGAGATTGTTACACTCCCACCCGTGAAGTCTGGTTGGGGGACTTCACCACCCTACCCATGCCTCCACCGGCATGTCTTCGAACTTCAATGGCGTCATGAAGGAGAGTGGGAGTGGAGGACCGGGGGGCCACAGAAGAACCAACATAACCACGCGAAAAACTTTAGTTTTCAGTTTTTCTTTGAAAAAATTCCGAACTTCCGCACTAGGAGCGCTGCTGCCAGTAAACAATCTCTTCCTCCAATTACCTATATATAATTTCAATCGACTTTCCCAGAAGGTAAGTTGATTGTACAATTATTCACAGAATAATAAACCAAAACGGTGGAAATTGTTACACAACGGTTTATTATGTTCTTGTATAGATATCCCTTCTGCATAGAACACTGTTTTCTGTGGTCAATATCTACCCTCAGCCGGCCAGACAATGAATAGTAACGATACTTGTGTTTATATTAAAGTAGGTTTATATAAAGCAGGTTCCATTCTAAGAATTTTGAGACTAACCGCACTCTCCTAGGATGAATTGTTCTTGTTCTATGATTTTTCAAATATTCCAGCAGAAAACTAGTCTTTACGCGGTCCAGTCGTGTAAACGGCTGCCCGAGGGGAAAGAAGCCCTCAGCGGAACGAGTTAGGAGGCTCCTGGCCAGGAGAATCGGATTTATCTGGCCCGGTCCGCTCGTATAATGGGCCTTTAGGGCTATCCTGCACAAGCGTATTGACCACAGAAAACAGTGATCTACGCAGAAGGGGCATTTATACAAGGAAATAATAAAACATTGTGTAATAATTTGCATCGTTTTTATTTTTTATCCGAATCTACCTACTCACTTCTCATTTTTGTCTTCATCCCCATCCTTTGTCCATAAAAAAGCACATTCAAACCTTTACATGCCTTTTCAACCGAACAATCCTTATCCATCTCATCTTGATGCTTAAATCAGGCTCCACGCTACGCCATTTTATTTTTTCACCTTCCCACACTCACTTCAGCTTCATGATAGCTCACATTGGTTTGCTGAGTTCCACATTCATAACTTTTGCATTTCGCCCTTACTTAGTCATACCATTAGTTCTCGGTTCATTCTCGTTTATGGAATTCCTCATTCCAATAATCACAGTTTCCGGTCTCATCTCCATCTGCTCGATTATGGACCTCTACAGGAGCATTTTCTTCATCCATGTGTCCCAACATCGAACACAAGGTTATGCATCCTTCATAATCTCCACCTACCCGCCTAATTATTATAATTTGTAAAATTGCATTTTTATCAAAATAACTTCATCAGCACATTACGCGGCAAGAGGGTGAGCCGTCAGTGTCAGCCCATCAGTCAGGACATGTTAACACTGGGAAACGCTTTGATGCGCATTAAAAACCCCACTCGAAACGCCTCACCCAGAGACTGTTTCGTGCGACATGTCTCACCAATTGCACACGTCTATACAACGCGAGACTCCTCGCGGAGGAGTTTCGCGTAGCGTAAACCCACATTTAGAATCCCAGTGATGGAAACCAAAATCCAGCGGGAACTAACCGAGTTGAGTCGCCAGATGGAGGGGCGTGTTGCCAATGGCGTCCTGGACGTTGATGGGGACACCATTCAGGAGCAGGTACTCGCATGCCATCACAGATCCCTGCAAACATTTTTCAGTCACAATGAGTCGTATTTATTCGAAAGCCATCTTTACTAAAACCATTTATCACTTACCAATATGTCCCCACATATTAGATAGGCGGGCACTTCGGTAGATTCCGAGATTAATCTATGTTTTAAAAGAATATTAAGAATAATCTAATATGACAACTGACAACTTTTTTTTTAAATGGAGAGTGCCATAACACGGGGTCTGCACCTGGTAAATTACTGAGGAAATTGATTGTTCAGTTTTTCCACCATAAACTATGTAATTTCGCACATAAATAGAATTTTCTATACAAATTAGGTATGTTCCAACAGACAGCCCTCTTAATGTTACCTACCAGCAGTAAGAGCTTCTCACTAAGCGCACTGCAAGGTGGCGGCCACCCTGGTGTATGTATGTAGTTATGCAAAAAAAATAAAAAACAGTTGGGTTTGTGCTCACTCCAGGATGCTCCAGAGAGGTCAGGTGAAACGATTGAAAATAGGTGAAAAACGCGGTTTTTAGTCTCGTTTTCCTCACAGAAGTGTCCAAGAATTTCAATGAAACTCACACGACTTGTAAAAAAAGCCTTCTGCATTCAAAAGTCCAGCAAAAAATGGGTGTGGCTGTCACGGAAGCCAACTGCAGGCAAACACTGCCACCATTATCTCAACCACGATGAAAATTCATGGTACCTGCTGGAACAAACCTACTAGAAGAATGTGCCTGGACCATTTCTCTGGTCTATGTTGAATTTTACGGAAAAATATCCAAACCGAACCTACCGACCTACTCGATTGTAATTAAACTTGTCCGAATGGAAACAGAGGAATGATGAACTCACAGAAATGATGGCTTGATGGAGATGGGTTCGATTTCCTTGCTCAGAATCCGCCCAAAGCTTGTTTGCCATAAGAGCGATTGCATGGCACATGACTGGGATGTTGTGAGCTTTGGATGCTTTGTGGAGGAGCCTTGTCGGCGAGAGCTTGCTGATGTCTTCTTCATCAACTGGGAAGGAAGTAGATGATAAGAAATAAGTGTTCTCGGATAGGAAATATAACTGCATTACACAACATTGCAGCTGAAACAGAACTCGACGACGTTAAGTACACAACTGATCCTCTTTTTGTGAGCTGTATTGCGTGACATCTGATTCTCTAATCCCACCAAGAATTTTTTTCACGGAGAGCCCCCCCCCCCCCCCCCCGTAGCACCTCTTTTTTCTTTTTCAAAAATCTCTCGTGAAAGTAGGTCAGTGCCTTCCCTCCCCACCCTACCATCAATCCTTTGAGAAAACGCTGCAAATTATTACACAACAGTTTACTACTTACCTGTAGTTGCCCCTTCGGCTTAGATCACTGTGTTGTGGGTCAACGCCTCCCCCCCCCCCCCCCCCCCTCCCATCAGGAGCCGGCACGGGAATTACAGTTTCATAAAAATGCGTGGGATTCAGTATTTCAATTATTATAAAACCTTGATAATTTCCTCTTCTTCGCTTCCAATTTTCTAATTTCATCATCGCATTGAATTGCATGCAATCCACTGAAAACCAGTGACTTCCAACTGAATCCCAATAAATTGATTGATTGATTGAAATCCAATTCCAATTGAAATATCTATTGAAAACCATTGGAAACGATACCCCCAATATTAGACTCAATTAAATTCAATTTGCAAATTAAACTCCCATTCCCAATATTGGGTAAAAGATTGTTGCGGCGTCCCTAGCAATGATACCTGGGCTGAATGTACAAAATCTGATTCACCCTCCTGTTGACAAAGCCTGTCGGTGCAAACTTTGGGGCCTTACTGTGAACGAACGACTGGACGTAAAATGCTCCGGGCGGTCTCACAAAACTCCCAAGTTCAAGAACTATTTAAAAACGTAAAAAAATTCGAGGTAGCGGCGTCCTGGAGATTTCAACCCCTATTTTTCATCCCTTAGAAATGACTGACATTAACATCGAGCTTCGCTGACCAACCAGATCCCAAATGGGACCTACAAACCAAATTTCACTAAGGAAACTACGAAGTACGGCGTACGGACAGTAATATCCTTATTGCATTTTCGGATTCGACATACCTTGAAACGGGAACAATCAAATTTGGAGCGAGGGGGGGGGGGGGGTTAATTTTTTTGTTTTTCCATGCTCGATTCCAAAGGTTCATTATTGAAAATAATAAACCAAAATAAAGTAGTTATGTAGTATTAGTTAGTTAATATAGTAGCTTGACAAGCAGATCAGGTATTGCAGGGAATGTGTGTCTGGAGGCTGGATTCAAACCGGAGCTGTCGAGACCTACTAAGGCCCACTTTCACCAGAAAATTATTTAATGGAGTTTAGCCAAACTCCATTAAAGTTAACGTCGAGATTTAAACCTGGAAAGGCAGCTGGTGTCTTTCACAAACCCAAACGTCGGTTAAACCCAGTTAGAAATAACGAAGTTTGCCTGACGGAGTTTAGTTTAAAATGTCCAAGCAAAAGTTGGACAATATGACGCGCCGGGACTATAAACTCGTCAAAACAACAACAACCACCAATCAGCTGATGTCGATTCCCACTTCCATTGTTCCGCTGTAATAATGAACTGTAAATTGTCAAAGTGATTTCTGATTTACAACGACTCCAGTCACGAGGTAAGGTACCTATAATATCATTGTGGAATACACAGTATAGAGTAAATACCAATACAATGCCAACTCGTGTGAATTCATTTCACAACCGTATAACAACAAAACCGAAAATCAGCTGTAAGCTAGGTGGCCATGTTGGGATCTCACGGCTAACGGAGATTAGAGACGTTAACTAGTCGGATTTCAGGTGTTTAAACTCCAGCCGCCTCGGTGGGAGTTTAAACTCGCACAGAGCTCTGGTGAAAGACAGATAACGGTAAACTCCGTTAATTTGCAACCTCTTCCGGGTTAAACTCGTTCCAAATTTTTGGTGAAAGTGTGCCTAAGCTGGTAGGTTGAGGGGCTGGCTCCTTGTGACGTCACAACAGCGGTCGACTTCTACGCCTCTTCCCCTGTGACTGACCGCTTTCCACTGCTATTGTTCTTATAATTCTTCGATTATGATGCGATTTTCCCACCTTTGTCTCGCCGTTTTCCCAGGTGATAATCAGCTGTGGTATTTTCAAGTCTTGCTAGAGGTTATGAGGTATTACTAGTCACTATTGAATAGGTAATTGATGTGATTTGTTGAACTTTTTCTTGAGTACCGACGCTCGGTGTATTTTGTTACTATGTTTACATGCACTACTGTACCTAATATGGTAAGTTTTAGTTTTACTAGGTTTCATTGTTCTATTATACATGAGAGCTGTATGTATTTATAGGTAATAACACCCGTTTAACCTAGGTATTCCGCCGATGAGTACTGCTGTTTAACTGATTGAATTTGGGGTGAGTATCTACTCAAACAGACGATTTTGTGGACACTTTCTGAAATATTCTGTTCAAACGCTGTAAATTATTACACAATGGTTTGTTATTTACCTGTATAGATGCCCCTTCTGCGTAGATCACTCTTTTCTGTGGTCAATACCCTCGAGCTCCCCCCAGGATAGCCCTAAATGGAGTACTGGAGCCGGCCCGGGAATTAAAGAAGGTATGTTACAATTACCGAAGTACCTACCTATGATTTTAATTTTGTTCCCGTACCTTATTTGATCCCGTTTTACCTTACAATTATACCTATTTCAGTTTTAAACTTGTATCATATTTTGATAATAAGTTAGTATGTACCTATATTAAAATGTTCCACTTGCGTAAGTTCGTACATCATTTTCATAAAAATGTATTGCTCTAAAAGTTAGTTCTCATGCATTCAAAACCTATTGATTCCGCTGCCCAGGTGCCTTGCTTCAAAATAAATCTACGTTCATCTGTCAGGTAACCACAATCCAACCTAATTTATATCAAGGATCATCCCAAAATGTGGCTAATATATTAGTAGGTCCCGGAAACTTGAAGGGCGAGTAAAAGACTCAGCAAAAGGAGCAAAACGTTACAGTTTGACCGGCTTCAGCCCAGCCACCATGGCAATTTTGGACCTAACATCGAAGGCTCCGTTCAAACCCCCCAAAATTAAGCTGGGATTCAACCTCTGAAGTTCTAGGACTGACGTCTAAAAGAGATGACGAATACGTTGCTACGAGCATAGAGGATAAGCTGTTGTGAACTAAATGTCGAGAGCCATCCAAGTAACGAATTTGAATTTCTAAAACAGCTACCTGTCACGTTATCATCGCCGTCCGTCGAATCGTCATCACTGTTCAATTCCACAATAGGAGATGAAGCCACTGAAATCAGTTCTTCACCAACAACAGCGACCTCTGCTGCCGAACTCTGTTCTTGACAACTGTTAGCGCGTCCTTCTTCTTTTAAAGGTTTGTTTTTAGAATTGTTTTCCATCGACCTGAGAAAAACCATTTTAAAAGATTATTTCTATAAGTCCTTCGGAATTCATCGATTTCAGGTCAATACAAAATATAAACTCTTAAAGTTGACAATAGATTATTCATCCTTTGATGACCACACGATTTCAGTATACGTAAAGTTTTTATGTGAGCAAACACACACCACAAACAAATAATACTATTTTTATATAAATGATGGTGAACAGATATGACAATGTCTTACTTGGCCCGTCTTCTGAGTTTACGCACTGACCATTTCCTCTTGGGGCGCAATGGTGAGATGGAGAGGGGAGCGACAAAATCTTTGTTCACCCACTTCCTCCGAATGTAAGCTTCTCTCACTAACCTGTACCACATAACAACTGGATAAATCAATGGATGAGACACAGGACATAAAAGACATCAATTTGATTGAACAACAATTTCAATTGTCGGAGTTTGGTAGAGGCAGCAGGAGTGGATATGCGTTTTGTTAACCTGCACGTGTGAATCTAATCTTATTTTGGACGCACGTTCCCACTCTCCCTATCACGTTCCCGCTCTCGCTTTGGTGATCGCCAATGTCCGGCTTGCCAGATAAGGCACAGCCTCTAGTTCTAAGCAAACTAGATTGCCACCATCAAGTCTTCGTGACACCCAGTCTCCATATATTTACAATTATTACAATTGGTACATAAAATACAAGATAGTCCATGCGCAACTGGTACAACCAGAAAAGCTGAACATCACACAACTGTTATATTGGCTCTTAAAACATATTTCTTGGTCAAGCAGCAATGGGAAATTTCTGTGTGTAGGAATTTATTATTTTTGACCTCAGAATCGGATTTAGCACCCCCGAAACCCCCCCTCACCCACTGCCAATTTTCATCTCAAAACTCTGTATAGCTTGGGCAACAAAATGATAGAACGAAACCGAAATGACGTCATAACTGGATGGCGCTGAGGGTTCCCCCCCGGCGGACATAGGGGTGAGGGCATTTACCTATGACGTCATCTCGCTTTCTTTCCACTGGTTTATCACCCACTTTCGATCATCAGGTACCCCTCATATAGCACCTTTTCGGAAAGCTCTCGCAGAGATCTTTTACTGAAGAAAATAAACGAGAACGGGTGCAACTGCCCATTGGTAGACTCCCATCCAAACATCTGGACACTTGTGGAGTGCCACCCCACAAGACAGGCATCATTCTCGCACGTTATCCTCCCATAAACATTATTCCACATAAAGAGTTAGGCATAACGTGGTGTCGAGAGCCTAAGCCAAACCATAAACGAGAGAACAATCAAAATTAAATTAAAGAGCACAATGAAAACACTCACGCATTACAAGTCGGTGAAGCAACTGCAACTGTGTCATCAATTTTGGCCTCATAAATTTTATTAACTACTTCGTTACCTAGTTCGGCCATCACCTGGAAGGAAATGAGAAAAAACAGGGTATTAAATAACAATTTCCAAGTGATTATTTACTGATTACCTTATAATTCACGTGAGGAACTTGGACAAGGGGCTACAGCTAATTAAGTAAATTCACCAAAATACCAACCTTTAAAATTTCTGGTTCCCACGCATCAAGGGTTAGAGATCGTACTTTGCTGTAATGTACCCCAAGACTTCGATGAACTCCCGAACAGTCTGGAGCAGAAAATAACTGAGTCCAACAGAAGATGATAGATATATAATCAATAAATAACTGATTCATTACGGCAAATCACAGTACCTATACACAATGTAACACCAAGGTTGATGCTCGCCCACCTGGGCTCCGGTGATTTGCAGTCACAGCATAATTCGTTGCCGGGGATCCTTGCTAGCTGCTCCCAGATCCTGGAGGATTACATCAGAGATTACACTCGTAGAAGTGTGATAGGCACAACTAGAAGCAACTTGAACCATGTCTCAAGGTAGGCCTATTCAAACATGATCAATATCGTCTCACTTGGTTTTACGATTGTTGTTACTCGAGTCGTCTTTGGTGGAATTGCTGAGGCTGCCCGAATCGGAAGACGAACCTCTTGAAGTGCACATCTCAGTGGACAGATTGTGTGCAGCACTTATCGCCTGCTGTAGAGCTGAGATCCAATTTTGAAATGTGTCTTCGGAATCCGCTTGCAGCATGTGGGATCTATAGTAACAACCAAAGCCCAGCGAATCATTTCGACTGTGAGGAATGGGGCAGGAAGGGAAGCTGCTCATGCGACAGATGAAATGTAAACAGGCATTTCAAACTGGGGCTTTATGTCAGCCTGACCTGACAGAAGGACCAGAATTTGTTCCAATTATTTCGCTCAATGCTAACAATGAGGAATTTACATGCATTTTTTTAAATTCTTCAAACTGTAGTTATAACGGAGAGCTTTCCAAAAAGGTGCTGTATGATGGGTCGGAGATGAAAGGAAGTGGGTGAAAAAGGGGATGGAGAAACCGTGGGACACCATCTGGTATGTATCACCCTCTCGCTCCAGCACATGGGAACCTAGTGCGAGGAATATAAATACCAGATGACGTCACGCGTTTTTATTTCTCTGGTTTATTCCCGCCAAACTACTCAGATTTTGGAGCTGAAAATTGGGATACAGGGGATTTCGAGGGTGCTGCACCCTTTTGCCATGGGTGGTGAGTGACGTTTCCTCGTATCCTAACATAAAGGTGCATACAAAGAATTTGCCAAATATTTGTCAATAAAGAATTCGCCAATTATCCGCATAAACCTCTGCACTACGAAACAGAATTTTGAACGGTTCTGGTGAGACGACTCGTCCCTAGCAATGCCAGGTTTGGTAAAGAAGTTCAACATGGTTCATGGACGTTCTCCATGAGTGACTGGGAATCGAGACTAAGGGACGCCCCTTGCGCTTTTGGTGACAAGTTTTAATACATTTCTTGAGTAGGTACACCGATATTCAATATGAACTCCATCGAGCACCATGGTGTGTTGGTTTGCCTGGACTCGCATTCCACCAGTCACTAGTTCGAATCATTCCGGTGTATCAGCAGCCCCCCCCCCCCCCCCCCACCATTTTCAACCACAACCTTCACTTTAGATATGTCACTAGATGAAGCACTGTAAAACCCTTTGACACTAGAGCGTCAGTGACGTCTAGTCGCGGTCCCCAGGCTCTCGAGAGAACTAAATCCATAATATTCACCTCTGAGGGCCGGTTTCACCAATACTTCCTTACCATGGTTAAAATAGACCACTGTTATTTTATCGAGTCGAAGATTAGAAGCTTTTGTTAAGGACAATTTGGTTTCACGAGTGTAATCAAAGATTACAATGTTTTCAAAAAACGCCGATTTTACTTTTAAACGCCGATTTAACAGTACCATGGAGGCACTGGCCCGCCAAAATGGAGGCACTGGGGATGATTACGATTGATAACACAGTTGCTGAAGTGCAATGTGAGGTTAAGTGCCTACTTGTGCTTTGTTTTTTGGTTTACTGGTTACATTGTCGATTTAGTGTTACGTTTACTTTTGAAAGAAAGTTTGTTGACTGTCGAAATCGCGGAAACCAGCATGGAGTCAGTGTAGCAAAAACAAAAACACGGACCGAAGTGTGAAGACAGATTTTGGTTGACACTGTTCGCAAGTATTTCAACATTAATGAGTGTAAGAAAACTGAGGGTGCTTTATCTGTCGTTCCTATTATAAATTTTTTTTATGCAGTACATCATAATTTTCAATGTCCCGCTAAGGTAGGTAGGTATGTACCTACACAATTTCTCACAAACAAATGGTCCGATTTCACTACAATTTGATGGGCAGGTAGTTGATTGTGCTTTACGAATTCAATGCGATTGGAATTTTATAGTTTTATTGCTAATTTTAAATTTTATAGCTCAAATAAGCTTGCGCAAATGCGAAATCCCTACCTCTCAAACCGAAAATGGTCAAAAAATCGCAGCATTAATTATCCAAAGAACTGCATGATCCACTACAACTTTTTTGTTTGTAGTTGTTTCTCTCTTCCATCAGTTCACAGAAACGAGAAAGCTTGCGTCTTTTCACTTCATTATAATCTAGGTACCTCGCCACAGAATCCATAATATCATCAAGCTCAAATTAATATGCTCTCTCTCTCTCATCCATCGATGACCGGCAAATTGTGAAGTCTTCAATCTTCGTCCTCCAATACCAGCAGAAATGCCCTAATCAGTCCCCTACTCATTTCTGTAGATGTACAATAATAATAATAATATCAGGATTAATAATAATAGAAGAATGTGTCGCATGAAACCTGTCGAACTGGTCATATGGCGAAGCGGTAAAACGTTGATTTAGAATGCTGAACACCCAAAATCGGCTGGTTAGTTTTGATAGTCGATTGGTCTTTTTTGATCATCGACCTATCTTAAACGAAGTTTGTGAAACCGGACACCAGCGTTTAACACCTGATATCTTAGGTTTAATGGGTAAACGGTGATTAAAAACTTTGGTGAAACCGGCCCTGAAAGTGTTTGAAACCAAACCGTGCCAATTAAGTTAAAGTTTTTGAAGCCAACCTGGATGGGGTGACAACCTCAAAGCAGAATCTCCGTTCTGAGTCCATAGCCGGTTTTACTGTGCAGAGCCTCAGATCTTCTTCCATAACGGTGTAGCTGTCTTCCCCTGTAAGTCTCACAGGCATGAGCGGTGGAAGGGAATAAAGCCAAAGAACATACATAAGCAAATAAGTGAAAAATGCAAAGAATATGGTGGGGCACAGTGCTAAGGCCACACAGAACGTACTGCCCAGTTTTAGTATGCAAGGCAAGCGAACACGTCGGTGCTGACTGGCTAACGGCAGTATATCTATCAGCTTAACAAATGTTGAGATTAATCCTGCCGATCTTGCTATCTATCAGGTAACATACACGTGAACTATCTACCTGATAAATAGGACTACCAGCTGGATGAAAAATAAACAACAGACTCAGTCAGTCGACGCAAGGTGCACCATTTTCACTATCAATTGGTTTTAATGAGTTTATTCGGTGGAAAACAGTTAACTATAAAAACGAGGTAAATTTATCCTTCAGCTCAATTCGGATATTGAAAACTGGCCCAAAATCAATCAAGCAGTACTGGGACGTAGCAAATTTGCGACAATGAACATCTTGGTGGCTGTATTAACAACAATTCTGAGAAACTCAAGCACAAATTGATATAAAAACGCTTGAAATGTGCCAAAATTAGATTAACAGATGTTTGAAAAGGAACAGGGATTGATAGCATTTAGAGTACATGGTGGTAAGACAACAGTATGTGGCCACATTATATTTCAGTATCCATGATACGAGTAATTTAAAGCCAAAATATTCAAAGAAGTGTCAACAAATCCCACAATTTTTCAGTTTTATTATTTAGGTAACTACGGGTCACTCATAATTACGTTTTCTTTCCAACACCTAAATGAAAATAAATGTTGAATGATTTCTGTTTCAAATCCTCTTTATCAGTAGCAGCACCAAATTCTTATCAAATATCTGTAACCACCTCACTGTAACTTCTGCAACTGATTCAGCTTGTAAGCATTGTGCCCTGAAAAGACAAGCATCGACAAGCTTGCGAGTTTTGTTGAAAAAGCGTAACAAAAGCAATTTTAGTGACCCAAGAGTGAGCGTGCTGAACTGATTATGAAATTCACCGTAAGGCGAAGCAGACCGCCAAGGCATGAGTGCCGATATGCGCTCGAGAAACCAAACCAGATCAAATTGACGCCAATGAAAGTTTGTCATTGCAAGTTTTCAATAAGTGGGTACCATCACATTGGAAATATCGCCGATTCAGAACCGACGTATTGCCGAACTACTACTGCACTGAATCGTGATTAGTTCCTAGCAACACCACAAGTTGCAGCATTAGTGAATTTTCTAAGTAATGCACCTGAACGACCTAAAGCCTCAAAACAATCAACTGTTCATGGTTGCTGAAACATAAAATCCCAAATATCAAAACTTCTTTCGCTCTCCAAACTCGCCAAGTAATAATTACTTGACTGGCAAGTGAAGCAAAAGAAGTAACTATTGTTTATTGAAGAAACTACCATCTTCTAGTATTTTAGTTTAAAAACTCAAGTTTCAACATTTAAATCCCCCACTGATCAATCTGGACATTTTTTCTGCTATTGGATTTGGGCATTGGTGATGATTTTTGAACGAGGTACCTACTGAATTCGAGATGAAATGATCCAGCAGGGCTAAAAATGAAGACTAGACGTTTTTGGGCGTGGTGGTTTCAAAGCGGTGCGTTACTGTTCACGAAATACCTGGACGGCCTTGTTTTAAGGTTAAGCACATATTATGCTAGTCAGTGATTTCAAGTGGAGTCATCCTTACCGAATTTCTTTTCGCGCTTGACTGGAGAAATACAATGGAACAAGGTAATCAAATGAATCAAAATTTGAACGGGTGCACTTAAAGGTATCAGTGTTATCAAGGTATATTATAGTTGAAAGAATCTTGAGAGAGGTATACACACTGAGTTGGACAGTATCAGGCACTTCACACCAAATACGAATACCCCACAAGTTATGGTCAGTATTCCATTGAGAATGTCAGTAGGCACAAATGAACTAACACCTACTACAGTTTCTTTATGGCTTTCAACAGTTAACACTGTTAAGCCTGGTTCACTGGAGCAGACCCACCTACAGGCTCTAATACCATCGAACCAATCAATTCAATTCAATATCTGGTTTGCATACAAATGAAAAATCTGCTCATAAACCTTGGATTTTTTTATGAATGTTAATTTGAACACCAATAATAATAATATAAATTTACATGTCCTAGCCCGTATCGTATGCTGCCAACAGTAAACAATGCCCGAGTCGTCGAACCCCAACAAATTTCCTATGCTTTAAATGTATTTTGTAACTAACAGATTTTTCTTGGTACAAGTATAATTACTACGCTATTTACCAAGTTATAAATACTATCCATGACAAAATTACGGTTTTTATATTTTGTTCTCGAGTAGTTTTTGCGCGATTACACGTTTCCATTTAGATTTTTATGGATTATACAGCATGCACGATGGCTACGTAAGAACCAGTCGAGACCGAGGGGAGAACAAGGTTTCCATCATCTGTCACGAGTTTGGCAGTGCCGCATTCTTGAGTTGCCTATCCTTTGTGGATGCTCATTATAAAAAAGGAGCGAAATCTCCACATATACATAGTTGACGAATCCTGAAGACTTTCGCAAGATTAAGTACTTCCTGCTTTGGTTTTCATAGTTGATTTTTGCTTCAAAAACTACTGTGAAGTAATAACTGTGTTAAAGGTACCACTCCAGACTACGATTCCATACTGAATATCAGGCTGTCACATGCTGTAGTAAACCGGTTCCAGTTTGTCTTTCTGTCGAATTTTCGTAATAATGTAAAAAATAAATTTTTTAAATTGCATTTTCGGATTCTACATACCTTGAAACGTAAACCATCAAACTTTGAGAGGGGTTTGGAATTGTTTTTTCATGTTAGATTCCAAAGGTTCATTATTGAAAATAATAAACCAAAATTTCTAGTGACCTTTTTAATTTCATTACAGCAGTAGTGCATATGAGAGTGCCATCCAGATCCTGTTCTATCATGATTCCTAGCTAGGTACCTACTTATGATGGTGTGGGAGCCCATCCTAACACTATTTTACTTTTCGACAACATCTGACGTATTACTGTCATAAAACACCCTTTTTTTTCTACAAGTCAAGAAAGAAGATTCTGAGGAAAATTCAACATCATAACCTCTAAAGCAACGTTAAACGTAATAATTAACCAGGAATTTATTCAACTGGGTTGACCATTCAAGGAGGAAATGTATCAGAGTAATCATGACAGATGATCCGCCAAGATGTGGCAATCCAGCAAATATCTTGAGGAATTGGGTTGCCTCATCCATGTTTGACGTAGCCAATAAAATTAACAAACATGATGCCGCAACACATCAACATGGCAACCAGGCTTAACACCAAATGCAATATATTATTTTCCATTCTACCAACGCTAAGAAGAATAAATCAATCAGGAATCAAAATATGTATGTGAAACTCACCTGTCCTTTTTCTGTAGACAAGCTGGTTATCCTTCAACAAAAACCACCGCCTGTGCCAAGTTTTGAATGCGTTGGTTGTCCTTTTGAACAAATAGCCTACAAAAGAATTTCACAAAGCTCTTTAAAACTATAAAAATAGTAACTGAACAAAATTCGTAAATGCAAAATGCGTAACTGTTTTGTTGGTAACAAAAATATTGAAGCAAGAACATCATCATTATGAAACAAGAGTTTCACAGAGTCGAACAATCTTAGGTACTAAACATAGGTAATCTATCAGTGCAGGTCGATCAATTTCTTCTATCAACGCAATCTCTTCTATCAGAGATTTGCAACTGTCGAGAGTATTCTGGCGTAGGAGAAGGATGGCCCCGTAATCAAAGTGATAGGCAGCAACTGTGCTGTGGATAGATGGGATGCGGCGAAGTCACAGAGTATCCAGATTGGAGAGAGTGAGTAACCCAATCCGCGAGGTTACACATCAGCCAGAACCAGTTGCTTTGAGAAAAGAACTCTGGAGTGAATGGACATTTGAGAAGAATGTCTGAAGACAGATGGCAACAGGAGGTAGGAGAAAAAAGGGGTGTCAAGGGTCATGTGAAGAGCAGGAGTTCTGGACTCCATGTGACAGATAAAAACCCGTGGTGCAGGAACTCCTGGTGACAGGCAATAATAAGCAACTCCTGGTAAGGGAAAAACCACAAAAAGAGAGAAGAAACAGGATAAAACGGTGAGCTGGAGCTGGCTGCACCAAAAAATGAAATCCATTCCCCAACAACAATACGTAAAGAAAAATGCAGAAGTCCACCAAACCTGCTTGCAGTGCTTGTGGTTTCCAAGTTGGTGTTGGTCGTCAAGCGCACTGGGAAGTTCACAAACTGGTTTGCTACTGGTTTGTAAGTCACCCAAAAACCACAGTGAGCAAACCTAATACTGCCACCTACAACAGCTGAACTATTGGGTGGTTCAGAGTGTGTCATTTGCCTTGGCAGTCAAGGATGGATCCGTAACACACTTAAACTTAGGAAACTCCAATCCCATATTAGATAACAAGAGGTTTTACCTTGCATTGGACCTGCGAGAGGGTTTCCCTCCATTTGGTTGACAAGAGCATGTCTTGTATCCAACTTCTTCTCCAACTCTTTGGATCCAGTTTGAAGATCTGAAACCTTTAGGAACAACAAAAAATGATAAATATTACTGCACATATCACAACACTGCAGATTAGATTGGTAAAACCAAAACTGATACATAGATTGTTTCAGGTGTGGTGAACATCTGAAAAAGCTGAGTGGTGTTAGTCACGTAATGGCTACTGAACTACGTACTTCGAGATAAAACGTTACATAAAAGGTAATGTTGGGAAATGATAAATCACCAATCACTGATGATAATCAATGCTGAGTTTATATAAAAATGGAAACTGTTGGAGTTAACACCACCACATTATCATCGTCAACAAAACAACCACAGCTTTCATGGCGGAAGCTCAAGTTTTTCCTGTTTTTGAGGAACTGCATTGTCCAGAGCATAAATAGCGGGAGCCTACACCCCAAATGGTACTCGAAACGCTCGTTCAACCACACGCATATACGTTCTGTCCACTGATCCTTAATGGGATCGTCCAGTGGAAGTGTACTCGAGCAGCGCGGCGCTTTGTGCTTCACAAGCAGCAACGAGTGACATGTGCTACAGATCCAACTACATTGAGTTATATGTGGTAACGTCCACTCGAAGAGTGGCAGCGCGCTACAAGCAGCAGATCCAAAACAAATTTGGATCTGCCGATCGTTCAATACCTGTCAGTATCACCTTCCTACTGGTTTTGGTAGGAATTCTTGGCTACGTGGAATTCCACGTAAATGAAAGTTGGAATCGCCAACAGACGGTTTGTCGGAACACCTAACTATTCTGTACCATTTCACTCGTATCCCTGGTCATTTCGAGTCAGTTAACGCCAGGCCCCGTTTTGAGAAGGTGAAAATTACCCTCTGCACAGAAAATGGATCAAAACACCGAAAAATTAAGTAGTGCCACTCGGAGTGCCTTTTGGAGAGGATTGGGTCCACCCAACATGATCTTTGATTCAACATCCGTCTTTGCAAATGGTTGCTACTTTTGAGGAAATAATCTTCCTCTGGGTCCATGACAAATAAGAAGGAACAGTCCCCACTTTCCTTGAATACACTTGAAAACAAACTGAAGCCCGACATGCAAAGGCGCTTGCAGTGGACGACCACTGTCAATCGCAGCCGCTTGTGTCGCGTTTAGCCCTGCGCCACTTAAATACGCTTCCACTGGACGACGAACATTAGGACCCAGATCCATATTTGTGAGTTTAAAGGTATTGGATTTTTCCAGACTTCACTCTGTCCGAGTGCATTTCAGACTGTTGTGTACCCAATGGGTATTTCCATAAATAATATTACAACTCGAAGAGAAATGAAAACATGGTGTAATACTCTTCAAGAGCTAACCAATGCTAAACACAACGCAACATTCGATCATTCGAATGAAGGATCTTCTTACATCATCGTTCAATTTCCTCAGGAACGTCTGCAAGCTCTCGCACAAGTCTGAACCTTGATGGAAGTACGTAACGTTAGCATGCATATACGATGACAGCTGAAACAAGGGAAACAAAGGAATAAAGACTGAGGAACCATACGCTCAAAATATTTTGTAAAACTAATTTTTATTACAATAGTTCAGTTCTTCTATTTACAGGGTTTCTCAAGACAAAATTTTAGAGGGTTGCACAGATTTGTCCCTTGGGTGACCAATGTTAATTAGGACTTGGTGAAACAATGTAAGCCTGAACCACTTGAAACAGGAGGCCCCAGTTCGCAACCCACTGATACAACATATTATGCCTGATATTTAAAAGTCTTTGCCACACCAAAGCGCCTTTGAATGGCTTGCAAGACGGGAGCGGGATGGCTGGATGGTGGACCCACAACACAATGAGGACACTGGAAACAGCTGACGTTTTGCTTGGCAACTACTTAGTACTGATCCCACCAGTTTCCTTCGTTTTCCAGGGCGCCCACACCATGAGCAACTGTCTCCAACAACTTTCATCCTAAGACCATTGACTACGGCGACTAACTGTCACGACAGGAAGGACTGGGCAGGGACAGACTATTCACTCTGTCTGAGGCCGTGCCCACCAACAGCTGTGTGTCTGTCTCACCACTACGTATGTGGGCCTATGAATGGTTCTTTACACTTCAGGGGAAATCCAAAACAATTGTTCAGCAAAATGTCGCCCAAGTGTACCAAGTATCTAAGCAACTAGGATAATGATAGTCATACGTACATCAGAATCTTGGGGTATATCATACAAACAACACAAACGAGGCATAGTAACACTGTACAAGGTACAATTACCAACTTAACAATTTCGTGTAGAAGAAGCAACTGCTCGTAGTTTGTATTTTGTTTGTTTACATATCTTGAGTCATTTATATTTCAAGAAAACGGTATCTATTTTTCAGGGGATGTGACTAATACAATACACTTATCAGAAAAAAAACCAGTAACATACTCCTTCCCATGCTTCTCCCATTCTTCTGAGATACTATACCAGATGTCTGACAAGAATCCCCCCCCCACCACCCTATTATCATTAGGAAGCATGTTAGAACACTATTTCAAACGGAAACTCCTCAAGTATCAAGGTAGAACCAAAGAAACTAAAATAGATCTCATAACAAAAAATGAAATTTCATAAAATTGTTAACATTTTAAAATTTAGACATCAATTTTGAATTTTGTTTTTTCAAATGAGAATTTCCACTTTTGGTTTATTATTTTCAATAATGAACCATTGGAATCGAGCATGAAAAAAAAAATTCTTACCCCCCCTCAAAATTTGATGGTTTACGTTTCAAGATATGTAGAATCCAAAACTGCAATAAAAATATTTCTGTCTGTCCGCCGTACGCCGTACGGGCCACTTTTCTTAGTTACCATGAAAAAAAATTGATGAAATTCGGGTTATAGGTTCCGTTCGGCGTCTAGTTGGTCCTCGAAGCTCGACGTTACTGTGAGTCATCTCTAAGGGGTTCAAAATAGGGGTTGAAATTTTCAAAACGCCTATACCATTTTTTTACGTAAATATTTTTACGGTTTAAAATAGTTCTTGAACTTGCGAGTTTTTTAAGACCATCCGGAGCATCGTACGTCCAGCCGTTCGTTCACAGTAAGGCCCCGAAGTTTGCACCGACAGGCATTTTCGACTCCAGTGTGAATGAAATTGTATACAATTCAAACCAAATCTCGTAACCAGAGACGCGCCCACAATAGGAATTTGTGAATACGGCCAATCATTGGTAGGGATCACCTGATTATATTGGCGGAGTATGAAGTCGAGTTGGTTGTTCTGTGATATTATTTAATTTGAAAAATGATGGCTCTATTGGAGTTTGTTGGTAGGTAGTGAAACTTGAACAAACGTTGAAGTATTATTGATGGGTAAATTATTACACAACGGTAAATTATACCATCTACGTAGAAGGGGCTGGAGTTTGTTGGTAGGTACTTTTGCGACTTTTTTCACTCCTCATCAACAATTTCTTTTCAGAACTTCATTATGTGTGTTTCTTTTTGTTAGGTACTGTTTGTCATCGGCAGAATTATTTTAGCAACATTCAACTCGTGATTTAGGTAGGTACCTAGTAACGAGTACGGGGTTAGGTACTAACCTACGGAGTGTCTGCGATCTACATAATATGCATATAATAGAATAGTACATATCATATTATATAGACGGGTTATCTATACATAGAGCTGTGATCTGTAAGAGAAGGGTATTCTATACAAAATAATAAACCGTTGTGCAGGGATTTGCAGCGTTTTTATTACAGATTAGCATTCTACCTGCATTTTCAAGAATGATTGATCCGTCACTTAAATTTTTGAATGCCTAAAATGTGTGCACAGCGTGAAAAACATGGGTTTTATTACTACATGTGACACATGATTTTGGCGTATTATTCCGCACTGAATCACGTGCTAATGTCAACTTTCGATCCACAATCATCCTATCAAGACAAATGTTTCAAGACAAAAATTGCATGAAAATGTTGTAAAATATGACATTTCGACGCTAATCTGCTTTTTTGTTTTATTATTTTCAGTAAAACAACCACATGAAAAAAATAAAAATAAAATTTAACCCCCCCCCCCCCCCCCCTCAAAATTGGTACGTAGAATCCGAAAACTGAATAAAAAATGTCTGCCTGTCTGCCGTACTTCGCAGTCTTCTTAGTTACCATGAACCAAAATTAATGAAATTTGGTTTATAGGTCCCGTTTCGGGTCTAGTTGATCCACGAAGCTTGGGCTTACTGAGAGCCATCTCTAAGGGGTGAAAAATAGGGGTTGAAATTTTCAGAACGCAGTAGATCGAAAATTTGCAATAGAAGGGTATGGTTTTTTTAACGTTTTTAAATTGATGGTGAACTAAAGAATTTTTGAGACCACCCGGAGCATTGTACGTCCAGCCGTTCGTTTGCATCAAAAAGCTTCATCGCCATGATTGTGAATGAAACCGTATGAATCCGGCCCAGATATCATTGCTAGGGAACACCTGATTATAATCACGGATGGCTGTATGAAGTCGAGTTGGTTGTTCTGTGATATTATTTCATTTCAAAAATGATGGCTCTTTCAGATTTTGTTATTAGGTAATTTTGTAACTTGAACAAAGTTATGCTTCATGAATAACAAAAAATATTAATGACTGAATTATTGAATCCCGCGCATTTTTATGAAACTGTAATTCCCAGGCTGGCTCAAGTACTCGATTTACCGCTTTTCTGGGAGGAGCACGAGGGTAGGTAGTGGCCACAGAAAACAGTGATCTACGCAGAAGGGACATCTATACAGGTAAATAATAAACCGCTGCGTAATAATTTGCAGCGTTTTTTATTGCAGATTCGGATTCTATACGACATTTCATGGCGACATTACCCGTCACTCAAATTATTGAGTTTATTCTACCCAAAAAAGGGCTGCAATGGTTGAAGAACTAGAATGGTTGAGTTCAGGAGCGTAGCGTGCCTCTGGTGACGGGGGTACCGCAAGAATCCCCCCCACCAACATTCACACTTCCTCACACACTCTAAAAATGTAAATGTGAAGCAGTTCTTAGCAAGCTGTTTGTCGAAGGAATTTTATGATATTATTGATCTTCCAAATTCATTAGAAATAATTCATAACATTCCCTTGCAAACAAAATAAAAGGTTTTTCGAACTACAGCCTGATAACCATTGGTACCTATTGTATGTTTCAACAGTGAAATGCCGAGTGTACTCACGGTTACGTTCCTTCACAACTCTCTTGAAATCAGGCAACGCTGAGGTTGACCAGCCAGCTCTGATGATGTCGTTCTTTTCGCTAAAACTACGAGAACTAAACGAACGCCGAACCACGGAACAATTAACGCAAAAACTATCCATTTTAGGAGGAGACTAGGACACTAGGAAAGATTCGAATTCAAACAACTAAACCTGAAATTAGGAACAATTATTGTGAAAACTACAAGTAATAAAATTATGAGAAAACAGGCCGTCCTAAGAATAGCTTCCGAAAAGCAAAATGGATGACAGTGACACTGGAAGTTGTCAAAGTTTTTTTCTCGAGTTTTTAATCAATAGCTACAATCGATCCATACACCAGTATCCCTCCTCACCAAGATTGGATACGCTGGATATTTGCGCTAGCCCAATTTACTAACACAGTCTCCTGAAGATGTGTAAGACACTCACTCACACACGCAAACACACTCACACAGACGATGTAGAGACACAGACACATCGGATTCTGGGCCTCCGCAGGACTGGTAGCAGTACCCCAGCGACCTTGAGATTTCAAATATTCGAAACCTGCCGAAAACCATATGATTCTAATCGACTAATCGATACTTGGCTGTTTTTCGTCCATGACTGGCAGACATGGAGGTTGGAGGATAGTTCATGGAGGGAGAGTCATGGAGGATGGAGTTATGAGTGGACAATTCAAATTGCTACCTACCTACGGAATGTAATTTTTTTCATTTTTCGTGTAGGGTAGCGCCGGTACCCCTGACGCTACGCGCCTGGTTGAGTTATAATTGCGATGCGACATGGTTTAGCTCCAACATTGTGTCACAACATTGACTGATCAAACACAGTACCCATTTATTACCCACCAACAGTAACATTCGCGAAACATAGCCAAATATAAATGTACTCACACAACCCAGAATGACAAACTTCTGCTTGGACTGTAACATGCTGATGGTGTAAACGTGATCCATGGCTGTGTGCCTAAAATAAATTAAAAAAACATGAAACTGTCAATTACATTCTCATTGTGAAGGTTAGATGAAGAAGATGCTTTCAATTCATCGAGGCTGCAAATTTGTCCAAAATGTGCAACACAGGAATAATTAACGAACAAAAGGTAGGGCCACAACTGAGCTAGCCTGTTCTCTGAAGCATACAAGGACGTACCTCCCCATACACTATGGACATAAGATAGGATTACCTGAAACATGTCGAGGTTGCTTGAAGGATGCCAGTAGCCTGCTCAATTTCTGAAGGTTTGTTCTTTGGAGCCTGCGCATGTTTCGAGACAGCACCATCAAACTCTGAAGAAACTTTGTCGAAGTGTTGCCGCGAGTCCCACACGCCCTTTATGTCCCTGAAGAAGAGGTCCAGCGGAAAAAGAGAAAAATACGGCTTCATATTTCGTGCTACTTCAGGTAAAGCTCTCGATATTTCAACGTTAATAAAACTAATGGCAACAGCCATGAGTCGACAATACGAATTATTATTATCAGCAGCAGAGATTTCCTAAGTACTTAAGGGCAACTGAAATTTTTCAAATGAGCTGTACTCGGTTGATTTTCATGGAAAAATCATATTATTTTTACAGTATGAAAGGTCGGAAAGGTTGGAGCTACCGTTTAATAAGGTGTATTATGTCAACAGGTGGCGGACCGCTTGAATACAGTTTTCAAGTCTCCGGTGGAGACCACTCCGACCAATAGCACTTCATCCATCACACACAACTCTTCCGTGATGGCCCTTCCTAATGAGGAGAACCTAGTGGAGGGGATGATCCTTGCAGAACTCAGCCATCAGATGAGCTCCATCACAACTTCCACCCTGTTGAAATCAACACCTCTCGTGTTTATCCGTTGCATACACAGCTCAGGACGAAAAAATATTTGGAACGTGATGGTAACGTTTGGAAACCACTGTCACTGACTCACTGTTTTCATTCACAGCCCGACTACACCAAAAGGGGTAACCAAGATGTCACACGAGGAGAGTGTAGTTTCGTGCATAATGCTAGGATGCAGAGGAGACATGTATTGAATAGTTTTGCTGGTTTAGGGAATTGTTCAAGCAAAAGTGGGCTTCATCGCTCAACACCACCAAAATGCGTTTGGTTCCTCTTCAAACAGTACTTGCAGATGCGCAGAGCAAACTCCAAATGCAAGAACAACAAGCAAATGCAAACGCAAACATAAAATTCGCCTTACAGAATCACGGCTCATCTGTAACTCGCAAGCATGTTGATGTACGAGGACCCTTCTCACTTTTCTCTGTTTTCAGGCGCCCTCGCTGTCCTTACAAAGCCTGGTGGCTTCCTCTTCAAAATAGTCCCTATTGCTCTCAACGTCTACTCATCTGAGGATGGAACTGCGGCTTGGGACTGCGACATTATGATCAGTATCGAAATGGTGATTAACAAGTGTTTCAAAAAACGCGAACATCCTGTTGTAATGCCCATGCTCCACAGTAACTGGAAGGGTAAATAGAGAATTTTTGCAAGTTTGGCCACTAGGTCGTTGATGGACTAAGGATCTCCGGGCTAACGATATAAGGGAAAAAACCGGATGCTAACCTCTTAGATCGTGAAAGTTAGGTCGTTGAACGATCTAAGCTGATTCATGGGTGACACTAACGTTAGCGTTGAACTGCTCTCATCATATTCTCATCACTTGAAGATTTCAGTTTAAAAAGCCGTTTTTAGTCTTCATCTTCGCTAGTACAATTATACAGTTGTTCATAGACTAGGCAGGTACAATTAATTAAGATTTTCCAGTCTGAAAGGATCACAGAAACATTTCCTATTACTATTTTCAAATGGAAAATAATGTAGGGTTGCCCATAGACACGAGACAAATTAGCCAAAAAACTAAAGGTTTGGCTAAACAAAGTTATTTGGCAAAAATTAGTGGCTAATAGGTAGACATTATTAGCCAAAAAACTGTAAGGTTGTCCATAGACGTAGAGAAATTAGCCAGGTACAATTTATTGACATTTTCCAGTCTTCAAGGATCACAGATCCTAAATAGATATGTAGGGTTTTAATACAGCAGAAAAACCGAAAATCGACAGAAAAAAGACGCACGCTATCAGGTACACGTACACAACACAAACAAATAATCCCAAATGCCATGGAAGAAGGCAATCCATGCGATGAGGTTCCCTTGGTGGAAGTTTAGTCGGCCCATGCGACCTAAGTTAGGTCGTTCCCACCCAAACGTGCGTATGCGCAGTTCGCACTTTCCTTCGTATGTGGGCCTTAGCCCTTCAATGGGCTCGTAGCCAAACCTTTGCAAAAACTCTCTAATATGTCGCCCTCAGGACAATAACATCTCCCCCGCCTCCCTACCACCACCAATGGCCATTTGAAAAAAGTCAATTTCCCGTAAGCCACTTACAATTGCAAGCACATAATGTTTTTGTTGATGACACGCAGGATATTGAATTTACTGACGGTAACTTCCAAACTGTTTTGGTATAGCAAGAAGTCGACAATTTCTATTAATCAAAAATTTGCCAACTTGATGCTTGATCAAATTCTACTCACTCTTTCAAAAAATTTGTAATGGTTGTCAGTATAGTTCTCGAAGCTTGATCTAGAAGTATTGTCTGGAATTTCGCCATTTCCTGGAGAGCCTGAAAAAAAGTCACGTTTATTATTTAATCAATATCCAAAATAATCACTTTGTGTCCCAGTACAACAAACTATCATTTACAAAACTACGAGCAATTTGGAAAATTGAAATCCCTTACACTGAAAACAGAGCTGGAGTTGGAACACCTTAAACATCCACAGTGTCACTCGCTTGCTTGTTTTGCTCGTGTGTTGATTTTGTTACTTCGGACTCTGATGTTCTAATATAATTTTATAAGAGAACTTATCTGATCTTTCACTCACTGACGGCGGAGTAGCTACATACCAATAGTTAGATGAAGAGACTGGTTGTAATTTTGTTACTTGAAATATAATATATACATGTATGTAATTATGCCAAGCATGCAGCCAAATAAGCAGGTCGGACCAACTTCAAAATTCCACAATGATAACTGGATTAGCGACGGAGATACCTGGATTATTCTGTTGAATTTCGAGATCGTTTCAACATCGGAAGAAAAACACGAGCTGAGATCCCACAAGGCGTTGGCAAACAGTGTTTGATGCTGCACAAATGTTTTGCCAGAGTCCACCATCACGCCACATGTTTTGAGAATCTGGTAAATATAATGAAACCGTAAAGTAAACACACATAAAAATTATTTTAAAAGTGTAATCAATAAAATTATCTCATCCTACTACTGACGTAATTTGTATAAATAATGATGTCACATGATGCTATGACCCCATAAAACAGTATGAAATCTGGAAGTGGGAAACGGCCGCTCACTCTCAATGAATCTTTTAATCTGTGAAACGAGATAATTGAGACGATATTATTTTTCATTCCAAATACCGAGCAATACTGAAGTGGAGTCGACTATGACTCAGCCCAGTGTGCCTAAGTCTTATAGCACGAATGACGATGACATCTAAAGAGACTCGCAAGAAGAGCAAAGCTGGATCCTCGTCGGAGGTAGCATTGACCAACGATTCTACGGTTGGCAAGGAGGCAACCAAGGTAAAAGAAGGCAATCCCAAACAACGCTGCAAAGTCCTTGTCACATGGATTTATTATTCTACTGGACATACCTACAGAAATGTTGGCTGTTCATTCGTTGTTTCTATCATGTACAATAATTGAAATAGCTATTTCTGATGGTTTCTATCAATTTTGGCCCTCAAAAACACGAATTATGCTCCTTTTTTCTTCTTTTTTGAAAAAAAGAAGACTTCTTTTTTTTTTACACATTTTCTATTATTATACAAACTGATGGTGATTTCAAACAATTTCCCAGGTTTTTAAATAATAAAAAATGAATTTTGGGAGCTGAACCTTCGTTACAACCTCAATTCTTCACTCTTTGGTCAAATTGACTTCATATTCGGTCTTCTCGCCCTAAAAAACATGGTAAAAGATACCTCAAAAGCTCATGGTTACTAAAACATCAAAACCAATTTTTTTCACATAACACCCCTGGGTATATTCCGATCGGGCTGCAAAGTTTCGGGACACGACTAGGGCCCAAATGGAGCATGTGTGCGAAAGAACGACTTTTTTAGACCGAAAATAAAGAAGATATGCATGATACGGCGTACAGACATTGCATTTTTGGAATCTACGAACCTTGAAACGTAAAAGAAAAAATTTTGAGGGGGTGTTATACACATTTTTTGCTGAGCGAATACATAGGTGTATTATTCACAGAATAATAAACCAAAAGACCATCCCCCCCCTCCCACAACATAAACGCTATTAGTCAAAAGAGCTATTCGTCCATTAAAGAAATTATCAAGGATATTCCTAAAGAGCTATTTGAAGTTACTGCACTCAACAAGAACGTCTGGAAAATCAACGCAGAATCGCGAGATAACTGATTATGGATAAACTTCGTGCAGAGAGCAAACAATGGTACACGAATCAAGATAGAGCCGACAGGCCAATCAAGGCCATGGCTCGAGGCCTACTCGCATCACATGAAAAAAAGCTACATCTTTGAAGACCTCAAAAATCAAGGGCTTAATATCCTGGATGCAAGAAAAAAGGAAAATCTACGTAGGAGAAATCGAAACCTTTGGAAAACCTCTTCCCCTCCATATGCTACAATTCCATAAGAACGAGGACGTGGAAAAAATTCCACAGTATGTAAAGGTTATTCTCAACATGACTATGAAGGTAGAGCCGGTTAAAAAAAACTTCTAAACTTATTCTCCAATGCAAAAGATGCCAAAGTTTCCTCCACATAGAGTCCTACTGTGAGAAGGAACCTGGATGTGTGAAATGTGCTGGATAACACAAAACAGCCGAATGTACCCTGAACAAAGGCGGATGTTCCCGAATATATCACGTAGGGGAATCGTCCTTAAAAATCATCGTGGATGCGAAGTAGCCAAAAAACTACAAATAATGAGAAACAATGCCACTAAATCCCAAGTGAAAGAACGAGACCAAGAAGAAGAAGAAGAAGAAGAAATGTCTTTACTGAGAACAGTGACAGTGGACGGAAATGGCTTACTACAAACACAGTGCTACCTCTCCCAAGGCTTCACATGCTAAGGTAGAAGCAAACAAAGAGGTAAATGTGTCAGGTCAGCACTTGGATTAATGTGTACAATTACGGGTTCATCATCAGAATAGATTGAACGCTAGGAAATTGTGTAACACAAATTAAATATGATAGGCTCACCCTTTCCAATTTGGATTCCAACGTTTCAATTTCTGCTTCTTCCTTTGCGAGTTGGGCCCTGAAAGCAACCAAACATAAATTTAAATATAAAACAACAACAGGTTCGAAATGGTTACAGTAGTTGTGAAAGTGAAGTGGTCCTGGGTGGCTAACCCTACATCAGCGCTCAGCACAACATGCTGATGGTGGGACCAACTACTACTAGTGCCAACAATGGCTCCTGGAGCCATAATGATAATGTTGCGATTCAAATAATGTTTTGATACCTAATCATGTTTCCCGTAGTTATGTGATTTTATTAGGGTATTCCAGTCATTAAAGAAAACGCTGCAAATCCCTGCACAACGGTTTATTATTTTGTATAGAATACCCTCCTGTTACAGATCACAGCTCTAAGTATAGATAACCCATCTATATAATATGATATGTACTATTCTATTATATACATATTAGGTAATATGTAGATCGCCGACCCTCCGTAGCTTAGTACCTAACCCCGTACTCGTTACTAGGTACCTACCTAAATCACGAGTTAAATGTTGCTAAAATAATTCTGCCGATGACAAACAGTACCTAACAAAAAGAAAAACACATAATGAAGTTCTGAAAAGAAATTGTTGATGAGGAGTGAAAAAAGTTGCAAAAGTACCTACCAACAAACTCCAGCCCCTTCTACGTAGATGGTATAATGAACCGCTGTGTAATAATTTACCGTTGAGTAATGATTTACCGTAGTAATAATTTACCCATCAATAATACTTCAACGTTTGTTCAAGTTTCACTACCTACCAACAAACTCCAAAAGAGCCATCATTTTTCAAATGAAATAATATCACAGAACAACCAACTCGACTTCATACTCCGCCAATATAATCAGGTGATCCCTACCAATGATTGGCCGTATTCACAAATTCCTGTTGTGGGCGCGTCTCTGGTTACGAGATTTGGTTTGAATTGTATACAATTTCATTCACACTGGAGTCGAAAATGCCTGGCGGTGCAAACTTCGGGGCCTTACTGTGAACGAACGGCTGGACGTACGACGCTCCGGATGGTCTTAAAAAACTCGCAAGTTCAAGAACTATTTAAAACCGTAAAAATATTTACGTAAAAAATGGTATAGGCGTTTTGAAAATTTCAACCCCTATTTTGAACCCCTTAGAGATGACTCACAGTAACGTCGAGCTTCGAGGACCAACTAGACGCCGAACGGAACCTATAACCCGAATTTCATCAATTTTTTTTCATGGTAACTAAGAAAAGTGGCCCGTACGGCGTACGGCGGACAGACAGAAATATTTTTATTGCAGTTTTGGATTCTACATACCTTGAAACGTAAACCATCAAATTTTGAGGGGGGGTAAGAATTTTTTTTTTCATGCTCGATTCCAATGGTTCATTATTGAAAATAATAAACCAAAAAATAAAGAAGAAGAAAAATCCGAAGTATATTGCCTGGGGTTTAGAAAATCGGGTCTCTGCTCGTCGAGAAAATGTTAACGTAAAATCAGAGAAGCAGATAGAAATTGGGAGTTCGAAAAAAAGGCGAGCGTGACGTCGTAGAGATAATTCACTGCCTCCTCAAGCTTCACGAAAACGCATAGTGTTGGGGACAAAAACGAAATAAACAAGATCGAGATGGAAATAATATAATATTAAATAAAATAGCTGAAGTTTCCTCTAATGTAACTTGGCCATTTTTGAATGATAAAGTAATGTTAGACTGAATGAGCGGAGACCTTGACCACCGAGATCCCTATGGATACTATAAGGCCTTACTACTTTTACACACATAGCCCGGCACTGGACGTAGACGTAGGACGTCTTTTTCAACATCCAGTATCTTCATTCGCATTTCCTTCCTTGTATTACACAATTATCACCTCCAACAAACAATGTCCTTTTCACAGTTACTTGAACGTCTAAAATATTCCAAAAATCACTGTTAAGGCGGGTTTAGACGGCGCGCACCCACTCGCGCACCAGCCTCACTTCCGACTCGACTTCAACTCGCCCGGCAATAAACTCATCCTCGCCTCACTGTTTAGACGACACGCATTCACTCGCACGGCGCGAGGTTAGAGACCGAGTGTCCTTTGATGCGCGACCAAAAACCGACAGACGACGGCTCACCCCGAGTTGGCCTCACTGTGAGTGGCCTCGAGGGGAGGGAGGTGTTTACATTGTGCGAGGGACCGGAAGTGAGGCTGGTGCGCGCCGTCTAAACGCGCCTTTAGACTCACTGGAATACCCCACAGTATTTTTCAGGTAAGACTGAATGCCACCAATACTGAAACCCCATATTTCTTTTTCTGCTCTACATTACGATATTATATCCTTGGCAGCCTCTGGAATGCTCACCAAAACCACTCGATTCCCTCAAAAATATACCTCAAAAGCTCAAGTTACTAAAACATCAAAAAACCCCATTTTTTACACATAACACCCTTGGGTATATTCCGATCGGGCTGCAAAGTTTCGGGACACAACTAGGGCAATTTATTTATTTAAAAGTTTCGACGAATACACATTTTTAAATTTGGTTTGTTTTGTTTTCGGGTAGGTACTGTAAGATATTGCTCAGGATAAGGACGTGGGTAAATGCTGTCATGACTCCATTTATGCTCGCCCTGGATAAGCAAGCTTGGGTGAGCGTAGAAACCGGATCGGGCTCCTTCACCATTCTCAATCCTTACCCCAACCGGTTTTTACGCTCACCCAAGTTTGCTTATCCAGGGCGAGCATAAATGAGTCATGACAACATTTACCCACATCCTTATCCTGAGCAATATTTTACAGTACCTACCTATACAATTGAAAATTATCAGGAAGTTGGTTTAAAAGTCATGGTCCCTGGTAGGACGCTTGCATCAAAGCGAGCTGAGTGGCCCTGTGGAGAAGTAAAAATCTGTTGTGGTTTCTGGGTCTGCGCTCATCCCGGTTTACTATCAATAGGCTTGGTCTTTTAAAACAGAATTTGGCTAATTGGAGGTTGATAGTCTGTTTCAGAGCTAAAACATCTGTCACATTAAAAGTTTGAACAGGGGGATAAGTGGAGCATAGGTCCTAAGCTGATGGATAACTGTCAGGAAGTTGGTAACCGGTTGCGAGGTAAAGCGTTATCGGCGGCAGGTAGTTACTCAATACCATCCCAACATCAAAGGGTGCGAGAGCGAGACAGTTACCTGTGTGCGGATAGTGAAGGCAACCACCTCCCTTGCTAGGAGAAGCGAAGTAGTTATTCCAATAACGTGGGTTTTCTCGTAACCGGTTATCGCAATAACCGGTTCTTGGTCGATAACCGGTTATTCTAAGCAGTTCCGTTATTCAACGCCCATCACTGTTCCCAACAATCGGAACGATACTTAGCGCCTGTGTACGCGCGAACAACCAAAACCTTGTAACATATATCTCCGGTTCTATTTCAACAAAATGTACATAAAATAAATATGCAGGAAGGTAAAGGTCCCTTATTCGACCCTGTGATTTTCAAATCGATAGGGACTATAGCTAAGTCTAAGCATGAGCTAAAACAGAAACACTGTAACGCTTATATCCCTCGTTCTATTCGAACGAATATGATGTCCCTGTTTTGCGCTCATGATTCATGATTTGCTTGATGTGCCTACTTTACGACAGCAAAGAAAACGTATCAAGCAAGATCGCGTTGAAATCGGAAGATGGAATTAGAAGACCTAGGTGTACAATTTTTCGTCCTGACTAAATAACAATCAGGAACAACCAACGCCTTTATTATACAAGTAGTAATAAGACTAGAATAGCTCTAGCTGAAAGTAAGTTTTTGTTGAGTTTGAATTTTCTTTCAAGTTATTAGGTACAACGACGAATAGAGTTCACGAGAGGGTTGCACATGAGCAACATAACCCACAATCTTTTACAGAAAACTACAACTACAACAAACCAACTCCGAAATAGGTACCTATGGGAATGTGATCTAAATAGAAGGAACCACCATTGTCCTGGTCCTAATGAGAGAAAGTGGGCTAAGTAACAAGTGGTAGTTAGTCCTCTGATGCTTCCCAAAACCTATCACTTAAGATTAGGAAGGCATATTCACCGTGTCAGCAGCATCTCGGATGAGGATTTTAGTGATACCTGCTAGTGGTTTGAAATCTTCGAGAACATAATACTCTATCGATCTTCCTTTCAAGGACCAATACGTAACTGGATAAACAGGGCTCAAATTTCGTTTGAGCTCAGTTTCATTGTTCCTTCAACTTTCACCATCGGTACAAAACACGTTCTTTGAAACACAAGGTGTTGAATATTTTAGCATAATATCGTTCAGTGACTGGAGCATGGTGAGTAGGTACTTGAGAGATGTATTTCTGAAACTTAGGAAGAGGTGACTTTACAAAGGTTTGCCTGACAACTGGGTATTGACTAAACTTCAGAGCATAAGCACTGATAACATCTTCCTATTTGAATGGCGAGCAGTCGATCGATATGAGCTCATACTATTATTATTATACAGCTTCCTCTGACCTGAATTTCGGGGAATCCCTCAGGGCCTCCGGGAGCATGGCAGAAGTGACCATCGTTCTCGGTTGTTGCGTTTTAGGACGTAGGAACATGCGGGCTCCTTCGATCAGGAAAATGCAGCGAAGACGCCGACGCGAGATTCACTCCGTCTGATTCATGAATGTTCAATGACGCAACACCAACAAGGGCAGTAATGAAAGAAATACTCGGAAATTGATCAAGCAACAAGACGAGGAGGGACGAGGATGACAGCAAAATCAAGTTGAAAACGTTTACCATGGATTATATAAAAAGTGATCCATTTCTTCTTCTTCAGCTTCACATTTCTTTGTCAGGTCTGCAAAACCAACAGATATGGACAAAGGATGGTTATCGGTTGGACCGGAAATGTTCTTGATGGATGAAGAATTTGCAGTCATGACTCACGACGGAAACTGTTGAATTTTTATAACAATAAAATTTATGTATAACTTGGGAGCCATCGAATCGCGTTATTCTTTTGAAGCCCGGGATGAACTAAGAAATTAATTTTACGGTGATGGACGAAGGACGTGTAGGTAGGTACCTCTGGCTGATTACCGTCACATGCTGTCTCTGTTCCACCATGGTATTGGTAAGCTGATAGCCACTAGGGACAGTACCTAAGTGTACAACCACCACTGTTTGATAACCAAGAACCAACCCGCTCTGATAACGGGCTTTCAAATTTTTGTTTTTGTAGTGTAGAGGGTTTGTTTTGAAAGATTCCTCCGCAAAAGTTGTCTTATGTTTCCTTATTATTATCGTTAAAGAATTATTATTCTATTGTGTACTGATGATGGTTTAACAACCAAAACCGGTTTACAGTTTTGTTAGTTTACGTGGAAATAGACTATTATATTTTTATCCTGTCGATTTTTGCTACTTATGTGATTTGGTACGGTACAGCAAGTACCTACTTAAGTGATTTTGTAAGATTCTTGCAAAATGTGATTTTTTACCGGATTTTGCGTTGTACCTCTCCACATAGCTGAACTGTGAGAATGGGAAGTCGTCTGCTGCAGTTCCAAGGCTTCCTTTAGTATTTTTTCATCTACTACGATCAGCTTATTGTAACTAACGACCGTCCCCGGTTTGACGGCCTCTGGTTTGACTCTAGATGCATATTATGTTTGTATGACACTAATCTCAAATTAGTTGATTTCGGATGGGAAGGATACTATAAGTAGATCCCTTTGTAATAGGTAATATAATAATATTATTGTTAATGCTTTTTTTCTTCGATTTCAAATGCCTAGGACACGGCCAAGGAGCATTTTATGGGTAACGCGCACCCCTATTTGCCAGATAGTGTGATTAGAATTATACAAGTGATTTTGTTTTGGATCATATTATCCTTAAACATTAGTTTCTTCAAGCAAAAGACTGATGGTTCTTGAGATTTCTCAAGCCTTATATATTACTGTTTACTTTCATGTTACATTGATAGGTCGTGTTTCCCGTTGTTCCTGTTAAAATTGATAGTGGCCAAAGAATAGTCCGGCCAGAGGTACCTACCTACGACATGCTTAGGTCTGTATATTGTACCTGTACACCGATTTACACACTTTCGTAAATCGGCTCCTGTCACTTATTTTTCTGGAATTTCTCTTCGGGGTTTTATGACCAGATACCTAGTTAAGTAGTTAGATAGGTACCTAGGTGCTCTAAAAGAGAATGCCAAATTGTCGGGAAAAGTATTTTAAAGCTATAATCTGAAATTTTCAAAAATCGGCCAGAGGTAGGTACACGTCCTTCCCCTACCTATTCCAAATTTTAGATTGTTTCAAATTCTTAAACATAAATATCAGATGGTAGATTTTGGATTGGAAATCGGAAGCACCTCCATTTCCATTAAACTTTGAATTCCAATTTTTTCTCCAGTTATTTTACACATACAATATAACTGTAAATATATAGGGTTTATAATGATGTTGTAAGGATCAAACTCCCATCGGCCAGCATTGTACATATATAGTATTTGAACAATACTCAAGTTACCTACCTCAAGATCCAGATTCCCTCCGGCTATGTGGGCTTCAAAAACGAGCGATACTTACCACCAAGACGACCAATACGTGAGTAATTTCATTCACGTTTCAATGAATATTTCGTATCAGCCCACCCGAATATCTACCTACGTGATTTTAGATTGTGCTTATCTATCCAAGACGTAGATATTCACACAAAAATGACTTGTGCCATCGGTGGGTCAAGTTGTGATTTCAAATATTCCCATACTAAAATTCAATTCAATTCAATAAATTTTTATTTTTCAAGCGCACATTTTTAGTAACGAGTAAAAATAAGTCCAAATATGAAAATCCAATAACAAATAATACTTACATCTAATGGTGGTTTGAAATCGCACAAAGACAGAGCCTGTGTGAGGGCTATCGTTTTTTTCCCCCAATACAGTTTTTGTTAGAGCGCCGGAAGTCTCAAAACATTGTTACTTATCCTTTCACAATCTTTACGAAAGGTTGTAGGTACCTGTTTTTGACCAAAAAGAAACAACGATAGGTCCAACGCAGTAGCTGTGAGTGGGCTCTGGAAACGGTGGGGCACCAAACCAGAACACAAAACCAACATTTTTGTCTACAACATACCCCAAGGCAGCAACCCCTTCCCTTATTTACTGATTGAGTGATACCTATTCAGCAAAGGTTATCTCTTTTAATCAACACTCTATCGTCTTACGAAAACGTCCACAATTTCTACTGCAAATTCGTTGTAAAAATGTAGTAAACTAAACTATAACAAAACAATGACCCGTCAGCCGGTACCTACCTACTTGAATGGAGAGGCTACTGACTTGAAGCTATGTAGGTAGTTATCTTGTGTAAGGGCGCTGATCAATCCACAAAACAGCAAACAGGACAAAATGCACGTATGTACCACGAATAAAAATCTGTCATCAGAACCCGACCGAACGCAGAACGCACACAATTTGACTCAAAAATTAAAAACTGACAACTGACTCAACAGAGAAAGCGAATATACTTCAGGAGACAACAAAAACAAATCAGAAGACGAAGAAGCATCTCGTAGCGAGATGACGAATTGAAGGGATCGAATCGATTGTGAAAACGAACGATTTTGGAGTAGAAATCAGGTTTTGGGACAGGGCCCAAAGTGGGTGTGGTGGACAACATTTTTACTCGACTTAGCATGCGCGGATGGGCTACTTTTTTCAGTTCCCATGGCGGCACTAGGTCCCAGGACCCAGTACCTACCTGCCAGTTTCAGGAGCTCAGGTTTCGATTTCGATTGCAGGACATCGATTACTGACGCTTTAAGGCTAGCGTCCACTGGAGACGGGTCGCATCGGGGCGGGCCTCATCGCAAAAAGCGGGCATTTCGATCCTGAGTGTTTGCATGGAGGTGCGTCCACTGCAGGCGGGTCGCATCGGGGCGGGCCTCATCGCATATTTCAATCGCCCCCCAGGCGGATTTTTGAGGCTGTGCGAGGAGTCCCGGCCCGCCCCGATGCGGCCCGTCTCCAGTGGACGATAGGCAGATGGATTTCAGATTTGACATCGAGGAGGGAATCTAATAAACAGAGGTGACTGTTTTATTTCATTAATTTTATTTTCGGTTTAATTATTTTCTTTCATTGTTTTCATGGGTACACGCAAATAGTAGCAACAACCATGTGGTAACTTGGAATTAAATGTACACTGAATGACTTGAAATAAGGTATATATTTTGAGAGAATCCGGAGGTGTAAAAACATAGGTAAAACATAGAGCCATCGAATAGAATAGAATAGTTTGGTGGTGGTTGTAGTATTGGTTACAGTATGGATACTACAAACCACAACAACTTTGTGTTTTGATTTGAATTTTCGTCAAGTTTGCGAATCTGCCATCAGTGAGACAGTGATAAATTGCTGTTGATGCCCGACCATTCTCTAATAATTATTAGGTAAGGTACCTATTTGTAATTATATATTTTCATTTGCGAGCATTTTGTAGGTAGTGGAATGGAATGAAATGAGAGTGTGCTTTTGCATGGCAATTGGTTGTAGAAATGCACGGTGTTTCCGCTTTTTTGATAAAACGCTCACGGTATGGACGAGGAACTACTCATTTCTTACTCATTTAATTTAATTTTCATAACTCATCTTTCTTCGTTCTTCGTCAGAAGAATCCATGGTGGAACGACACAAACAAACAAAACACGGAACAGCAGAATGAGCACGAAACCGATTCAAAATCCCGCCTTTTTTCTCGTTCCCGCTCAATTTTTCCGATGCGATGCGCCCCGCCCCGTCGCCCCCAGTGGACGCACTATCTATTTTGCGATGAGTCCCGCCCCGATGCGGCCCGTCTCCAGTGGACGCTAGCCTTTATTCAGATAACATGCTTGGTCTGTGGAGCCCACCATGGATGCTCTACTGGAATATTGAATATCCATATAATTTCCATTCCATAGCCAGAGAAATCTGGTGAGTCGCTGTTGAACTTTGTGAAAATTGCTAGATACAGTGTACGGAGGGACATTCAAATGCCAACTGAACAATGGAGTTTTTTTATTTTTACTCTTAGTGCTTTTGGATGCCGGGGCAATGGCCCAAGTGGCCTTATGGACGCAACGCCCCTGGTCCAACGACTAACATACTCTTATGAAGACTACGAAGTTTACGAATTTGTCAAAGGAATTTCCGCAAAACTATGCCCACACTTTGATGACTGATGTTCCGTAACAACTATAGTTGATCTCTAGCAGTTTTAGTTAGGTACCTAATGGTTGATGAGTTTTGTTGTTGTATTGCATAAATAAAATGTACAACTTGGGCAACCATGCCACGTTGCCGGTGGCACTTGACAAGGGGTGGCAGTTTTCCAGAAAATAAGTGCCTGGGTGGGAGTTTGCAACCTCCCATTTTCACTATGATCTGCTTGGAAACCTTCCCACGCCCACATTCAGTTAGCCCAATTTAGGTATTTGAGATTGGAGTATAGGTAGATCAGGTCATGTGCAAAATTTATCTCTTATTTAAACGGTCAATATTATTTAAAAATGTATAAATTCAACATGGTTTTAGTCTTTGTGGATGCCTCTTACGACAGTCCCCAAATTCAGTGGGCCTCGCTTCTAATTCTAAGGAATGCCCCAAAAAAATGTCAGGAACTATTGAGAGTGAAGGCAAATTTTGCCAGATCAATAGTTAGGTATGTACTTGACAAAAATTATTTGAATTACTTTGTCCGACAACTCCAAAGCAAAGGTGTTATATTTATTTCAAAATTTCCTAATTTTCCGGGTGTCTTCAAGACAATTGGCGCACACAGGTGCCTGAGTAGCCTATCATCCTCTTGATCTTCATCTTTTCATTTCCTCTCACACTTTACTTTTACTTCACTTGCACTTTACTTTACTTGGTACCTTTTTTCTTCTTCTCTTTCCTTGTTTCTTAAATATAGGTAACTAAAAACTGCAGCATTTTTAATGTCAAATATTAACTATTCATGCAATAAGTTTTTCTTATTTCCTTGTCGTTGTACATTTGTTTTTATTCATTTATACCTGTATTTTACTTGTAATTTGAAATTAGTAATTCCATTGGGTTACGCTAAGAGGGAACTACGATTATGTTCCTGTGTACCACGACTAAATAAATAAATAAAAAATAAACATTGTCCGGATTCAAAACCCCACATCTGACGGGCAGGGCCAAGGCGAGTGTTCATCAGTTCGACCTTTTTCTCAGTCACGATTTTCACTGTTGTTCCGCATGGTTATTCAGTAGATTGGATGTGAATTAGTCGCCAAATATTTGTTCTCAGCTTTAAAAGCGAATGTGTAGCAAAACGCACCCAGCTCCTAATCGACCTGTTGAGGTTTTACTGTGAACAATCTCCGAATCGCGAGCTGCGGATGCGTCTTTTCCCATGTAGATAGTGCCCTATGCGTTCTTCTTGTTTATGTTGCTATCCAAGCAATAATGAAGTACAGGATCAACTGCGTGGCTGCTGTACTAATTTCATTTTTTGCGGTGAGTACAAATTTAATGACTGTGTTAATGGTAACAGGTGGGGCCCAGATTTTATGCGGTAGTTAGATACTTAATGAAATATTTTGCTCGGATGGAACATATGAAGATCTTAAAAGTACATATTTATCCGTTTCAGAGCAGTGCGTTTCGGGTGGTGCATATTTTATTTTGTATGAATATTTTCGGGTAGTGAACTCCTTCAAAAACAACCCTGTTGAAAAAAATTTACCTGGCAAAAAATCCTCCTTAGCCGCAAAAAGGATTGACGTCCGCCAAAATAGCATTCTCGCTCTTGGATGTGTGTACAGAAACCAGTTCCTTCCCCCTCTGTTGGATGTGTGTATAGAAACCCTTGAAATGTAATGGGGCGTGCGCATGGGTCACAAAAGCGGTTTATGTTATTTTTCCTTGTGGTTTGTTACTAGACTCAGTTGTGAAAACTTTGACACCAACTTTACTGTCCTGTGATAAGTAGGACGTCACTGTGGGTAGGTGGGTCCCGCCCAGGCGAGAGGGGCGCAGTGACGTCAGAATTTGTGGAAAATTTGAAAAATCATGGAAAAGAACTAATTATTGTAAGACAGTGCGGTTGGTGTCAAAATCCTAAGGATAAAATCTACTTTCAATTGAAAAAAACTACGCTGAAGTCCACTTCACCTGGGTTTGTTATTCTATAGGACGTACCTACAGAAATTTCGGAAATACATTTATTATTTCACTCATGTGCAATAACTAATATAGCTATTTTTTATGGTTTCCACTAAGTTTGGCTCCCATAAACACGAATTAGGCTTCTATTTTGACATATATTATGTTTGATCATTGATAGTGCCATTTAGTTGTCTTGATTCACCTGTTTATACTAGGTACTTCTAGTGTTATTATACAAGTTTGTAGTGATCTCAGACAAACTCCCAGGTTTTTGACTCACAAAAATGAATTTCGGGAGCTGAACCTTCGTTACAACCTCAATTCTTCACTCTTTGGTTAAACTCAACTTCATATTGGGTTTCTCACCCTAAAAAACATGGTAAACGATGGTACCTCACAAGCTCATGCTCACTAAAACCTCAAAAACCCCTATTTTTACACCCATTTTTCACCCACAACACCCCTGGGTGTATTCCGATCGGGCTGCCGAGCTCCGGAGCACAACTAGGATCCAAATGTGTTCCCAAATGGGGAACCAAACTGTTTGTCAATTTTAGACCAAATTTTAACGTAAATTTAAGGCTAAAACTAAAACTCCGTTAGAACCTCAATTTTCCACTCTTTGGTCAAAATCTACTCCATACTTAGTCTCCCCGTCCTAAAAAACATGGAAAACTATAACTCACAAGGTAGAGTTACTGAAAAACCGTAAAACCCTATTTTTATCCCCGTTTTTCACCCATAACACAACCTCCCCTGGGTATATTCCAATCGGACTGCAAAGTTTCGGGACACAGCTAGGTCCCAAATGGAGCCTTAGTGCGAAAGAACGAATTTTTTAGACGGAAATTGGAGTAGATACGCGTGATACGGCGTACGGCGGACGGACATTGCATTTTTGGAATCAACGCACCGTGAAACGTAAAAGAAAAAATGTTGAGGGGGTTATAAAAATTGTTTGCTGAGCGAAAACGTAGCTGTGTTATTCACAGAGTAATAAACCAAAAATGCGCATACCCATTTGTATTATAACTATAATGGATTTCTCAAAATTTCGTCCGTTTTGGTTAACTTCTAGCTTCAAGGGGGTAACCCAGATTGCGTTGGGATAAACTGCTGAATACTGAAGACCACATGGTCACAATTCCACAGAGGCACTGAATGAATATTATGGGATTTTGTTTGACAAATCATATAGGTAGTTCATAATGACTGAATATGCTGAATTTCTGAATAACTCGGTGTCACTTTCTTATTCAGTGTGTGATTCCGAGTACAGCGGCTCCAGCCAAAGTGAGCTGTGTATTGGGTGACGGTCTCCTCAATTCCTTAGCAGGGAACGGAGTCCACGACACTGATGACAATGCGGCAGAAGAGGACGTCTTGGGCTGGTTAGGTGGTCCACCAGAAGCAGTAGCTCAGTTGGTCCCCGCCGGGAGCGACCTCACTAAACAGCAGCTTGAAGATTGCTTGAAGGTGAGAGGTAACGGATCAATTAATTAAATTAAGTTAAACTATACAGTGTGTACATCGATAAGAGAAGAACGCCTTCAATTCTGTGAGATGGGTGGATATCATCAACACCCTCCAGAGGCGCTTTGGGCTTCCATCTTACCTACTGGCCGTCATATGTGACTACCTAAAGAACCACAGCTTAGTGTATGAGTCCGAGGGGAAGGTGTGCAGAAAGAAGATCACCAGTCAGGCGGCTCAGGGGTCTATATTGGGGCCCGATGTGGAATGTGAGCTACGATGGGATCCTCCTGCTTGACATGCCAGAGGATGGGCATACTGAGGAGGGCCTCCAGTGGAGTCATGCCTTGGATGGAGGAGCATGGGTTGCAGCTTGCAGTACACAAAACCGAAATAGTGCTGCTGACTAAGAGGCACATCAACCATGTCACCCACTTTCAGGTGGAAGACGAAACCATTGACTCATCTCATTTGGTGCGGTACCTGGGAGTGACCCTCGACTGCAGGCTGACCTTCTGGGAGCACATCAAGCAAGCAGGAAAAAGAGCAGCGGCAGTGACAGCAAACCTTAGCAGGCTAATGGCAAACATTGGTGGACCATCGCCCAAGAAAAGGAAGATGCTTATGACCATAGCCAAGGCAATCATGTTATATGGAGTGGAGGTGTGGACTGTGGCCCTACAAGTTAAAAAGTACTGAGACCACATGCGGTCAGTGCAGAGGAGAGGAGCCCTACGAATAGCAAGCACTTACCTTACCGCCTCCTTCCCTACCGTTGGGATCATTGCTGCCACCATTCCAATCGACCTCCTAGCAATGGAGAGGAACCGTATTTACCTCCGGCGATCCGCACAGGAGTCAAGATCCCTTATCAAGAAAGAGGAGAGAGAAATAACACTGCAGCAGTGGCAAAATGAGTGGGAAACTGATGACAGGGGCATGGACCCGCGTACCTATCCCACAGGTGCGCCCATGGCTGGACAGGAGGCACGGAGAAGTGGATTTCTACATCACTATGTTCCTGTCGGGCCATGGATACTTCCGGTCCTATCTGCACAGAATGGCGTTAGCAGACACCACAACGTGCTGGTACTGTAATGCTCCAAACGACGACGCTGAACACACGTTTTTCCACTGCTCCAGATGGAGCAGGGAAAAGGAGATTCTAGAAGAACAGGAGGGCGAAATCACGCCAACTAATGTGATCGGGAAGATGATCTCCAGGCAGGAAACCTGGGAGAGGATTGTGTCCTACATAGTCCGAATCCTCAAGGCAAAAAAGCTGGACGACCCAATCCTCAGGTGAGCAATAAACTGGAGACTGCAAGAAGAGATCAGAAGAGGGTGTGACACCGCCCAGTGATCGACCCCACTCCGAAGTAATGCTGAACACCTGATTCCGGGGTGGATTAGGTCAAGAGGATCAGGGTTAGTGGGTGTTTAGTGAGTGAAACCTCACACGGCTGCCGAGTGCGGACCCTCCAAAGTGGAAGGCTTTTTTAAGGTTTTCCCACTGTTTCCCTCGTTTAAAAAAAAAAATCGATAAGATGTCACACTTGCAGGGGATCGTTCCGTGGAATGTTACGTACAAAAAAGGTCTTCTAGACGCTTAGTTTTCGAGTTACAGCTGTTTTAGGTACGTTTTTCGTCAATTTCGCTATTTACGCCTTCATGACCTTGTACGTCCGTTAAAATTCGTGCAACAGCAAATCTAATGTATCGTTGGAAAGAGCTGAAAACCCCTAAAAGACGAATCCAATACAGGTTAAACCACTCGAGTTTACAGTGGCTGAAATTGTCGGTAAGTAAGGACAAATGGGGATTTTGTGTTTTTTCGTACGCCATTTCAACCTCAAATCGGCCACTCAAAGAAGCACCATTTTGAGGAAAACCTTTTCGATAATTTATCAATTTCGATGAGCAGTCGAAGACTCCGCTCAGAGAGGGAGGATGGGGGTTTGCCTTCGAGGTAACGATTTTGTTGTCAAATCATATTTTTTGAGGTGCTGAACACGAATCTGAGGTTTTCGAACGAAAATTTTGGGTGCAAAATTTGTTTTTCGAATATAATAATAATTTTTCATTTTTTACGACATTAAATTGTTTTTAAATAAAAATTGTTTGTCAAGAACTTGACTTTTTGTTCATTGTTGTTTCTTTGAGTGCTGAAATCAAATCTGAGGTTCGCTGTTGGTAATTATTATTCCAAAACCCTTAGTTTTCTTGACAAAAACAACATAATTTTCCTATTTTGCAATTTGTTATCAATCCTTTGCGCTCGCTTTCAAAAAGTTTCTGTGTGAAAATTCCATTACGTTATTTAGTACTTATACCATCCAAGGGCATTGGCCATTTTGTTTTAATTTATAGGACTAAAGCCATGCGTTCCCAACTCGATCTAATTGAACTTCTCCATATAGGTACCTACTCAACGCTTGGAGAACGTTTAAAGTATTTTCATCTTCACGCCGCCCTGATTGTCGGACAGAGCTCAAATTTCTTACATGCGCTTTCTAGACCAAGCCGTATCCACCCTCAACATTTCAGCCTATTCTGAACCCTCGAAGAGCCTAAAGTTTCCTACTGTCCTTGGATGGGTCAGGTGGCTTTGGGGCTAGTGGGCCAAAACGCGGTCTTTTTATACTACTTATAACTATTGTTCAGAGAAGTTGTGACTGTTTTTAGGAATACGAAAAGACTTCTGAGGGCAATACACCCAAACCGCTCCCTCCTGGCGTTGTAAACGACCCGTCTGGGCAGCAATACTTACCGTTCACAAGTGGCAAGGACGAGGCAGTTGGAGCTTATGGAGAGTGAGTTCCACTGAGAATGAAAATTTCATCTTCTCTATACCTGTATAAAATCTCATAGTAGGATTGGATGAATCCGATATCAGCAGACAGGTAGGAACATACAGCTCTTTCACCAGCAACCTTTCATTTCCCTTCACACGCCCTTACTACCCTTTCACTTCCTTCCACCCTTCCCCTCCACTCCTCCAACATCCAGCCTTGCAGGTAAATAACACTTTATGCTCTCATCAAAAACTTGTTAGAGACTGGGGAAGAGAATGCTAATCGAGTATAGTAGGTACCTGCATATGCCCTTGTTTTTTTCAATATAACCCTACAGGAGTTGAATTAGAACCTGAGTGCAGAAGGCACTAACTCAAACGTGGATTGCGTGTTAGCTCATGTTCCATCGAATTGGCCTAACATCTTCATGGATTTCCAAATAAAAAATGCCATTCTTGGCAGGTAATTGACAGGTAATATTGATTACCTATATAAAAATACCTGCACCGTCAATCTCTATATTAGAGAGTTTTTGCAGCACCCACACGCCGAAACGAAACAGAAAACGACACCGAAACGGAAATGGCGGATAGGGCGACCAAAGTCAGATGCTAACCTTTTTCGGTTCAGTTTTCGTTCAGCTCATCTACCGGCTGGTGAAGTCACGCTAACTTTATGTTAACCTCTCTTTCATCAATTTTACTCCGTGGTGAATACAAATCTATGTCCACACATGGCGTCAAGTCTGCATTGACATAGAAAGACGCTAGGAAGCAGCTGTGAATACGACTCGACATTTATTTTCCAAGGAAAACAGATGAAGGTAGGTATCGTTATACAGATGTAAGGTTAAATTACGTTTTGTCATCTCAACACGACGAAAGCTGACACCGTGAGATCCCGGTATTTTTCGTCCTCACGGTTCCTCAAACTTTTCGGTGTCTTAAGTGCGCATGCACAGCACTGCTTTCGTTTCGTTCGTTTCGTTGTGATGGTGTTGCAATAACTAGGTACCTGCTAAAACCACTAAATTGCTAACTAAGTATTTCGAGTGTCTACATACAGGTAGAACAAGGCACTAGAAATGTTCGTTCATTTTGTAACATGTAAAAATTTACGCTCATTTTGATTATTTATTTCTTAACAGAGGCCACAGAATAAAGGCATTTTTTCTGTGGATATTTATGGTAGGGATGAGAAATTTAAGGATCTATTAGAATCAATGAATGGGCAATTTTTGGGGATTAAAATTCCCATTTTTTGGCAAAATTCTGTACAGTAACGGAAATTAACACTTATTTACTACATAATGAAGTGTTTATGATGGAAATTCTAGGCAGAAAACAAGTGTAAAATTTGAATTTCCGAGTTCCCGCTAGAAATGATGTATCAGGTAAATTGTCGAGTAGTTCAACTCAAACCCCGCTTAGAGCGCTAGTGCATCACTTTAAACGATGTACAGAACCACAGTGGATGGATGGATGGAACCTAAAATGTATAAATAAATTTAAAAAACACTTCCTTAAAATCAAACCAAGGGAAAGGTGCCGGCGAAGGTTATAGATGGTTGTCACAAAGGTTTGCCATTTCTAATGTTGGGTTGTTTGCTGCACTGGGAACCTTCGCCTCTAGGCCAACAGCCAGTCAGATGTCAATAGATCTGATACGTCATTTTTTGCTGCATTTTTTACTTAATCGCCCTCGTTAAAAAAATTACGCTCATTTTTGAAAACGGGCTTCATCCAAGAGATCTGAGTATTTATTTATTTTTTATTTATTTTTTTTTTGACGAAAATTCCCCATTAAAGGGCTTGGTTCGCAACTCTGTGAGTTCATGAGCGTATCAGTGAGCCAGCTGCAGCTCTCCTCTGCATTTCAACACGCTTATACCTACACAAGTTTCTAAAGGAAATCCGACGGAACTTGCTTTGATTTTGTTGAACTATAAAAATGGGACCAACTGGGGGACTAGCCCTCGCACACTCTAAATATACGTATCAGCTCATTAAGTCCGTTATTTTGGACATTTATGGACATTTTATTAGTATAGTTCAGTGATCTGTTAGCAGTGGCGTAGCCGGGGGGGTGGGGGTGGTAGTGGGGTCATACCCCCCCCCCCCCCCCCAATTGGCTCGAAAAGTTCATCACAAATTAAAATTAAATCTTAAGAATGATAACAATCACGAAAGTAACAAACATATATTATACAACAATAACAGGTTAAACGGTAAATCAAATATGATTAAACAGCTAAATAATATTACGTTTATTTGATTACGAACGATCTGTCCCAAAAATTTGACCCGCTCTTTCTGACAAAAATGCTTATCGAAATAGTCCCTCACCTTCACCATCCCACACTTCAGGTGAATAATACTGATTTTAGCCAGGTGAATAATACTGATTTTACCAATTGCTGACCCCCAAAAATCCTAATTAGACCCTATTCTGTGTGAAAAGCAACTGAAATGGTATGTTTCTGTCTTCACTCACCCTTCCATACCATTTCAGTGATTTTATTCATCAATTACAGCAGTTTTTACCAATTTTTGACCCCTAAAAACTCAAATTTAACCTCTTCAAATTTTTGAAAATTGCTCATCCTTTTGTTTGGCAATAACAACATTTTGGCGAAATTTGGAATTTTTATCACGTAACCAAAGTCAGATATCGTCTGGAGTGACACATAAATATATATATATAATACGTATACATTTTTGTTAAAATCTAAGTATGAAATCAGGATGATCTGAAACGGATTTGCCTATAAAATAATTTCAAAAACTTATGTTCTGAAAATTTTGGACCCATTGCAGTACCTTAATTTTCCTTGAAAATTCGCGAACACTGTTGCCAAATAAATGTTGTATTTCTTCAGTTTATCTTACCTAACGTTATCTGTAACATTTAGTGCTTTGTTAAATTTAATTTAAATTCAGCTTTCTTTGTAATGTCAAACCTTATTAGCGAATTTTCACAGAAAATAAAGCTATTGCAATGGATAGCATTTTCAGAACGTGAATTTTTGATATTTTTATAGGCGAATCCGTTTCAGAGCATCCTCAGTTCATCCCTAGATTTTAACAAAAATTTATATAATATGTATATTTATGTGCCACTCCAGATGATATCTGTCCTTGGGTAGGTACGTGGTAAAAATTCCAGATTTCTCCAAAACGTCTGTATTGGCAAGCGAAAGGATGAGTCCGAAGATGAGCAATTTTCAAATTCTAAGGGGGTCAAATTGGAGTTTTTAGTGGTCAAAAGTCGGTAAAAACTGCTAAAATTGCAAACAATTGCTATAAAATCACTGGAAGTGGTATGGAAGGTTGAGTAAAGACAGAAAAATAACATTTCAGTTGTTTTTCACACAGAATGGGGGTCAGAATTTGACTTTTGTGGGTGAACAATTGGTATTTAATGGCTAAAAATCAATATTAATTCACCTGACGTTGTGTGGGATGATTAATCACGACGGAGGGACTACCTCGATGATAAAACTATTTTTCTCAAAAGCAAAAGGGTAAAACTTGACTTCATTAGGGTCAAACATCGGTAAAAATGGCTGAAATCACGAAAGATTATATGTAATTTTAAGAAACGTGGTATGGTTTCTCGCTATATCATCTTTTTACACAATATCAGGAATATTTCTTTGAAAATTCGCTCTTATAGCCATGCTACATGACAGGCATTTCCCCCCCGATAACCCCCCTCCCCCCCATTCAACTATCCTGGCTACGCCACTGTCTGTTAGCGATAAACCTCAAGTCCCTTTGAAACAACTGTTTTTTAATTTTTTTTTCCAAACTATTTCACCCTCCGATTTTCATTGTCGTACTTCTAGGATTACGAAAGCAATTACGAGTTGAATTGATTCATTCTTGATTGGTTTGGTTAATCAGTTAACTGATTCTTCGAATTGCAGGTACTACACAACGTACGACGGATCGCGCTACAGATTCAAGGAAAAAGGTTACGTGATAGACAGGCCTGACCCTTCACCATCGTCCACAACTAGTCCACCTACCACCCAGCCAACAACCACTTCCACAACTCAACAGTCCACCAGGAAACCGTTAGGCAAGACAAAAGATGAACTCAAGTTGTGGTATAACGCTTTCATCAGTGTTGTCTCCAAATATGTGTGATTGTAATTTGTAAAATATCTACAAGAAGAAAAAAAAATACATCAGATGCAAACCACTTTCCTTATCCATGTTCAACTAGTGCAGAACAATAACATTGTAGTAGTAGGACGCAGAAGTATGAATATTCTTAAAGGAAATTGAATGCTACAGCTTCCTCTCTCACGAGGTTTCCAGTACAATGGGAGGCAAAAGAGTGGAGAGGTAAGATGGACAAAAAACATGAGGCGCTACAAATATTTCTGTAAAGTTTCCATTTTCACCCGCTCATATCTGAGCGTCGGTAGTTTAATATAGAGATAAATGTGAATATATCATTTTGTTGGGAATTTAATAAGCTTCAATTCTGGAGTATAACGTTTTCTGAATGACGCACCGTTTCCGTGGTAGGTATGCGCCAAAAACTGAAAAAAGGGACCTTTGAGCCCACCACGGCACCTGAAATCTGGGTTCATTATTCGTTGGACCTACCTACAGAAATGTTGGCTGTTATTGTTTCTTTCATGTGCAATAATTGAAATAGCCATTTTTGATGGATGCCACTCGAATTAGGCTCCAATTTTTGGCAGATTACCTTTGAGCATTGAAAGTGCCATTTAATTGTTTTGATTCACCTGTTGATACCACTTCTAGTGTTATTATACAAATTTATGGTGATTTCAGACAGTTTTCCTGGTTTTTGTCTCATAAAAGATTTTGGGAGCTGGTCAAAATCTACTTCACAGGTATTCGTTCTTCTCACCCTAAGACCGCACGCTGTATCATGCATATCAACTTCAATTTCAATCTAAAAAATTCGTTCTTTCGCACACATGCTCCATTTGGGCCCTAGTTGTGTCCCGAAACTTCGCAGCCCGATCGGAATATACCCAGGGGTGTTATGAGTGAATTTTTTGTTTGTTGGTGTTTAGAAACGTGAGATATCTTTTCCATGTTTTTTAAGACGAGGAGACCGAATATGAAGTCAATTTTGACCAATGAGTGGAAAATCGAGGTTCAACGAAGTTTCAGCCTTAAATTTACGTTGAAATTTGTTCTAAAATCGTTCTCTGCACTCAGTTTGGGTCCCCATTTGGGAACACATTTGGCTCCTATTTATGCTCCGAAGCTCGGCAGCCCGATCGGAATACATCCAGTGGTTACGGGTGAAAAATGGGTGTAAAAATAAGGGTTTTCGAAGTTTTAGTGAACATGAGCTTGTGAGGTATGTTTTTCCGTTTTGGCTTATTATTTTCAATAATGAACCATTGGAATCGAGCATGAAAAAAAAATTCTTACCCCCCCTCAAAATTTGATGGTTTACGTTTCAAGGTATGTAGAATCCAAAACTGCAATAAAAATATTTCTGTCTGTCCGCCGTACGCCGTACGCCGTACGGGCCACTTTTCTTAGTTACCATGAAAGAAAATTGATGAAATTCGGGTTATAGGTTCCGTTCGCTGTCTAGTTGGTCCTCGAAGCTCGACGTTACTGTGAGTCATCTCTAAGGGGTTCAAAATAGGGGTTGAAATTTTCAAAACGCCTATACCATTTTTTTTACGTGAATATTTTTACGGTTTCAAATAGTTCTTGAACTTGCGAGTTTTTTAAGACCATCCGGAGCGTCGTACGTCCAGCCGTTCGTTCACAGTAAGGCCCCGAAGTTTGCACCGACAGGCATTTTCGACTCCAGTGTGAATGAAATTGTATACAATTCAAACCAAATCTCGTAACCAGAGACGCGCCCACAAGAGGAAAATTGGCGGAGATAAAATCATTGCTAGGGGCCACCTGATTATATTGGCGGAGTATGAAGTCGAGTTGGTTGTTCTGCGATATTATTTCATTTGAAAAATGATGGCTCTTTTGGAGTTTGTTGGTAGGTAGTGAAACTTGAACAAACGTTGAAGTATTATTGATGGGTAAATTATTACTACGGTAAATCATTACTCAACGGTAAATTATTACACAACGGTTCATTATACCATCTACGTAGAAGGGGCTGGAGTTTGTTGGTAGGTACTTTCGCAACTTTTTTCACTCCTCATCAACAATTTCTTTTCAGAACTTCATTATGTGTGTTTCTTTTTGTTAGGTACTGTTTGTCATCGGCAGAATTATTTTAGCAACATTTAACTCGTGATTTAGGTAGGTACCTAGTAACGAGTACGGGGTTAGGTACTAACCTAAGGAGGGTCTGCGATCTACATAATATGTATAGAATAGTATATATCATATTATATAGACGGGTTATCTATACATAGAGCTGTGATCTGTAACGGAAGGGTATTCTTTACAAAATAATAAACCGTTGTGCAGGGATTTGCAGCGTTTTTCTTTTGGGGGCGAGGAGACCGAATATGAAGTTGATTTTGACCAAAGAGCGAGAACCGAGGTTGTAACAAAGGTTCAGCTTCCAAAATTCGTGGTTTATGAGTCAAAAACCTGGGAAATTATCTGAAATTACCATAAACTTGTATAATAACACTAAAGTAGTTTCAAGACAATATTAAATGGCACTATCAATGATCAAAGATAATTTTTCAAAAATATGGGCTTTTTTAAAAAAATTTTTAATTTTTTTTATTTGGGTACCTATTATACTGGGTATTTACAGCCGTGGAATATTTAGCATTATAATAAGTGCGTACATAATTACTCTACCACATTAAATCACATTATTTAGTGCTACAATAAACCTATAAATCCTAGGGAGTGCTAATTTTTTGCCAATAAATTCACTGTAGTTGAACGGTGTAAGATCCCAATTTGGCACTAGGATTCTTGCACTGATTACCAAATTAAAAGTGTAAAAATCAAGAGGAAGAAGCTACGGAAAAATCGTATAAAACCCGATAGAACAATACGATCGAGGTCAGTCGTCGAAAATCCGCGGAGCTGTGCTGTTGGAAGTGATAGGCCCGGCCCCATCACTTCCAGTTTCATAATAATAACGTTCGTCCTATATGTCATCGTTGATTTCGGCTAATTTATTACTTTTTTCATTCTTCAACTCAGTCTTATATTACGATTATTCCTATGCTTCTGATGAATGGGTAGACGATCTTCTGTACCTATGTACCTACCAAGTTGTAATATTATAGTTCCTATGTTTTGCTTCGAGTACTCATGTCTTACCAATTTTATGCATTCCTTTATCTCAACTTGTACTTAGTCGAAGTATTTTGAATAAAAATAAATCGAAATCTCAGTAATTTTCTTCCTAACTAATGACCTAATGGGATGTTTATCAAATTCGGTGATACCAGTGTACTTTTGTGGAGTAATTGGTGACTGAAGAAATACCTAATCGAAAGTTTGAAGTTTGTTGTTAGGTACCTAACTAATTTTGCTGATAACTGACTACACATTCTTCATGTGCTCGTTTTTGATAATACAGCTACGTTTTAGATTTCCTTAAGGGTCAACAATCTGATAAAACGGCTGAAATGACTGGAAACGTCTATAAAAGAAGGTAGCATAAACTGTGAATTCAACCAGTAAAATACAATTTCAACAATCGAAGATAATTTGTCAAAATTAGTAGCCTAAAGAAGCTAAAGGTGCGTTTTCCTATCGACGAGTTTTTTCCGCTGCGTGGGACGGAAGACGCTGGCGAATCCCGTCGGGTGGGGAGTGAAGTACCACGCAGCGTGTTATGTTTTCCAATCAGCGTGACAAAAGTTCACGTCTGACGGCGTCAACCATTTCGTTTTGAGGACTCCAGGTGGTAGGATGTCTTCTCGTGTTGAAAAACTGTGTTTTCTCGCAATAATAGAACATTATTATAATGTTTTGGACAGTGAAGAAAATTTTTTAATTGATTCCGAACTCCACCGACGGAAGCCAACGAGTAATGTTTTTCTACGAAGAGAAGATGAAGGAGTGTACACTACCCTTATCACGCGACACCTCCTCGTTGGCCATGTTCCATAACATTGGGCGCCCCGACACCAACTCTATCAACCTCTCATCGTCTTCCGCAGAAAATCGATCACCCGGCATTGCAAAAATGATAAATTCACTCACGTATTAACGAAAAGACGCTGCGGCGTGAAGCGGACTGACTCCTCGTGGAGCACGCAGGCGTCTTACGCTGGCGGAATGCGCCGGCGTGAGACGTAGTCCGCTTGACAGGAAAACAGAACCGTACTTTCCCCTTTGAGAAGTGGGCGACGTGATCCCGTCGGCGTCCTCCGTCCCACGCGGCGGAAAAAACCCGTCGATAGGAAAACGCACCTTAAGGAAAAATCGTATAAAACCCGATAGAACAATACGATCGAGGTCAGTCGTCGAAAACCCGCGGAGCTGTGCTGTTGGAAGTGAAAGGCCCGGCCCTGAGTTGAGAACTGAGACTGAGTTGAAGAATGAAAAGAGTAATAAATTAGCCGAAATCAACGATGACATAGGACGAACGTTATTATTATGAAACTGGAAGTGATGGGGCAGGGCCTATCACTTCCAACACCACAGCTCCGCGGATTTTTGACGACTGACCTCGATCGTATTGTTCTATCGGGTTTTATACGATTTTTCCGTAGCTTCTTCCTCTTGATTTTTACACTTTTAATTTGGAAATCAGTGTAAGAATCCTAGTGCCAAATTGGGATCTTACAGCGGTAAAGCCATTAGCGGAGTCACATCACTAAACAGATCAGATCGAGCGGAAGAGAATATCTCGGACGTCATAATGAGGTGTTTCACGTTCCTTCTTCCATTTGACAGTTGTCGCACATAGCTGAATGCTCATCCACTGATCGCACATCCCGTGATTGCTTCTTATCCGACACATCGTACTGATTTCCCGGCGGTTCGATGCAGTGCCAACAAACCAAGGTCTTTGGCGGGGATTTGGCTGGGCAGGATTTTGCAGGATTTTGGATTTTTATTAAAATGTTCACTTTCAGCTAATTTTCAAAAAAGTGAAGCTAACATGCTTCCGGAACATGCATTTTTGAAGATAAATGGGGCTATAGAAAGGTTGTCTATTTCCACGAATAGGTACACGAAAAATACACTGTCCCCACGGTTTCTGTGGTCAAACCATCGTCAGTAACAAATTGTTTATTTTTTTATTTAAATTTATGTTATTTTTCTTCTCCTAAATCACGTTTTTCCACATATAGCTGGCCATAACAGCTATTTGTGAAATCGCAACAAACAATAATTGGTGACTACCGCTGAAAATTTCGTTAAATTTACTTTCAGAACATGCTGATTTGAAGAATTGTTTTAGCGGTTTGACCCTCTGAAATTCTCGCTTGAAAATCGGAATTCGGCGAATCTGCGGGCCATTCACGACCGCTCCAAATTCCCTCGCGCCGCGCCAACCGCTCCATTTTTCAGCCGCTCGATTTTGGTAGGACATAGGCCCCTAATTGACGACCGCGCCGCGCCGGGCCAGTCATTCAGGCAGTGAAAGCGTCGCTGTCAGCAACGTACCACCATGGACGACGAACACTAATGATCAGAGCCCTTCACAATATGGCACTTATTTTTGTGAAATAGGGCCCTATAAAATATGGCAATATGGCACTTGTTTTGGCCCAAATATGGCACTTATTTCTCTCAATATGGCACTTATTTTTCAACCCTCTCCGACCACCCCAGCTATTCTGAGACGATAATATCACAACATACAAGTTATTTATGCTAAATAATTTATTTTATTTACAAAGCGTTATACAAATTATTTATTATTATTATTTGTCGTGAGTCCCTCCCGGGAACACTCCACTAGCAACCTTAAAGCTCTCACCAATATCCTTATGTAAAACTTACTTTCCGCTAATAAACATCTGAGTGGGGAGACAGGCAACAGAATCCAGGGGACACAACCTGGAGCCCCACTACCAACTCCCAACAGGGAGTTGGAGGGAGAGGCCTCCAAGTCCTATATAACCATGGATCCTGGAGCTTAAGCTTCATTCGACACTTCCTCTAACCAGCTCTCTCTTCTCTCTCTCTTACCTTCCTCCTCTCAGATGATCGGTGGATTACCGCCGCCTGAGAATTTACCTCCTACCTTTTCCTCTTGTCTAGATGATCGGTGGACTACCGCCGCCTAGACAAGCACCTCTCCTCACCTAGATGATCGGTGGATTACCGCCGCCTAGGTAAATTCCCTCATTCACCTCTATCTCCTCCCAAAGTCGTAGATGATCGGTGGACTACCGCCGCCTGCGACTTTTCTCCTTCACGCCGCCGTGATGAAAATTCTAAATTCATCACAGTGGTGACCCCGACGTTCATCCAACCTTCTACCTTCTACCTTCTTACCACCTCATGTGTCGCCCCCAGTCTAGTTCAGTTCGGTGTCCCCAATTTTAAATTCAAACTCAGCTTCAACAGTCAGTGTAAATTCGCAATTTTGGCCCACCCTCACCGCTCAACTCCAGCTCTCAACTATCCGCCACACGCACCTCCGCTTCCGCCGATTGCGAATTTCAAATTCAAAACTAACACATTTTGAATTTTAGTTACAGCCATGGACCCGAACTCACCGACGCCGCCGCTCCTCCGGCCATCCCTACTGCAGCCTCCGACCGCTGCGACAACTGACGCAGCCGACAACCCCTTCACCAGCCTCTCGCCACCCGGCTCCTCCGCATCCGCCGCCGCCGCCGCTGCGGCCGCTGCACACGCCGCCGCCGACGTCACGACGGCCTCGGCGTCATTCCCGCTGTCGCTGCCCCCCTTCTACACGCACGACCCCGCGCTGTGGTTCTTCCAGGTCGACGCTGCGTTTTCTGCCGCCAACATCCGCAGCCAGCGAACCCGTTACTCCCGCATCATATCACTGCTGCCGTACGAGATCCTCCTACAGACGTCGGACATCTCTCCCGACGCCACGGCCGCATACGACGACCTCCGCAACCGCCTCGTCACGTTATACCAACCTTCAAAGATCGCACGTATCGCAGCGCTCTCCCAACCACAGCACCTCAGCGATCTGAAGCTCTCCCACCTCTCCCGCCGTCTGCGTCATCAGCTACACGACGTATTGACGGCCGACATCGCACGGACGTTCTGGCTGCGAGCCCAACCACACCCCATGCAAATGGCGCTCGCCAGCCACCTTGACGGCCCAGACGAACCGCTCCTGCGGCTAGCCGACACGGTCCATGATCTCACCGCAGCCGCCGGCGTCACGGAAGTCGGCGCACCCCGCATCCCCACCCCGCGGCGAGACCGGACGCCGTCACGAGAGCGCCGCCGGCCCCCCTCCCTAAACCGGCGCCGCTCCCTCTCCAACGAGCGCCGGCCAGCCCCCTCCATCGACCGCCAACGCCAGCGCTCGCCCGACCGCCGCAACACTTCCCCCCCTCACCAACGCAGGGGACGGTCCCCAGCAACAGCAGCCCCCTCCACCTCCGTGCGCCCCTCCCGGGCCGACTACCTCCCAGCTGACCCCCCCCACCGATGTTTCTATCACGTTAACTTCGGTGGGGAGGCCCGCAAATGCCAGCCCCCCTGCTCCTTCCCCTCCAAGCAGGGAAACGCGGCCGCCCGCCGGTGAACCCGGCGGGCCCCCCTCCTCGCCAACACGGGGGGGACCGTGACAAACCCCTCCCCGCCCGCATTCACACCACCACCACCAAACCGCGTTACCCCTCCTACGCCGCCGCCACGGCTGCCAACCTCCCGGCCGCGCCTGCCAGCGCCGCCAAGGCCATCACCCCACCATCGACCGTTCCCCCACCTCGGAACGGCCCCTCCACGCCCGTCTCCAGGGCGGCCACCCTTCCGGCCGCCACTCACGCCGCCGCTCCCGTTCCCCCACCCCGGAACGGCCCCTCCACGCCCGCCTCCAGGGCAGCCACCCTTCCGGCCGCCACTCGCGCCGCCGCTACCGTTCCCCCACCACGGAACGGCCCCCCCTCACTGGCCTCCAGGGGAAAACCCCCCCCGGCCGCCACTCACGTTCCCCCACCCCGGAACAAACCCTCCACGCCCGCCTCCAGGACAACTCCCCCTCCGGCCGCCACTCACGCCGCCGCTCCCGTTCCCCCTCTCCGGAACGGCAAGAAACCGCCCCGCGTCTCCTTCGCAGGAGACCAACCACCACCAACGCATCCACCCACCGCCGCTGCCATTCTACCGCACTCCACCCCAGCTCACCAGCGCCTCTTTCTAAAATGCGCCAAGACGAATGTCCCTTTCCTCGTCGACACAGGGGCGGCGCTCTCCATTTTCCCTAACAATATTCTCCGGCGACAGGCGCGTTGTTACCGGCAACTCCTCTACGCCGCCAACGGTACCACCATCCCCTCGTACGGGACGTACCGCTCGTCCATCCACCTGAGCGGGCTCTCGTACGAGTGGGTATTTACCGTGGCGGACGTGGAGAAGGCAATCCTGGGGGCCGACTTCCTCGCTTATTTCGGCCTCCAGGTTGACGTCCGTAACGCGCGCCTGCTCGACCCCTCCACCCAGAAGCCGATCCCCGGATTCATACACGCCGTCGATCGCCCCCCAACCCAATTTGAAACACTCCTCCTCCAATATAAACCCCAGCGCCGCCCCTCCGCACATATCGCCCAAACACAACACTACATCGAGACCTCCGGACCCCCAATCTCAGCAAAAGCCCGCCGCCTCCACCCCCTCCAACTGTCACAAGCCCGGAGGCATTTTGATAAATTGATAGCGGATGGTATTATCCGCCCCTCCAAATCCCCGTGGGCTTCACCGTTACACATCGTACAGAAGCCCAACGGGGATATCCGCCCCTGCGGCGATTACCGCCGCCTGAACGCTAAGACCACTCCGGACCTCTACAACGTCCCCCATCTCCGAGACTTCTCTTCACACCTCCACAACACGTCCATATTTTCAACCCTAGACATCTCCAGAGCCTTCCACCACATTCATATATACCCTCCCGACGTACCCAAAACCGCCATCATAACACCTTTCGGCCTTTTTGAATACATAAAAATGGGCTTCGGCCTCCGGAACGCTGCCCAGACGTGGCAGCGTTATATGGATAATATTCTGCGGGAACTACCTTTCGTGTTCTGTTTCCTGGACGACGTATTGATCGCCTCCCGGGACTCGAAAGAACATCTAACACACCTCAAACAAGTCCTCGACATCTTCGCCGCCGAGGGCCTCACCATCAACTCTCAAAAATGCGTTCTCGCCCAGCCCTCTGTCCGCTGCCTCGGCCATCAAGTCTCATCCGACGGGATCAAGCCTCTCCCGGACAAAGTGCACGCCCTCACCGACTTCCCACAACCCCGCACTGTCTCAGAACTTCGCCGTTTCCTGGGTATGTTGAACTTTCATCGTAGACACATTAAACACGCAGCACAACACCAACAACCACTCATACACGCTATCCCACAACCAGCCAAAAAAAACGATAACCGCCCCATTTCCTGGACCCCCGCCCTCACAACCGCCTTTCAAAATTGCAAAAAGGACCTAGTAGACGCCGCTCTATTGGCCCATCCCGATCCCCATGCTCCTCTCTCCATCACCACCGATGCGTCTGACTGGGCCATCGGGGCAGTACTCCACCAACACACCGGCGCCACCCCCCAACCCCTCGGTTTCTTCTCAAAAACTCTGTCCCCAACACAAAAAAATTACTCCACCTTTGACAGAGAACTCCTCGCCATCCACGAAGCCATCAAACACTTCCGTGACTTTGTGGAGGGCAGGCAGTTCTCTGTCATCACTGATCATAAGCCCCTCACACATGCACTCCTCCAAAACCGTAAATCCGCCTCCCCCCGTCGCCTCCGGCAACTCGAATTTATCGGACAATTTACGTCCGATATTCGTTATTTGCCGGGGGCCGACAACTGCGTAGCAGACGCCCTCTCCCGCCCCACCCCCGCGCCGGTGGCGGAGTTACTGCCTTTCCCTTCCCCACAAACCCTCAAAACTCACCAAACTCCAACTTCCGACCCCGCACTCTCCAACCTCATCTCCGCCTCCAAATTGGAACAACTGCCTCCCCTCGATCTCTGGTGCGACGTAACGGCCGATTCACCGCGCCCTTACGTCCCGCCGGAGCTGAGGCGGCAGTTGTTCCTCCATTACCACTCCCTCCACCATCCCAGCATTCGGGCGAGCCGGGATCTGATCAAGACGCGGTACTTCTGGCCCCACATGAACACAGATATCCGTACCTGGGTTCTGGGGTGCCAGAAGTGCCAGCAATTTAAGGTCTCGGCTCACCCCCATGTACCTCCTCAACCCATTCCCGACTCCCTCCCGTGGGAACATGTCCACCTGGATCTAGTCGGCCCTCTTCCCCCCTCCGAGGGGAAGAGGTACTGCCTCACCATGATCGACCGTGCGACCAATTGGGTTGAGTGTATCCCACTCGCCCACATTACCGCGGACGCCGTCGCCACGGCCTTCCTCAATCAATGGATCAGCCGCTACGGCTGTGCGCGGACACTCACGGTCGATCAGGGGAGGCAGTTTGAATCAGCCCACTTTGCCGACCTGCTCCGTTCCCTCGGGATTCAAAAAATCCGCACCACTCCTTATCACCCCCAATCCAACGGGAAAATAGAGCGGTGGCACTCGGTCCTCAAGCAAGCCATCTCCACATCAGCCACATCTCCCTCATGGACCAAAACCCTCCCCTACGTATTACTTAGCCTCCGCACTTCCGCCCGTCCTTCAGACAACACAAGTCCCGCACAACACGCTTTCCGAGACCCTATTCGTTTACCGGCCGACATTTTCCCTCCACACAACACCCCGTCCATTAACAGGGAACCGCTACACACCTCAACACCGACAAACGACACCACTTACCCCAAACGCTTTTACACTTCCACGCACATGTACTTGAAAGAGCCCGGCATGCATAAAACCTTTCAGCCCCTTTATGCCGGGCCCTTTCAAGTCATCTGCACAACACCGACCACCGCGACCCTGCTAATGGACGGGAAACCCCACACCGTACCTTTCGCCCGCTGCAAACCCGCCCCTGTTCTCCCTCAACCAACATCAGCCATCAGTCTCCCGCCGTCTGTTAGCCATGCACCATCTCTCTCAACCTCAACAGTCTCCCCCGTCGCCGTTTCCGGATTTCGATTCGGATCCGGAAACGGCGGGGCCTTGAGATTTCGGGACAGTGCTTGTGTTTTATTAACCCACACGCACTGTACCGAACCTCACAGCCCCGCCGTGGCCGCCTCACCGCAGCGGGCACCACCCAAACCCACCCACACACTTCAATCACACACTTCACTCCACCCACACACTCACTACAATTCACCACACACTATCCACACCCAGGGAACGGCGGATTTCAGCACCCCGCTCCAATCTGTCAACTCCACCCAAATTTGTAAATACCGACCTTGTAAATACCAATCTTGTAAATACCAACCTTGTAAATACCAACATTGTATATAACAACCCTGTACATATTAGTCTACTATCTCACCATCACCATTGTAATCATGTCAACTCACTTCATTGTCAATATCATGCACCTACACCTATACTTATCTTACTTCTTACTTGTACTATCTTACTTCTTACTACTTACTATGTTACTCCTATGTCACTTCTACTTACCTCTTACTAACTACCTATGCTCCCTATATGTCAATCCTAGAATTAAGTCACGTTTCTGCCTTCAGCACACCAATTGTTTGCATCAGCCTTCAGCTTCTGTCACCTTGCGCCTTCAGCTCCCCTTTTGTTTTCCGCAGCCCTCAGCCCCTGTCACCTTGCGCCTTCAGCTTTCCCAAACATTGGTTCGAACTGGGGGGACCTCTGTCGTGAGTCCCTCCCGGGAACACTCCACTAGCAACCTTAAAGCTCTCACCAATATCCTTCTGTAAAACTTACTTTCCGCTAATAAACATCTGAGTGGGGAGACAGGCAACAGAATCCAGGGGACACAACCTGGAGCCCCACTACCAACTCCCAACAGGGAGTTGGAGGGAGAGGCCTCCAAGTCCTATATAACCCTGGATCCTGGAGCTTTAGCTTCATTCGACACTTCCTCTAACCAGCTCTCTCTTCTCTCTCTCTTACCTTCCTCCTCTCAGATGATCGGTGGATTACCGCCGCCTGAGAATTTACCTCCTACCTTTTCCTCTTGTCTAGATGATCGGTGGACTACCGCCGCCTAGACAAGCACCTCTCCTCACCTAGATGATCGGTGGATTACCGCCGCCTAGGTAAATTCCCTCATTCACCTCTATCTCCTCCCAAAGTCGTAGATGATCGGTGGACTACCGCCGCCTGCGACTTTTCTCCTTCACGCCGCCGTGATGAAAATTCTAAATTCATCACATTATTATTATTATTATTATTATTAAATAACAACATCAGGTGTGCTGCAACGCTTTCCATTGAAAATCCCAGCCGTCGATCACTCAGGACGTATTTCATTTTTGAGAAAGTCCTCTCCACATCAGCTGGTGTTGCCGGGGCGTATTTCATAGAGGACATCAGCAGGTTCCCAGCCTTCCTTCAGAGTGGCTTCCTCACCAGACAGAGTGGCGACCAGTGGAAGCACCCCATTCCAAAATGGTTAGACTAATGGATTGGTTAGACTAATGGGTTCGAGAAACCTCATGTCATTCAGAAATTTTCACTGCATTTTTTTTTTCAATTTTTTTAAAGGAGTTTGGCGAAAAAAAGGCAAAACATGGCACAAACATAGCATTTTCCAAAGAATCGGCCGAATATGGCATTTTACAAAAAAAAATTGGCAGATTATGGCATTTTTGTATGGCGCCATGGCAATATGGCATTTGAAGGGCTCTGCTAATGATGTACGCGGCTATTTGTTTGCGTGTTAAGGGAAGGAAGCCCAAGAAGAAGTGGTGCAAGCAGTGGCTCATGAATAGGAGTCGCAACTTCTTCTAATTAGGACCCCAAGTTTGAAAAGGATTAAACCTACAAATTGAACATACAGACAAAGAAAAATAAATAACAGTAATTTTAGTAGCTATTGCGACAGAAGTTATTTTCCATGAAAATTCGCTAAAATGTTTGCTGTTGAGACGACGAGGTAGAGAGGTACCAGGCCTTCCCAAACCTCCCCTTGGTTGGCATTGTTTCTTGATATCAAACTACCTACTACTAGTGCCTTACATTTCCAGAAATGTGATACTCTTGTTTCCAACCATTTCGGTGATGTTCAGTAATTGCTCGAAAGAAATCCTCCTTGGGGATGTAATTTCAACCTATAACCCCTCGAGACGCCCCTGTTTTATCTAACTTGTCAACCCTCTCATTATTTTGGATATCGTTATGCGTTTTAATCCAGATGAATGTGACATTAATGCCTTCGTATTCCAGCTGGGCAAGAAGATCTAGGATTTCCGCGATAAGTGGGTGGTGGGCACGCTTTTTGGTTTTATTATTCTGCGAATAATACACCTATGTATTCGCTCAGCAAAACATTTTATTGAACACCCCCTCAAAATTTTTTCTTTTCCGTTTCAAGGTGCGTAGATTCCAAAAATGCAATGCCCGTCCGCCGTATCACGTGGGTATCAAAATGGGTACTTTTTGTGTTTTAGTAACATGTTAGTAACATGAGCTTTTGATGTGTCGTTTACCGTGTTTTTGGGACGAGAAGACCGAATATGAAGTCGATTTTGACCAAAGAATACAAAATTGAGGTTCTAACGAAGTTTCAGCCTAAAATTTACGTAAAATTTTGGTCCAAAATCGTCGTTTTTCCGCACACAGTTTGGGTCCCCATTTGGGAACACTTTTGGGTCCTAGTTATGCTCCGAAGTTCGGCAGCTCGATCGGAATACACCCAGGGGTGATATGGGAGAAAAATGAGTGTACAAATAAGGGGTTTTCGAGGGATTTTTGAGGTTTTAGTGAACATGACCTTGTGATGTACATAGTTTTCCATGTTTTTCAGGGCGAGAAGTCCGAATATTAAGTTGATTTTGATCGAAGACCGAAGAATTGAGGTTGTAACGAAATTTAAGATCCTGAAATTCATTTTTTATGAGTCAAAAACATGGGAAATGGTCTGAAATCACCAGACATTTGTATAACAACACTAGAAATAGTATCAACAAGTGAATCATGGCAATGAAATGGCCTATCACTGTTCAAAGATAATCTGTTTAAAAAAACCGAGCCTAATTCGTGTTTTTGGCGGCCAAAATTGGTGGAAACCGTCAAAAATAGCTATTTCAAAATTGCACGCATGAAAGAAACAATAAATGAACAGCCAAAGTTTCTGTACACACGTATGTCCAGTAAAGTATTAAACCCGTGTGACAAGGACTTTGCAGCGTTTTTCCTCCTGTTCTCAGAAACGTTGATGCGCTCAAGGAGTCCGAGAAAACCGCTAGAGCGGTGATGATCGCGCTGTTATGTCTACCTCCAGTTAGCCCCATCGCATATCTCAGTGTTTTTGTAATGGTCAGCACCTCCGCGGAATAACTTGAACAATAAATCGGGAGTTTGAAGGCCTCGCAGTACTTATTGCTGATATCGAGGAAGGCGCAGCTCGCTAGATTGTCAAATTTTGCTCCATCTGTGAAAACCTTCAAATGCAGCGACCAGTGAGACGTCAGGTATTCAATGAAGCGGCCGTTGATTTCCATCGGTGAAATTTCTCGAAGTCCTTTATGACAGTAAGTATATGTGTATGGGTTGTTTCTGACATCAACAGCCAGCGCTTGAATGTCGTCCAGTAAAACATTCTGCAAGCTTATCATTCGGAGCACGTAACGATCAGCAGTGGTAGCTCACCCAGCAAAGCGTGAATCGGTGTAGTTTTTAGCACTTCTAAACATATCCTTAGACTTTTATATTGAATTCTGTCAATTTTTGCCAATTTCGTTTTGCAAGCCTGCCCATAGAAGCCTCCCCATTTACCGTGCGCAGCCATTTTCAAAGTATTGAAATATTTTTTCGCACTTATTAAGGACGCTTTGTATATATGAGTCTTCCAGGTAAGTGTTTTGTCCAACCACAGTCCCAGGAGTCTGACCCTGTTTTCCACTGGAAATTGAAGACCACCCAGAGTCACTATACTGCCAATATTAAGCCGTCTCTTTCGAGTGAAGGGTACTGTCAACGATTTTTCAACAGACAGAGAGAGGCCAAAGCTTCGTTCGCAGTGGGGTTCCGTGCAGTTCCAGACAGTTCCAACAAGTTCCGCGCAGGCGCCCTAGTGTTTATAGCGTTCGCAGAACAGGCGTTCGGAGTTCTAGTTTTGAATTCGCTGTTCGCAGTAATTTTTTCTCCAAGTCCCGAACACGTTCCGAACACAGTTCTGGAGTTCGGGTTTTTTTCTCGAACTGTGGGCACAGCTACGCAAGAGCGCTCTGGTGAGAAGGAGGGAAATGGTTATCATAGCTAACCCCGCCAGATTTTGGTTTATTATTTTCAATAATGAACCATTGGAATCGAGCATGAAAAAAAAAATTCTTACCCCCCCTCAAAATTTGATGGTTTACGTTTCAAAGTATGTAGAATCCAAAACTGCAATAAAAATATTTCTGTCTGTCCGCCGTACGCCGTACGCCGTACGGGCCACTTTTCTTAGTTACCATGAAAAAAAATTGATGAAATTCGGGTTATAGGTTCCGTTCGGCGTCTAGTTGGTCCTCGAAGCTCGACGTTACTGTGAGTCATCTCTAAGGGGTTCAAAATAGGGGTTGAAATTTTCAAAACGCCTATACTATTTTTTTACGTAAATATTTTTACGGTTTTAAATAGTTCTTGAACTTGCGAGTTTTTTAAGACCATCCGGAGCATCGTACGTCCAGCCGTTCGTTCACAGTAAGGCCCCGAAGTTTGCACCGACAGGCATTTTCGACTCCAGTGTGAATGAAATTGTATACAATCCAAACCAAATCTCGTAACCAGAGACGCGCCCACAATAGGAATTTGTGAATACGGCCAATCATTGGTAGGGATCACCTGATTATATTGGCGGAGTATGAAGTCGAGTTGGTTGTTCTGTGATATTATTTAATTTGAAAAATGATGGCTCTTTTGGAGTTTGTTGGTAGGTAGTGAAACTTGAACAAACGTTGAAGTATTATTGATGGGTAAATTATTACTACGGTAAATCATTACTCAACGGTAAATTATTACACAACGGTTCATTATACCATCTACGTAGAAGGGGCTGGAGTTTGTTGGTAGGTACTTTTGCAACTTTTTTCACTCCTCATCAACAATTTCTTTTCAGAACTTCACTATGTGCGTTTCTTTTTGTTAGGTACTGTTTGTCATCGGCAGAATTATTTTAGCAACATTTAACTCGTGATTTAGGTAGGTACCTAGTAACGAGTACGGGGTTAGGTACTAACCTACGGAGGGTCTGCGATCTACATAATATGCATATAATAGAATAGTACATATCATATTATATAGACGGGTTATCTATACATAGAGCTGTGATCTGTAACAGAAGGGTATTCTATACAAAATAATAAACCGTTGTGCAGGGATTTGCAGCGTTTTTGGTTTATTATTATGTGATTAATACACCTATGTATTCGCTCAGCAAAAAATTTTTATAACATCCCCTTAAATTTTTTTCTTTTACGTTTCTAGGTGCGTAGATTCAGAAAATGCAATGTCCTTCCGCTGTATCGTGCATAACTACTCCATTTTTGGTCTAAAAAATTCGCTCTTTCGCACACATGCTCCATTTGGGCCCTAGTTGTGTCCCGAAACTTTGCAGCCCGATCCGAATATACCCAGGGGTGTTATGAGTGAAAATGGCTATAAAAATAGGTACTTCCGAGTTTTAGTAACATGAGCTTTTGAGGTATCGTTTTCCATGTTTTTTGGGACGAGAAGACTGAATGTGAAGTCGATTTTGACCAAAGAGTGGACCAAAGAGGTTCTACCAAAGGTTCAGCTCCCAAAATTGATTTTATATGAGTCAAAAACCTGGGAAATCGTCTGAAATCCCCATCAATTTGTATAATAATACTAGAAAAAGTGTCAACACGTGAATCAAGATGATTAAATGGCACTATCAATGATCAAAGATAATTTAGAGAAAAAAGGAGCGTACCTAATTTGTGTTTTTGGGGGCCAAAATGAGTGGAAACCACCAGAAATAGCTATTTTAATATTATAGCACATGAAAGAAACAATAAATGAACAGCCAACGTTTCTGCAGGCAGGTCCAATAGAATAATAAACCCATGTGACAAGGACTTTGCAGCGTTTTTTTTTTCAATCCACGAAAGACGCAGGTTATCCTCTAGTAACGTTGACAGTTCCAGGTTCACTGAGCGTTCGCACTTCGCCGTGTTGCGGAATTCGGAACCCCGTTCAGAACTTGAGGCGGCCATTTTCCAGAGCTCCTCGAGTTCGGAACAGAGTCGCGATTTTTACTGCGAACGAACCTCAATATACTTCGACCAAGTAAGGAGATGATTCACAAACCTGCCCAACAGCACAAGGACCTCCTCGATGGTGTCGCATTCTACGTATGTGCAAACATTATCCGCGAATTGCAGCATGCAGTGGCGTAGCCAGGAAAAGATTTCGGGGGGGGGGGGGGATCGATGCTAGGGGGAAGGGGGGGGTCCCCCCCCCCCGGGAAAAATTGTCAAATTGAGTTACTAAAATTTTTTAGTAACTTTTTAGAGTTACTACAATTTTTAGTCTAAAAACGTCATTTTACGCTGCTTCTTGGATTGTAAACTGTAAAATCCATCATTGTCTGTATGTGCAGTTTACACTTTGTAACGCACATATTATGTCAGGCTCAATGTTACCTCAATAACCATTGAGGTAACAACATTGAGCCTGACAGTGTTCCCCAATCCCCATTGTTTTGCTCATCCTTAGTCACTCGGGCCTTGGCTTCAACAAGTTACAGTATATACACAAAAAAATAAATAATGCAACAAATTTTCAGTTAGTTTTTCAATTAGTTACCAAGGTCAAAAACAGAATCAATCATATTCAAATCGGAGTAAGATTTTTTAGCTGATTTAAATGTTTTGCGAGCAAAGCCATGGGTGTCAGCTAGTGTTCAATAAAAAGGTAACTTTTGTCTTTGAAGTAAAAATTAAAATACATCGTGCAATGTAGGTCTTCATTCAAATTATTAGAGCGTTGTTGAATGAAAGTTATAATTGAGACAATAATTGTAAATAGGTAATAAATAATTACTATTTTAGTTTTTATAAACAAATCAAATGACAAAAATATAAAAAGTTGTTTACCGGTAACTTGAAAAAATGGAAATTAGCTGTAGTAGGCCCCGGTATAAGGCAAAATTTAAAGGAAATTGGGTGGTAAAGATAACCAACTTTTTGCTAAAAAGTGTAATCAAACAAATTATTAATATAGGTACTACATATTTACAAAGAAGCTTACCTAAAATTTAAAAAAGTTACAAAATGATCTTCAGTTTTCTGGGCTTTTTGGCCATTATGTCCAAGACTTCATCCGGTTTAACCTCTATATTACGATGTATGGAGAGATGTGCCAAACCATTAAGACGACTCTGAGATGTTGTACTTCGCAGATATGATTTCAAGCGTCGAAGGGTTGAAAACGATCTCTCGGCAGTAGCTGTTGTTATCGGCAATGTAGCCGCTGTTTTCAATGCTTTAAAAATCAAAGGAAACATACGTTCATCACACTTATTCATGGATGACAGAAAATCTTGAGGTAAATTAGAATCCGCCTTGTTGAAGTTAGTCCAACTTCTCCTCCACATTTTCATCTCGCCTTCAAGTTGGAAAGGATCGCACAAATCATTAGGCCATTGTTTTGAGAGAACTTCGCAACATAATTTAATTTTGTCGTCATCAAGTTCTGTACATTTCATTGGGAGTAAGCAGCACAAGTTTTCTAACACACTTTTGTGAACCAAGAATCGGTCTTTCATTTCTTGAATCAGAAAGTCCATGAAGGGAATAAACAACGTAAGTCTGAAGTACTGTTTAGGCTCATTTGTCTTGATGTTTGGTCTTGTTGTTTGCTTTCCTGTGATTCTAGGCATTGATATGTTCATGTCCATTTCCTTAGCAATGCCTTCTGCGTCCTTAAACAACTCATCAAAAGCTGATTCCGAGTTGAGTGCTAACTCTCTGGCCACCCTTCTCACGCTCAATTTGAATCCTTGGAGGGAGGTACAAAAAAAAAGTTCTCTTTGTGTATAAATATTGCCTTGCCAGCCCGATCCTCCCATGCAGGATAGTCCCGTTTTTCGAACCTCCGTCCCACTTTTTGAGGAAAACTCCCGACTTGTCCTGCTTTTTGCTTCCGAGTAGCCGAGGCATTGTTTTCACTTTTGGGGGTTGAAAAAAAAAATGTCATCCAAAATCAAAATTTTCACTCGCGTTTCACGTTTTAGACCTTTCTGAACAACTTTGGTTTCGTGTCTTTCAATTTATTAAAAATTATTATTTTATTTCGGGGGGGGGATACATCCCGATATCCCCCCCCCCCCCCCCCTGGCAGCATGTGAACCCCTTCGGGTACGGTTGATTCCAGATTTCCGACGCATCGACGTATAACGCGTATAGCAACGGGCTCAATATTCCTCCTTTCTTTAGCCCCTGGTTTACAACTCTCTTCCCATAATGTTGGCCGTTTACTCGTAGAACTACTTCCCGGTTAGACATGAGCGCCATTAGATTTTTTATCAGCTGATTAGGTAAACTCAACGTTTTCAGTCTTTCATTAAGTACCCGCCGTACTGAACTGAGTCATACGCACGTGAAAAATCCAAGAACAGTCCCAGCGTAATTTTTTTGTTAGCAAGAGAATGGTGGATGCTTTAAACTGTTTTCGTCATACAGTCATAAACTGAATGACAGGCTCTGAAAGCATTCTGACTCATAGGCAGCTTTTCATTGTGTTCAGCCCACCACTCTAACCTGTTAAGGAAAAACGGAGTTATCGAAAAAATAGTCTATTTCCACTAATACACGAAAAACGCAAAAAACACTGTTATACCGGTTTCGGTGATCAAACCATCGTCAGTAACACACAATAACTGAAGGCACATTGGAGAGGTGACCTTATAAATAGTCAAAAAGTGAAATGTGGTCGACTGGGATTGGTTGAGAAGATGAATGGTGAAGGGAACCAAGGAAGGGGAGTCGAATCTGATTGGTTGTGAAGATGAATAGGTGAAGGGAACAAAAGAAGGGGGGTTGATTCTGATTGGCCCAGGAAGAGAATGCCAAAAAGTGAAAGGAACATGAGGTGATCCGGAGAGGGGGGGAGGGGTGAAACCAAGCTGTTACAGAAATGAACGCAATAATGGAGAAAAACTTAAAGGAACTACACATTCCAAGATTTACCCAACCTATCACTCTTAATAATTTCGAATTTTCAAGTACATCCAACATGCTCCCTTTTGGGCAAAAGTGAAGATATTCAATGAACTGTCTGTCTGCAAGATCAAAATTGAAGCTATGACTGGTTTCATTCAAGTGACGTGCAAAGGCCGAATCACCCTTATTATCCCTGAAATCTTTTTCATGTTCCTTTATTCTTTCTCTAAACTTCCTACCAGTTTATTAAGAGTGATAGGTTGGGTAAATCTTTGAATGATGTAGTTCCTATAAGTTTTTCTCCATTATTGCGTTCATTTCTGTAACAGCTTGGTTTCACCCCTCCCCCCCCCCCCCTCCTCTAAGGATCACCTCATGTTCCTTTCACTTTTTGGCATTGTCTTCCTTGGCCAATCAGAATCGACTCCCCTTCCCTTGTTCCCTTCACCATTCTTCTTCACAACCAATCAGATTCGACTCCCCTTCCTTGGTTCCCTTCACCATTCTTCTTCTCAACCAATTCCAATCGACCACATTTCACTTTGTGACTATTTATAAGGTCACCTCTCCAATGTGCCTTCAGTTATTGTGTGTTACTGACGATGGTTTGATCACCGAAACCGGTATAACAGTGTTTTTTGCGTTTTTCGTGTATTAGTGGAAATAGACTATTTTTTCAATAACTCCGTTTTTCTTTGAAATGGGTTTCCACGATTTCGTCGCGAGTGATTTAGTTCGTACTCTAACCTGTGTTTGATGTGGCGTTCTAGAGTCTTCAAGTTGCACGACATGAGTGAAATAAGCCTGTATGATGTCCACTCTGTTGGGTGTTTGCCTGGGTTCAGCAATGGCACGAGCTCAACCTAGACGATTCCTCAGGAAACGATCCTTCGGTCCAAAATTCGTTGCAAGAGACAGGAGTTGTTGTTTGTACTCGGGGGGGAGGTTTTTCTAGGATTGGGTGTGTTACCTTGTCCAATCCAGTGGCTGTGTTGTTGTTCTGGTGCAGAGCGATGTGTTCACTTTCCGTGAATGGACTCAACAAGAAGTGATCCGATCTCTCAAAAAATGCATCCAAGTGTGGAAAACACATCCTATTGGGGGCGCATAATTCTCCAGTAAATCTTCGATTCCCTTAATATATAACATATAAGTATATAATATATAAATCTTCCCCTTAATATATAAATCTTCGATTTTCCCCTCCGACGGAAAATAGGAGCTTATTTCGTGTTTGTGGAGGCCAAAATTGGTGGAAACCATCAGCAATAGCTATTTCAGTAATTTCAACTGAATGAAACAATAAATGTATTTCCAGCATTTTTGTAAGTAAGTCCAATAGAATAATAGAATAGAATTCCTTTATTGGCAAAAAACAGAAAATGAAAATACAACTCCTGGGGGAAAATCCGTATATAAAAAATATATGTATAGCATAAATTATACATAGGAAAAATATAAAAATGAACTACCGATTCTAGAATAGAATAAGTAAAAAATACTGTATGCAGGTATTCATAAATAATACAGTAGTTTACAAATATAAATTATAATAACCGTTTTTTGCCCACCGGGAGAGTAAGTCAGACCCAACAAGGACTTTGCAGCGTTTTTAGACCGAAAATGAAGTAGCTATGGATGATGCTGCGGACGGCCGACGGACATTGCATTTTTGGAATCTACGCACCTTGAAACGGAAAGGAAAAAATTTTGAGGAGGTCTTATAAAAATTTTTGCTGATCGAATACATACCTAGGTGTATTATTCACAGAATAATGCACCAAAATGCAATGTCCTTCCGCCGTATCATGCATATATCTACTTCATTTTCGGTCTCAAAAATTCGTTCTTTCGCACACAGGCACCATTTAGGCCCTAGTTGTGTCCCGAAACTTTGCAGCCCGATCGGAATATACCCAGGGGCGTTATGAGTGAAAATTGGGTGTAAAAATAGAGTTTTTTGCTGCTTTAGTAACATGAGCTTGTGAGGCATAGTTTCCATGTTTTGTGGGACGAGGAGACCGAATATGAAGTAGGTTTTGACCAAAGAGGGGAAAACTGAGGTTCTAACGAAGTTCCAGCCTGAAATGAAAGTTAAATTTTGGTCTAAAACCGTCGTTCTTCCGCACACAGTTTGGGTCCAGATTTTGGAACACATTTGGGTCCTACCTGAGCTCCAAAGCTCGGCCGCCCGATCGAAATACAACCAGGGGTGTTATGGGCGGAAAATGGGTGTAAAAATAGGTTTTTTTTTAGGTTTTAGTGAACACGAGCTGGTGAGGTATCGTTTTCCATGTTTTTTAGGGCGAGAAGACGGAATATGAATTTGATTTTACCAAAGAGGTTCTAACGAAGTTTCAGCCCCCAGAATTCACTTTTTGTGAGTTAAAAACTCGGAAAACTTTCTGAAATCACCATAAATTCGTATAATAAAACTAGGAGTAGTATCAACAGGAAAATCAAGACAATTACGTGGCACCTTCAAAAATTTATTTTTTACGTTTCAAGGTGCGTGGATTCCAAAAATACAATATCCGTCCGCTGTATCGTACATTATCTGCTTTATTTTCGGTCTAAAAAATTCGTTCTTTCGCACACATGCTCCATTTGGGCCCTAGTTGTGTCCCGATCAGAATATACCTAAGGATGTTATGGGTGTAAAATAGGGTTTTTTGGCGTTTTAGTACCTAACATGAGCTTGTGAGGTATCGTTTTTCATGTTTTTGGGGACGAGAAGACCGAATATGAAGTCGATTTTGACAAGGAGTAGAAAATTGAGGTTGTACCAGATTTTCAGCTCCCAAAATTGATATTTTATGAGTCAAAACCCGGCGAAATCGTTTGAAATCACAATCAATTTGTAAAATAGCACTAGGAAAAGTTTCAACACGTGGATCAAGACGATTAAATGGTACTATCAATGATCAAAGATAAATTGAAAAAAAAGGAGCGTACCTAATTCGATTTTTATGGGCCCAAAATGGTGAAAACCATCAGAAATAGCTATTTCAATTATTTTACATGAAATAAACAATAAATGAACAGCCAACATTTCGGTAGGTATGTCCAGTAGAATAATAGACCCACGTGACAAGGACTTTGCAGCGTTTTTGTAATCTACGCACCTTGAAACGGAAAAGAAACAATTTTGAGGGGGTGTTATAAAAATTTTTTGCTGAGCGAATACATAGGTGTATTATTCACAGAATAATAAACCAAAACGGGCCGTCCGGCTAGCAATGACACGGAAGGGTGAAATTACCATTTCCACTGGTAATGAATAGAAAGATACGAAGGGAACTTGTTGTGTGTCTTGAAATGTTGTCGATGGGGCGGCCGGAGAGGGGAAAAGAGGGGAAGCGAATGCCGGGCCGATTACGTCAGCGAACCGGGGACATCTGGATGACGTCAATCCGACGGTGACGTCAACGCTATTTCTCCGTCGCCCCTCCGCATCGCCATAGCCGGGCCCGACACCCTCCGATCTCCTCCGCCTTTTTCCCTTCTGATTCAGAATGGAAAACCGAATCGAAATCCGAACTGATAAATGAGTCCGCTTCCAGAACAGACGCTCGTCAGTTTCATTTTGCCGAGCTCCAGCTAAACAGGTGGTTATTCATAAAATATGACTCCTCAGTCCGCAGGAAAAAAGGCCATCTGGAATGCGATACCTGTCGATGGCTTTCCGTTATAGGTAAAAAATCATTCACCGTTCGCCTCCAGGAATTTTCTTAAAATTCCAGATTTTTCAATGCCCACTTAGCCAAAATTATCAGATCGATCCTTGTCGTTATACACATAAGTACCTAACTTCGTATTTTTCCATTTATCGGGTATGATTTTTATTTATTTATTTATTTATTATTCAACGGCTAAAGCCTTTTTACAATATATACATCATGCTTAATGAAATGAGTGAAATACTTAGTAAAAAAAAACCACAGTCATGCAGCATGGCTATAAGAGCGAATTTTCGAAGTTTTCGGCATCTTCCTCCTCCGCCTAAAATTTTCTGAAAATTAATTTTCGGCCAATGTTTTTCCAACTTCATACCATACAAAATTAAAACAGGAGTAGTTTTACACAAAGTAAAATTTGGGGTGGAAGGAGGGGGAGGGAGAAATCAAAAATGTTTTGAATACCAGAAGAGTAGGTATTGGGTACGTAACAAATTTTTTGTTCCATTTTTTGCCGAGTAACACCTCGGTTTGTAGATTTTCCAACGCTGAACACGATGGTGAAGTCAGAATTGCGATATCCCATTCCGTTATCAGATTAGAGCAGACGAACCAGGAAGAACATCTCAAGAAATAACCACGTTCCTTCATCTTCAAAGTGCTCCAGTTTGAGAATGGAATGAGATATCGCAATTCTGATTTCACCATCGTGTTCAGCGTACAAAATCCTTTAAAATGAGGTGTCACTTGTCAGACTTTTTCATTTTGGGAATTTATGGGTAATTTCCCCCCCCCCCCCCCCTAAAACTCCCCAAAACTCCCCCTTAGAGTGACCCGATTCTGCCCATCTTCGAACTTAGCCTGTCGATTGCCAAGACAGATTTTTCGTGCAAATTTGAACTTTATATCTCAATTCTTTCGAGAGTTATCGTCTGGAATGACACATACATATATAAATATATAAATATATAAATATATAAATATATAAATATATAAATATATAAATATATAAATATATAAATATATAAATATATATATAAATATATATATATATATATATACATATAATTTTTGGTGTCTTTCGGCAGTGAATTCAGGATGGTCTGAAACGGATTTTGGTATAAAAATCTTTCGGAAATTCGAGTTTTAAAAATTTTGGACCGAGAACAATAGCTTCCTTTTCTTCGAAAATTCGCTAATATAATGAAACAGATAGGTAAGGAACTAAAGTAAAAGGACATGAAAACAGAATAATTGGTCAGTTCCTACTAGGTGTTACATTTTTAAATGTTCTGACGTTTCTCAAATGATGAATAGAAGTAGGTACTGAAAATGTCAATATCTGGATTATTATTGCCAATACGTTGAAGCCGGTCTAAAGGAGAATAAAAAGCGTACGCATTATAATGGAAAGCTGGAGAAAATGTTGAATGATGTCGGGTATTTAATTGGGGAACATGAAAGCTAATTTTGGGAGAGAAGTTCGGGGGCGTTAATCAGTCCGTTTACGATTTTAAACAAAAACATATAGTCAATTTATCAGTCATTTATCATTTATAGTCAGTTTATGAATTGATTGAAATTTTCCTCTCCTCCGTTTGGTTTTTAAATTCTTTTCAGTTCAATTTTGTTAATTTTAAACGACTGAAGGCCCACTTCACTCTTTTCCATTGTACATAGGTATCATGTCTGTTAATTTTGTCTAGAACGTAAGGCTCCACCGCGAGGACACAAGTCTCCCGGTGGGCAAAAAACAGTTATTATAATTTATATTTGTAAACTACTGTATTATTTATGAATACCTGCATACAGTATTTTTTACTTATTCTATTCTAGAATCGGTAGTTCATTTTTATATTTTTCCTACGTATTATTTATGCTACACATATATTTTTTTTATATACGGGTTTTCCCCCAGGAGTTGTATTTTCATTTTCTGTTTTTTGCCAATAAAGGAATTCTATTCGCCAAGAGGCAATTTTTTTCCCCGCGCAAGTCCTCCACAAATCAATACTTCACGTTTTCCCACCCGAGACGGTTTCAAGCTTTAGTAGCCTGAACCGCTCTGAACCCCGAAATTGAAAAAAACGGTTTGACTCCCGTTTCAAAAAGGTCAAGATCAGAATAATTTCGAAGTGTAATCAGTCATTGAATATTTTCCGTCGATTTTTTTTTTCTTCAAAGGGCAAGTCGATTGAACATGAGCACATTAGCAATGCAAAGAGGGGCTGTGGCAGTGTGGTGATGACGAATCGAAATTTTGATGTCAGTTATGATGGAGCTGGACGGATGGAGGTACAGTACAAACGACACACGAGGTGGTGGTTTCATTTATCGTATATATATGTATATAAATATATATATATACATATATATTTATATACTGCGCACGGCCTTGAATTTCGCTTTCTTCTTTTTTTTTAACTTCAAATGTAGTGACGTTTCGATACTTCCATTTATCGGGTAAATGGTATCGAAACGATATCGAAAGCTTGGTACTGATAACGATATACTATCGAAAGAAAGAATTCGATACCGAGAGTATCATTCGATATTTCGATGACGAATTAAAAAAAAGTTGTTTTCAGTTTGTTTTGTTCTCCATCTTTCTGATCCTAATTCAGAATCGTAAATCATCGTCAATTTGATTGTGAACGCCTCCAGTATATTGGAAGATGATGATAATGACTTGTATTCATCTTTAGAGAGTTGGTGAGTAGGTATTTATTTATTTATTTAGAACAGGCAAGGCCCCGTTGTACAGAGAAGACAGTTAACATCGAAAATATACTTCAAATTGAACATTTAGATTAGCATAATTGTTGTTAGATTTTAGTTTTCGTGGTTAATAGCAATTTGAAAATACTGGGTGCATAGGTATACAAGAAATGAGTACTTAGGTATACGAGAAATTGTCTAGTAGGTAGGACGAGTTGCGGATAGGCTATTTTAAATCTCATTTTTGAATTTAGCGGGTTTGTCGAAAATGTCTACGGATGGTGAAGTGAGGATAATACCGTTGTACGTTCGCTGCATTCTGGTGAGAGGTTCATTTTGGGCATACAGGGTTGAGTGGAAAATTGGCTCGAAAAGTCTGGGCTGTCTGACTGTTTATAAAGGGAGAAAGAAGTTTAGCTTTTCCACTAGTGGGTGGGCAGTCAAGTTGGTCATTGCAAATTTTGTGGAGGGTGATTAGGTCACTGGCTGCCCGCCTAGTGGAAATTGGCAAGGTCTTGAAGTCTGTCAGTAGGTCCGAGTAATGGGGTATGTGGTTTTCATGTGCGAGTACTAACCCTGATTTGTATGCGAGGAATCTATAAAAAACGTTTCTGCACGGAGTCTACTTTATTGGTATACCTGGCAAAATGAGGGTTCCATATGGTGGAGCAATACTCAAATTTGGGTCTCACTAATGAGTTAAAAAGCGTAATGAGTGCAGTGCTGTTTTTTTTTAAGCTTCTGGTGTTACGCCTTATGAAACCCAACATTTTGCAGGCAGCACCAGTTGTTTTTTCGATGTGCATTAGCGTATATGTCAGTTTAGGTTCGAGCCAAACTCCCAGATCCCTCACCGAATCGACTCTGCAAATTGGGGAAGAATTTAATTTGTAATCAAAAGTTATGATGTCGTCTGAACGGGAAAAGGAAATTGTATTGCATTTATTATAATTTAAATTTAAAAATTTTTGATGGGACCACGGTATCATCATTTATGTAGAGTTTTAATTATTATTGAAGACCATGTTTACCTTGATCAAATTTCACAACAACAAAAAAACCACAGAAAGGTTGCACAAATATAAGTGTGTACTGTGAGTAATTTATGCAAGGGTTTGATTGTTTTTAATATTGTAATTTATTCACTGGTATTTTGTAGTATTTACATACCTACCTACTTTAATTACCTATTTCACAATAAAATTTATTAGATTCCATCCATGCTAGCTTACATTTACTGGTAGGTAGGCGATAGTTGAGGCCTACCATCCTTGGTAAGTTTCTATATCGTTTCGATACTGCATAGTATTTATCGATATTAGTATAATATCGATCACGAAGTATCGGAATTATCGAAAGAAAGTATCGATATCAGTAAATATCGCAAGTATCGAAACGTCACTATTCAAATGGCTCAGCAACAAGGTTATTGAATGGGTAACGGTTAGTTGGCGGTGGTGGCCGCTAGATCGCTCTAGGGGCGTTGAATCGCTCACCCCCCGCACTCCGCGCGCCACTCTACGACTTCTCCTCGCGCCATCGTCAGAGAGCGCTTTCCGTGTCGCGAGGCTGAGGGTTCTGACGTGGTCGCCTACGTAAGTTTTTGTCATCCAGTGAGGGGGCACCGTACGTAAGCTTCAACGTAACTTGTGGTAAGTCGGCTTCAATCATCACATCCCTACACAACATTTTTCGCCTTACAACGCGTTGAAACGACGCAAAAAAAAATTTCCCGTTTGTACGATACGCGCGTTTCACCTTCGCCCAACGCCTCGCGGTTTTTGCAAGTCGAAATGCCCGGACTGAGGATTCTAACCAAGGTAAAAAGAATCATGGCCGCTATGTTGTATCTTTAATTTTCTTCTAACTCGAACCTTCTGGATATTATCTCGGCGGTCGGACTCGTTCAAACCCAAGGAAAACCCGGGTTTTCACTCGTTTTTCCAGCTCTGAAAAATTTTTTTTTTCCTTTCGCGGCCTGTATAACCTTTTCCGCCCGGTTATCGACCATTTAATGCCGTTTCAACTACGTCATCCCGTCAACAAACACAAAAGGTACCCCCTTCTGCAAACAAGTATTGGACCAAAATGTTATTTCTTTCTTCTAACGCTCCTCGATCAACCTACCTAATCCCTTATCGCAGACTTGGGTGTATGTAGAAGTTTGAATCGAAATCTCTATAATAACCTGGTAGGTACTTATAGGTATCCCAATCTAATTACGTGCAGGTAATCAAAAATGTTACCCAGAACGTACCTACCTTTCTACGAAATAGTGTTTTCTAGTTGTGAACTTAAGAGTTACTTGAGTCACTCGAATGTTCATTTGACAGTCCTACCTTCTGACACAATATTTTATAGTGAACATCTACGTACAACACGCAGCATACCCTCCACGACGTAGGTACCTTCTGTGTAGGTACCTACTTGTCAGTCTACAGGTACTTTCCTCAGATACCCAAGTAAATCACGTTCATTGAAATACCTGTGACATAGAGCAGGTATTAACACTGGAATCAACTCTCGAGGATCGGTAGCTGCAAGCTGTTTTCCAACTTGATAGCTCAGAATTGTACGCCCAACATTGCCTAAAATATGTAATGCAAAATAAATCCAAGTTTCCTACCGTGGACTATTCCAGAAACCCGGGGAGCTGGAAATCTAGATATACCGCGTCAAAACACAACATGCCTTAACCAGAACAGAATTACATACATTGCCAGTAAATTATTCAATTCCTTTACTAAATTTCACCCTCATATTCAAATCAGTAAAAAAAGTCATAAAAATATCACTACTAGCTCTGTCAGATCCTGTATCCAAGGTAATAGCATAACTTCATTGCTTTCAACTTAACAATTAGGTAAATTATAACCTGTAATTTCTGTTACCTACCGTCAACCTCCATTTTTGTTATAATTTGTTATACCTACCTACTTTGGTTTTGTAATAAATTGATCATTAACAGCAACATGCGCCAACAATAATAAAAATAGTTTTGCCCGCCGTCTGGCCTAGCCATTGCGGGATTCTCCCTTACCTTATGCTACAAGCATGTTTCCTATGTAACCTATGTATTATTTTGTATTATGAACATGTTTTCAACAATGTAATTTGCTACTTGACTAAGAATAAACCATTCATTCATTCATTCAACATTTCCTCATGGGTAGGTAGAAGTAGGAATGAGCTCTCTATTATTGCATACTTGAATAGGTAGGTACTACGATCAACTAGAATCAGCGCCGGATTTATGTTTCTTGCGGCCTATATCTGTAAGCGGCCCCCTGGGTATAATAAATTCAATTATTTTATATCCTTATTAAGTATAAATGTTTATTTTATAATACATAATCATTAATATTCTTGAATTTTACAAATTAACTTTTCTTGCTTTCTGGGACGAAAACTCTACAATTAATTCATCAAAATCTAACGATTTAAAGGCTGAGCTGGATAGTCTTGAATCTGAGCAAGTATTTCTCAAGTAATTGAGAATTATTTTCAAAATGCTGAACGATCTTTCGCCAGATGCATTTGAAGTCCATATATGACCATATCTCTTTCCTTAAAAACTGTATATGTCAAAATAACATGTACTAGCCGTTGTATATATTTATGCGTTTCGTAAACCAGATTTTGGTTTATTATTCTGTGAATAATACACCTATGTAATCGCTCAGCAAAAAATTTTTATAACACCCCCTCAAAATTTTTTCTTTTCCGTTTCAAGGTAGGTACGTAGATTCCAAAAATGCAATGTCCGTCCGCCGTCCGCCGTATCACGTGTACAGGCTTCATTTTCGGTCTAAAAAAGTCGTTCTTTCGCACACATGCTCCATTTGGGCCCTAGTTGTGTCCCGAAACTTTTCAGCCCGATCGGAATATACCCAGGGGTGTTATGAGTGAAAATGTGTATAAAAATAGGTACTTTTGGCGTTTTAGCAACATTTTGGTAACATGAGCTTTTAAGGTATCGTTTTTCATGTTTTTGGGGACGAGAAGACCGAATATGAAGTCGATTTTGACCAAAGAATAGAAAATTGAGGTTCTACCAGATGTTCACCTCCCGAAATTGATTTTTTATGAGTCAAAAACCTGGGAAATCGTTTGAAATCACCATCAATTTGTATAATAACACTGGAAAAAGTGTCAACAGGTGGATCAAGACGATTAAATGGCACTACCAATGATCAGAGATAATTTATTTTAAAAAAAAGGAGCGTAGTTTATTCGAGTTTTGGGGTCCAAAATTGGTGGAAACAACCAGAGATAGCTATTTCAATTATTTTATATGAAAGAAACAATAAATAAACAGCCAACATCTCTGTAGGTATGTCCAATGGAATAATAAACCCATGTGACAAGGACTTTGCAGAGTTTTGGTTTATTATTCTCTGAATAATACACCTATGTAATCGCTCAGCAAAAAATTTTTATAACCCCCCCTCAAACTTTTTTCTTTTCCGTTTCAAGGTGCGTAGATTCAAAAAATGCAATGTCCGTCCGCCGTCCGCCGTATCACGTGTACAGGCTTCATTTTCGGTCTAAAAAAGTCGTTCTTTCGCACACATGCTCCATTTGGGCCCTACTTGTGTCCCGAAACTTTTCAGCCCGATCGGAATATTCCCAGGGGTGTTGTGAGTGAAAATGTGTGTAAAAATAGGTACTTTTTGCGTTTTAGCAACATGTTGGTAACATGAGCTTTTGAGGTATCGTTTTCCATGTTTTTGGGGACGAGAAGATCGAATATGAGGTCGATTTTGGCCAAGGAGTGGAAAATTGAGGTTGTACCAGATGTTCAGCTCCCAAAATTGATTTTGTATGAGTCAAAAACCTGCGAAATCGTCTAAAATCACCATCAGTTTGTAGAATAACACTAGAAAAAGTGTCAACACGTGGATCAAGACGATTAAATGGCACTACCAATGATCAAAGTTAATTTGAAAAAAAAAAAAAAGATCGTACCTACCTACCTAATTTGTGTTTTGGGGGCCAAAATTGTTGGAAACCATCAGAAATAGCTATTTCAATTATTTCACATGAAACAAACAATAAATGTACAGCCAACATTTCTGTAGAATAATAAACCCCATGTGACAAGGACTTTGCAGCGTTTTTTATTTATATCCTTAATTTAAAAAAGCAAAAAACCTCAGCCTTGCGGCCCCCTGAGGCTTGCGGCCCTGGACCTCAGCCCAGTGGTAAATCCGCCGCTGACTAGAATTTGGCTCAAAAAGGAATTGGATTCAAGCATTTCACGTAACCACCTGCCGAGTTGACAGGAACCCACTCTGACAATTTACCTGTGGGTTTTGAGGGTTCATTCTTCAACGAACTGCATTATTATGCGCCTAATATTCGAATTCAGATGAAGATGAATCGTGTAGTTTCTCTGCCTGTATGGATCAGAATCATTTTTTGTTCGATGGGAAATAGTTGTAGTTGTACTCAACCAGGGGTTGCAGTGGGATCTCCATTATCTCCATCGCTTGCAAATATGTATATGGAATTTATTGAAAAACAAATTTTCCATACATGCAAATCAGGTAGTCTGCTCTATTGGTACAAACACATAGACGATGTCACCATTCTTTGGAAAGGGACTGCAAGACAACTTGGTTCATATCATAAAACATTAATACAGCAGATCCATTCATTAACTTCACCTTAGAATTCGATATAATATAATGTAAATTTTCTTGATTTTCGATTTCATTAATAATGGAAAACTTACATTTGTATGGTTATTTATAGCGATATTTTACTTTTCATAGTACTTAACCTCAAATCATGCAGTACCTAGTCCACAAACGTTGCTTTCCATAGTAATATTAGCGGAGCTCTATCAATACCGATGAGTGAACAGAATTTAAAATTATGGAGGCGAGTAGTGGCTACGAGAGAGGTCTCTGATACAATGTGGAATAGAGTTCTTAGGAAAAGAGTAGGGAAGGAGTTACAAATCTAGTTAATGAAGTGACGGCTGAAGAGAAGATTTGGATCAGTATACCGTATTATGGGACAATTTCGCATTCAGTGGTAAAATATTGACTTCTGGAGGGTTCAAAGTAGGATATAAAATCACAACTCAACTAAAATCACAACTGAAAATAATCTCGGATCTTCATTAAGTTCAGTTAAGGATAAAATTGATGCTAAATATGGAAGTGGTGTGTATAAATTAAAGCGTTCTTGTGAAGTTAACTATTGTAGTCAAACGGGTAGGAGGTTTAGAGAAAGGGTAAAGGAACATGAAAAAGATTTCAGGGATAATAAGGGTGATTTGGCCTTTACACGTCACTTGAATGAATCCAATCATAGCTTCAATTTTGAGCTTACCAGACAATTTGTTGAGTTTCTTCATTTCTGCCCGAAACGGAGCATGTGTGGTGTGTGGTGTGCTGGAAAAATTCGAAATTATTAAGAGTGATAGGTTGGTTGTAAATATGTGAATGATATAATTTGTTCAAGTTTTTCTCCATTATTGCATTAATTTCTTTAACAGCTTGGTTTCTCCCTTCCACTTTTTGCTGTTCACTTCCACAGCCAATCAGGATCGATCCTCCTTTCACTTTGCCCCCTTCTTCTTTCATCTTCACAACCAATCCCAATCGACCACCTTTCACTTGTTGGGACTATATAAGAGGTTTGTTCGGGCTGAGAGACCTGGACAAGACCAGGAATGAACTGTGTTCTGAAAAGGAGGGGATAGAACTGTCCAGGACGGGTTCCGGTGTTTCGGTCCCCCCTCCAAAACAATCCGGCGTTTCACTCCCAGTTGTGTGGCGATTCGCTCCTGTGACATGAGAAAGTGGCGTTTCACTCCCATGAATTGTGGAAAGGTTTTCAGTTTGCGTCTGGTAAAAAACGAAATCAGGGTGAGCGCAATACTTTGGCTAATGTTAATGAACCTTAGTCAACGAATCCCCCTGAAATAACGAACTAATTATACTAACTGGGACGAATCCACATTCTGGAAGGCATTGATTGCCTTTGGAGGGATGGTGGTGGTGGTTCCGTCACATCACATTGTCGATTCGTCGTTAGATTTACTCATTCCTCGATAGGTATTTATCAAAAGCGACATTACGTAAATAATTAATTTGATCCAGATAAAACAATAGACAAAGCGCTAATGATGTTCCAGTACCTATTTAGTGCCATGTTTTATATCGAAACAGTTCCACAAGATTGTGTCGATTACAGTTATATCGAAATTATCTGTATATTTTTTGTGTATTAGTGGAAATAGATAACCTTTCAATAACTCCATTTTTCTTTCTTTCTTCATACTTTACGTGTGTTCTGCTCAGAATGGCACTGCTGTTGTAAGGTGGTTTTCAAGATTCGACTTGTGAAATCTAGTCGTGACTTCTTACTCAAAATCGCGTATTGCGTAGCCGAAAGTTTATTTAACCGGCCGCCCTTTCGCCTGCGCATTTGAATTTGACAAATTTTTTATATGTAGGAATCAGAAAAACACCAGTGCTCAAAGCTCGAAAGCTAAATAAACATTGTCAAAAGCTCAAAAGCTACAAAAACATTGTCGTATCACTCCCGTCGCCAAGTTGGGAGCCAAAGGACAATTTTGAATGTACGACAACGGAGTCAAACGCCACACTGCTCGATCGGAGAGGAGTGAAACTCTGGCCGCCCGTCCAGTACTGTGTCTGTCCGAACGCTGGTTCTGAACGGATAACCTGAAGTATTGTAACGTTCCGTATAAGCTGAATGTAGATGCATCGAGTGCGCATGTGCAGGAACAACAGTCCTCAAAAAATCCAGGACTGTTAGGAAACGTCCCAAACGGTCCTTGGGCTGTGTCCGAACAGCCAGCTCTCGATCCAGGACCAGTTCTGGTGCTGTCCGAACGCAGAAAATGGGGCGTGGCTTGACGAACTGTCCAGGACTTCTGTCCAAACGAACCACTGTGCCTTCAGTTATTTTTATTGATGATGTTTCATCACCGAAACCGGCATAACAGTGTATTTTTCGTGTATTAATAGAAAAGACAACTTTCAAGTAACTCTGTTTTTATTTTTTCGAAATCAGTATGGCTCTCAACACATCTAAACCTCTTCGTGGTACCCATCCTCTACCAATTTTGGGTTTTGGGTATTAGCATCTTCCCAAGGTCAACAGACTGCATTATCCGCATAACATTCGAATTCATTATGGATCTCAACACATCGACATCTCTGTACAACATAGACACCAGTAAAAATTTGTCATCCCTACCTACATACAGTAGATTGGCTTTTTAAGGCCTTGGGTAATGTTCAGTTTTTCGCTTTGAGCCATAGGATCAGGCGAGTTCAAAATCAATTGCCCATACAATACGTATATAGCATCAGCAGGTATCTGCACATCCAGTGATTGGACGAGCTAGCGAGCATTGCTAGTATCTGATAAAATGGGAAAAGAAGTATTTTATGGATTATTGAAGATAGCTTTACGAGCTATTTTAACTCTTGCTCTACAAGCTGTTTTCCAGCTTTTCCTCATGGTTAGGTTTACCTACCAATCCTGCTACCTCGGTTATACCATATTAATACATATCCCTTTATGCCAAAACCATGAATGTGCTAAAAATCGAATTTTGAGTTTGGCATCACCTAGGATAGGTACTGACCGCCTCTACTTATTAAAAGTCCCTTGAAATGGTTAGACGTTCATTTTAAGTCTTAATTGCGTGGAACTCGATCCATGAATGTGATTAGTACGCTTCCTTGGTATACCAGAACCATGGATGCACGCTACTTGCACATTCATAATTTTGGCATAATTTACTGGATAACTATCCGTTTCCATAACAAAGAATGTGTCACATTCATCATTTTAGCACGAAGCCAAGTTATCGAAACCGCCCTTTGTTTGCGTCAATTTTGAATATGTCACCTTGTTTTCGGCCTCTCCGCAGCCCAGTCCCATTCATCTGTTTTTTCGGGCTGTGCGCAACCCAGTCATCTGTTTTTTGTTTTTTACCAGCTGCCCTTTGAAATGAGGCACCCAGCTGAGCGTGCATTTCATTTTAACCTTTTTTTTCCATTCTTACTCAGTTCGATTTTTGGTGGTATACAATGCTTATTATGTACAAATTGACCAAAAATTAAGGCCCACCGAAAAAGGGGGTTTTGAAAAAAAGGTTTCAGCCCCCCCCCCCCCCCCCCCCCCCCGTTCACCTCTTAATTTTGCTTAACCCTTTTTTGCATAGAATTTGAATATGACGTTTTTTTGCGCGCATGCGTAGGCCACCAAGGTGCCAGGGAACGGCGCCACGCTGGCACCAGTGGTGAAATATGTCAGAAAAATGTGTTGAGGCCTCCAGAATTTGCTGTATAGTTTCTGGCACCAGTGTGCCATCTGTTAGAACAGTTCGTGTTTGGTATAGTTCTTCATTCTTACCAGCCCGCTGAATCGAATGGAATAACTTAAAGCACTCGGTCAGTCATCCTTACAGCGATTGATAAATGTTTAGCCATAAAACCTTACAAAAAATACCTATTATTGAGTGTCGTGATATCCTCCCAGAACATCACTCCTTATTATTAAGATCTCACAAATAAACAGTAATGGGACGGCAGACGCAGGAGACCCGGGGAACCTGGTGGGGATCCCCACCATCCTCCACCAGTATGGAGGATGGAGGGAGATAGCCCCAGGGGCTATATAAACTCGACTCCTTCGCCTTTCAAACCATTCTGCGCTTCCTCTAGTCGCTGACTACTCATTCTCCTTGCTCCTCCTCTCGCTCTCCTCATCTACAAGATCCCGGGCATGGTGGTAGCACCAGCTATAACCAAACCGGGCACCATCTCCTCCTAGCGCCTCCAGTGGTGGATCCCTCTGGGTATTAACCTTAAGTGGTGGATGCCCATTGGCAGATTAACCAGCGGTGGATATCCTTCGGGTATTAACCTTAAGTGGTGGATATCCGAGGGGTATTAACCGGGGGTGTTAGGTCCTCCTGACGCTTCCAGTGGTGGATACCTTTTAGGTGGTAACCGGGGCATCAGGCTCATACACCTACCTCGCCCTTCGCCTATGCATCCACCACATTGAGCGTGGAACATAGACAGAATTTGAGCGTACTGTAAAAATTGCTTGAGGCACCTGGTCAGCGAGCCCACTAGTGTAATACGCAATGGGCAATTTTCGTGGGTTACAAGCTCCCCTTTTTTGGCCAAATTCTGTTCAATATCTGAAATTAACACTTCCTGGCCACATAATGAGGTGTTTATATCGGAAAGTCTAGGGAGAAAGCGATTGTGAAATTAGAATTACTGAGTTCCCCTTAGAAATGACGTATCAGGTAAATTGCCGAGTAGTTCAGCGCAAATCCTGCGTAGAGCACCAGTGCATCACTTGAAAGCATAATTTAAAACGATGTACAGAACCGCAATAGATGGATGGGTGGAACAGCAAATGTATAAATAAATTTAAAAAACATCTTGAAGTCAAACAGATGAGAAGGTCATGGAAACTTGAAGGTTTGCCATTTCAAATGTTGGGTTGTTGGCAGCATTGAGAACTTTTGCCTCTGAGGCTTCGCTCCGCCTCCTTGGGCCAATTGCCAGTCAGATGTCAATAGATCTGATACATCATTTTTTGCTGCAATTTTGCTTTTAACCACCCGTATTTAAAAAAAATTAACGGCTATTTTTTAAAACGGGCTTCAAACTACCATTTTTCCAAGAGTTCTGAATATATTTCGACGAGCCTAAAAAACATGTGACGTCATCTGGTATGTATCTCTCACTCGGTTCCCACGTGCTTTTTCTTTCGTCTTTTTCGCCCTCCTTCGTTCATTTCCGACCCATCATATTGTTGAAACCATCGATTCAAACCTTTTCGGAAGGCTCACCGTTGGACCTAACTTTAGACCTAAGAATAAAATAATGTGCATCCTCTCCTCGTTCAGTCTACGCGCTAACAAAAAAAAAAAAACTGCAATTTAATACACAACAGTTTATAATTTTCCAGTATAGAGCCCTTTTCGTAGACCACTGAATTGGAAGTATCCATGACTTCTTCTGTACATATTACTTCAGATACTCCTGTTTATAATTATTACTTCTTGTTTCTGCTGTCTTCTGCTTGTGTTTCAAATGAAAGTAGGTTCCGTTCTAAGAATTTTTAGACTACCTCACTCCTACGACGAATACATCTTTTTCTATGGGCTTTCAAAGTTTCGGCAGCAAATGACGTCATTGCACCCCTCCCGCCTGGGCGGGACCCCCTCGCTCTGTCATCAGTCGCTGAGCTTTGAAAGTAATTTTTTTCGATTCAGCGTGCTTGAAAACATGAACATCAATAATCACATGCACGCATTTTTCTTATACAGGGTGTAACATGAGTGATGCAAAACCTCTCTCCCACGTGTTCTACATCTAATTTCCGACCAAAAGTGTCCTACAACTTTTTTTTTTCACTCCTCTTAAAACCCCACTTTTTTAACTTGAGATTGTTTTCGAGTTTCCGACCTCGTTTCACTAAAGCAGACATAATTTCCTTAATTTAAAATAAATTCAAATTTAGACATACCGCTGGAAAGAGTGTAAAATTTCCTGTCTCTCTAATGCCCAACAAAAATTTTTTAGGAGGACTTGACGAGTGAGAATGGAGTTTGAAAAGTGAATTTGGTCAAAATCTTAAAATCGTCTGTTTTTTCAAACGCTTGGTGATCCTATTAATTCTTGTAGCAGAATGGTGAAGGTAAGCTAAAAAATGCGCCAAAACGTCAGCACTCCAACGGACTAATCAAAACATTTTTTGGAACTGATTTCAAGAGAGAAAATGAGGTTTGAATTCGAAAAAACGTGTTGCTACCGGCTAAATCATGGGTTTTTCATGAAAAATGTACCTTTTGTGAAGTAGTGAGTCAACTATGGGGTAATTTTCAAATCGAATGGTAACACCCTCACATCATCTCCCAGTAAGTATTTGGTCGTTATTTTCATTTTAGTCCAAGGGTGTTGGCATTACAAAGAATGGAACTATGGAAGTCAAGCGAAGATGATTGAAAGATCCGTGAGACGACTGTTGTTCCTCTACGAATGATAGGGATGAGTTATTATCTTTTTCGCTGCCACCTTTGGACCCTTCACAAACGAACAGGTCTCTGTATTCGCCAAAACGGAGGGCATTTTGAGCAAATAAAGGATTGAACCGAGTTCCCTTAACTTCCATAGTTCCATTCTTTGTAATGCCAACACCCTTGGACTAAAGTGGAAATAACGACCAAATACTTACTAGGAGATGATGTGAGGGTGTCACCATTCGATTTGAAAATTACCTCATAGTTGACTCACTACTTCACAAAAGGTACATTTTTCATGAAAAACCCACATTTAGCCGGAAACAACACGTTTTTTCGTATTCAAACCTCATTTTCTCTCTTGAAATCAATTTCAAAAACGTTTTGATTAGCCTCTTGGAAAGCTGACGTTTTGGCGCATTTTTTAGCTTACCTTCACCATTCTGCTACAAGAATTAATAGGATCACCAAGCGTTTGAAAAAACAGACGATTTTAAGATTTTGACCAAATTCACTTTTCAAACTCAATTTTCACTCCTCAAATCCTCCTAAAATTTTTTTGTTAGGCATTAGAGAGACAGGAAATTTTACGCTCTTTCCAGCGGTATCTCTAAATTTGAATTTATTTTTTAAATAAAGGAAATTAGTGGCTTTAGTGAAACGAGGTCAGAAACTCGAAACAAAATTTTAAATGTGAAAAAAGTGGAGTATTAAGCGGAGTAAAAAAAAAATGTTGTAGGGCACTTGGTCGGAAATTAGATGTAGAACACGTGGGAGAGAGGTTTTCCATCACTCATGTTACACCCTGTAGATTGCACCACTGGTGCTATCGTGGCGCCGTTCCCTGGTACCATGGTGGCATAAAAAAAATGTACAGCAAATTCGAAAGGCCCAATGAGTCTACCCTCGAAATTTCAATTCACAATACCCAAAATTTCGTCTTGTGGCGCGGTACAGACGTACATAAGCGCCCGCAAATGTCTCACTAACGTTCGGCAAAAACCATTAATTTTGTCCAAATTGTACATCTTCGAACTTGTGCTTTGTCTGGACTTTTTCGATCATATTCGCCAATCTTTGACGGATTTGCGAAGAAAAACAGGTTATTATGTAACTACCTGCCTTTTCCCACCAAAACGTGGAGCCCATAGCAGTTGTTTTCCTTGAAAATTTGCTAACAATGGGTGGGAAGCGTGACGTCATAACTCATTATGGCCTGTGAGCAGGCTTTCCGCTCATCGAGGACCGCCACATGTTGAATCCGTTTGGAAAGTTCTCACCAAGATTCATCATGGAAAAATACAAAATGTCTGTTTATGGGCATTCGTTACATGAAACTATTTCCTAATTAAATATAACGGCAGATAGGCTGTTGAAGTGTTTCGTTTCGCTCTTTTGCTCCTGAATTTACCCATGTAGCGGAAGCCTTTCGATAATTTGTTTTTGGAGAAAAACCACAAAATTAAAATTTCAGGGGGAAAAAAATAAAAAATTTGTGGGTAAACTCAAAAATCCAAATTTTGGGGAAAACTCCAGTCAGTCAAACTCAAAATCAAAAAAATTTAAAATTTAAAATCAAAATTTCTACACGCGAAAACTTGTGAACTAAGTTTAGCTGACATTTTGAGGGCAGGTGCGGGTATTAGGTCCCTGCATACTAGTATAAGTTGTTCGAAACCGGACTATAACTCTTCGGAATTTTGATTAAATTCACGTGGGACTGTGTGAGGACTAAACTGCTCACATCCTTGAAATTTCAGTTCGTCTGGGTTTTTCTTTCGATAATTTTGTACGGTGGCTACAAGGCGTCCCCTACAGACAACGAAAAACTTGTCGAAGTTTCCGGTTCCGTTCATAGTTTCAGTGGAATTTTAAGGGATCGCGCAGGTGGGGTCGCCGATGGTCATTGCGATCGGAATGATAGTAGCACCTGCGTTTGAACGAGCAACGAAAGCCTCCATCCCCGGCCATGTTCGGCTTTTGTATTTCGTCGCAATGTAAGTCTGAACATGCGCAAATCTGAAATCCTTGTAGCGTGTAAAAATCCGATTCTGTCCATCTTATTTAGATGGAAGGAGTAAAAATTGGGGTGCTCTGAACGCAAAACTTCATGCTCTACTTTAGTTATATGACGTTTTTAATTTGGAATAATAGTTTTTAAGTTACAGGTGTGTGATTAAGTAACACACTTTTCAATCAATGGAAAAATTTGCTTATTTTTAACTTCCGATTATGACAAAACTTAACCTTCCTGGACCAAGATTAACCAAGCTGGACCAAATTTAACCTTCAAGGATATCATTCGATGCAGAATTTAATGCTCTCCAGTTTTAACCGAGTGAAATTGTCTGTACGATGCACCGTTTCGGTTTTATACGCCAAAAACTGAAAACAGTGCCAAACTCTGGCGGTTTTTGGCTCTCAAAAGTTTAGCTCATCTCAGAAACCGTCGCAAACTCATTACCATTTTTTGAGACGCCCAAATTGAAATAAAATCATTTCACTAAAATTGATGGAAGTCGCGGCTCTTTTTTTGTCTTATTTGACTGGGCTAGAAAAAATTATGTAGACAAATTATGGATTAGGGGGCCTCATAGAACCAGAGTTGACACATACGCGTCTTGAAAATCCGGGACGGTGTGCAAGTTGTGGCGAACGGGAGAGGAAAAGAATAGAATTTATTCAGCGGTATTGATTGTTAGTCCTAGGAAGTTAAGAAAAAAATTCAAATCAAAAGTCTTCACTAAATATTCCACAAATAGCACAAAAATGTCTTCGTACTATAGGTAACTACTTACCCTATTTTGGCACATCATAGCAAATAATTTGCTAATTATTAGCGAAGTTAGTTTTTAGGCTCGGCCCCTGAGAAGTAGCCGAGGCCTTACGTTTTATCCACGTTTTTTCCCCTTGGAGGGACGAAAATATCTACCTTATAGGAAGAAAAATAATATTCTCGGCAATAATTTTCTGTCTTTTTAAATGGTGGGTACCTAACGAAAACAATAGAATTCCACTAGGATTGGAACTTTTTACCTCAAAGCTTTTTACGAGGTGTTCAATAACCTACTGCTTGAAAAATGGTGAAAATATTAAAGTAGGATATTCGCCAACAACCACTGCCGTAACTTATTATTTGTTCGTTGTTACGAATGAGAATTATAGTTATAAAAAATTATACATTTGTGTACGTAACTGTATAATGAAGTCAAACGTCATTTCAACTATCTTTTAATGCAATAGTTCGTAACTTAACAGTAACATATAACAATAACTTATAACTTCGTTTAAGTGGGCAACTATCGGTTTGGGTTTGTGTTTTGTCTGGAAGATTTTGTTGCCCATTAGCGGTCTTGTCCTCTCCTCATATTGGAAAAAAAATCCAAGTTTGACGAAAAATTGACTGTAGACAAACAACGTATTGCTCGCACTGTCTTTCTGATGGTCACCGGAATCAGAAACCCGTAAGAAACCATCCATCCATTACTGTCTTGATAACCGTTTAAGAGGGGGTTTGAGTTTGGTGATGGTTGGGAATCGAGGATGCAGTGCAAGGCCAGCGGTCGTTTACCCTATTTTCTGTGGACTGGAATGACGATCAGAAAACTGGCTTTGGATAGTCAGGAAAACTAGGGAAACAACTGTCATGGATAATATGCACTCTCTTATAGTGTCCATCCTTATCCAGTGTCTTCTCATGGATACTATACAAGTCGGACTCTCTTCTTAGTTCGAGAATCAGTGTAGATGGCTGAACGCCTTTCCGACGGTTAGATAACAGACAGATGGTCACAACGAACAAACCCATTCATGATTTTTGAAGATGCGGGTAAATTGACGACACTATACTTCGGAACCAGTGAATCATCGCTACGGGATAATGCAAATAGCTGCGCTACACACCCCCTATGTTCTATTTTCTGTTTCTGCCTCATTCCCCCTCCCCCCGATTATTTTTTATGAACTGTCGAGTTTTCAAAGGTTTAAAAAAAATAAAGATTTTTTTTCCCCCCATTTAACCGTACTGCTTTCGCCTTTCACAAATCAAGATCCCTTAGAGAAAAAAATCCCAAGTCGTGATAATTCCCTATCCATAATAACATTTCCAAGGTAACAAGATAAGATATTGTAATATTGTTTTAGAAATGTATGTTATATACATACCCATAGTACTGTTAGTATTAGGTTTGTTCGCAGTGACCATCTGACGGTTATCTTCCGGAAAGGCGTTTGCCTGTTCTCAGTGACATCAGACTCTTTTCGGACTGTAGAATCTATGAACGGCTATTTGCACTAGCTTTGTTCCAGCCAATCAATGCAGTTGAACCGACCATGCGCAGTAGTGATTTACTCGTCAACCGCTGTTCCAGCCAACAACGAGTGTGATCTTGGTTGACAACCGCTGTTCCAGCCCACCAGCACGGTTCAGTCAGGTTGAACCGTGGTTCGACCACTCTCTTGCCTGGGGTTCAGGGCGGTTGGTTGGCAGTTGCTATAACCACGTTTGAACCTACCTGAAGCATAGGTAACCTTACTAATCTGATTTCGCTCTCTGTCTGAATTTTTTTGTGTGGGTCAATAAATTTTGTCGCTCTGAATTTTTTTGTGTGGGTTGTATCAATGGATTTGTTATTGCTGTTGATGGATGATGTTGATATTGAATTTGATGATTGGGCGAAATTTTGACTGATGACGGCGATTGTGACTTGGACATGTGGCAAGCAGAAGAACAAAGGTGTCATCCAAAAAACCAAAATTACTTTGATGTGGTGGCCAAATATAACGAAACTAAATTTCTGGAGCATTTCAGAGTCAGCCGAGCAACATCAGAATTCTTCACAGTTAAATTCGAGGCTAGCCAATTTTACAAGAACTTGTTAGCGTGGGCGGGTTTCAAACAAAATTTAAAGTCACTTGAGAAGGTGTGGGTCAACCGGGGTTGACAGAATGCGTTCCAGCCGAACCTTAACCAGTTGGAACCACGGTTCGAACCCTAATCAAGAAGACAGTGGACCTCGGTCCATCCACTCTTTTTGGCTGGAATAAATGTACTGTTTTCCTGACGGTCCAAAGCCAGTTTTCTGATCCTCATCCTCTTCTCGATTCCCAGTCGTTATCAAACTCAAACGCTTATCAAGAAGGTGTTGGATCGTGGATGGTTCCTTACGGTTTTCTGGGAGTCGGCTGGCTGTCATAAAAAGCCAGTGCGAACAAACCTGTGGTAGTAGGTATTCTTAATTATCATTGGTGAGGGCTAAAATTCGGGATGGGTGACAGCCTGTAGGTACACTCCTTATTGCTTTTCCAAATCACTCATTTTCTAGGTATACTAATATTCCTACTCTGTGCTTGAACGAGTTTACCTGCCGTTTATGGTTGGAAGGGTTTCATTTCGTTGAAACTTCATTGACAGTTTCATTTCGCTGAAAATTCTATTGTACATATTTGAATATTTTTTCACTAAGGGCTTGGAGGACTTTTAACTAAGGATTTGGAAGGAACTCGACGCCTGGTCAGCAAGCAGTACCTGTGGAAAAAGCCGAATGATGTCGCACCGGCATGTGTACACTTCAAACTCAAAAAAGTACCTACCTAACACGTAACCACATTCTCAGTTTGTAATGATTTAGGTACTCGGTAGGTATCTCTCTGTTTTCTAAATTATGCTAATGCAGTGCCATTTCGGAAGTAGGTATATGTTTTAGGAACTTAGTTCTACTTATTTCAAGTGAATGCTGTGATGAATAGGAGGGATAATCAACGTGGTACATATTCCGTACTGGGCAGAGGGATTTGGGGGAATGTTTTTGCATATGTACATAATCTATTGACCGATTTGTCTTGAGCGTCCCTAATTTGTGTGCAGCCCCAATGCTGACTCAGGTTTTTAAAAATCCTGAGGGTTGGAAGGTTTGGGTAGGTGTTGCTTTGGGGCAGTTTTTCATCTTAAAAATTGCAACTTTTTTGTATAGGTAATTTTGTTCGCCATTTTCATTTATTTTTGCATGTATCATGGATCCTGAGCAGATACCATAAAGTACTCTTTCAGATCCCTCTTCCAGGTTTTGCGTTACTTACCTGCCAAGGTCAACGTTTCCCACGCACCCTGACTAGCCTTTCTTTGCCACCACCTACCATATAGACTGCCTCTCCTTGAGATAGGAGGAGGAGTCCTTTAGTGCATGTGCTTATTACAAATACTCATGAAATAGCTTGGTGGTGGTGTTGCACGCAAAAATTCTCACCAAACTGTGGTAGTGATGAGCGTTTCTAAATTCTGCTCCACCTACCTGTTCGTACTGAATCCGTTGAAGTTCGAAGACTATTAATAACTAGGTAGTCGGTAGCTGCCATTGTTTGACTCTGTGATTGACATTGTGGTCGTGTTATGTTTCAGTTGGGGTGTTCATCATCCGATGGAAGGCATGGTCGAGGAGAACGGGACTTCTGGTAGCGGCGCTGGATCCGGCGGTGCGGGGGCCGGTGACCCGCTGGCGCCACCGATCGCGGTGACGTCAGTACAGTCAGTCATTCAGGCGAATCAGCAGTCAGTCATTCAGTCGGCTACCGGCTCGATCCAACCAGTACTCACCAAAGGGAACGTCATCCTCGTCTCTAAACCCAATTCTGTCATACAGACGACCCAGGGGCAGCTCCAGACTCTCCAGGTGGTTGTAGCCTTTCTATGTCCTATCAGTTCTTGTTGATATTTCAGGCCAGCCGTCCACCGGTCACAATTTAGCGAAAACAGGGTTAGGCAGAAGGTAACCTTGAGCAGGCTAGTGGCGTCATGTGGACAGATCCTTGATTAAAAACTACGTACAGGCTGCTTGTCATTTTGGCGTCAAGGTAACCTGCCTCGTAGCTTACCTAGTTTGAAGCAAGTAACCTCCCTTCCACGCCTCCATCATCTCGAACACGAACTTTCCTCTGTCACTGGCGCCACACGGTGGTCCAAAATCGAAAAAACGATCTAAAGTGGAAGAAATCACTGTTGACCTTTGGATCTGGGGCTGATCAAGGTTCATTTCCAACATACTTGGGGTCATTTACCCACCATTGATTTGGTCAAAAAGGTTTGTAATATGCACCATTTTAGTAGTTTTTATTGATAGAATTCAACGATTTATAACTTCATACGGAAAAATTGTGGGATCATGAAACTTACAGTTCTAAACTACCTTCTACATACAAGAGAGAAACAGGAAGAGTCCAAAATCCAAAAATGTAATGCGTTTTTAGCTGAACGTTCTTGAGTACACGAAAAATAAGAAGTACCAACTGCACACAGTTTTAAAAATTCTTACTCAATCGGATACTATAGCTTTGGTCTAGAAGTATTGCCCTGGGTCAGAAAAAACGAGTTTCGTCATATCCGTCTGTAGCTAGGCCTACCCCGACTTCGAGCTCAGTATTTCGATTAGAGCTGTAATAGTTCAATGATATAGTATATTTTCATACAAAATCACAATAGCTCGGAAAATCCATTGCCTGGGCTTAAGCAAATTTTGGGGGTCTAAGGAGTATACCCTCAAAATTCCAGTCAAAATACCCCAAATTGAGGCTTGCAGCACGGTACCGACATATGTACATATGTATATAGGTAGTCACCCGCAAGTGTCGCCGGAATCTAATAAGTAACTGATGATCAGCAACGAGTGGCAAAGAGAGGGGTCGATGAGGGATGAACTGGTGGGTGATGGGAGGGGAACGCGAGGAGTTAGGAAAGTTGGGTGAGGAGGAAGAACGGCTGAACTGAGGAGTTGTGAAAATGGAGGAACTGCGAGCGGTGAATGATGGGAACGGCAAGGGGGGAAGGGAAGAACAGTACGAACGTAGAGCGGCGAAGGGAGGGGTAGATGAACGGATGAACTGGTGGGAGTGAGGAGTTGTGAAAAAGGAGTGAGGTTAGGATCGCCCGTTCAGTGAGAACATCAACTCATTGGTCATCCGTTCAGTTGGGATGCGTTCAGTTGAAAGATCCGTTCAGTTGGGATGCGTTCAGTGCTGAATGCCACATCCCTAATTTCGATGTCAGTACTATAGTGATGGGAGGGAGGGTTTGGCAGATGACACCTGCTTTTCTTCAAATATTTGTTTTTTTCATTCAGTCTGTCATGAAATATGGCTGTGAAAGTGAGGAGAAATTGCACCCATTTTATTCATAAAGTTTATGGATTATTTTTTTAGATATCCAAATAATATTTTTGTTTAAAAAAGTTCTAACCTATGAATTTCAATGTCTTTCCATTCCTAACAAACCAAATTAAACCTGTTCAGTATTGAGCAGCAATAGAACTTTTTTGAGTTTTCATTTAGCTAGGTAAAAAGTGGGGTTTTCCAAAAACTACTCCCAGCATCAAAACCAGCACTGGTGGTTTTACATCTTACACGATACCCTCTCAGGTAGTTACGAAAGACATACCCACAAGTTTGGTGCCAAAACAAGTGTTATTTCTTTTCAGATCGAATCAAGTTCACGTTTTTCCAATTTTGGACCACTGTGCATTGTGTGGACAGTATTTTACAGGCAGCGGCATGAGGCAGTAAGCCAGTTTTGGCAGGTGGTAACAACATCAGTGTGGTGTGTAGTTGATGGTTGTTAGTTATATATTTGTCGTTTATTGTTGAGAATGGCACCTCGTTGTGCAGAAGACAAGAACATTGAATTTTTGAAACTCAACAGAGGGGGCGAATGTTGATGGGACCAATTTAGTGAACTGTACAAAAACAGTCGCTCAAGAAAGTGCTCTTCAGACATAGCAAACAAAATTAACATTGAAAAGTTAGCTCCACGCAACTTAGACTCCTGTATAAGTCTAAGTATGAACTCACTGCAGTAGTGAAAAATATATCTAGTTTCGTTTTGAGGCGCTGCGAATGAAGCGCACTCAACCATCTTTCAGGCAGCCTGTCTCGTAGGTTACCTGCACAGTGTGAGACCGTATTTTGTAAGCAGGTAGCCTGCTCAAGGCTATCTTGTCAAGGTTGGCTATCTTGTCAAGGTTATCTTCTTCCTAACCTGCATCGTGTAAATGCACCTGTATTACGGCCACTCTAGCGATTTGTGTTGATAAAACTAAAAGTGGGGATTCTCTCTGGTTATGCCCAGAAAACGTTAACAGAATGTCGTTAAAAAGAATCCTACTTATCTTAATCTCGGAGGAAGCAGTATGAAGATGCATAGTTTAGGTGTGGCAATGTTCACATCCCATAACCATCTGGCAATATTGATCACTTTACTCTTGTAACAGCAACCTGTGGAATCGAGGCCGACGAAGTAATCAATTGCTAACACAAACTGTGGCTGTTCAGACCTTTTGCTTCATGTGGAAATTACTTCATGAGGAATCTAGTTTACTTCCGCATAAACTAGATTCCGTTTTGTCGGACCCATAAACCTCACTACTGCTGAGGATTCCATTCCCATAGCAGAGGATTCCATCATCCAATTAGACCGTTTTAGGCGGGTTCTCATAGAAACCGTTCGAAGCCTAACATTGAAAATGCCACTTGCGTACCCAGTAGATTCTAAAAATTCAAAACTCGAATCTAGGAACTTGCTCAACCGTTCGAAGTTGCTCATCCGACTTGTTGAAGACCTTGAAACCCAGACGGAACACAATCACGTTGTAAATTCATGATTTTTCGTCCTCATCCTAATTTGTTGCATTACGATAACATGTTTTGCGCCAGCCCTGTTTCATTTCATTCATTAATTTTTAAACCAAAATCCTGTGTTTTTATATTCTGTTTCATTTGGTACCTTCCTACTTCATTTATATCGATAAGCGGTCTTATTTTAGTTTTATTTCGCTATTATCTCTTCCTCTATTCCTAATCATTACCCTAGTTTTGGTTGAATCCGAAACATTGTTTCTGGTTGTCCCTAGTACCCAGTACTTTTTTCGGTGGGAGTTGTGTGGAAATCCTCTTTTACGGAGCTCTTGGTGGGTCCGGATGACTCAAGAAATGTCGAACTCTCCATTAGAGGAAGAATCAACTAAAACCGCATAAACCCTTCCCTACCTCTATTGACTTCGCACCTTGTAACCGCTTTTTCAGCATTACTTCTAGGTATACCCAGTACTTGCATTGTGTAGAAATGAAATTATACTTGGACCGCGTTTTGCAATTATACCTTCTAAGCGACAATTCTACAAATTTGGGGAAAATCGAGAAAAACTATTTTGACATTTGTTCTTGTCTGGAGGGTATTGTTTGAGACTGATTTTGATGGAAAGCTGTGGTAACATGTACTTTGGTATGCTGTACATGTGCTTTGGTTTTTGCAAAACCAAAAAAAAAAGCTACAAGCCAATTAGTTATGCAAAAATCCAGCCAACCGCCAATTTGTCACTTATTAGTTCATTGCATATCTACATTTTGCTGAAACTGAATAACTTAATACGACTAAACGCACTATCATCACATTACCAACAACCATCAACAAAAGATATATCCACAAATACTTATCAGGCGACAGCAAAGTTCCAACGGCCTACAGCCGTTCCAGAAAAACAGATTTGCAAACGGATATTAACCACCATGTCTGATGTCGCTTATTTGTTTATTGTACAACTTTTCTTGGGATATGGCGCCTTAATAGCAAATTGCGGAATTCAGCTTGTCCTTTTAAGGGAAAGTCGTTTAGTGTATACCGGAATAGTTCATTCAGTAATCGAATTAGAACTATAAAACCTAGAGAAATCGATTCTACTCGAAGAGACGATTCCAATGTTCGAAAATTTCATCGCTTAGGAGGGGAGTACGTACTTGCATATTGCCATCCATTTATACTATAAAAATATCCGGATACTACTCACGGGTCAACTCACTGTTCAATTTCTGTATGGGATTTACAAAAAAGTAAGGTCCAGTTAATACAGGGTGGTCCAGTGTTGGTGTGACAGGTGATAGTATGGATAAACGGGGGAAATCATGGAGTCGCGATTTGGACTCCATGAATTCATCCACAATTCGGTTATGGTAGTCACTAATAAGATTCCTTCCCTTCCCAACTCAGTTGACGCAGTCCTCCGAAAGGGACTGGGTAATGTCCTTAAAACTTTCCTGAAATTCAGCGATTGAATTCAATTAAACTTGAAATTGTCAACCATGATTAGAGGGTTGTGGTTCCTGACTGAACTACTCTTGAAGAACTAACTCCGCCAACTGAACTACTCCTCGATGTAGCTCACTTCACTGCACCCATCGTTCAATAGGGCCACAGAGTAAAAGAATCAAGGACCCAGTGTCTAGAGATGGAAAAAAATCGACTTTTTCCATTTTCACTTTCCTAATTTTTCCAATTCTAGAATTGATATACCATTTTTCCAGTTCTAGAGATTGAAAAAAGGGAAATTTTTCCATCAGTGAAGTGAAAGAAAAAGTAGAGATGGAAGGGAGGGGAACTAAAGAACTATCCAATGGTTCTGTGCATTACGAACTAAGAACTCAAGAACTAATAGGTCGACAGGGTGACTGAGTTCTTGTAGTTCACAAGAACACTGGTGTCCACCACGAGTAGTATCTACATAGGAATCGTGTAGTGTCTACATAAGTAGTTGATAGTATCCGCGGAACAGCAGTTCCTTCACTAGGTGTCATTCAGGTGGGTTGGAAATACTACTTGAGGAGTTTATAGTATCCACAGAACGATAGTTCCTTTAGTCATTATGATTAGTTCAGATGGGGTGGATACTACACAAGGAGTTATAGTATCACGGAACGACAGTTCAGAGGAATGAGTAACTAAGTTTGAGTCGTTCAGCTGTTCCTGTATCAGTCTGATAGTTCAAGTATCGATATCGTTATTCGTTTTAGCTCTAGTTCAGTGTTTGTGACGTGTGATTAGAAAGGAAAAGTAACTGGAATGAACTACTTTCAAGGTGTGAAGTAACTGAACTTGATGAGATGAAATCTTTTCCTAGTTGCTCCCATATTTCACTTTTCTAATGGGATTGATTGTATGTCATTTTTGTAACGGTTTGCCATCACTGCCGTCGAAAATGACCATGCTTCCAGAAGAATAAGAATAATAGCCACGCTAAAGTGAAAACCATAAATTTGATGAAATTCCCTTATCCTTCCAGAAGGGCTGTCAGGGTTTGAGCTCTGATAATTTGGGGAGTTGAGATTTACGTTGACGTGATTTTGAACACTGAATCTCTGAGACCCTTCAACACCCTAAAGTTTTTTGGAAATCCCGCAGTATTTAAGGATTCAACAGTTTTTTTCTGTAAGTGACTTATCTCTGTATTAATTAGAACGTCGGAAAGTTGAGATCACAGGTTTTTAGGAGATTTACAATGGGGTAGCGGTGTTATTAGTAGCTACACTTGAGTAAACATCAGGGTTTGTCGGTATCCGCAGTATTCCCTTGGTTTGTAATTTAACAACATGTGAGCTCTGGGAAACGCTGATGGTCAACAGATTTCGAAAATGAGGACGACAGTTCAAGAATTGTAAATTAAGAAGAAAAAGTCGGGTTTCCAAGCAAAATTATGAACTTAGTTTTTGTCGTAAATGCTTCAACGAACTTCCCCATTAATGTGATGTGATGTTTCAGTTAAGGCTCAATAGCCCTTGTATAGTTCTAAAATCAGCCACCACGTAGCAGCACCAAAATGAAGGAAATTTAGATAGGGGATAATTCGAGTTCTATTGAACCGATTTTAGATCTGAAAACGGCTATGGACGTAAAAAGAGCGTAGAATTTTCGGAAATTAGTCGAAATGAGTCATAATCAAAAATTGAGAAAGTTGCGATCGTTTTTTTACATTTCCAAGCCATTTTTTGAAAAACTGAGGTAGCTCTGCAATGCACTGCATCGTCCTGAGTCCAAAACAATTTTCAGATTTCAAATCGGTTAATTAGAAACGACCGAAACGCGATTTTACGGTGGTGTAGGAGAGGCAAGGGGTGGAGGTGATGAAGGAGAAGCGGCAAGGGGCTGTTCTCTTCGTCGAAAACGATTTGCAGCTCAAAAAAACCCACAATTATTATTACCAGGTGCAAGGGCAACTAAGGATTACTGGCGCTGACAAGTGTTATTTTGTCGTGTATGCGGGGAAAGATATTCACGTGGAGGAAATTGAAAGAGATGATGGATTTTGGGCTCAAAAGATGGAAAAAAAGTTGGTGTTTTTTTATCTTCACGTCCTACTTCCGGAAATAGTGGACCCTCGAAAACATCGAAGTATGCCAATAAGAGAGCCGTCTACATTGAACCAACCATGATACATTATGTTGCTACAATCTGTATACTAAAATCTTCATTTACTGGTATATAAAAGAAGTACCTACTCATCTTCCTGTATATTTTGAAATTTATACTTTCTTCACCCTATCACCAAAGCTTGAAAAAGATAGGTAGTATTGCAATCGGCTTGAAAACCAAATTTCGAAATGACTTCCGAAAAATTCCTTTATCAACATATTATAAACCAGAACATTCTAAACAAATTTCTGTGTGTGTGTATGTGATTATGTATGGAAGTCGTCACGATTGCGGCCGGTAGGAAGAATACATTTTTATAATGTAGGTAGTTTCTTCATAATATTTTAATTATGGTTTATAAAATAGTTTTATCGTAATATTGAGATATACTCAATATTATACAATGCACCACATTACTAAACAAGTAAACTTGTACAATAATATACAAGTATACTGTACAATATTATATGGTAATAAACAACGCCATTCTCTTGCCCGCTGTTCGAATCAACCTGCAAAGGGAAGTGGTTCCCCAACCTCATTGGGATCATCTAATGTGTTGACGTTTCCAAGGAAACGAATGATGACCTTGGTTTACGTGCTTTGATGCCTACCGGCGCGACGCCCGCCCGTTTGTTGCCCCCTTCTCCCTGGCCGCGATTCCTTCATCACCTCCACCCCTTGCCTCTCCTACACCACCGTAAAATCGCGTTTCGGTCGGTTCTAATTAACCGATTTGAAATCTGAAAATTGTTTTGGACTCAGGACGATGCAGTGTATTGCAGAGCTACCTCAGTTTTTCAAAAAATGGCTTGGAAATGTAAAAAAACGATCGCAACTTTCTCAATTTTTGATTATGACTCATTTCGACTAATTTCCGAAAATTCTACGCTCTTTTTACGTCCATAGCCGTTTTCAGATCTAAAATCGGTTCAATAGAACTCGAATTATCACCTACCTAAATTTAGGGTCGATGGTGCAGCCATCTATTGAATTTTCTTACAAGTTTTTTTTGGGCTATTGAGCCTTAAATCACATTCATTCTGGATCACCATGTATGACATTTTTCCTTTTGATGAGTCCATCAGTAATTGTCAATTCTCGTGGTCGATAAATCTACAACTTTTGTCCCTGGAAAACCCCCTTTTTCTATTTTTCTTTTTTCGTTACATTTATTTTCTTGGGTTTTGGTTGTTTTGTTATGTTTCCTTCTTTTCTGTTTTCTAATTTTGTTTTATCGCACCTTTGCACTAAAACGGCGCCATTTTGACTTTATACAGTCTAATGGTCGTGTACCGTGGCAGGTGGTAGAGGCTGGAAGTGACGACAGCCTTTCGAACGAAGAGGAAGGCGGAGTTAGGAAAAAGAGAAGAGACATCCTCACTAGAAGACCGTCTTACCGCAAAATACTCAACGACCTGGGAGGTAAGTCCTATAATCGGTTGTTAATGCAGTTTCAGCCATGGAAGAAGGGATAAGGTTCCGTCAATGAGGCGCCAGACGTGTGTGGGAATTTTGTATGTTTGATCTCAACAAAACAGCACCCAAATCAAACCAGGTCAAACACCTACCTAAGTTGAAGAAGCCAAAGGCCAAAGGTCGCTCTAAGTGCGTTCTGCATTCCAACAGACAAAATGCAAGTTTTGATTTTCGGAATAAAATGGACTAGAGCGACAGATATGACTACCTACTTAACTAATGGATATTGCCCGTTGTTATAGTCGGTTTTGTTCCAAAATTTTGGATTTTGTCTATTGGCGCCCTTCAGGTCATCTTGAAAGGTAGGCATTCCGTTTTATCCTTCCTAGAACGCGTTCTATGCCTAGAATCCAAAATTCTTGCAATGTTGGACGCAAATCTACGGACAACAATTTTAGATCTGCATTGCACTGTACTCGAATAAATCCTTCACACCCTCTCTCTGCCTATCAGAAGTTGAAGGGCAAAATATATCTTGGTTCATTTGATTCCGTAGGTAATTCAGAGCTTATTCCGTATGTTTATGCCATTTTAGGCACTATTGATAGGTAAACTAGTTGTTCTAGGTTTGTTGTGAAATGTGCGCAATTTGCACATTTTGGCCAACCAAGTTTGTTAACTGGGGTTCAAAATTCAGAATTTTATCTCTTCTGTCGGGACCTACTTTGCAATGTTGGATTATATGCAGAATGCAATATGCGAATTTACATCTGCCCATTTGTATCTCAGACTCAAGCATTTCCAATTTCTTCTTTAGGAATCCCTCCGACGGTTCTCATTTTCCCTTCTTCCACGGGCTTCCGAATGGACTGTAGTTAAGTTCACCCACTTCACCTCTACACATACTAAAACTGGAGGCATCCTCCGAGTTACTCATGTCAAAATAAATAAATAAATGTCTTGTGGTTAGCAGTTCTGGGTGTTGCTATTGATTGATCGATTAATTTCTATGGTATCGTGTTCAGGCACCAAAGTTGAGTCTTCCGGATCAGACTGCGACTCCAACCTCGACAGCGAACTGTCTTCGCACTCGTTGGGCGCTCACTATCAAGCCGGTAAGCTTTTTCAGTTGATTCGTTCAGTCACTAGCGTTCTTCAGGTTGAGTTTGATCTTGACGTCTTGTGAGTCATGGCCCCCCTACCTCATCCTCATATTCTTCACCTTAAATCTGTAAAGACCTCAAATTTGACTATACAGGATGGTTTTGGGTCGGAATTCGCTGCGTTTGACCTCAGAAACGGATTCAGCACCCTCGAAAACCCCTGTATCCCAATTTTCACCGAAATCCGAGTGGTTTGGTGGTGATAAGCTACAGAAAAACCGCGTGACGTCGTATCTTCCTCTCAGGCGGTTCCCACGTGTGAGAGAAAGAGAGCAATACATAACTGATGACGTCACACGCTTTTTCCTTCCCCTTTTTTCACCCAGTTCCCTTCATTACCGGCCCATCATGCAGCAACTTTTTGGAAAGCTCTCAGACCTACAATTGAAAGAATTTAAAAACGCTGCAAAGTCCTTGTCACATGGGTTTATTATTCTATTGGAGTTCTTGAGTTTTTTGTTGGCTGTTAAATTTATTGTTTCTTTCATGTGGAATGATTGAAATAGCTATTTCTGATGATTTCCACCAATTTTGGCCCCCAAAACATGAAATAGGTACGCTTTTTTTTTTTTTTTTAAGATCATCTTTGATCATTGGTAGTGTCATTTAATCGTCTTGATCCACGTGTTGACACTTTTCCTAGTGTTATTCTACAAATTGATGGTGATTTCTGACGATTTCGCAGATTTTTGACTCATAAAAAATCAATTTTGGGAGCTGAATATCTGGTACAACCTCAATTTTCCACTCCTTGGTCAAAATCGACTTCATATTCGGTCTTCTCGTCCCCAAAAACATGGAAAACGATACCTCAAAATCTCATTTTACTAACATGTTACAAAAACACAAAAAGTACCTATTTTTATACACATTTTCACTCATAACACCCCTGGGTATATTCCGATCGGGCTGAAAAGTTTCGGGACACAACTAGGGCCCAAATGGAGCATGTGTGTGAAAGAACGACTTTTTAGACAGAAAATGAAGCCGGTACACGTGATACGGCGGACGGACATTGCATTTTTGGAATCTACGCACCTTGAAACGGAAAAGAAAAAATTTTGAGGAGGTGTTATAAAAATTTTTTGCTGAGCGAATACATAGGTGTATTATTCACAGAATAATAAACCAAAAGTGCTCGTCCATTCCTCATTCAAATCGCCTACAACTAATTTGCTACAAAAAAACCGTCCTTCGCGATCTTCTTGGCCTAGAATTGGCTGATTTTCCCCCGAATCGTTTCACGCTGTTAACTGGTGTTAACGGGAAATTACTGTTACTTTTATGGTGGCGGATATTATATTTTATTGTGTCTTAATAAATTTGTACCTATTTTCTCACCTCTTGAATTCCCATTAATATTTCATATGAGTTGAAATACAAGTGTTCACTTCATAAAATTCTGATTCCTAATTTCAAATTCGAACTTGGAGAACTTGGAATTTTGGATAACGCACTGCAGATAACAGGGTCAATTTATAGGGTGGCTTCAGAGAGCCTTTGCTGCACTTCGGAAGTTGGCTGAAACATGGCTTTCAGCTTTGTGTTGAAGTAGGAACCAACAAAACTGTCCTCCATAATCGAAATTTCTACTCGCGACGTCATCCTTGCTGAATGCACGCTGGCTTTCCAGTGAGGTCATAATATACGAGCTGGGTGAACCGTGCATTGCAGAGAATGTTATATACGTGTGGTGAATTCAGGGAATTCCTTTAAAAAGCATCAGGTGCGAGGCATCACACTACTTTGCGTGTAACTTATAACCATATATTCAGATGATATGGTGACTCAGTACTATTAGCTTTAATTGTAGTGTTTAGTTTTTAAAACATTGCTTTTTTAAAACAGTAGGTACGCGAGTCATTTGTGACTGAATAGAAAAATGCTGCAAAGTCCTTGTCACATGGGTCTATTATTCTACTGGACATACCTACAGAAATGTTGGCTGTTCATTTATTGTTTCATTCATGCGCAATAATTAAAATAGTTATTTTTGATGATATCCACCAATTTTGACCCCCCAAAACACAAATTAGGCTCGGCTTTTCCTTTTAACAGATTATTTTTGATCGTTGATAGTACCATTTAATTGTCTTGATTCACCTGTTGATACTACTTCTAATGTTATTATACAAATGTATGGTATTTCAGACAATTTCCCATGTTTTTCACTCATAAAAATTGAATTTCGGGAGCTTAACCTTCGTTACAAGCTCAATTCTTCACTCTTCGGTCAGAATCAACCAAATATTCGGTCTTCATGCCCTAAAAAACATGGAAAACGATACCTCACAAGCTCGTGTTCACTAAAACCTCAAAAATCCCTCGAAAACCCCTATTTTTACACTAATTTTTCTCCCTTATCACCCCTGGGTGTATGCCGATCGGGCTGCCGTGTTTCGGAGCACGACTAGGACCCAAATGTGTTCCCAAATGGGGACCCGAACTGTGGGCGAAAAAAACGGCGATTTTAGACCAAAATTTAACGTAAATTTAAGGCTGAAAGTTCCTTAGAACCTCAATTTTCCACTCTGGTCAAAGTTGACTTCATATTCGGTCTTCTCGTCCCAAAAACATGGAAAACAATCACTACATCAAATTGGGCAGGGGGGTCCCGGCAATGATGTAGGAACCTTTGGAAACTTCGAAAAATTATAGAAAAAGAACTGCTATCGTAAGAGTATCGGGGTGGAATATACTTTCATTTAAAAAAAAATGTATGAACCGCTTTTGTATTAACCCATTTCGACTTCCATGACGACTGATTCACACAGATTAAGGCAATATACATTTTCCTAACACGTTTCGGCTCTTTCCTTAGTTGGCCCAAACCCATTGCTTTCGCAACAGACGTAGGCTTTGGTGTTGGCCCAAACATAGCTTTTTTGGCCGAAACCCATCGCGTTTTCACACCATTGGCCCAAACTCAGAGCTCCCTTCTGTAGGTAAGTGTACTAGAATAATAAACCCATGTGACAAGTTTGCTGCGTTTTTAAAATGAAAGTATATCCCATCCTGAGAACTTTGACACCAACCGCACTGTCCTAGGATTATTAGTTCTTTTTCTATGATTTTTTCAACGTTTCCAGAGATTCCTACATCAGTGTCAAGTGGGGTCGCGAGAGGGGAGCAGTGACGTAGGAACCTCTGGAAACTTTGAAAAATCACAGAAAAAGAACTACTTAGCGTAGGAGCGTGCGGTTGGTATCAAAATTCTCAGGATGGAATCTACTTTCATTAAAAAAAAAATATAAGTAATATAAACCGCCTTAGGCATTTCGGCTCTTCCCTTCGTTGGCCCAAACCCGTTGCTTTCGCAACAGACGTAGGCTTTGGCGTTGGCCCAAACCCATCGCGTTTTCACACCATTTGCCCAAACTCAGAGCCCTCTTCTGTAGGTAAGTCCAATATACAAGGATTTACTATTCTGTTGAACCTGCAAAAATATGGCTATTCATTTATTGATTCTTCTTTCCTGTGTCGTGATTGGAATAGGTAGCTACTATTGGCGGTTTTCACCAATTTTGGCCCCAAAAAATCGAAATGGGCTCCTATTTTTAGCAGATCATCTTCGATCATTGAAGTTTATTGATTCACCTGTAGTACTACCTCCTAAGTTGTTATACAAATTTCTGGTGATGTGACATGTGACCCGTGTGACAAGGGCTTCGCAGCATTTTTTAATATGTCTGGCTCGTGTAATTTTCCAAGGTTCGTGCCCAAGTTACGTTTTTGTTAACTTTCGATGACCCAGTCTCCCTCGAGGGGCTTGTTTTCTGGAAATTCGGGTTTTCTTCTGTGGAGTTTTCTTCTCTTCCCAAATTTGTAGTCGTGTATTTTTCCTCTTCCCCCTTTCGGCTGCCGTTTATTTCTCCGGTGAACAATGGGTCGTAACAATTTTCTTGCGGCGTTAAAACTCATTCGAGACCACCGAATTTATTCAACCATGTTATCCGCGAGTAAGAGTGCCGCTCCAGTGGGGACTTAGCCCTCTTTTCCCCCATTAATACAAACAGTTTCCCCCACCCTACCACCCTTTCAACGGCTGTTTCTTAAGGGTACACTTTTCCGATATTCGGAACGCCCTTCGGTTCGGTAGCGACCATGTCCCAGTGTGATTTCATTTGCTGCCTCGACGCGGACATGTTGGAAGATTGCCTCTCTGGAATGTTCAAAGGGGACGATCGCAAAATACAAGATGATTTCTATTTCGACCATTTGTCGGGTAAATCCGCTTACCAGGCAAACTGTAAGTAACCGAGTGTGGAGCTCATTTCACTGGTGTACTGTTTACGCTGTTCCACTGATCATTCCTGTGGTTGAGTTGATTATTTATCCAACGTTATTTTTGTATTATTTTGATGCAGGCAGCTCCGAAGGTCATTCTACCGTTCGCCATTCAAATTTCGGTTCTCCGCCATTTCTCTAGTTGTTTTCTCACCGGGTTTGTTTATACGTTCCACGTTCTGTTATTCCAATAGGTGAATATACCAGACACTCCCGGTATAAGGCAGATCTCAGTACCAAATTTGCAAAACTCATAATTTGCGTTGTTGGCATTTCGTGGACACCCACAGACCACTCTGGTCTAAAAAACTTCCTAATATTTTTTCGTAAAATTCTAAGATACAAATCCGTTGCATTCTGATTCTTTATGATCGCGTTTGAAAAGTGGGTGTTCAGTGTAGATTTCTCTTAATGTATGGTTCTTATCATGGTGTGTCCATAATGCGAACTACCTACAGCTATTCGGCTATAAATAGACCTCTCTCCCCAACTACGTGTCAAACTTTGGCTGTATCCGACTATAGCCACAGGAAGTTGACTTTTTTAGGGTTCAAAGTTGGCGCATGCGCGTAGGCCAGTCTGATTGATGTGGGTTACAATAATCTGAGATCTTCCTGACAAGCAAACACGTAAGAAATTGGGGGTTCGGCTGCTGTAAGGATTTCATGTTGCCGCAGGCACCACCGAGATTTTGAGAAAATTCAAAGGGAACGATAGAGAGTTGTCGCAACCAAAAATTGACGATCGGGAGAGAGAACGTAAACGCAAGTGCTACGTTCGAGACGTAAGTTTTGGCGTTTTCAAGACTTGCGTTGCCCAGCACCACGTAACTATTGGAAAGATGCGTGTCGAGCATCTCAAAGCTACGTACTACGTAACTCGATAAGTAAACTTCTTCGCGGATAACCAAATTCGATCTCCATGGCTACGCTATCGCATCAACCCGAATTTTATAGAAAGACAGGAGGAGCCGGCCTCGGGAAGGTTTTCCGCCGTTAGCGTTGTCTTTATTTTGGGTTCTCTTTAGGTATATTTGGAAGCTTGAACTTCATGTGGTTCGTGTACCTATTCATCTTGAGCATTGCCATCCGAAAGCCATGAGCACGGTAAGTGAGTGCCTCATAAATTAGCAAGTATTTTTCGGGTTTGTAAATTATACGAATGACCCGTCTCACGGTGCCGTAAGTACGGTTTTACAGTAAAAGGGCACGATTGGTCTTCTAGAAATTGTTCAAAACTCATAGAAACTATTACTGAATAATTATGTTACGAGCTAGTTTGAGAATAAAGAGGTTAACTTGACAGACAAATTATATATCATTGACAAATTATTACGTTAACGTCACTTCAAATATGTCCGGAGTTACGTAGACACGTAACTTTCTCATGGAACGTACGTTAGATAGTTAGCATCCGAATTTGTCACCCTAGAACAGAGTTACGTTTTACAGTTGCGTTTTTCGGAAAATGGTTGCGACAACTCTCTAATGTGGAACGGAACCTTCATGGTCTACCGGAATCCTGCCCACTTGATTTCTCGAAATTTAATCAAAATTTCTCGAAGGTTGCCAGGAATTCAAGTTTTGTTTATGCTGCACTTAACTATAGTATGGATCCACAACAGTTGTATTTCACTGAAACTCCCGTGGGACCATATGGTCGCATACCTACCCGTCAAAGTTTCATTTAAATCAGTTGAAAAAATCCAGCTGTACAAGGATTTGATCGTTCGTGCTTGCGTAGACGCTCTGACCACATTGACATGCTCTGGAACTTCAAAATCGTTATAATATAACTGGTGTTACGCGAATGGCAAATTATCATGAATTCTGTTTGCATTTTTTTGGTTTATTATTTTTAATAATAAACTGTGAATTGACTAAATAATCGACTATGGAAAAAAATTTGCTACGTTTCAAGGGAACGTAGAATACAAATATCGAATTTAAAAAAATCCGTCCGTCCATCGTACGCGGCTTTTTCCTTAGTTCCCATGAACCAAAATTCACGAAATTTGGTATATGGGTCCCGTTTGGGCTCTAGTTGGTCCTCGAAGCTCGGAAACATACTGTCACTCAACTCTAAGGGGTGAAAAATAGGGGTTGAAATATCCGTAGTATCCCTATCTCGGAAAATTGTATTTTGAGGTGTGGGTTTTCTCGCATTTTTAAATAGTTCGATTTTTTCTGAAATTTTGAGACCATCCTACGATGTTGCTATAAAATTTGCTATGCAATTTTACCGTTAATTAAGAGCAGCGTACGAGTACATGCAGGCGACAAGCTATGTTGAGAGGGCACATCACTGGTTTTCTGCTAGCTGGACGGTATTATAGCTCAGTGGTTTAACTAACGAACTGATGAGCTGAAGTTCCCGAGATCGAAACCCTACAGGAACAGAATATTTTTTCACTCCGCATCAACAATTTCCCTTCAGAACTTCATTATTTGTGTTTCTTTTTACCATTTAACTACTGTTTGTCATCGACTGAACTATTTTAGCTACATTTAACACGTGATTTAGGTAGGTAACGAGTAAGGGGTTAGGTACGGAGGGTCTGCAATCTATATAATATAATATGTATAGAATAGTACATAATTATATTATATAGACGGGTTATCTATATAGAATGCTGTGATATGTAACAGGAGGGTGTTCTTTGCAAAATAATAAACCGTTGTGTAGGGATTTGCAGCGTTTCTGTTGAGTACAGCCAGAGAATTTGATTTGGATTTTGGATTAGAATTGAATTTGGAAATCGACCAAGAACGGTCTAGTTCCGATCTGAGCTTGTTACATTTCGTGGTTCGGTAGTCGCCATCATACAGTGCGATGAAGGAAGGAAGGAAGGATTTTAAAAACTTGATTTTGGAAAAAATGGCTGGGGTGTACACCATTCTTGTAACCCAACCTAATACTGTCCTGGGCAACAGTGGCGTCTATAAACTCTGACGGAAAATCTTGAAAAATCAACCTTCTAATACTCTACTTCATCTTCAATAATTTTCTGGTTGAAAATTATCATTCTGGCTGATTTTAAAACGAAAAACCACCCACCAAAAACTCGATTTCAGCATATCCCTGGGTAATAGTCAAATCTATAGCATTTCCAAGTCAAATTCCAACCTTTTCCAAGTCAAATTCAACTTTCCATTTCAAATTCAACTTTTTCCATTTATAATTCAACTCTGCCCAAGTCAAATTCAACTTTTCCCTTTAAAATTCAACTCTGTCCAAGTCAAATTCAACTTTTAGCGAATTTTCGAAGAAAAGGAAGCTATTGTTCTCGGTCCAAAATTTTTAAAACTCGAATTTCTGAAAGATTTTTATACCAAAATCCGTTTCAGACCATCCTGAATTCACTGCCGAAAGACACCAAAAATTATATGTATATTAATTGCTATGCAATTTTAACGCCGGGGGTCATGTGAAAAAAATGTCCTGTCACAATATCCTGTCACAAAAACGCGTCACGCAAAGAGGAATGTGATGAAGATGAGCACAAAGAGGAATGTGATAAAGATGAGCACAAAGAGGAATGTGATAAAGATGAGCACAAAGAGGAACGTGATAAAGATGAGCACAAAGAGGAATGTGATAAAGATGAGCACAAAGAGGAATGTGATAAAGAATCGTTTAAACAGAATCGTTTTATTTTTTTGTGTGTTGGTGGTGTGGGGGGGGGGGGGGTAAATTGCATAGCAAATTCTCCTTTGTTATACGAAGTATAAGAACACATCCTTCGGGGGTGAGGAACGGCGAAGCCGTTCCGAGGGGGCGGAGCCCCCTTTGGGGGTCCAGGGGGCTTGCCCCCTGGCGAGGCCCGAAGGGCCGAGTATATATATGTATATATATATATTTATATATTTATATAATTATATATTTATATATATATTTATATAAATATGTATGTGTCATTCCAGACGATAACTCTCGAAAGAATTGAGATAAAAAGTTCAAATTTGCACGAAAAATCTGTCTTGGCAATCGACAGGCTAAGTTCGAAGATGGGTAGAATCGGGTCACTCTAAGGGGGAGTTTTAGGGGGGGAAAATTACCCATCAATTCCCAAAATGAAAAACTCTGACAAGTGACACCTCATTTTAAAGGTTTTTGTACGCTGAACACGATGGTGAAATCAGAATTGCGATATCTCATTCCATTCTCAAACTGGAGCACTTTGAAGATGAAGGAACGTGGTTATTTCTTGAGATGTTCTTCCTGGTTCGTCTGCTCTAATCTGATAACGGAATGGGATATCGCAATTCTGACTTCACCATAGTGTTCAGCGTTGGAAAATCTACAAACCGAGGTGTTACTCGGCAAAAAATGGAACAAAAAATTTGTTACGTATCCAATACCTACTCTTCCCTCCCCCTCCTTCCACCCCAAATTTTACTTTGCGTAAAACTACTCCTGTTTTAATTTTGTATGGTATCAAGTTGGGAAAACATTGGCCGAAAATTAATTTTCAGAAAATTTTAGGCGGAGGAGGAAGATGCCGAAAACTTCGAAAATTCGCTCTTATAGCCATGCTGCATGACTGTGGTTTTTTTTTTCCATTTCAAATTCAACCTTCCCCGACTTCAGCAAAAAATATAAATTTTAATAAACTGAATTGTAAACCCCATTACTAACTTTTTCTTGCATATTTAAGGCCTAAATTGAACAACACTATAGTGGTTCAGTGCAGGTACTAGGTATATGGGTGTTTTTTGTTTTTCGTTACAGTTTAAAATTTTCCTTTTGTGAACCTTCACAACTGAAGCAAGGAACATAACTTTGGCGTTTGTAAATTCTTCGTGTTGTACAAAGAAAGTTACTTCTTTAATTCCTATTTCGTTGCCCATCAAACCTTCTGTTTAATCGACCGCACCACAGATGATGTCATACGAAATAGCTAGTGTATTTTGCCCCCCCCCCCCCCCACCCCACCCATTACCCCGTTTGATGAGGGGGGGGGGGGGAGGCTTTTAGAAGTGGGTTAGAGAGGGTTTTAAGAGTTGAAATTTGGCCCATTATAATTAATGTTCCAAGGAAGTGCCTTTTTGTGCAGTACCTCCTCCACCGTTTTGCCTTTTGTGCACCACCCCAATTTTGTCCATCCATTTGTGATGGAGGGTGGTTTAAGAGCTGAAATCTTGCAAACACATTCGTTAGGCGATAAGGAAGTGCCTTTTGTGCAATCCCCCCCCCCCCCCCCGTTTGTCCTTCGTTTGGGGGGTTGACTGGGGGGGGGGGGGGGGTTAGTAGTAGGTTAAAGGTTGTTTAAAGAGCCTAAATTTTGTAGACGAAGTTGATGCTCCAAGGAAGGTCCTTTCGTGTAATTTGTGCCCTATTAGTGGGAGGGGGGGGGGGGGTTTAAGGCTACAGCCTCAGAGACATAACGGATCGAATGAAATTTTGCACACACATCCGTTATGCTCCAAGGAGGTGGATTTTATGCGATTCTCCACCCCCCCCCCCCCCCCCATTTGGGGTGGAGGCAGTTTTTAGGAGTGGGTTAGATAGGGTTTTAAGACTGAAATTTGGCGCACACATTCGTAATGTTCCAAAAAAGTGCTTTTTGTACAGTTTGCACACCACCCACCGATTTAACTCTTGGGACGGAGGCAGTTTTTATGAGAGGGTTAGAGAGGGTTTTAAGAGCTGAAATTTGGTGCACACATTCTTAACGTTCCAAGGAAGTGCCTTTTGTGCAGTTTGCACACCCCCTACCCATTTGACTCTTGGGACGGAGGCAGTTTTTATGAGTGGGTTAGAGAGGGTTTTAAGAGCTGAAATTTGGCGCACGCATTCGTAATGTTCCAAGGAAGTGCTTTTTGTACAGCCCCCCTCCCCCTCCAAACCCATTTGACTGTCTTGGGACGGAGGCAGTTTTTATGAGTAGATTAGAGAGGGTTTTTAAGAGCTGAAATTTGGCGCACACATTCGCGTTCTGAAAATTTCAACCCCTATTTTGAACCCCTTAGAGATGACTGACAGTAACGTCGAGCTTCGAGGACCAACTAGACCCCGAACGACACCCTACAAACCAAATTTCATCCATTTTGGTTCATGGTAACTAAGAAAAGTGTCAAGTAGTACGGCGTACGGCGGACATACAGAAATTCTTTTATTGCTTTTCGTATTCTACATACCTTGAAACGTATACCAACAAATTATGAAGGCGTGGGACAAATTTTTTTTACATGCTCGGTTCCAAAGGTTCAAACCAAAAGTTCTGGTTTCACGAAGTTTAACGAGTTCCTAGGTTCGACGTTTTCGGTGAATCAGGATCATCGAAGACCACTGTTCAACTACATGTTGATCTACAGTGTTGAACTCTGATTTGGAAGGCAGGGAGTTTGATGATAAGAAGGTGATAACGAGGTGCCGAAGCACCGGAGCAAACTGTCAGTTTGTCTTGTCTACCTACCCGATACCAGGTTCATGCGTCAGAGATAAAAATCCTGGAAAACGAAATCGTTCAAGTTATTTTCACCAAGCAAGACCTCAGATCCAGTGGCCCATCCGCATTCCAGGGTTACTGTTACTGTTTTAAAAAACGCTACAAATTATTACACAACGGTTTATTATTTCCAGTATGTAAAATCACGAAATTCAAATGTAGTTCTGAATGCAAATTTTTTACGTGGAGTGAAAAATATTTTTTTGGTCCCGTCTTGGGATACGAATCTGTGACATTCAGAATAGAATTTCGACCCCTAGCCAACTGAGCTACCGGGGGGCATGGGTATGAGGCTAGTGATGTGCGCTGTCTGTCCAGGATGATGCCTGCATACACGCTGCTGTTTAGGGCAGATTCAATTGTATGGCAACATCGTAAAATGCTCCGGATGATCTCAAAAATTCAGAAAAAAAAATCGAACTATTTAAAAATTCGAGAAAACCCACACCTCAAAATACAATTTTCCGAGGTAGGGATACTCTGGATATTTCAACCCCTATTTTTCACCCCTTAGAGTTGAGTGACAGTAACGCCGAGCTTCGAGGACGAGCTAGAGCCCAAACGGGACCCATATACCGAATTTCGTGAATTTTGGTTCATGGTAACTAAGGAAAAAGCTGTGGATCGCATGGCGTACGGCCGGAAAATTTTTTTATTCGATATTCGTATTCTACGTCCCTTGGAACATAAACCATGAAATTTGATGGTGTGTGGGGAGGGGGTAGAAAAAATTGCTTGGTCGATTCCAGTTATTTTCAATAATAAACCAAAATTGCCTGTCGAGTTCGTGTCCTCTTCCTCGTCGAAAACCAGAGCGAACACCAGGTCTTGACCCAAAATAAGTTTACACATAGGTAGGAGTCATAATTGTAATAATTCTGAAAACAGTAGACATTTTTCCAAATTATGAAAGCTCCCAAATGTCGCAGTTTGAGTTATTGTTAGAAATGTCAAAACACGCACACACAAAATAAAATGTAACGACATAGGTACAATTATATTTCCTTGATATCGCGTGGGAGGAGAGAAAACAACCATTCAGTAGAGATTATTAAACAAGTTCCGTGAAAATGAAGTTCTTCCTTCGAAATATTGACATGTTGAATTCAATTTGGTAAATGTTGAATTCCACTTGGAAAATGTTGATTCGATTTGGAAAATTTAATGTTGAATCATGTTTGGAAAACGTTGAATTCCAGTGGAAAATTTTGATTCAGTTTGGAAAATGTTGAATTCCGGGCTGAAAATGTGAATGCGATTTTGAAAACATTGAATTCCAGTTGGAAAATTTTGAATACAGTAGGAAAACGTTGAATTGAATTACAGTAGGAAATTGTTGATCCAATTTGGAAAATGTTGAATTCCAGTTGGAAATTGTTGATTCAAATTGGAAAATGTTGAATTCCATTTGGAAAACGTTGAATTCCAGTTAGAAAACGTTTATTAAATTCGGAAAATGTTTAATTCTATTTCGAAAACGTTGAACTCCAGTTGAAAAATGTTGATTCAATTCGGAAAATGTTTTATTCCATTTGGAAAATGTTGAATTCAAGTTGGGTAATGTTGAATTCATGTTGGAAAATATTGAATTCCATTTGGAAAACGTTGAATTCATGTTGGAAAGTTTTGAATTCCATTTGGAAAATTTTGAATTCCGTTCGGAAAATTTGGAATTTATTTGACAAATTTTGAATTCCATCTGGAAAACGTTGAATTCGAGTTGGAAATTATTGAATTCCATTTAGAAAATTTTGAATTCCGTTTGGAAAATTTTGAATTCCGTTTGGAAAATTTTGAATTCATGTTGGAAAATGTTGAATTCCATTTGGAAAATCTGGAATTCCGTTCGGAAAATTTTGAATTCATGTTGGAAAACGTTGAATACAAGTTGGAAACTGTTGAATTCCATTTGGAAAATTTTGAATTCCGGTCGGAAAATTTTGAATTCATGTTGGAAAATGTTGAATTCCATTTGGAAAATCTTGAATTCCGTTCGAAAAACTTCAAGTTCATTTTGGAAAATGTTGAATTCCATTTGGATGGAAAACGTTGAATTCAAGTTGGAAACTGTTGAATTCCATTTAGAAAATGTTGAATTCCGTTTGGAAAATGTTGATGTCTTTTTGGAAAATAGTATTCAGACTGGAAAAGTTATTAATGTATATACCAACGACGCGGAGGAGCAAGTTGCAGGAAGGAGGAAGAACAGCAGCGTACTCTTGAAGGGAGTTTATCCCCGTTAACCGGCCGCAATCCTGCGTTCGCATACAAAACGCCCGTTGAACTGTCAGCATTGAACACCCGTGACGATCTCCGTTCACTAGTTCAACCGGAATCTTTTGAACTCAGATCAACGCCTTCGTTTACGTTAGTGAAAGCGGCCCTGCGTTTCAGCATTGACTAATTATTTCAGAATTCAGAATAAAAACTCAAAAAGTTCTCTCTAAAAGTTTCAAAACGTATCATTTTTCGTAAACTAGGCTTTTAATAAATTAATATAATATGCCCTTGGAAATCTGGTTGGGCAGCTGCCCCTGACTCGAACCGCCACTGCTGGGCAATGAAGAGAGAGAGAGAGAGAAAGAAATTGATTGACAGAAGAAAATAATTCAAAATGAAAGAAATAGCAATTCAATAATTAAGTGAACGAACTTTTACATAAATTAATACCTGTAATATTATATAGTGTAGAAATAAAACCAAATTTCAAAATTTCAACAGTACTGCTTTAAATTCGTTCACTATTAACGTCAATTACACCGCAGCGCTAGACCTACGGCCTGTGTTGCTGTGGGGAGTTGATAAACCAAAATAAAACAAACTCAAACTTATACTACATGAAAAATTAAATTATAATTTCGTACTACTTATGTGTTCTCTCATATTACTTTTAACAATATTTACTTTTGTATGTACTGGCTTGTTAAAAAAATGTCCACATTAATAGGTCCCTTATCTATTAGAAACGTAAAAATTTTCTGCTTATACGTATTTCTTGAATACTTACTGGAAGAGTTCATTCAGATAGTGCGGAGGTATAATTTTAAATAATTTATGAGGTTCCTGAGGTTCGGCCAGTAAAAAACGACTTTCTTTAAGCCAACGTTTCGCTGAATTTATTCAACATCTTCAGGGCTTAGAGAAGATGTTGAATAAATTCAGCGAAACGTTGGCTTAAAGAAAGTCGTTTTTACTGGCCGAACCTCATAACTTACTTATTCCAGCGGTCAAGAACCTTATCATAGTATAATTTTAAATCCAGGACGTTAGGGAGGCAGTGATGACGTCACGGGGTTTCCCCATTTGCCCTTCTCGAGCTTCATTTCTGACGTCACGACGTTACCCACCTGTATCCGCCTGATTGATGAACCGACTCGTTTTTACATTTACCTTCCTTATCGTGCCTGTGACATCTTAGCGCCTCTGACAAAGTCTGTTTCTCTGATTTTCGAATTTCCCTCGTTTTGTTTGCAGTGATCCCGGCCGGCACTTTGCAGCTGACCAGCCAGGGCGAGGGCATCCACACGCTGACGATGACCAACTCGACGACGGCCGGTGGAACTATAGTGCAATACTCCTCCGGGCAAGATGGAGAGTTCTACGTCCCAGGTGAAATAGGTGAGTTCATTTTGATACGTTCATCAGGTGGCTGAGTAACAACAACTACCTAATAAACCAAAACTACAGGATAAAAATAGAATAAGTAGTCTATTTCCACGTAAACTAACAAACTGTAGACCGGTTTCGGTTGTTACACCATCATCAGTACACGATAGAAATTCTATACACTGATGATGGTGTAACAACCGAAACCGGTCTACAGTTTGTTAGTTTACGTGGAAATAGACTATTTCTATTTTTATCCTGTAGTTTTGGTTTATTATTCTCAATAATGAACCATTGGAATCGAGCAAGAAAAAACAATTCTAACCCCCCCTAAAAATTTGATGGTTTACGTTTCAAGGTATGTAGAATCCGAAAATGCAATAAAAATATTTCTGCCTGTCCGCCGTACGCCGTACTGGCCACTTTTCTTAGTTACCATGAAACAAAATTGATGAAATTCGGGTTATAGGTTCCGTTCGGGGTCTAGTTGGTCCTCGAAGCTCGACGTTACTGTCAGTCATCTCTTAAGGGGTTACAAATAGGGGTTGAATTTTTCAGAACGCCGTATCTCGAAAACTTACGATAGAAGGGTATGGTTTTTTTTACGTTATTAAATTTGTCTTGAGTAAACAATTTTTTGAGACCACCCCGAGCATTGTACGTCCAGCCGTTCGTGTGTTTTGCTATGGATTTCCACTACTCCGCCGCAAGTGATTTAAGTTATACTACCTGATAAATATATGTAAGTACTTGCCCGCTTTGAGACAATACAGAATTAATGCGCCATGAAGGTGTCAGGATTGTCTTGTGCCAGACTTGAGGGATTCTACAACTAATGTCTCATATTAATGTTCCCAAATCCCCTTAGTTTTCCTGGAGGTTTTTGGTTGGTTGGAGATTCTCAAGTGATTTTGACCTTCAAATGCTGATAGATCCTTTAGCCAACAATCATAAAAACGCTACACAACAGTTCTTTTTTCCTATATAGATACCCTTTCTGCGTAGATCCCACCTTTCTGCGTAGATCCCTGAATTCCTATTAGCATAAGACCCTGAATTGGTAGGGTCGTTTTTTGGGGGTGGATACCTACCGACGGACGCAAACAGACACGACAAATTTTCCACCGTAGTCGAGGTATAAGCTCTAAAAATGTTCACCTAATTCGGATGACTCGTTTAGCCGTTAACAGTCAACTTTATAACTATCCACAAAATCCAAAATAACCATCATATATAACTATATCATTGCAAATGAAACGATGTCGTGGAACTCGATTTCGTACAGCCACGTGTTTCGTATAATCAGATTTTCCCGAGCAGTGATATCTGGGCCGGATGTATACCTTACAATCAAAACTCACGTTGACGAAGTATTCAGGACCTTACTGTGAAGAACGGCTGGACGTACAATGCTCCGAATGGTCTCAAAATATCTTCAAGTTCGAAATCAATTTAAAAATGTCATAAAAATACTAATATTGATGAAAGTTCTATTGAAAGTTTTGATCTACAGCACCCTGTAAATTTCAACCGTTATAATTGTTCTTCCCTTTTAGAGATGACTGACACTAAATCCGAGCTTCGCGGACCTGCATGTTTATCCGAAAATGCGTATTTATGTACAGTAAACTTTCGATTAACCAACGTCCGATTATCCAACAATTCGATTATCCACCACAAAATCGGCATTCGATTAACCACACATTTTCGTAGGAAATCGTTCCTTCCGATCGATTAACCAACCGTTCTGTGCAGTCCACACACACAAGTCTCTAGTGCCGCTGTATTTGTTTTTCACGATGTCTCAACCCGCAAAAAAAAGAAAACGCGTTGTTATTGAGGAAATGGAGGGATGTCGCTGCGCTGGGAAGACTTTCCTCTCAAACCCAGAAAAAATCACTAATTTTTTCACAAACGAAAATCCCTGACCCGACTTTGACCCTGACTTCGGTTTTGTACATATTTTTTGGTATATTTTTTAAATACATACATAAACTAACCTATCGATTATCCAACATACCTTGAGCCCCGACCATGATGGTTAATCGAAAGTTTACTGTACCTGTAATTGCCGAACGTTAGAGAGGTTATACGTTGACTCCGTGCAGCGCCCCCTAGGCACTACAGGCCGGGGGACTGGAGCGATGAGTCAAGGAGTGTCTCCCTGTCCTGTTCCTCCCTTTTGAATGCTGCTTTCCACTCTCTTTTTTTAATTTTACCAGTTATAACCAATATATTATGTTTTTTTGTCATTATAATAAGTTATTGTAAACGGGAATAATTTACCACCATCATTTTTGCACTTATTTATTAATAATTGTTACAAGTGAATTAATAAAAAATTGGACATAGGTATACCTAATCACAATATAAAACAAAAATATGTACAATATAAAACTGAAAAAAACCATTTCTTATTAAATTTTGACAATTTGCGTTTTTGCACTTTCGTATTTTCAATCTTCTCTTTTTTCATCTTACAGTAGTTATTGATTAAAATGATACAAAATATGTAGGCTCTTTTTTAAATAATTAATTACGTCGTGACCTGATGCGCAGCACAAATCTTGTGTTAGCACATCTTCAAAAAACAGTCAAGGATACTCCATAAAGTGTGCGCCTATGATTGTTGGAACTCAAGAATTTTTCTTCCAACTCAGGATTTTTGATAATTTTTTCAAACGCTATGTAGGTATATAAGGCGCAAGATACAACTATATCCTGAGGAAAAATCAAACCTCCCCTCGAAATGTGCTGTGTATTGTTCTGATAATAGCCGTGTAATAGCCCTAACACTATAACCAGCGATGTATGTTATTACTGGCAGTGAACCAACGTCTTCTGTGTCACCTGGGAGGATTTCCACATTGAACATCAAGGTTGTTTCTACATCGGAATCTACACAGAAATTAATATCCTCCATTTTCATATTTTCTGGAAATTCAATATTAATTTCGCTGGAAAAATGAGGATTTCATTTTTAAAGGCAGGAAGGTTTGAAGTCGTAATTTTTTTTTCGACTTCGTACAACTGACGTATAGATAGGTTGTAAACGCTTCCAGCCAAAGTCGTACTTCCCAAACCTTTGCTCTAATTTATCTGTTTGCAATTTTCCAGGAATATATACTCCATTGCAAATGTGCGAATGCAGTAACTTGTAATTGAAATCAAGGCGTTGCAAGTGTGTTTAAAAGCGTTTCATTTGACAAAGAACCAAATTTTTTACCTGTCCAACCACGAAACAACTTTTTTAAGGTATTTAATGCCAGCTGAATTCATGGATAAAGGTTCTTCTAAGATATTCCTATAATGTATTCCCTTTGTAGGTGTTTTTACGTTGACCACTGCCCACCGTTTCGTCACTATATCGATGAAATTGGCAGTTCCTTCATAATATTTATTCAAGTTCATGTTGGGTCCTCAAGGTTTTAACGGCTTCTACACAACAAATATTGAAGAATTTTAGAGCAAGAGCTACGTTTTGTCGTTCAATGCTGCTCGGGTAAAGGGCTTTGTGAGTGGATGTGCGGATTTCAGGAGGTTTTCACATTCAGTGTTATAGATTTTTTTTAAACTAGAAAGGAACCTACGTCAGGTAAAGAGCCATTTACATGGCACTACCCTTGATGACTCATCCATAGGTTTGTTCCATCCGCGTCAGTGCGAGTTCATCAGTGCGACACCCGCCAGTACGGAACCGAATGGGGTGGGGGTAGGTGCAGATACGAGTGCGAGTGAGTGCGAGTTCGAAAATATGACGGTAGGAACGCAAATTTGGTTCTCACTAAAAAAATTGAATCGGAATTGAATTGGAGCACAAGTCACGGTAACGGCGGTCACGACACGGCACCAACAGAACAAATGAATTTTGGGGAGGTTACAGACTGTTACCTCTTGGGTTCACTTCAAAAACTCGATCGCCGTGAGTGCGGAAAAGTCCCGCACTCGGTACGGGACTGTTCTGCACTTGACGCGGAAGGAACACGGTTCGGTACAGTCAATGTAGAAAGTAGAAGTTTGGGTTCATGGAACCGACACGTTAGGAACACAGTTTTATGCGCGGATCGATCTGCGCATAATACGTTCTACTGAACTCGCTCGGACGGAACAAACCTCATGTGAGAGTAGGTCCCCTACTAATTCAGGGTCTTAGAGTCTTACGCTAATCTTAATTCAGTGATCTGCGCAGAAGGGGTTTCTGTACATGAAAATAGTGAACCGTAGTGTAATAATTTGCAGCGTTTTTTATTCGGTTTTCGGATTCTACGTGTTTTTCAACGTACCAGATTTTTGAGAGGGTTAACACGTGTTTTCATGTTCGGTTGAAACGGTTCATTGAAAATAATAAACCAAAATTGAGGATAATAAAATTGAGGAAGTAGCATTGAGTTTTCTTTCAGAGGCAATAAATACGGTTACTACACCTATACTCAAGTTTCTAGTTCCGTTTCTTCACTGAAGTTGAGAATCTGACAATAATACATAAATCGCCGACATTTTCCCACTGGTCGCCACTAATCTTCATTAAATCTTGAATATGTTCGAATAGGAAAATACAAATTAGAATAGGAAAAACGCTGCAGATCCCTGCGCAACGGTTTATTATTTTTTACAGAATACCCTTCTGTTACAGATCACAGCTCTCTGTACAGATAATCCGACTATATAATACAATATGTACTACTCTATGTGGATCGCAGATCCTCCGTAGGTTAGTACCTAACCCCGTACTCGTTACTAGGTACCTACATAAATCACGAGTTAAATGTTGCTAAAATAATACGGTCGATGACAAACAGTAATAAAACGGCAAAAAGAAACGCAAATAATGAAGTTCTAAAAGAAAATTTTTGATTTAGGGTGAAATAGATGCCCCTTCTGCGTAGATCACTGTTTTCTGTGGTCAATACCTATAATGAACCGCTGTGTAGTAACTTGCCCATCAATAATACTTCAACGTTTGTTCAAGTTGCATAAGTACCGATCAACAAAATCCAGCCCCTTCTTGGTAGATGAACCGTTGTGTAATAATTTTCCGTTGTGAATAATGTACCATTGTGTAATAATTTACCCATCAATAATACATCAACGTTTGTTCAAGTTTCACAAGTACCTACCAACAAAATTCAATAGTCCATCACTTGTCAATTGAAATAATATCGCAGAACAAACAACTCGACTTCATACAGCCATCTTTGATTATAATCAGGTGCTCCCTAGAGATGATATCCGGGCCGGATTATACCGTTTGATTCACGATCGTGTTGACGAAGGTTTTTGGTGCTCACGAACGGCTGGTCGTACAATGCTCCGGGTGATCTCAAAAAATTGTCTAGCTCAATACAAATTTAATAACGTAAAAAAAACCATACCCTTCTATCGAAAGTTTTCGAGCTACGGCGTTCTGAAAATTTCAACCCCTGTTTGTAACCCCTTAGAGATGACTGACAGTAACGCCGAGCTTCGAGGACCAACTAGATAGACGGCCAATGGCACCTATAACCCGAAATCAAATTCCATCAATTTTGTTTCATGGTAACTAAGAAAAGTGGCCAGTACGGCTTGCGGCGGACATACAGAAATATTTTTAATGTATTTTCGGATTCTACATACCTTGAAACGTAAACCATCAAATTTTGAGGGGGGGGGGGGGGGGGGGTTAGATTTTTTTTGCTCGATTCCAATGGTTCATTATTGAAAATAATAAACCAAAACCTACTCGTAGTCTCAGCTTTGTAACAATATAATCCAATTGATTTATTCTATCTTTATTGAATGAGAAATATGTGGAGAAAAAAATCGTTATATTTCTGGTAAAATTAAGATTTTGTTCGTAAGTGAAGTTTTAAAGTTGAATTGAAAAGCGACATTTCGGGCCTCTCATACCAATTTTTAAAAAATCGTTTTTTGACCCTTGAAAGCATCAGAAACATGCACAAGAGCCTCAAACTTGACTTTTTCGCTATTACCCTTATGCCATCTATGCTCAGACTGATCTACTTTGGTCGATATACATTTGTATATTAATTCAATACCTATGCAATCATAAACTACAAAGACACATGAGGCGTTGTGGGGAAATTATTTAATACATGAAAAGTGTCCCCCCCCCCCCCCCCCCCCCCCAGTGGGGTATTCCAGTCCCCCCCCCCCCCCTCCCAAGTATATTGCCTAGGGTTAACGAAAATCGGGTCTGTTCATTGAGAAAAATAATGTTGATGTAAAATTAGAGAGGCAAATAGAAGTTGGGAGTTCGAAAAAGTGGCTGTGACGTAGAGATAATTCACTGCCTCCTAAAGCTTCACAAAAACGTATCGGGGGACCAGTTAAAACAGAATAAACAACATTGAGATGGAAATAGTATCATAATATTTAATATAATAGCTGGTTTCCTGTAACGTAAGTTGACCACTTTTGAACAATAATATTAGAATGAATGAGCCTTATCGCCGAGATATCTATGGATACTATAATACCTTACTGCTTTTATACATGCGTGCTCACACACATATAGCCGGGCCGTGACAGCCGTAGGACCCGGCTTTTCCAACATAAATATCTTTCGCATTTCCTTCCTTATACTACACAATTATCACCTCCCACACTCGTCCTTTTCACTGTTACTTGAACCAAAATATTCCAAAAATCGTTTTTAGGTTCACTGGAATATCCGGTTTTCATAAAATTGGTTAAAAAACACGATTTTTTATCTTGATCGCCTGCACTTGTCATTGCAAATACAGAATCTCGTTTCCTGCTGTTCGGATGTTGATTGAATCTCTGTATTTATTTCAGTTGTGACTCAAAACACGAGTATTGGTGGCGGACCGATGATTCCCGAGGACCAAGCAAGGAAGCGTGAAATGCGATTATTGAAAAACAGGTATGAACCCCGGTTGTTCTTTGCTCTTTGATGCTTTTTTTTTATCTTTAAATTTTAAGGGCAGAGATATCACGGCAGTCACGTATATTGTGTTATAAGGCAAGAGTGAGCTAGCTGCTCCCTCCTCGTATCAAACAATGATGCACACTCATTTGTCCTTTTATCAAAATCAGAATTATCCCTCGCACTTTGTGATCAGTAATGTGAAAAGATTCGCGGTTGCAACAGATTTTCTCCCGATTTTATCCCAATTTGTGATGAGCACATTAATTTTTTAAAAAATCAATTTTGGCTAAATTGTTGAGTACATAGGTTACCTCAGATACACGTAAATTTTTTGTAAAACCTCAAATACTTGCGTGGTGAGTGGTATTTGAGGGATCACCAGTGTCGTGGCCTAAGGTTATGGTAGACTTGGGTAGGTGGAGGATGTGCCCCTTAGGAGTCTTTTTGGATGACTGACGCCCCGCGGTTATCACCACAGCAGGTGTTAGAAGAAGAGGCGTCCCGTGGTTATCACACCGCAGATGCCAAGATAGAAGGGTTCTAGCACCCCACGGATATCACCACAGCGAGTGCTAGAGGAATGAGCGTCCCACGATTATTACCACAGCAGACGCTAGAGGATGAGGATGCTAACACCCAGCTGTTACCACCACAGTGAGTGTTAGATGAGGAAGCATCCCTTGGTTACCACCACAGCAGACGCTAAGGGAAAAGGAAGGGTAGGCGAGGGAGAGAGAGAAGTCGCAGGTAAGGGTGAGATCGGTCAAATGAAGAGCTGGGGGGGTTTATAAAGGTGCCTCCACCTCGTCCCCCGTCTGTCAATGGCTGTTACGACTGTTGGGAGTTCGAGGCGTCGCACAGCTCGTCTTTCTCCGTGGTCAACTCTATATTTACAAGTATATGTGAGTGTTATCACAGCTGAGGGGTGCCATGACAACTTCTTTCGCTTTTTTCAATGTTCAGTTTTACATTAATGCCAGACTTGAAAGACCAAACTTGCATTTGTTGTGAGGTTGCTGATGAAGCAGCCCTTCAGAAAATGTAATAGTGAAGTTATGTTAATATTTCATTCCCAAAGCCTTTTTCAAAATTCGCTCAGCAGTTTATGCATGAAATGAGGGGGACTCGACTAGTGTGTGCTTAGGAACGGGAGGCAAGTGAACGTCATTTATATTGTTGGGTGCATTCACAGCGTTTTGGCTTTTCAGTATTTTGTTGTCGGAATAGGTGTGTTCGGTTTAGTACCTGTTGATCAGTAAATTTGCCATTGCTCATAATAACTGAACTCCAGATTCGGATTTCCTGTGAATTGGAATCGAAGTTGCTCAAGTCAACATTGTTTTTCAGTGAGGTTGCAATATTTTTGAGTATCTTGGTAACTGTAGGATTCAGTCGATTTGGAAGGCTGTGAGCAGCTCGCTCCCTCACCTTTTCGTTGTGGTACCTACAGGCAAACCTGGACCTCCGCACCAATACGCATGGAGGTTCGAGTGGCCTGCGCATACGTCACTAGCCCTCGGTTCTGCCCGCTGGAACAAATCGGTGCCAAGAAATGGTGAAAACTAATAACTAACCTGTTCATCACACGTGTAACCCCATCCTATATCCAAAATTTCCATTGGTACTGAAACGTGTCCTATCTTGCGATCAGGGAGGCAGCGAGAGAATGCAGACAGAAGAAGAAAGAATACATCAAGTGCCTCGAGAACCGCGTCGCCGTCCTCGAAAATCAGAACAAATCTCTGATTGACGAACTCAAATCCCTCAAGGAACTTTATTGCCAGCAAAAGCAGGAATAAGAGCCAAATTTGAAATCGTTTTGGATGTAAATGTATAGTTTGTTCCAGCGGGCGACCTTCGGCTAGCTCCTGGTTCTCTTTTACTGTAATCACTTTCTTAGTTATCCCTGTGGCTCGCTTTGTGGCGGCCGCATATTCCACTGTTTCACTGTAGTCATCCAAGTGTAATCGCGTGCAATTGGCAGGCTGCCGGAGGCAACCCACAGATATGGCAACTTACCTCGCAATGCATGGCGTCCTGCACTAACGTCTCCCACTCCACTAGTGGTCCCAGTACCTGTTCCCATTGCCACTCCCAAGATGTGCGTTGATATGTATTCCTTGAAGTATTTCTTTTTTAATTGTACAAACTCCCAATGCTGCAGTTTTCTATTTGGAGGACTAAATTAATATAAAATGTTTGTAATAGATGATATTGTTAATAAGCTGTGTGATGTTATGAAATGATAGGTAGAAGGGAATGGAGACGGTGTCCCATGTATCACTCAAGTGAGCACAATTTACTCTCAACATAACTGTGCACTCGGTATGTACGCAGGTACTTGAAACCAATGGATACTAACTGAAAGTGTGGATTTACTCTTCACAATAAAAGCTTAATATCATTATTTTGAGGTAGGGGCTAAGTGTAATTGATTGTGTTGTGATGTCACACTCTCGAAAAAGTTCGAAATTCATGATGAGTGGGGAATGGCGATTACCCCTTCTCGTAAGGTATTTGGGTTCGGTGAGTTTATTTTTGGTTAAATTTCTTAACTTACAAGATGGGAAGGCGATTACCTACCTCTTAATTGGTTTTAAAGCTTGTGTAGTGTTGTTTTTGACATAGTTGTATCCATTTAAAATTTGGCTCTGTTGGGCCTTCTCCATTCCCTATCTCCTGTATGTATTTTAGCTGCTAAACTTGTAGCTCTCCAGGGAATCTCGTGATATGTTGCTGAAGTTTGATATATTGTTACATTAAGTACATTGTCTCCTGCTACTGTTTTACCCGCTGGAACCAAACTAATACAGTTCACCCCCTTGAAAGAACTCGTTGTAAACGATCCCCCCGCCCTCCGACTTTCCATTTTGGTAGGCACTGAAAACGTGTTCTTTCTTGCGATCAGGGAGGCAGCGAGAGAGTGCAGGCGAAAGAAGAAGGAATACATCAAGTGCCTCGAGAACCGCGTCGCCGTCCTTGAAAATCAGAACAAAGCTCTGATCGAAGAACTCAAATCCCTCAAGGAACTGTATTGCCAGCAAAAGCAGGAATAGCAGCAAGCTGAAATCGTTCTCCTGTAAATAGTGTTTATATTTTATTGCTACAAAGGAAGATCCATCTATTGTTCGCTCTCGTCCTTTAATAATTTGTTCATGCGAGATACTGCTCTTTGGTACCATCTGCGAAATACCAAGGTTCTCCGCCAGCATTGAGGAGTACAACATTTCCAGCCAGATTTCACGCTTACAACCCTTTATAAAACTGTCTCAAGACGAGGTTATTTGTTGGATAATGTCTTGTTTTAAATATGGTACCTAATCAATATTTGTTTTTGACTTTAGTGTCGGCTCTTAAAAACTAAGGACAGGCCAATAGGAGCTTGATATCCAGCAGTGCTGACTAAGGGGATTGCAGGGCGTGAATATAAATCCAATTCTTGAAATTTTTTGTCATTAATTTTTCGAATTTGTATTTGATTGATTCTTGTTTGATTGATATATTCTTGATAGGTAGATTTACCTTTGCAGGTCCACTGTACAGTTATCCGCTACGTGTATGGCCGGCCTTGGATCAGTTGATACAGGACGGTGGGCGGGAGATGACAACCCGTAACTCAAAAAACGCTACTTTACGTGAGAACCAAAAAAAAAAAAATGAATCGACCAACCGGGTGCGCCAAATTCGAAATACCGGTCCGTTGTCCCTCCAATTTCTAGCTTGGTTTGTAATACGATTCAATAAATTACGCTTGATTCACAGTCTCCATGTTAATTTATGGACGCGATAAACATTTCAAATTATTTATTCAGGAGACATGAAAACCCCATTGAAAATCACGTTGGCATACTCCAGGTAACATCACACCACTCACCACGTGGCTTGAGACTTCCGGGCCCTGTCTTATCAAGAGCGCAAGACGTTGAATTATATCCCGAATAATTGTTCCTATTTGCATGGGAATTGGCCTATAGTATGCTCGGATATCAGTAGATACGAATAAATTGAAGACAAAAAAAATCAGTCATGCAGCATGACTTAATGAGCGAATTTTCAAAGAAATATTCGAATTAATGGCTATGGTTTTGAATAAAGGAAAACTTCGGTCTAAAATTTGGTTTTCTATGTATATTCTCTTCGTATTTATTTTAATTTGTACGTTTTGTCCATCCTGATTCTACCGTTTGTTTATTACGTAATTGTACTAAGTGCTTATTTATTTGATCGCTGTGGGTAAATTCAAGGAGTTGTACTAATCGTTTGCCTCCCCCTTTTTTGCTTCGAACTCTCGTCTTCAATTAATACTTCTCACATTTTTCAATCTGACCACTCTAAGGGGGTGGGGGTAAGAGTTTAAAGATTATCCTAGTTTTGGGTAATTTTTGCGCACTTTAAATGCTCTAATTTAAGAACGGATTTAGATATCTAAAATCCGATTTCACTATCGTGTTCAGCGTGCAAAAACCTTTAAAATGAGGGGTCACTTGTTAGAAAATAACATTTTGGGGATTTTTGGGTAATTTTTGCGCACTTTAAATGCTCTAATTTGAGAACGGATCAAGATATCTAAAATCCGATTCCACCATCGTGTTCAGCGTGCAAAAACCTTTAAAATGAAGGGTCACTTGTTGGAAAATAACATTTTGGGGATTTTTGGGTAATTTTTGCGCACTTTAAATGCTCTAATTTGAGAACGGATCAAGATATCTAAAATCCGATTCCACCATCGTGTTCAGCGTGCAAAAACCTTTAAAATGAGGGGTCACTTGTTAGAAAATAACATTTTGGGGATTTTTAGGTAATTTTTGCGCACTTTAAATGCTCTAATTTGAGAACGGATCAAGATATCTAAAATCCGATTCCACCATCGTGTTCAGCGTGCAAAAACCTTTAAAATGAGGGGTCACTTGTTGGAAAATAACATTTTGGGGATTTTTGGGTAATTTTTGCGCACTTTAAATGCGCCAAAACCCTCCTTAGAGTAGGCCAATTTCGCCCATCTTCGAACTTAGCCTTTCGATTGCCAAGATAGATTTTTTGTGCAAATTTGAGCTGTTTATCTCAATTCTATCGAGAGTTATCGTCTGGAGTGACACATATATAAATATATATATATATATATATATATATATATACATATAAAAAAGTGTTAAATTTCAGGAATCGTTTTAGAATGGTCTGAAACGGATTTCTATGAAGAAAATTTCCAAAAATTTATATTATTTAAATTTCGAAGCCATTGCAATAGCTTCATTTTCTTTGAAAATTCGCTAAAATGACAATTTTTTTCTCACGAATATAATTTTGAAACGGGGAAATTCCTCAACATACCTTCTAGGGAACTGGAGTTGATATGATGTCAGTAAAGCTAGGTTCGTATGGCACGGCAAGCTGTTCTGCAACGCTGTTGTTCAACACAAAATGGATTATTGCAATGCAATGTCATGGATACTATAATATAGTACCATAATACTAGTACTACCATAATACTAGTACTATACCATAATGTTAGTACTATAATATCTATGCTGTCGGATCCATTGCCGTATCCGTGCAGAGGTTACCGCGCACACCTCCCGTGTTTGGTTGTTCAGCCATATTGGAATTCGACATTCCTGGTTCATTTTGCCGGTTATGATTCCGCTGCCATGTGAACGCCTCTGTGGCAAAAATTATGGTGAACGCGTTGCCGTACCGGATTGCCATCCGGAATTGCATCTCCATGTGAACCTAGCTTAACACGGGAGATCAGTTGCAACTTCTTGCTGTGAATTTCCCACCATTTTGTTTTCCACCTTGGCGATGTGGAAAAACTAAATACTTTGGGTGATGGATTCCAGAAGTCTTCATTCATTTTTAGGGAAATCGAGGTGGCAGTGGATTCTGAAGATTCTTCCCACACTCCATCGGAAAATGGCGTCAGAATCGAGCTGAACCTGCTCTTTCCCTGCGTATTTTTCTTTTAAACTTCGCGGTTTGTTCCAAATCTCCTTTTGTGGGTCAGTGTATTGCAAAACTATTGCTGAACTGACCACCAAATGGTTGTGACCACCAAAACTGTTGTTGAAATGACCACCAAATGATTCAGAGCAAAATTCTCTCATCAGTTTGTACCAGAACTTTCTATGTTCATTTTTCAATCTTAAATTTACTGTATTCCCCATTAATTCAGTATCAGTTCGAAGAATTTCTCCCTGTTACGCGTGTTACCAAATGCGACAAATTCAAAAGGAATCGCGTATCCTGCAAATAAAAAAAATCCTGCGAATCGTTGCACGTTTTTTCACTCTTCCTGAAGAGATGCAAAATCGGACTGACAGTTCCGGAATCCACCGCCTCACTTGGAAAAAAAATAATTTTTAGTTCATTTTTCTCCCCTGTGAGCGCCAGAATCGCTAGCTTCCCCCACCCTCCCCAACGTGCCCATTGGTACAAAACCTCATTTCGGCAAAACAGAGTTACCTACAGGTTGTGTCTCTCACCCACCGTCGACAAGGCATTGCTGACTTCTTCCTAATATAAGCACAGCAAGTGACAAACTATGTGGCATATCCATGATTTCATTCATTTCCCTCTTGTAGGTAGATCTTTCATTTTGACGATTAAAAAAAAAAATGTCTCGAGGCGCTTCACAAATAAGCTTCTTCACCTGCAGTCTTCCTTTCAAGCGTGTAAGAGATAAGTACCACAGTTCGCACACCAAAATCTGTCTCCATTTCCCTTACCTACGTGAAACGCATACCCAATTATTGTCCATCTCCCGACTTTTATAAACTAATTTTTATTTATACCGTTCATTTGCTTAAAGCACGTAAGGGTTATTCATTGTGAGCATTATAGTACATGTACAATAACTTACATCTTGAGCCACAACTGTTTCACCTTACGAAAATGTTCTCCTTGGACGTATAAACCTCTGTCTTTCAACTGTCAGTAGTCGGCTTAATCCACCTGTCATTTTATTGACTCTTGTTTTCGAAGTTTTTAAAGTTGTTTATTTTATAATTATTGTGGGTACTTACTTACTTGTATAATTATATTTCTTCACTTAATGGGTAGTGTAATTGAATTTTTTTGTTTTAAATCGTAAGCTTCGCTCATTAGCGGCCCTGTCGGTCGACTCGGGGTTTCATCAGGAATTAGTCTCATGATGACCGTAACTCAACTCGATGAACCTATGAGAAGTTTATTGTAACAACCGATCGCCGAATTCAGAGTATCTCAGTTTTTAAATAATGTAGAATTCACTCATTCATCAAGCGACACGATGGGTGCGGTTGGATGGAATCAAACGTTTTTTCAAGTACCTACGATGTTTCAAACAAACCCAACAATATCCACCACTTTTAATATACTTACATGCAGCTGAAGGGCCGACTACCTTCCTTTGAGTCTCCCTAAGGGATTTTTGTCGAAAAGGAACCTTTAGGTAAGTTTACCTTTGGCAAAATGTCTTCTTATGAACGTCCTCCTGAAGGGTTGGCCTTATTTGACAGGTTTGGTTGAAATACTGGTTATAGGTAGGTTGATCACAAAAAATCGCAATACCAAGGGAAATTTAATTTTAAATAAGAAAAAGTTTGATTTAAAATGAAACAAGGTTCGATAGGTACCTACCTAATTAATTATTTTGAAATTATAGTGTCTTAAATTGCCGGAAAAAGCTATATATCTTCTGTGTGTAAGTGTCACTTACCTAATTCAAATTTTTGCGTTAAAAAAAAAGAAGAAATTCAAAATTAAACAGCCAAATTTTATATTGAAAAGGGCCAGTTCTCAAAATTAAAATTCATATTAGTTGCAAAAAGTCAAATTTATTTGTAAAAGTGTACCTCTTTCTATCTCTTATGTGTGTTCAAGTCGCCTCGTACATCTTGAAAGATCGTTCACAAAATTTTGGGTTTAGGTGGTGCTCCTGGTCAAATGAATGCATCAAACTTCTTCAGATCAAATTAACTCATCTTTTTCGTTTAAGGGAAATTTAATTTTAAATAAAAAGTTTGATTTAAAATGAAACAAGGTTCGATAGGTACCTACCTAATTAATTATTTTGAAATTATAACGTCCTAAATTGCCGGAAAAAGCTATATATCTTCTGTGTGTACAAGTGTCACTTACCTAATTCAAATTTTTGCGTTAAAAAAAAAAAAGAAATTCAAAATTAAACAGCCAAGTTTTATATTGAAGAGGGCCAGTTTTCAAAATTAAAAGTCAGTTGCAAAAAGTCAAATTTATTGGTAAAAATGTACCTCTTTCTATCTCTTCTGTGTGTTCGTCGCCTCGTACATCTTGAAAGAACGTTCACAAAATTTTGGGTTTAGGTGGTGCTCTTGGTCAAAGGATGCATCAAACTTCTTCATATCAAATTAACTCAACTTTTTCGTTTAAGTGAAGCTTAATTTGAAAACAAGAAAAAGTGACAGCCAAATTTCATATTGAAAAGGGGCAATTTTCAACACTGAAAAAGTCAGATGTGTAAATGTGTTGGTAAAAAGTTTCATACGTCCATCCAATCTCTTCCGTGTGTATTGCAAGAACCCCGTGATCTCTTCCGTGTGCAAGAACCTTCACAAAATTAGGGGTTTTAAAAGTTAGCTTAAAGGGTGACTGACCGAAGGTAGACATAAGAGGAAAGTTCGTAAATGTCGGTTACTGTAATGCAAACGGTAGGTAGATGACCACTGCATTCAGCTTTGTTCACTGCTGAGCTGCTCCAAATTTTGCGCATCTCTTGTGATTTTTGACGAAATCCGTGAAATCTAATATCCTGTGATCCGCACCTATTTTGGAAATTTTTCAATTTCATACCTTCTCAATATTCACCTCGCTGTTCTGCAACACTACGAGTTGTTTTTCATACCATCAACTCCGTAGGACTTACCGGAATTGTTTCTACAAGGACGAGAGGAAACTAAGCTATGAAATATCGTAATTTTGTGCTTAAGTAATTTATTTTTTAAGACATTTCAAACCTTGATTTAATAGTCATCTGATTTTCTTTATAAAAAAAAGATGATTAGTTACCATCCGACTTTTTTTATATCAATAATTAGCTACCTCGAAGAGAAAGCGTTAATTTTGTAGCTTAGTAAAAAAGGTTCCCTATGAAAAATTTTTGATGTTTAGATTTTGAATTTTTATTTTAGGGTTTTCAGTTTTGTGGAAGTCAAATCACATTGCTACGTGAGTACTTCGTTGTACATTTTTGTAAATAGTTCAATAAAATCTCTTTTTCCTCGTTCCCTAAGAAAAACCACGAAGGGGGAGAATATTTTTAGTTTAATATCATTGTAATATTATGTTGCACATAAGTGCCTTATTAAATTATAACTTGTTTTTGCTTCTTGCTTCTTGTGAACATATTCGACGTATTTTAGTGAAAATAACATTGAATGTCCCGTCGAGTGGAAAGGTTAGCGGTCGTTGTTTTTATTTTCTGTATTTCTTTCCTTTGGCACTTGAAAACAGACGATCGCTTAAACACTGGACATTCGAAACAAACGGCGCCGCAGAATTGTATTATGTCGCCTTAATTCAAAGCTGTATCGATGTATTGATGGGTAATATGAGTTATTATTTCGTCACTGTGGTTTTACTGTGACTAAATTAGAAGAAAAAAAATGAAAAAATCATCTTGAAAGACCATGGATATAGTATACTCTCTGTTTGTATAGAATACATAAATATATGATATATATTTTCGATAAATTAATTACAGTGGTTTATTTCATAACCTTCATAGTTCTAAGGGTTCTCCTGACTTTTACTTGGTCAATATTAAAGCTTTTCCAGACTAAATTGGACGCTAAAAATTCGGCATTTTGTTCAGTTAGGTTGGTACTTACTTAAATACCTACTTTTTTTTTTAAATTTAACCAATATATGAATAACTGCGTTGAGAGAACAACTGAACCGGTATTATTTTTACAGAAAATCATATTAGGTGTATTTACATACCTACTAATTTGCTAAACGCTGCCATGGTTTGGGATATGTCCAACTTGGTTTGGAATTTGTGCAGTTCGACTTGGAAATGAGTGTCGAAGGCCAGTTGATTTATACTTCCGGATCCGGTTGTTCCGTTTTTTTTGGCATGTTGTTAGGACCAATATGAATAGCAAAAAACCAAGTTCGCGTATTACAAAGACTTGTGCGAGCATCAAAACAAAACAAGAACGTTTTCGCACTTTTTAAAGTTTTTTTTTTTCACTGCTGAAGTAAGCCAGATTTAGTCGACAAAAATTAAAGAGCGATAAATTTAATTCTGCGTCGAATGACCACCTCGAATGTGGATTTCGATTGTACCTAGTTGCAGTCGCCAGTATAGAAAAACCGCTATTTTTTCCATTTTGGGCGAAATTCTCACTTGCTGAATGAAGGTTGTAGAGCTTCAAGTTCTGTGTCCAATGAGCAGGTACCAAAAAATTTGAAATTTGGTCCGTTTCAGCGTCTGACAAAAAATTCGTAATTTACCGAATTTTCACCAGATCGCTCCTTCCCACACCTCAGAATGGTAACAATGTATGGTAATTTTGGTATGGCTACTCAATTTAGTACTGAATTTAATTAGTTTACTACCTACTACTAGTGGTGGTATAACTCAATAATTAAAAATTATTAACTTATTGTCATTTATAGTTATTGCCGATTACTAGGTAACTGTTTACCAATTTCGAGATTACCAAAATTGAGGCACCGTCAGCGGACCCACTAGTAGAACAACCGGACCTAGCGGCTCTGTGGATAAATCAACTGGCCCAGTTGCAGAGGAAATGTTGGAATGAACAACATGATTGTCCCTGTATGTACACTGCTGATTACGGTAGAGTCGTCAAAATTCATTGACTCACATATAGAAAATTTTACGTTGATCACGAATATATCATAGTTTGCGTCTTGTAGTTGCAAAAGTGGCTATTTCAAAAATTACCGGGAAGAGCAGATTTTTGTGAGGTAGGTACTCCAAACCAGAATAAGCTCTAAATAAAATTTGCTTGTATTTGAAGCGTTTCGGGATTGAGTTTCAGTGTAGAACTATTGATGAAGTTGATAACTGAAACGGGAGGGTAATCAAATTTTCTTTTTGACTGGCAGGTTCTGCAGAGCAAAATGAACTTAGGAATAGTGCAATACCCCTGTATTTAATGCAAATGGTATGGAGTGGGGGTAATGTTGAAAAGTTGATATTTCTTAAAGTTATCACGTTGAAGTGGAGGCAGTCCACAACCTGTTCACCAGGTTCGTAGATTTCGCCTGGGCAGTCCTCATGCTATGCTTCTGTCCCTCCTCCTGCTGCAGATTGTAAAACGCTTTGGTTTGTTATTCGCTCAGCTGAAAAAATTTACAACACCCCCTCAAAAATTTTTCTTTTAAGTTTCAAGGTGCGTAGATTCCATAAACGCTGCTGCAAAGTCCTTGTCACGTGGGCATATTATTCTATTGGACATACCTACAGAAATTTTGGCTGTTCATTCATTGTGTCTTTCATGCGCAATAATTGAAATAGCTATTTCCGATGGTTTCCACCAATTTTAACCCCAAAAAACACGAATTGGGCTCCTATTTTTTTACAAATTATTTTTGGTCGTTGATAGTGCCATTTAATTGTCTTGATTCACCTGTTGGTACTGCTTCTAGAGTTATAAAAATTCATGGTGATGCCAGACAATTTCCCAGGTTTTTGAGTCATAAATGGATTTTGGGAGCTGAACCTTCGTTACAACCTCAATTCTTCACTCTTTGGTAAAAATCGATTTCATATTCGTTCTCCTCGCCCTAAAAAACATGGAAAACAATACCTCATAAGATCATGTTTACTGAAGCCTTTCAAAAAGAACCCTCGAAAAACCCTTATGTTTACAAACATTTTTCACCCATAACAACCCTGGGTTATTCCGATCGGGCTGCCGAGCTTCGGAGCACAACCCAATGTGTTCCCAAATGGGGACCCAAACTGTTTGCGCAAGAACGACGATTTTAGACCAAAATTTAACGTTAATTTAAGGCTGAAACTTCGAGGTTAGAACCTAAATTTTATCCATTCTTTCGTCAAAATAATTTCATATTCGGTCTCCTCGTCCTAAAAAACATGGAAAACGATACCTCACAAGATCATCATAAAACACAAAAACTATTTTTGTACCCATTTTTCACCCTTGGGTACATTCCGATCGGGCTGCAAAGTTTCGGGACACAACTAGGGCCCAAATGGAGCATGTGTGCGAAAGAACGATTTTTTTAGACCGAAAATGAAGCCTGTACACGTGATACGGCGGACGGGCATTGCATTTTGGTTTATTATTCTGTGAATAATACACCTATGTATTCGCTCAGCAAAAAATTTTTATAACACCCCCTCAAAATTTTTTCTTTTCCGTTTCAAGGTGCGTAGATTCCAAAAACGCTGCAAAGTCCTTGTCACATGGGTTTATTATTCTATTGGACATACCTACAGAAACGTTGGCTGTTCATTAATTGTTTCTTTCATGCGTAATAATCGAAATAGCTACTTCTGATGGTTTCCATTAATTTTGGCCCCCAAAACACAAATTAGGTACGCTCTTTTTTTCTTTTTTTTTTCAACTATCTTTGATCATTGGTAGTGCCATTTAATCGTCCTGAACCACGTTGTGACACTTTTTCCAGTGTTATTATACAAACTGATGGTGATTTCAGACGATTTCCCAGGTTTTTCACTCATAAAAAATCAATTCTGGGAGCTGAACATTTGGTAGAACTCAATTTTCCACTCTTTGGTCAAAATCGACTTCATATTCGGTCTTCTCGTCCCCAAAAACATAGAAAACGATATCTCAGAAGCTCATGTTACCAATATGTTGCTAAAACGCAAAAAGTACCTATTTTTACACACATTTTCACTCATAACACCCCTGGGTATATTCCGATCGGGCTGAAAAGTTTCGGGACACAACTAGGGCCCAAATGGAGCATGTGTGCGAAAGAACGACTTTTTTAGACAGAAAATGAAGCCTGTACACGTGATACGGCGGACGGCGGACGGACATTGCATTTTGGTTTATTATTCTGTGAATAATACACCTATGTAATCGCTCAGCAAAAAATTTTTATAACACCCCCTCAAACTTTTTTTCTTTTCCGTTTCAAGGTGTGTAGATTCAAAAAATGCAATGTCCGTCCGCCGTCCGCCGTATCACGTGTACAGGCTTCATTTTCGATCTAAAAAAGTCGTTCTTTCGCACACATGCTCCATTTGGGCCCTAGTTGTGTCCCGAAACTTTTCAGCCCGATCGGAATATACCCAGGGGTGTTATGAGTGAAAATGTGTGTGAAAATAGGTACTTTTTGCGTTTTAGCAACATTTTGGTAACATGAGCTTTTGAGGTATCGTTTTCCATGTTTTTGGGGACGAGAAGATCGAATATGAGGTCGATTTTGGCCAAGGAGTGGAAAATTGTGGTTGTACCAGATGTTCAGCTCCCAAAATTGATTTTTTATGAGTCAAATACCTGCGAAATCACCATCAATTTGTAGAATAACACTAGAAAAAGTGTCAACACGTGGATCAAGACGATTAAATGGCACTATCAATGATCAAAGATAATTTGAAAAAAAAAAAAAAAGATCGTACCTACCTAATTTGTGTTTTGGGGGCCAAAATTGTTGGAAACCATCAGAAATAGCTATTTCAATTATTTCACATGAAACAAACAATAAATGTACAGCCAACATTTCTGTAGAATAATAAACCCCATGTGACAAGGACTTTGCAGCGTTTTTTGAATCTACGCACCTTGAAACGGAAAAGAAAAAATTTTGAGGGGGTGTTATAAAAATTTTTTGCTGAGCGAATACATAGGTGTATTATTCACAGAATAATAAACCAAAATAGGTACTTTTTGCGTTTTAACAACATGTTAGTAACATGAGCTTTTGAGGTATCTTTTTCCATGTTTTTGAGGACGAGAAGACCGAATATGAAGTCGATTTTGACCAAAGACGCGGAAATTGAGGTTTTACCAAAGGTTCAGCTCCCAAAATTGGTTTTTTATGAGTCAAAAACCTGGAAAACTGTCTGAAATCACCATCAATGTGTACAATAACATTGGAAAAGTGTAAACAGGTGAATCAAGACCATTAAATGCCACTACCAATGATCAAAGATGATCTTAAAAAAAAAAAAGCGTACCTATTTCATGTTTTGGGGGCCAAAATTGGTGGAAATCATCAGAAATAGCTATTTCAATCATTCCACATGAAAGAAACAATACATTTATCAGCCAACAAAAATCTCTAGAACTCCAATAGAATAATAAACCCATGTGACAAGGACTTTGCAGCGTTTTTGGAATCTACGCACCTTGAAACGGAAAAGAAAAAAATTTTGAGGGGGTGTTATAAAAAATTTTTGCTGAGCGATTACATAGGTGTATTATTCACAGAATAATAAACCAAAAATGTTCCTCGATGTCTGAAACGCAAAGTGGTAGTGGAAATTTTTATTTTGGAGGACATAAATTTGTTTCTTCTCAATCAAGAATCCAAGACTTCCCTACTTTCGGTATTGAGGAAGCAAAAAGAATTTATGCGGAGGCGGTACATCGGACGCGAGAAACAAGCGGTAAGAACACACATGAACGACTGCCTACACGATAACTCACATGTAAACAGCCTAAGGTTCAACCAACGAGGATTTTGCAGCGGTTTTTGTGAAAAAAACTAATTTGCCATCAATTTCCCGGTTTGTTCCAAAATGCTTTGTTAGTCGTTTTTGAGCACCACGAGGTTTCAGGGGCTTCACGAATGCGTTCGGAGTGGCTAAAGGAAGCTTCCTGCTACATTTTTCCACTAACTGTTCGCGATCGCGATACTTATCGTTCGTTCGTTTGTGTATCGAGGATTTGATGTGTTGGACCCGATCATTGATAACCAGTTCCTTTACACCTAACCGACCTCTCATCCTTACAGCCCAGTTTCCTACGGGCCGTCTCATCGTGCAACTCCTTATCAATGAGGTGCGAGAAATTGCGGTCCGGCTTCATTTTCAGAAAACACGACGTCACTTCAATACATTTCCGGCGGAACGCCCCATTAATATTAAAAATGATATTTCGAGATACTGCCTGAAAACGTATGTAAGCATTTCATGTCTAGCGTCATACAAGTATGAAATATTATCTAGATTGCTGTCAACGAAATTACAACATCAAAAGTATCAGGCAAACTTAAATTTTTTTCTACCGAACCGACGCCCGTTCAAGTTAGCTACGAAATTAGACGGTATGGCACCGACGGATAGATCGGAGGATCTCGAGATCTGAGAATCCCGAACTGTTCTCGTATTGTTTTGGAAATCGGAAAAAACGTCCTTTTCGCGATAATCTGCTGAGATCGACCGAATATAATTTTTGTGAGTTTCGAGATGAATTACATGAGACATTCGTCGGGTCCACCTCCGAAAACCATCACCGCCGACCGCCGCTACATCTACTACATCGGTAACAAAATGGGCTCGGGGTCATTCGGAGATGTGTTTGCTGCTACTGCTTACCCTAGAAACAAGGACGTAAGTATCCGCCACAGGGGCCGATGTACCTACTCGTAGCACTAGGAATGATAATTAGAATATAGAATAGAATTATATAGAAATATAGAATTATTCTCTACTTTACTGCCTGGGAGCATAAGTAATTATAATTACTTATACTGCCTGGGAGCAGTGGCGTAGCCAGGATCGTTGAATGGGGGGGTTATCGGAAATCGAAAAAAAAATCCTGTCATGCAGCATGGCTATAAGAGCGAATTTTCACAGAAATATTCCTGCTATTGTGTAATAAGATGATATATTATAGGGGGAAACCATACCACTTTTCTTAAAATTATACATTTTTTCGTCATTTTAGCCATTTTTACCGATGTTTGACCCTAATTAAGTCAAATTTGACCCACGTGTTTTTGAGAAAAATAGTTTGATCATCGAAACAGTCCGTCCGTCGTGAATAATCATACCGCACAACGTCAGGTGAATTGATATTGATTTTAGCCATTAATACCAATTTTTTGCCCCCAAATCAAAATCTGACCATTACTCTGTGTGAAAAACAACCGAAATGGTATTTTTCTGTCTTCACTCACCCCTCCATACCACTTCCAGTGATTTTATATAAATTGTTTGCAATTTTAGCCATTTTTACCGACTTTTGTCCCCTAAAAACACCAGTTTGACTCCCTTGGAATTTTTGAAAATTGCTCATCTTCGAACTCATCCTTTTGTTTGACAACACAAACGTTTTGGAGAAATTTGGAATTTTTATCATGTACTCAAGGACGGATATCATCTGGCGTGGCACGTAAATATATATATACATATTACATAAATTTTAGTTAAAATCTAGGGGTGAACTGAGGATGCTCTGAAACGGATTTGCCTATAAAAATATTTCAAAAATTCATGTTCTGAAAATGTTACCCATAGCAGTAGCTTAATTTTCTTTGAAAATTCGTTAATAAGGTTCGACATTATAAATAAAGCTGAATTTAAATTACATTTAACAAAGCACTAAATGTTACAGGTAACGTTAGGTAAGATAAACTGAAGAAATAAAACATTTATTTGGCAACATTGTTAGTTCATTGCTATTGCAATGGGTCCAAAATTTCCAGAAAAGAAGTTTTTGAAATTATGTGCAAATCCGTTTAAGAGTATCCTGATTTCATCTCTAGATTTTCACAGAACTTTATACGTATATTATATATATTTATTTATGTGTCACTCCAGACGATATCTGACCTTGGGTACTTGATGAAAATTCCAAATTTCGCCAAAATGTTCTTCTTGCCAAACAAAAGGATGAGCAATTTTCAAAAGTTCGAAGGGAGTCAAATTTGAGTTTTTAGGAGTCAAAACTTGTTGAAAACGGCTAAAATTGATATATAAAGTCACTGAAAGTGTCATGGACGGATGAGTGAAGAGCGAAAAATACCATTTTTCACTTGTTTTTCACACAGAATAGGGGTCTAATTTGGATTTTTGGGGGTCAACAATTGGTATTAAGGCCTAAAATCAATAATATTCACCTGAAGTGTGGGATGGTGACGGTGAGGGACTATTTCAATATGTCAAAAAGAGTGGATCAAATTGTTGGGACAGATCGTTAGTAATTAAATAAACGTAATATTATTTATAACTGTTTAATCAGTTTGATTTACCGTTTAATCTGTTATTGTTGTATTTGTTTGGTACTTTTGTGATTGTTATCATTCATAAGATTTCATTTTAATTTGTGATAAAGTTTTCGAGCCAATGGGGGGGGGGGGGGTTATGACCCCCCCCCCCCTAGTAACCCCCCCCTACTAACCCCCCCCCCCCCCCCGGCAACGCCACTGGCTGAGTGGTGGTTCCGGGCTTGTCCCGCACTCTCATCGAATTTCTTATTGCACCTTATGTGGTAAGCCATCTTGCGATGTGGAATAAACAAAACATAAACCTAAGCTTACCACCAATCTATTCAGTACAAAGCTTTTGACTCAACTTCGGAGCATCATCAGGTAAGTACTCACATAAACACAGATAAAAATGAAACCTCTAAACAGATAAAAATGAATCTGACAAAAATGAAATGTGAGGTTTCACTTTTATCTGTGTTTATGTGAGTGCCTACCTGATGATGCTCAGAAGTTGAGTGAAGAGCTTTGTACTGAATAAATTGGTGGTAAGCTTAAGGTTTATGTTTTGTTTATTCCACATTTTAAAAACTCCTACCCCCACTAAATCGACAATTTTTCTCTACAGATCTATCCTTTCGCCGACTGTCCAAACGGGTACCAACTTCGCTATTTCAAATGGGAACCCCCATTTTCGTTTTATTCAGTGAATAATACACCTATGCATTCGCTCACCAAAAAATTTTTATATCACCCCATCAAAATTTTTTCTTTTCCGTTTCGAGGTGCGTAGATTCCAAAAATGCGATGTCCGTACGCCGCCCGCCGTATCCATTTTCGCTCCAAAAAATTCGTTCTTTAGCACACATGCGCCATTTGGGCCCTAGTTGTGTCCCGAAACTTTGCAGCCCATCGAAATGTACTCAGGGGTGTTATGAGTGAAAAATGGGTATAAAAATAGGTATTTTTTGTGTTTTATTAAAATGAGCTTTTGAGGTATTGTTTTCCATGTTTTTTAGGGCGAGAAGACCGAATTCGAAGTCGATTTTGACCAAAGAGTTAAAAATTGAGGTTGTAACGAAGTTTTAGCCTTAAATTTACGTTAGATTTTTGTATAAAATCTTGGTATAAAATCATCGTTCTTCCGCACACAGTTTGGGCACCCATTTGGGAACAAATGTGGGTCCTAGTTGTGCCCCGAAGCCCGGCAGCCCGATCGGAATACACCCAGGGGTGTTATGGGAGAAAAATGGGTGTAAAAATGGGGTTTTTCGATAGATTTTGAGGTTTTAGTGAACATGAGCCTCTGACGTATCGTTTTCCATGTTTTTTAGGGCGATACCGAATATGAAGTTGATTTTGACCAGAGTGTGAAGAATTGAGGTTCTAACGAGGGTTAAGCTCCCAAAATTCATTTTTTATGAGTCAAAAACCGGGGAAATTGTCTGAAATCATCATAAATTTGTATAATAACGGTAGATGTAGTACGGAAAATTAAATGGCACTATCAGTTATCACAGATAATCTGTTTAAAAAACGCGTTATTTGTGTCTTTGGGGGCCAAAATCGGTGGAAACCATCAAAAATAACTATTTCAATTATTGCGCAAATGCGCATGAAAGAAACATAAAGGAACTGAAGAAAGGTCTATTCGAATACCTAATAAACCCAAGTGACAAGGACTTTGCAGCGTTTTTATTGCAGATTCGGATTCTACGTAAAATTTCATGAATAGACCCCTTACTTGATTTTTTACGTCACTTCCAAAACGGGCCAAAATTGGACACTTCACTGAAAATTGCCTAAAAGTGTCCAATTTTCACCAACTTCAAGTGAGGCACATGACTTTTGACTGTTTTTTCACGCTGAACTTCAACGGTAACAATTATTTTGAATTTCCGAGTGCATTTGAGGTTTTAAATTCCAATGTTTTTGTCAAAATTTGCGTTTGGAGCAATTTTAACGCTACAAATTTTCTCGCTGCACTTAATTTTATGCATGGTGGTTATAGTAGATTTCCTGTTTCATACTCCAACGCGGATGTAAACCGGATATTTCAAGGCGAAAGGTCTTGGTGTTATTAGGATTTATTTTCCCTCTTCGGCTTGGGACCGGCTATGGCAAGATTAAAAATAAATCCATCTTCATCAAATGATATGAAACTCCAAACAGAATAAAGCAACTATTTTCGTTTGCAAAATGATTAACAAAATTAGGTATAACTTTAAAAACGCTGCAAAGTCCTTGTCACATGGGTTTATTATTCTATTGGACATACCTACAGAAACGTTGGCTGTTTATTTATTGTTTCTTTCATATAAAATAATTTAAATAGCTATTTCTGGTGGTTTCCACCAATTTTGGCCCCCAAAACACGAATTAGGTACGCTCCTTTTTTTTTTTCAATTTATCTTTGATCATTGATAGTACCATTTAATCGTCTTGATCCACCTCTTGATACTTTTTCTAGTGTTATTCAACAAATTGATGGTGATTTCATACGATTTTCCAGGTTTTTGACTTAGGTATAAAAAATCAATTTTGGGAGCTGAACATATGGTACAACCTCAATTTTCCACTCTTTGGTCAAAATCGACTTCATATTCGGTCTTCTCGTCCCCAAAAACATGAAAAACGATACCTCAAAAGCTCATTTTACCAACATGTTGCTAAAACGCAAAAAGTACCTATTTTTACACACATTTTCACTCATAACACCCCTGGGTATATTCCGATCGGGCTGAAAAGTTTCGGGACACAAATAGGGCCCGAATGGAGCATGTGTGCGAAAGAGCGAATTTTTTAGACCAAAAATGAAGCCTGTACACGTGATACGGCGGACGGCGTACGGCGGACGGACATTGCATTTTTTGAATCTACGCACCTTGAAACGGAAAAGAAAAAATTTTGAGGGGGTGTTATAAAAATTTTTTGCTGAGCGAATACATAGGTGTATTATTCACAGAATAATAAACCAAAAATAACTAAATTATTATTTTAAAAATGATAAAATAAAGATAAATTCATAACATTTGTTCGAACTGGTGACCATTTTCCTGCAAACAGGCCTCAGCTCTCCTATACAATTTTCAATGCTGCAGTTATAGAATGCGCTCCAAACGCAAAGTTGGACAAAAAATTGAACTTTAAAACTTCAAATGCACACTAAATTCAAAATAATTGTTACCGTTGAATTCAGTCAAAAGTCATGTGCCTTACTTGAAGTTGGTGAAAATCGCCTGAAAGTGTCCGATTTTGGCCAGTTTTGGAAGCGGCGTAAAAAAATCGAGTAAAGGGTCTATTCACGAAATTTTGCGTGGAATCCGAATTTGCAATAAAAAATGGGGGTTCCCATCTGAAACAGCGAAGTTAGTAGCCGTTTGGACACTCGGCGATATGCTAGATCGATAGAGAATTATCGATTTAATGGGGGTAGGCGTTTTTAGTTTTTTTCTAGAGTGCGAAATAAGACAGAAAAAACGCTGCAAAGTCCTTGTCACATGGGTTTATTATTCTATTATTTTATTGGTCTACAGAAATGCTGGCTGTTCATTTATTGTTTCTTTTATGCGTAATAATCGAAATAGCTATTTCTGATGGTTTCCATTAATTTTGGCCCCTAAAACACAAATTAGGTACGCTTTTTTTTTCTTTTTTTTTAACTATCTTTGATCATTGGTAGTGCCATTTAATCGTCTTGATCCACGTGTTGACACTTTTTCTAGTGTTATTATACATACTGCTTGTGATTTCAGACGATTTTCCAGGTTTTTGACTCACGAAAAATCAATTTTGGGAGCTGAACATCTGGTACAACCTCAATTTTCCACTCCTTGGTCAAAATCGACTTAATATTCGGTCTTCTCGTCCCCAAAAACATGGAATACGATACCTCAAAATCTCATTTTACTACTATGTTACTAAAACACAAAACGCTGCAAAGTCCTTGTCACATGGGTTTATTATTCTATTGGAGTTCTAGAGATTTTTGTTGGCTGTTAAATGTATTGTTTCTTTCATGTGGAATGATTGAAATAGCTATTTCTGATGATTTCCACCAATTTTGGCCCCCAAAACATGAAATAGGTACGCTTTTTTTTCTTTTTTTTTAAGATCATCTTTGATCATTGGTAGTGGCATTTAATGGTCTTGATTCACCTGTTTACACTTTTTCCAATGTTATTGTACATATTGATGGTGATTTCAGACAGTTTTCCAGGTTTTTGACTCATAAAAAACCAATTTTGGGAGCTGAACCTTTGGTAAAACCTCAATTTCCGCGTCTTTGGTCAAAATCGACTTCATATTCGGTCTTCTCGTCCTCAAAAACATGGAAAAAGATACCTCAAAAGCTCATTGTGATGAATTTAAATTTATCATCACGGTGGCGTGAAGGAGTGGAATAGATGAGAGCGAGGGAATTTCACCTAGGCGGCGGTAATCCACCGATGTAGGTGAGAGGAAGGAAATTCACCCAGGCGGCGGTAATCCACCGATGTGAGTGAAGGAAGGAATCTCGTCTAGGCGGCGGTAATCCACCGATGTAGGCGAGAGGAAGGAAATTCACCCAGGCGGCGGTAATCCACCGATGTGGGTGAAGGAAGGAAGGTGCTTGTCTAGGCGGCGGATATCCACCGATGTAGACAAGAGGAGAAGGTAGGAGGTGAATTCCCAGAGCGGCGGATACCACCAGGCATCTGGGAGGAGGAAGATAGAGAGAGAAGAGAGAGCTGGTTAGAGGAAGTGTCGAATGAAGCTAAAGCCCCAGGATCCAGGGTTATATAGGAACTGGAGGCCTCTCCCTCCAACTCCCCTGTTGGGAGTTTTGGGGGGGGCCCAGGTTGTGTCCCCTGGATTCTGTTGCCTGTCTCCCCACTCAGATGTTTATTAGCGGAAGGTAATTTTTACATAGGAATATTGGTGAGAGCTTTAAGGTTGTAGTGGAGTGTTCCCGGGAGGGACTCACGACAGAGGTCCCCCCAGTTCGAACCAATGTTTGAGGTAGCTGAAGGCTCAAGTTGACAGTGGCTGAGGGCTGCGGAAACAAAAAGGGGAAGCTGAAGGCGCAAGGATACAGGAGCTGAAGGCTGAAACAAACAATTGCAGTGCTGAAGGCAGAAGGGTGACCGGAGGTGTCTTAAATCTAGGGTGATATACAAGTAGTAGAATAAGTAGGCATAAGTTGACATAAGTAGACATAAGTAGGGCTAAGTAGACAAAAGTAGACATAAGGTGACATAAGTAGATAAGTAGATGTAAGTAGATGTAAGTAGATGTAAGTAGATGTAAGACATAAGTAGAAGTAAGACATAAGTAGATGTAAGTAGATGTAAGTAGACGAAATTGGATGATGGGAAACATATGTACAAGGAGGGTGTGATGAAAAATTTGATGAAGAGACAATATTTACAAAGGTGATGAGTTCGATGATGATGATAAGAGGGGTGATAGTCAGCTAGATATTTACAGGTGCAAGGTATTTACAAGTAGTATTTACAGGTATGTATAGGTATTTACAGGTATGTACAATTTTTTGGTACGGTTTCAGGGGAGGCAGATCGGAGCGGGGTTGTGAAATCCGCCGTTCCCTGGGTGTGGACAGTGTGCAGTGTAATGTGGTGAGTGTGTAATGATGGTGAGGTGATGGGGTGAGGGAGGCGACTCCCTCTCACAGTCTTCACGTTAGTGAAGACTGACAGAGGGGCCCCTTCACTGCCGGGGCGGTGGTGAAGGGGAAGAGCCGGTGGGAGCCGGTACCCGGGACGTCGCGGAGGTGGGTGGCGACGTTGGGGTCCGGCGGGCGAAATGGAGGTGATGTGTGGCGTGTGTGGTGTAGGGGTGGTCGGGTGAGTGGTGTGGGGCGAAGTGTCTGGGAGGACGGGGGCTGGTTTACATCGGGCGAGGGGTACAGTGTGGGGCTTCCCGTCAATTAACAGGGTAGCCGTGGTGTTTGTGGAGCGGATGACGTGGAAGGGCCCGGCGTAGAGAGGTGAAAATGTTTTGTGGATGCCGGGCTCCTTCAAGTACATGTGAGTGGCTGTGTAAAAACGTGTGGGATAGGTGGTGTCGTTGTGTGGTGTTGTTGTGCGGAGTGGTTCCCTGTTAATTGACGGGGTGGGGTGTGGGGTGAAGATGTCGGCTGGCAAACGTAAAGGGTCACGAAAAGCGTGTTGTGCGGGACTTGTGTTGTCTGAAGGACGGGCGGAAGTGCGGAGGCTAAGTAGAACGTAGGGGAGGGTTTTGGTCCATGAAGGGGAAGTGGCTGATGTGGAGATGGCTTGCTTGAGGACCGAGTGCCACCGCTCTATTTTCCCGTTGGATTGGGGGTGATAGGGAGTGGTGCGGATTTTCTGAATCCCGAGGGAACGGAGGAGGTCGGCAAAGTGGGCTGATTCAAATTGCCTCCCCTGATCGACCGTGAGTGTCCGCGGACAACCGTAGCGGCTGATCCATTGAGTGAGGAAGGCCGCGGCGACGGCGTCCGCGGTAATGTGGGCGAGTGGGATACACTCTACCCAATTTGTCGCACGGTCGATCATGGTGAGGCAATACCTCTTCCCCTCGGAGGGGGGAAGAGGGCCGACCAGATCCATGTGGACGTGTTCCCACGGGAGAGAATCGGGGATAGGTTGAGGAGGTACATGGGGGTGAGCCGAGACCTTGAATTGCTGGCACTTCTGGCACCCCAGAACCCAGGTACGTATATCCGTGTTCATATGGGGCCAGAAGTACCGCGTTTTGATGAGGTCCCGGCTCGCCCGAATGCCGGGATGATGGAGGGAGTGGTAGTGTAGGAACAACTGCCTCCTCAGCTCCGGTGGGACGTACGGGCGCGGTGTGTCGGCCGATACGTCGCACCAGAGGTCTAGGGGAGGCAGCTGTTCCAATTTTGAGGCGGAGATGAGATGGGAAAGAGCGGGATCGGAGGTAGGAGTTTGATGGTTTTTGAGGGTTTGCGGGGAAGGGAAGGGCAGTAGCTCCGCCACCGGCGCAGGGGTGGGGCGGGAGAGGGCGTCGGCAACGCAGTTGTCGGCCCCCGGCAAATAACGAATATCGGACGTGAATTGTCCGATAAATTCGAGTTGCCGGAGGCGACGGGGGGAGGCTGATTTTCGATTTTGGAGGAGGGCGTGGGTGAGGGGCTTGTGGTCGGTTATGACAGAGAACTGCCTGCCCTCCACGAAGTCACGAAAGTGTTTGATGGCTTCGTGGATGGCGAGGAGTTCTCTGTCAAAGGTGGAGTAATTTTTTTGTGTGGGGGACAGAGTTTTGGAGAAAAAGCCGAGAGGTTGGGGGGTGGCGCCGGTGTGTTGGTGGAGTACTGCCCCGATGGCCCAGTCGGACGCATCTGTGGTGATGGAGAGGGGGGCATGGGGATCGGGATGGGCCAATAGAGCGGCGTCAACTAGGTCCTGTTTGCATTGTTGGAAGGCGGTAGTGAGGGCGGGGGTCCATGAAATGGGGCGTTTATCGTTTTTTTTAGCCGGTTGTGGGATAGCGTGTATGAGTGGTTGTTGGTGTTGTGCCGCGTGTTTGATGTGTCTACGGTAAAAGTTCAGCATACCCAGGAAACGGCGGAGTTCTGAGACAGTGTTGGGACGTGGGAAATCGGTGAGGGTGTGAACCTTGTCTGGTAGGGGTTTTATTCCTTCGGACGAAACCTGGTGGCCGAGGCAGCGGACGGAGGGCTGGGCGAGGACGCACTTTGGAGTGTTAATGGTGAGGCCCTCGGCCGCGAAGATGTCAAGTACTTGTGTCAGGTGTGCGAGGTGTTCGGTTGGGTCTCGGGAAGCGATCAGTACGTCGTCCAAAAAACAGAAGACGAAGGGTAGGCCTCGTAGTATGTTGTCCATGTAACGCTGCCATGTTTGGGCAGCGTTACGGAGGCCGAATCCCATTTTGATATACTCGAACAGGCCGAAAGGGGTGATGATAGCTGTTTTAGGAACGTCAGGGGGGTAGATGTGAATGTGATGGAAGGCACGGGAGATGTCGAGTGTAGAAAAGATGGTGGTGTTGTGCAGGTGGGAAGAGAAATCCCTGAGGTGCGGGACGTTGTAAAGGTCTGGGGTTGTACGGGCATTGAGGCGGCGGTAGTCGCCGCATGGGCGGATATCCCCGTTAGGCTTCTGCACAATATGTAGTGGAGAAGCCCACGGGGATTTGGAGGGACGGATAATGCCGTCTTTGATGAGGAGGTCAAAATGTTTGCGGGCCTGTGAGAGTTGGAGGGGGTGGAGGCGTCGGGCTTTCGCGGATATTGGGGGGCCAGAGGTTTCTATGAAGTGTTGGGTCTGTGAGATGTGGGCTGAGGGGCGGCGCTGGGGTTTGTAGTTGAGGAGGAGTTGTTCAAACTTGGAGGGGGGTCGATCCACCGCATGTATGAACCCGGGGATGGGTTTCTGGGTGGAGGGGTCGAGCAGGCGCGCGTTACGGACGTCTACCTGGAGGCCGAAATATGCGAGGAAATCGGCCCCCAGGATAGCTTTCTCTACGTCCGCCACGGTGAATTCCCACTCGTACGCGAGCCCGCTCATATGAATTGATGAGCGGTACGTCCCGTACGAGGGGATGGTAGTACCGTTGGCGGCGTAGAGGAGTTGCCGGTAACAACGCGCCTGTCGCCGGAGTATGTTATTGGGGAAGATAGAGAGCGCCGCCCCTGTGTCAACGAGGAAGGGGACGTGCGTCTTTGAACACTTCAGGAACAGGCGTTGATGAGCTGGGGCGGAGTGAGGTAAAATTGGCGAGGTGTTGGAGTCCGTCGGAGGGGGGGGGCTTGGTTCGTCCGAGGTGATGGGCGGGTGCGATGGTGGTGGTTGGTCCCCCGCGAAGGAGACGCGGGGTGATTTTTTGCCGTTCCGGGGAGGGGGAACGGTAGTGGCGGCGCGAGTGGCGGCCGGAGGGGTGGTCGTCTTGGGGGCGGGGTTGGAGGGGCCGTTCCGTGGTGGGGGAACGGTAGCGGCGGCGCTAGTGGCGGCCGGAGGGTTGGCTGCCCTGGAGGCGGGCTTGGAGGGGCCGTTCCGGGGTGGGGGAACGGTAGCGGCGGCGCTGGTGGCGGCCGGAGGGTTGGCTGCCCTGGAGGCGGGCTTGGAGGGGCCGTTCCGGGGTGGGGGAACGGTAGCGGCGGCGCTGGTGGCGGCCGGAGGGTTGGCTGCCCTGGAGGCGGGCTTGGAGGGGCCGTTCCGGGGTGGGGGAACGGGAGTGGCGGCGCTAGTGGCGGCCGGAAGGTTGGCAGCCCTGGAGGCGGGCTTGGGGGGGTTGACTCGGGGTGGGGGAGCAGTTGATGGAGAGGTGGGGTGTTTAGCGGCGCCGTCAGATGCGGCCGGGAGGTTGGCAGCCGTGGCGGCGGCGTAGGAGGGGTAGCGAGGCGAGGTGGAGGTGGTGTGAATGCGGGCGGGGAGGGGTTGGTGGTGATCCCCCCCGTGTTGGCGAGGAGGGGGGCCCGCCGGATTTACCGGCGGGCGTCCGCGTTTCCCTGCTTGGAGGAGTAGGAGCAGGGGGGCTGGCATTTGCGGGCCTCCCCACCGAAGTTCACATGGTAGAAACATCGGTGGGGGGGGTCCGCCGGGAGGTAGGTCCTGGTGGGGCGCGTGGAGTTGGAGTGGGGCGCCGTTTTTGGGGACCTCCCCCTCTGTTGCTGGGCGGGGGAGACGGTGCGGCGGTCGGCCGAGCGCTGGCGTCGGTGGTCGGAGGAGGGGGTCGGCCGGCGATCGACGGAGAGGGAGCGGCGCCGGTGGAGGGAGGGGGGCCGGCGGCGCTCTTCAGACGGCGATCGGTCCCGGCGTGGGGTGGGGAAGCGGGGTGCGGCGACCTCCGTGACGCTGGCGGCCGCGGCGAGGTCGTAGACCGTGTCGGCCAGACGGAGTAGCGGCTCGTCCGGTCCGTCGAGGTGGCTGGCGAGCGCCATCTGGATGGGGTGGGGAAGGGCTCGCAGCCAGAACGTCCGAGCGATGTCGGCCGTCACGATGTCGTGTAGCTGATGACGTAGGCGACGGTACAGGTGGGAGGGCTTCAAATCGCCGAGATGTTGGGGCTGGGATAGCGCTGCGATACGTGCGATCTTGGAGGGCTGGTATAAGTTGATGAGGCGGCTGCGGAGGTCGTCGTAGGCGGCCGTGGCGTCGGGGGAGATGTCAGATGTCTGCAGGAGGATCTCATATGGTAACAGGGAGATGATGCGGGAGTAGCGGGTACGCTGGCTGCGGATGTTGGCGGCAGAAAACGCAGCGTCGACCTGGAAGAACCAGAGTGCGGGGTCGTGCGTGTAGAAGGGGGGCAGTGACAGCGGGAATGACGCCGAGGCCGTCGTGACGTCGGCGGCGGCGTGTGCGGCAGCTGCAGCGGCGGCGGCAGCGGCGGCGGCGGATGCGGTGGAGCCGGGTGATGAGAGCCTTGTGAAGGGGTTGTCGGTTGCGTCAGATGTCGCAGCGGTCGGCGGCTGCAGCAGGGACGGCCGGAGGAGCGGCGGTGACGGCGAGTTCGGGTCCATAGTTGAGGTGTCTGGAAACAAAATTCAAATTGGGTGAGGTTTTGAATTTTTAAAATTCGCAATTTGCGGCAGCGGAGGTGGTTGCAGCGGAGCGTTGAGAGTTGTTTGAGCGGATGCGGGTGGGCCAAAATTGCGAATTTAAACTGACTATTTTAAATGTGAATTTAAAATGCGGGACACCGAACTAGACTGGGGGCGACACATGAGGTGGTAAGAAGGGAGGAAGGGTAGAAGGTTGGATGAACGTCGGGTTCACCACTGTGATGAATTTAAATTTATCATCACGGTGGCGTGAAGGAGTGGAATAGATGAGAGCGAGGGAATTTCACCTAGGCGGCGGTAATCCACCGATGTAGGTGAGAGGAAGGAAATTCACCCAGGCGGCGGTAATCCACCGATGTGAGTGAAGGAAGGAATCTCGTCTAGGCGGCGGTAATCCACCGATGTAGGCGAGAGGAAGGAAATTCACCCAGGCGGCGGTAATCCACCGATGTGGGTGAAGGAAGGAAGGTGCTTGTCTAGGCGGCGGATATCCACCGATGTAGACAAGAGGAGAAGGTAGGAGGTGAATTCCCAGAGCGGCGGATACCACCAGGCATCTGGGAGGAGGAAGATAGAGAGAGAAGAGAGAGCTGGTTAGAGGAAGTGTCGAATGAAGCTAAAGCCCCAGGATCCAGGGTTATATAGGAACTGGAGGCCTCTCCCTCCAACTCCCCTGTTGGGAGTTTTGGGGGGGGCCCAGGTTGTGTCCCCTGGATTCTGTTGCCTGTCTCCCCACTCAGATGTTTATTAGCGGAAGGTAATTTTTACATAGGAATATTGGTGAGAGCTTTAAGGTTGTAGTGGAGTGTTCCCGGGAGGGACTCACGACACTCATGTTACTAACATGTTGTTAAAACGCAAAAAGTACCTATTTTTACACACATTTTCACTCATAACACCCCTGGGTATATTCCGATCGGGCTGAAAAGTTTCGGGACACAACTAGGGCCCAAATGGAGCATGTGTGCGAAAGAACGACTTTTTTAGACCGAAAATGAAGTCTGTACACGTGATACGGCGTACGGCGGACGGCGGACGGACATTGCATTTTGGTTTATTATTCTGTGAATAATACACCTATGTATTCGCTCAGCAAAAAATTTTTATAACACCCCCTCAAACTTTTTTCTTTTACGTTTCAAGGTGCATAGATTCCAAAAATGCAATGTCCGTCCGCCGTACGCCGTCCGCCGTATCACGTGTACAGGCTTCATTTTCGGTCTAAAAAAATCGTTCTTTCGCACACATGCTCCATTTGGGCCCTAGTTGTGTCCCGAAACTTTTCAGCCCGATCGGAATATACCCAGGGGTGTTACGGGTGAAAATGTGTGTAAAAATAGGTACTTTTTACGTTTTAGCAACATATTGGTAACATGAGCTTCTGAGATATCGTTTTCTATGTTTTTGGGGACGAGAAGACCGAATATGAAGTCGATTTTGACCAAAGAGTGGAAAATTGAGTTCTACCAAATGTTCAGCTCCCAGAATTGATTTTTTATGAGTGAAAAACCTGGGAAATCGTCTGAAATCACCATCGGTTTGTATAATAACACTGGAAAAAGTGTCAAGACGTGGTTCAGGACGATTAAATGGCACTACCAATGATCAAAGATAGTTTTAAAAAAAAGAGCGTACCTAATTTGTGTTTTGGGGGCCAAAATTAATGGAAACCATCAGAAGTAGCTATTTCGATTATTACGCATGAAAGAAACAATTAATGAACAGCCAACCTTTCTGTAGGTATGTCCAATAGAATAATAAACCCATGTGACAAGGACTTTGCAGCGTTTTTGGAATCTACGCACCTTGAAACGGAAAAGAAAAAATTTTGAGGGGGAGTTATAAAAATTTTTTGCTGAGCGAATACATAGGTGTATTATTCACAGAATAATAAACCAAAAGGGGAAGTTTTATATTTTGACCCTGGAGGTTTACTTTTGGGTTTACCTATAAGATCCCTGGTAATGTGTGAATCCTTCAGATTCAACGTCCGTTTCGAATCGTAGGTATGTACCGATGAATCGCTGTATTTTTAAAAGTCCTGAAGCTGAAACGTGGTTCCCTCTCCCTCCAATGTGTGGAACAGGCGGCGAGTAGGTACCCCTAATTTTTTTTTTTGAGAAAATTCGCTAGGTATTGCAATAGATCCAAACCTACATGAAACAACTTTGAATCTTCTCCATTCATAGCACGCTGAATCCGCCCCTAGATTTTATAATTCTATATTATAGGTGTGTCCTTCCAGACAGTATCTACGACAACTTGGCTACGAGGTGAAAAAAAAAAAATCCCTAATTTCGCCAATAGGTAAATTTCGCCTATTTTAGCAATGGCAAACTGAAAGATGAACTGTTCGAACACGAGAAATTTTTGAAAAAAATAAATGTGTCAAATTTATGTTCTTGTGGGTAAAAATCGGTTGCAAATAACTAAAAACTTATTAGATAGGTACGTACCTATATAAAATCGTATATATTAAATAGTGTTTAATGATCACTATAACCCCCCTCCAACCCTTGCGTGCAGCCAATACTGTTTTTGTCAAAAGGCGCCCGTTGAAAAATACCCCCTCGTCCCACCACTTTCAAATTTTTGTGCAAAAATAAAACCTAAACAGTAAACAGCTTTTTTGCACACAAATTTTGATAATCTGAGCGCAGTTTTTATACAAACAAGAAGCAGTCCATTCGATATTTTGTACTAAAAAAAAAGGCAAATATTTTTTGAACGATCTTCGAAATAGCGAAGGGTCGTTTTGAGAGCAGTGGTGAGGCTGTCAAGTTTTTGTTTGTTTGCAGAAAGTATGCCCTTTCCTAATTACAGGGGAAACCATGCCCTCTGCAGGTCAATGAACAAACGAAATTTTGATAGGCCTCCTGACAGAACAGAATACCAACATAACTCCGGTTGACAGGGTAGTTTTTGATGAATTGACGCACTAAACACGTCATACCTACCAATTAATCACGTCACACCTACTACCGATCTTCTGAAGCTATTGCCGACGAGTGGTTTGAGATGGTCTTCGTTTTGTTGTACTATGTAGGTACATAGGTAGGTACCTACCTATTTAGTCAAAATTTGCGCAGGAGTGTCCAGCTCAGTCATTTTAAATATTGTTCCTGACAAATTGTGGCGTCTGAACTACTGGGCATTGGAGTACCCGTATGGAATTCTATTGCTTGCTCACAGCCCTCCTGAACTGTACGTTCATACTGGTCGGATAGAACGATTTTATTGTTGATAGTTGCGACTACGGAGCAGTGACTAAGCATGTGACCCGGCTGTGCACCCTTCCTATGAGTATGGAAACGTGATCATTATTCTGTGAGCCGCTTATCTTATGTCCTGTGGCTTCAGGGATGGGTTGCTTCTGATGGTTCCGAGGTGGCTCATCATATCTGAGGTCATAAAAACGTCACGACTCAGGACTTCAATGACTTTGGCCTTCCACTTCGTGCAACAAGCACTTCAATGAGGCTTACTGCCTAAACTGATCATCATGCTCCCTATACCGCCTGTAATTTGCGGAGAACGTTTCCAGGATGATGGATGACAGAATCATGCTTACATAGTGTGATAGATACCTGTTAGTAGTGTTAGTATAATTACCTAGGTATAAGGTTCTTCCGTAATAGCCTTCTCGAATATCTGACATGGCCCGCATTTCACTTCTTTAGTACCTGCATGTAGGTATTTCTTCACGACGTCGCCAAAAACTTATTGATTCAAAACCATTGTCTTTCAACTTCCCCTCTACCTCTACCTCTTTATGGTCAATGATACTGCCACTTTCTCAGCGTGCTTCAAGATTATTTAATAAGCTACAGCTACTGCTTCTTCAGATCATGCTGTCGACAGTTCATCATAATAAACTATTGTACCTACCTGAAGGCGAGTCTCTTCTTCATTCAAGGTACCTACTTCCTCCACTACCTACCTTCTAGCGATTCTTCGAACTTCTACGTCGAGAGATTCATCCCTACTTTCTTCAGTTGTCTTCTTCATGAGTGAGGAGTCAGGAATGCATACCTACCACTTGAGTGTCGCCCATTTCATTGTATTGTCCCAGAACATCCGGTAGTACCTACTTCCTAATCGAAGTACTGTGGGCGGCAATTGTTACCACTGACCCGCAACACAGAAGGCTTTTTGTGATTATCCCCTGGAAAATTTTTCATCAAGTTGAGTTCACCCAAACTGGTTGTGTTCATAGAGGGCTGACATTCTTATTGTCTTATAGTCTAATGTAGATAATTACCGTCGACATAGTTTCTTTCGAACCGGAACATCCAGTGGGTAGGTATTCAGTAGGAAAGTACCTTCCTATACCTTCTCCGTGTTTCTGGGTAGATGCATGCCCCTTCCTCCTCTGTATTTGATTTTCAGCTAAATTACGATTAGTGACGTTCCGATACTCCTTTCGATCCGATATTTGATATCAAATCAATATCGAAAGCACGGTATCGATACTCCGATATTATCGAAAGGAAATATCGATATTGAAAGTATCATATGATATCGATAATTCTTACTTTTTTTTGCAATACTTATATATTGTCCTCAAATTCTGTAACTCCATTCAAAAAATAAATCGTGTTTAGGCCTACAATGCCTACCTATCTCAGCATTATGATCAGTTTTGGTAGGTACATACTATAGGAGTGGAAATAATAAACCCTTGGGCAGATTTTGAAGTTTTTACTGTTATCTATATCAAAAAGTACAAAGAGTGGAAAACATATTGTGGTGAATGTTTAAAAAAAAATATTGTAAGCCCCAATCTTCGGAAATAAACCAACGGCTGATGCTATGTTGGACATAGGTAAGTAACCTCCTTCCGATGTTGTCTGGATTCGATATTTTGATTCGATACTGTAAAGCTTCATTCGATATCCCGATATTATCGAATTCTTGTTATCGATATAAATATCGGAAATATCGAAACAAATGTATCGATATTACTAATATCGGTAATATCGGAACGTCACTAATTACGATTAAAATATTTGCTTCTGGTGGTTTTATTAGTGTTGAACAACCAACGAGAGTAAATTTGCAAAACCTTGTTGATATGTCCCAAAAAGGCTTTTGATCCATTGAGGGTAAGCATATCTAACTTTAAAAAAAAATAAATGAACAAAAAATAAATAATGCGAAGCAACATGACATGAGAAAATTTTAGAAATGACGTAGGTGCTTACCCCACTACCAAAACATAGGTACAGGTACTCTACTGGTACTCTACTACCTATCGAACATTTTCCATTGAACCCGTAAGTTCCTACCATTTTTGGTGAATTAGGAGTAGTTTTCGATAATTTTGAGCTATTTATGGCGATTTTATAGGGATTTGGACCTGCAAAACTCAAATTAGAACCACTTTTGTTTAAGAAAATTATTCATCTTTGAACCTTCTTTTCACATTCTCTTAGTTTCATCCTGATCGGACCGTCCAAGAATAGTAGGTATTTTATTAAGCAGTTAAAGGTACAATAATTCACTTTTGCCCTCCCCAGTTAAGTAGTTATACCCCAATTCTGTGCACCTTTTCAACTGTATCATTGGGTACCCGTCTAATATATGTTGTCTTCATAACATTTTAGTTGATTTTAACACGCACACACACACACACAAAAAGTTTGTTGCTGAAGAATTGCGAGTTTGTTGACTTTCAGATATTTTTGACGATTTTCAGCAATCCCCCAAAAACTCGAATTGATCTCTTCGTTTGAGAAAAACGTTCGACTATCTAGTCAGTCAGTCTTTTATGTCTCGAATCTTTTCAGGTGGTTTTTTTTGTAAGGTAATTTTTAACAGTTTTTAGCGATATTTTTCCTATAAAACTAAAATTTGACCCACTTTTTTGAAGAATCCAAAAACAGCCCAAAGAGAACATGGGAACATTTTTCAACAATACATATAATAATTATGTTGGTATGTACTTATCGTAGAAATTTTTAACCCATTGCAATAGCTCGTTTTCTTCGAAAATTAACTAAAATGGTAGGTAGACACCAAATTGTGGCCTACACTAGGCGTATAATACTAGGTAGCTGCGAACAGTTTGAAGGGATACGGAATAACGGGTAAACATTAATTTAAAAGTTCAAGCTCTTGTTTTGAAAACCTTGCATTTCGAAAGTTAAGCGTGAGTATGCCCTTAGCACTATAATTATCATTACCTACGTCTTCAGAACCCGGGGAGTTTGGCTCTTCGACTCTTGAACTAATAACAACCTCAAAAGATGTTGGTTGTGACTTGTGAGTCTATCACCTATCCTAGGTCGCCTTTCGAATTTATTTTAAGTAGATCTACCTACCTAAATCCCGCTAATTAAGACCGAAAATTTCTTATTTAATCTGTCATACATTTGTTATAGGGCCAATCTCTAAATGTAGGGAGGCATCTACGACCTACCTATTGAAAAAGCCGATTATCAGGTTTTGTACCAATACACTGGTTTTATTTGCAGTGTGCTGTGACCAAAGAAGAGGAGAAGAAAGGCATTGTAAGTACATACCTCTCTCTAGACGAGTAAGTAGTAGTAGTTAGGTACCTATTTAATCTACTGCCATCCTGTGAATGAATAAGTAACATCACCTACCTGCTAGATGATAAGTGAATTGAACAATGGTTGTAAATTAGGTAGGTACCTACCTATATTACAAAGGCCACATCTTTGTAACATCATCACCGAATTTTAATCAATTTTTACTCTCTTTACTCAACCTCTGCGGTAACAGGAAAGTGTAACTAGTCTGAAAGTTCATTCTAGGTTTAGGCTTCGCTCGCCAATAATAATAACAAGTAATATAATCATTTATTTATAGATAAATGCATTCTACAGGTTGCCCAAAAATGCCCTGAAAAATTGAAAAAAATCCTGAGAAATACATTTTTTACGTTTTGGGATAAGTGCATCAGGTATTTTGGTTTATTATTTTCAGTAATGAACCTTTGGAATCAAGCATGACCCCACCCCCCTCAAACGTTTATAGTTTCCGTTTCAGAATCCGAAAATTTTCTGTAGTTCTTTCCTTTTCTGTTCTTTCCTTAGTTACCATGAACCAAAATTAATGAACTTTGGTTTTTAGGTCACATTTGGGGTCTAATTGGTCCGCGAAACTCGGCTATACTGTCAATCACATCTAAAGGGTAAAAAATAGGGGTAAAATGTCCCCACTACAGTGGCACCTACCAAAATGGTTTTTTTTTTTCAGAAAAAATTCAATTCTGCCGTCATTCACATAGGAAATTTAGCGCTTATTCCGAATATACCCCATGTTCCTACACCCAGAATAAGTTATTCATGTGCTTTTTTTGCCAAAAACGATCAAGAAACACGTTTTTCGACTGATTTTTGATATTGAACACTTATCGACTTGATTAAAAGAAATTTTGTCCGATAGAAAAGTTGTTGGAAATTGAATTCTGCGTTGAATCCCACCATTCCCAGCTCTTTGGATATGTTGACATCTACTTAGTAGTTTAGATTCACCTCAGGAGGACAAAACAAAATGAAGTCTGCAATATTCAGTGTTTTTAATCAACTTCTCTTCGGTAGGTACATCAAAAGTTCAAGCAGATCTACTTCAAAGTTACGGAAACATTAGGTAGGTGACAATAACAGTTCCTTCGCATATTCGCTAAATGGCAGGCTCTTCTATTTAGGTACATTTTGAGTAGTGTCACCTCCTCTTAATACCGATGTAAACTGATGATAGGTGTCTCGTGAACTCCACTTGACTAGAATAAAAACAATATCCCCACAGAGTCACTAGCAGAACACATTGAACCGGGTTCTCAAACTGTACCCGTTCGTGCAGGGTAGTGCAGGCCACTGAAACAAGGTTTGCAGTCGAAGTTGGCGAAATGTGGTGATGATTTTCTCAGGAAACTCACTTCACACTAGTTCCTATAATTTAAAATTAGAGGGATATTGGAGGCAAGCGGAGCTTATTTTGTATGCCGAATATAAGTCAGATATTCGCGAAAATGGTGTATTTCTCATCAAAATACATTCTATCTTATATCATACTTCTTCAGCTCGAACACTCTGTATTCATACTATTTTTGGGTGTATTTCCATCACGCAAATGGCAGAATAAAACAAAAAGATTCAGAGTGTGGACGGAACTTGCGAAAACTTCGCATGGTTTAACGGCTACTGAATCACTGAAATTCTCGCTTTCCGAAAATTCAATTTTTTCTGCCCTTGTACCGCTGCGCGCTGTAGCTCAAAAACTTTCAGTAGAGGGATAAGCATGATTTTTTTAACGTTTTTAAATCGATCACCCGGAGCACTGTACGACCAGCCGTTCGCTTGCACCGAAAAGCTTCTTCAACATGATTTTGAATGAAACGGAATAAATCTAGCCCAGATATCATTGCTGGGGAGCACCTGATTATAATCACGGATGGCTGTATGAAGTCGAGTTAGTTGTTCCGTGATATTATTTCATTTGATAAGAAAGTGATGGACTATTGGATTTTGTTGGTAGGTGGTACTTGTGAAACTTGAACAAACGTTATGCTTCATGAATAAAAAAAAATTATTAATTATTTAATTATTGAATCCTGCGCATTTTTATGAAACCGTAATTCCCTGGCCGGCTGCTGTACTCGATTTAGGGCTTTCGTAGGGGGGGGGGGAGGCAGGAGGGTAGGTAACAGAAAACAGTGATCTACGCAGAAGGCAAATCTATACAGGCAAATAATAAAACCGTGGTCTAATAATTAGCAGCGTTTTTTATGCAGATAAACAGAAAATAAAAAGGGGTGCGTCTTAAAGGATGCATCACCTTGGTGTATTTTAAATCATTAAACTGCCGTCCTAAGCAAGAAGGGCGTACGTATGTCGGATTTTGGCAGTTTTCGGGTTTTTGCATAGATATTTAGAATCTTCGGAGGCTTATGCACCTCATGCTACCTAGTAACATGAACATACTGGCAGTTTATTACAGAATCCTCAATCCTAACACTATAATGATTCTACCTACCTACTAGGGACAGGGACCCACAACCACGGACAGCGTAGATGGCAAGGATTAGTTCTGAATACCATCACCAGACCTCACTTACACCTCTGATCGTTTATTTGGCGGCAAAGGAAAAGAAGAAACTTAACGCTTATCATGAATTTGTTTTCTCTTAAGGTGAAAATGTAATTCTCCATCATAAGTAGGTATTGTTTCAATCGGGAGTCAAAATAACTGAAAAATGTTGTTTCTATGAATGAGTTTTTCCAACTTTTGTTTTGGTAGGTTGGTGGCCCTGGTAAAGCTGTTGTCCTTTGTGATCGAGTCAGCAGTGTCCTTTTACTGAGGAAAATGTCGGCTCTGCTGGTTGAATAGTGGTTTGAGTTCCGTGTGTTCTCGGGTTTCTGTGCTGTGGTTTCGTCGCTTCTTTGGTTTTTCTCATAAATAAAACTATTTATGATCCTTAGGTAGGGAATTGTTTTAGTGCGGGGACCAGAGACCATGTCGGTGATTAAAAGTTTGGACTTCGTGGTCGCGGGCAGGTATCGCCTGGTTCGTAAAATCGGTAGTGGTTCCTTCGGTGACATTTACTTGGGAATCAACGTTTCCAATGGCGAGGTGAGTGGCTTCCTTCCCTCAAAACAAACACTTCATAATTTCTTTCGATATATTTCTCTAAAGTGAATTCCCCTTTGTTATTTCTACTCTTGCGCTACCATACGCACAACTTTTTGTTACACAATGTAACCAAACCCCTTCCGATGCCCTACTTCAAAGCGTTAACTTTTATGTAAGTTTATTGTTGAACGCTTGTCCACGTTATGCTTACCTGAAAGTAGGTACTCACAGAAATTCCTATTATAACCAACGCCGTTTATGTCGTAATAATACAGTTGCTGAGGTCTTGGATACGCAGATTCCGCGTAAATCCGAATTATTGGATCTCACGGCCTTATTTTGTATGTAATTCGTATTCATATAGCTTCCTGTTTTTCAGCCCCGTAGTACGAAATTGATATTAAGTTGACAGCATAAAACTCACTTCGAAGATACAATTCATAAAAATTCTCTATGTTCGTATCTTCATCAGCATCGGAGAGGTAACCCTTGAAAATAGTTAGGTCATTTTCGTAGGTAAAGTTTCGTCATACATGCTCCTAACAACAAATTGTCACTATTGTTGCAAAATTACATTAGTATAAAATTTAATTTCTATAATAACATTGTGCAATTTTGAGTGTACTGATTATGGGAACCCGTTGTAGGTAGGTATTAAGTTTTACTTCCTGTTTTTCGAGTAAATACTTCATAAAAAGCCTTGAAGTATCGAGTACCTATGCATTTTTATTATTTTTATCCCATTTAACTATCTATGTGTACAATAAATTATTAGCTATTTGTGCTATGAGTAGATAAAGGTACAGATGATGCTCCTTGTAATCTCAGTCATGGAACTCTACGTACTCACTCGGAACAAGTTGAAGTTATCGATAAATTATATTGTTTATATCGCCGATGATTCTATCTACGCATTGCTACTGATTATTTTTTATTGGTTTGATAAGACAAAGATTACAACACTGAAGTTGGCCTGTGAGAAGTCTTCATCGTGTTGTTTGCGATGCTCATGAATAGGAATAACGCGTTTTTTTCTGTCAAAACTGGTTGACTCAACGACATAATGTTCTTGTCCAATGAGTCACAAAGATCGTGATCGCAACGCTTAATTTTACTGCTTTCCTACCTAGTGGTCTTTATATTATTATCAACTATATTTATGTTCAGTATTATATCGGTATATTTATAGTGTGTTGTCAGCCTCCCGTTATCATGCATCGTTACTAAAGACCTATACTTACCAACTTGGATTTAAAAAAAAGGGGTTTCTAGATACATCCCTGCCTTTAGTTTCCTATTAATTTTACAGTTTCCTGACTATGTAGTGCTGCCGACCAGGGCGTTTGTAGTGTAATTTCCTCTTATAGTTTTTCGCATGTATCTCGTCAACGGTGGGCGAATGAATGAATGAAAGATTTTTATTTCTTCAAGATAATTGCGTAATTATGACAGTACAACAATAATATGAAGAAAATAACATAATAAGAAGGAATACCTACTTGAATATAAATCAGTTGACAGTGGTGAAGCCATAGCATGATATACGTATTTAAAAGGTAACATGATATACAAATTGTTGTAGTTAGCGCAAACGAATAAACTAAACCTGCTCTTGCTCTCCTCATCTGAGCTTGAGTTACAGCAATTTGAATATTTCGGGTTCTTAATTCTACAATTTTTAAAGGCAGCTCCAAAATATCCGAGAAAAGTAGCTCACAAAAGTGCCGATCGGTGTAACTTGATATTTTCTGAAAATCGGCACAGAAAGGCCCTAATTTCACCTTTCTGAGTCACGTACTTGTACCTATTGATCACACAGGCATTTGCTTATAAGTAAATATTATTGCACCTGCTGGTACAAAAAATTTCATTTAATTGAGTTTCAAGTATCAACTTATATTGTTTATCGCAATATCACATGGAATATCAGGTGGATTGGATGGGTGTATCATTGATAGATATCAATAATATTACATCTTAAATGGGAATTTTCGTCGATTTTTTAAAAACAAAACAAGAAAAAAAAAACTCATGGAAAAACGGGTTTGAAGCCCGTTTTCAAACAAACGTTATTTTTTTAAATGGTGGTGGTTAGAAGTAAAAATGCGGCAAAAAATGACGCATCAGGTCTGTTGACATCTGATTGGTTGTTGGCCCAAGGAGGCGGAGCGAAGCTTCAGAGGTGAAGGTTCTCAGTGTTGCCAATAGCCCATCATTAGACATAGCAAACCTTTCTGGCAACCTTGGAGAATCTTTGCCATAACCTTCCCCTGGGTTTGGTTTTGAGGACATGTTTTTAAATTTATTTATAAATTTGCGGTTCAATTCATTCATTGCAGTTTTTTGTATCGTTCAAAGCGGATTTGAGTTGAACTACTCTGCAATTTATAGTACTTAGTTTCTAGCGGGAACATTATGTGGTGAATGAGTGTTAATTTCCGTCATTGAACTGAATTTGGCAAAAAAAGGAGTAATGTTACATCTTAAATGGGGAATTTTCGTCAAATGTTTTTGAAAGAAAAAGGGAAAGGAATTCTGGTAAAAACTGGTTTGAAGCCCGTTTTCAAACAAATGTTATTTTTTAAATGGTGGTGGTTAAAAGTAAAAATGCGGCAAAAAATGACGCATCATGTCTGTTGACATCTGATTGGTTGTTGGCCCAAGGAGGCGGAGCGAAGCTTCAGAGGTGAAGGTTCTCAGTGTTGCCAATAGCCCATCATTAGACATAGCAAACCTTTCTGGCAACCTTAGAGAATCTTTGCCATAACCTTCCCCTGGGTTTGGTTTTGAGGACATGTTTTTAAATTTATTTATAAATTTGCGGTTCAGTTCATTCATTGCAGTTTTCTGTATCGCTTAAAGCAGAACTACTCAGCAATTTACCTGATAGTACTTCTGTTCTAGCGGGAACATCATGTGGTCAGTGAGTGTTAATTTCAGTCATGAACAGAATTTGGCAAAAAAAAAAAAGAGAATTTGTTATCCACCAAATTTTCCCATCGGCGTTCAGTTAAGCGTGTTCATTTGGTAGGCCACTTTTTACACAATCTTCCAAAGTTTGGTAATTGAAGCAAGATTGTGTATGAGTGCCGGTATTGATAGTATGTACGTGCTCTTGAAACGCCCGTTACTGTGCAAAAATTGGTCAGAATGAACAGAAATTTTGGAGAAATGTTGTCCAGGTAGTCCTATATATATCAGTATCATCAAATTTCTTTTACAACTCCTGCGCATGGGTAAACATATAAAGAACAGAAACTTGGAGGTATTTGGGGTTGGTGTCAATATCCCCACGTAATTTCATCAAATTCCGACTCCTTTCGTATAGTTCAGGTTCCATTGCGATTCGTAATGGAACTGGAATGGAGTTCAATGTTCTATTCCAGGACCCATTGTGCGATTCGCAAAAAGCTTTAATTGACGGAATTCGTACTGTTACCTTACCAGTAATTATTATTGTAAAATATGTCCATTTTATTGCAGGAAGTGGCAGTGAAATTGGAGCCCGTCCGCGCTAGACATCCGCAACTTCTTTATGAAAGCAAACTGTACAAAGTTCTCCAGGGAGGCGTTGGGATCCCTCATGTCAGGTAGGAAATCAATTTTCTATTCCCATTTTTGCTTTGATGCTTGTCGTACGTGGACTGTTGGGTGAATGTCATTTGTGTATGTATTTGTTTCCCTACTACCCTATGCAGCAACGCTCAAAGTATATACCAATATTATCGTCCCTTCCAAGCTGAGGACGTAGAAGAACATTTTCCTGACTATAAACTCTTACAGGCTCTGACTGAATAGGCGCTGGCGATCATCCAGTTTGATGCTGCTTGCCTCAGTCTCCCAAACTAGCATCTTGAGCGACGATGTTCGAGATATTGCTGTTTCTCATGATGGTGGTTACGATGTTTTAGAACATAATTTATTCGCTCACGGTACGTTGTTGTTCATTGGTGGTTGCGATGCGAATCCATTTTCAGTAATTTAGGACTCCCGCGAAAGATTCTTTTACCAAAAGTTTAATCTCGACGAATCCAGTGGTGTGAATAACTCAAAATTGCAACAGATTTCGCTTACGATACTTTGCCTTGAAAGGGACGATATGAAACTCGAGGAAAACACATTTGCATGTACTTGGGTGAAAGGCGATAGTTGAATTATGATTAAGTTGATTATTTTTATCCCACTGAAAAGACGTCAGAGGTCTTGGTGGTCTTGAGAGGTAGAGTCCTGGGGTAGCTACAACTGCCCTCCTTCCTGGACCCTCTTATTCCCCATTATGGGGATGTTCGTTAATTTTTTCCCACTATCATCGATCATTAGTTGGCGTTGGACGGACGGCTATGGATGGTGGTCCTATGGTAATGGTGGATAATGAAGTGATTCAGTTATTGATCATTAGCGAATTTTCAAAGAAAATGAAGCTATTGCAATGGCTTCGAAATTTAAATAATATAAATTTTTGGAAATTTTCTTCATAGAAATCCGTTTCAGACCATTCTAAAACGATTCCTGAAATTTAACACTTTTTTATATGTATATATATATATATTTATTTATATATGTGTCACTCCAGACGATAACTCTCGATAGAATTGAGATAAACAGCTCAAATTTGCACAAAAAATCTATCTTGGCAATCGAAAGGCTAAGTTCGAAGATGGGCGAAATTGGCCTACTCTAAGGAGGGTTTTGGCGCATTTAAAGTGCGCAAAAATTACCCAAAAATCCCCAAAATGTTATTTTCCAACAAGTGACCCCTCATTTTAAAGGTTTTTGCACGCTGAACACGATGGTGGAATCGGATTTTAGATATCTTGATCCGTTCTCAAATTAGAGCATTTAAAGTGCGCAAAAATTACCTAAAAATCCCCAAAATGTTATTTTCTAACAAGTGACCCCTCATTTTAAAGGTTTTTGCACGCTGAACACGATGGTGGAATCGGATTTTAGATATCTTGATCCGTTCTCAAATTAGAGCATTTAAAGTGCGCAAAAATTACCCAAAAATCCCCAAAATGTTATTTTCCAACAAGTGACCCCTCATTTTAAAGGTGTTTGCACGCTGAACACGATGGTGGAATCGGATTTTAGATATCTTGATCCGTTCTCAAATTAGAGCATTTAAAGTGCGCAAAAATTACCCAAAAATCCCCAAAATGTTATTTTCTAACAAGTGACCCCTCATTTTAAAGGTTTTTGCACGCTGAACACGATAGTGAAATCGGATTTTAGATATCTAAATCCGTTCTTAAATTAGAGCGTTTAAAGTGCGCAAAAATTACCCAAAACTAGGATAATCTTTAAACTCTTACCCCCACCCCCTTAGAGTGGTCAGATTGAAAAATGTGAGAAGTATTAATTGAAGACGAGAGTTCGAAGCAAAAAAGGGGGAGGCAAACGATTAGTACAACTCCTTGAATTTACCCACAGCGATCAAATAAATAAGCACTTAGTACAATTACGTAATAAACAAACGGTAGAATCAGGATGGACAAAACGTACAAATTAAAATAAATACGAAGAGAATATACATAGAAAACCAAATTTTAGACCGAAGTTTTCCTTTATTCAAAACCATAGCCATTAATTCGAATATTTCTTTGAAAATTCGCTCATTAAGTCATGCTGCATGACTGGTTTTTTTTTGTTTGGGACTAGATAGATAAGGCATTTATTTATATAAACCTTGAGGCCATTACAAAAGTCCGACGTCGTATGAGATAAAAGTCATTACAAAGAACGGCATACAAAATGATAGATGATACTGCTATTGAAAATAGTTAATAAAATCAAAGATTTTTTTGTGGAAAATCTTTCGTTGAACTTCATACTATGACCTGATGATTCAGTAAGTGGTCAGGGTTTTGCGCCATGAAATGGTTCATCACTTTTTCCTGGCTTATTTCGCAATCTTGAAAAAAAAACTAAAAAGACCTACCCCCACTAAATCCATAATTCTCTAACGCCAAACGGGTAATAACTTCGTTATTTCATATGGCAACCCCCATTTTTTATTGCAGATTCGGATTCTGCGCAGAATTTCTTGAACAACAGACCCCTCACTCGATTTTTTACGCCACTTCCAAAACTAGCCAAAGTTAGACACTTTAGGCAATTTTCACCAACTTCAAGTGACCGTTTTTCACGCTGAATTTCAACGGTAACAATTATTTTGAATTTCGAGTGCATTTTAGGTTTTAAATACCAATATTTTGGTCAAAGTTTGCGTTTGGAGCAATTTTAACGCTACACATTTTCTCGCTGCACTCAGTTTTATGTGTAATGGTTAGGGTATCTGTGAATAACGAAGGAGGAATTGGAAAGCATTTGCGCTGAATTGGGGAGTGACCTGTAGTTTTGTGTGATACATCTCTCAACCCAAACACTTAAGCACATTCAAGTGTGCCATCACAAATGATCTCTGGGCCCCTTATTATTTGAATATAAGAAAAGATAGTGCGGAATCAGCTTCTTTTATTTTTTAGTAACTGTCACGAGTGCTCCTGGGAAATATTTCCCAGTTTTTAATTTAATTCCCGTGTTATTCCAGTTTTTATTTATTTATTTTATTATTATTATTATTTTTCATGTTATTCATTTATTTATTTTTTCAAGAGAAACTAATTGTCCAACGAAAGAGCGTTTAAATAGTTGAAATTTCTCCAAACGCAAATTTTGACCTAAATATTGGAATTTAAAAACTCAAATGCACTCGAAATTCAAAATAATTGTTACCGTTGAATTCAGGATGAAAAGCAGTCAAAAGTCACTTATCTCACTAGAAGTTGATGAAAATTACCCAGAAGTGTCCAATTGTGACCAGTTTTGGAAGTGGCGTAAAAAAATTGAGTAAGGGGGAATTTATTCATGAAATTTTGCACAGAATCCGAATCTGCAATAAAAAACGGGGGGTTCCCATTTGAAATAACGAAGTACCCGTTTGGGCAGTCTGTGATAGGCTAGATCGATAGAGAATTATCGATTCAGTAAGGGTAGGCGTTTTTAGTTTTTTTCTAGAGTGCGAATTTAACCGGGAAAAGGGGTGAATCACCCTTTACCTCCCACCCTGTATGTCTGAGCGGATAAGTTGGTGTGGATGCGAATTAATATGGGATTTCCATACAACATCGAAGGTTTTTGATGGTCAAATTAATGTTTTCCCACTGTCATCAATCTGTAGTTGGCATTGAGCGGATGGCTTTGTGTCCTGAAATGATTCAGTTCTTGGTCAGTTTTGTTTAGAACTATGTGGAATCTTATTCGAATAAGGGGTCATTTGTCTCTGTGATCCTGAAGGACTAGTTCTGGGTGCAGAATTGCGTACCTGGCACTTGAATTGAAATTCATCAATCAGTCTTCCGTTGAACTTCATACTCGGACCTAATGATTCAGTAAGTGGTCAGGGCTTTGTGCCTTGAACTGTGCTAAATCCATTGAAGGAGATGAGTTTGTTTTACTATAAGTGATCCTGAGGACACTTGCCCCCTTCTGGCTCCTCCGATTCGAACAATCCTTTTTTCGGGATATTGCGGTGATATATATCTGAGCAGATAGATTGGCGTGGATGCGAATTAATCTGGGATTTTCGTAGAACAGCGAAGGATGGTCAAATAATTTTTCCCACTGTCATTAATCTGTAGTTGGCATTGAGCGGATGGCTTTGTGTCCTGAAATGATTCAGTTCTTGGTCATTTTTGTTTAGAACTATGTGGATGGAATCTTATTCGAATAAGGGGTCATTTGTCTCTGTGATCCTGAAGGACTAGTTCTGGGTGCAGAATTGCGTACCTGGCACTTGAATTGAAATTCATCAATCAGTCTTTCGTTGAACTTCATACTCGAACCTGATGATTCAGTAAGTGGTCGGGGTTTTGTGCCTTGAACTGTGCTAAATCCATTGAAGGAAGTCAGTTTGTTGTCATCTAAGTGATCCTGATGGCACTTGCCCTCTTCTGGCGCTTCCGATTCGAACAATCCTGTTTTCGGGATATTGTGGTGATACCTATATCTGAGCAGATAATTGGCGTGGATGCGAATTAATCTGGGATTTTCGTACAACAGCGAAGGTTTTTGATGGTCATATTAATTTTTTTCCCAGTATCATCAACCTGTAGTTGGTATTGGATGGATGGCTATGGGTCCTGAAATGATTCAGTTCTTGGTCATTTTTGTTTAGAACTGTGTGGAATCTTATTCGAGTAAGAGGTCATTTGTCTCCGTGATCCTGAAGGACTGACTGTAGTTCTGGGTGCAGAATTGCGTATCTGGCAGTTGAATTGCAATTCATCACTCTGTCGTTGAACTTCACACCCAGGTCTGATGATTCAGTAAGTGGTCAGGGTTTTATGCCTTGAACTGTGCCAAATCCATTGAAGAGGTCAGTTGCCCTATGAGTGATCCTGAGGACCGGAATCCTTGGGGGCCCTTGCCCCCTTCCCGGCGCTCCCGATCCGAACAATTCCCTAATATGGGGATATTGTGGCGGTGCGTGCGCCTGCTCGGGAAGGGGACCTGGAAGTGCGATGGGGAGAGCTGGGAAACTCGCGTCTTCTCCACCGTCCAAACGGAGGTCCGATCCTCCCATAGCGGGGGATGAGATCCGGCAACGTCGCAGCACCCCCCCCCCCCCTCGTCCCTGCTCGTTCCGTTTCTCTCCGAAGTAGGAGGAATCGGTGTGACGGGGTTCACCACGAGCCCAGACGTCCCAGGTCCAGGGAACGGGCTGGTGCGTCCCTGTTGCCTACACCCACTTGCCGTGAATATTTTGTGTGAATTCGACAAGAGATTTCGTTTTGATTATCGGATTTTCTATCTTGTTCGACATTTTTGATCGAGCCCCAACTGAACGTGGCCAATTATACTGGCCGTGGAATATTGTTATTGTAATTAGAATGAGTCTGCATCGTATTTCAGTGGGCATGAAATTGCCTGTTATATTTCATTCGTTTACTTAGGAAATGTCTGTGTGCTCGTTTTAAGCGTAAATGACAAGGTTCAACAGGAGCCACACGTCCCCCGTCCAGGGAACGAGCTGGAGCGGCGTTCCATATACCTCTAAACTCCCTTCTCTAAACGTCAACATAATGGGGTCTGCGCACGCATTTATTTTATTATTTTGGTTTATTATTTTCAATACTGAACCTTTGAAATCAATCGACCATGAAAAAAAAATTTAACCCTCCCCCCTCAAAATTTTATTGGACGTAGAGTACGAATATCGAATAAAAATACTTACGCCGGCCGTCCGCGGCTTTTTCCTTAGTTCCCACGAACAAAAATTCACGAAATATGGTACATATATAGGTCCCTTTAGGGATCTAGTTCTTCCTCGAAGCTCGCCGTTACTGTCACTCATCTCTAAGGGGTGAAAAATAGGGGTTGAAATATCCAGAGTATCCCTATCTCGAAAATTTTATTTTGAGGTGTGGGTTTTAGCATTTTTAAATAGTTCGGTTTTTTTTTCTGAATTTTCGATTCCGTCCGGAGCATTCTACTATGTCGCCATAAAATTTGCTATAAAATTTTCCCTAAAGAGCAGGATGCAGGCATCAAGCTGAGTTGAGAGCGCTCATCACTGGTCCCTCGGCCAGGTTAGCGCCTCTAGCACAGAGTCTAAGCGACGGACTGGAACGCCAAAGTTCCGGAGATCGAAACCCAAACTGGACTGAATATTTTTCACTCCACATCAACAATTTCTCTTCAGAACCTCATTTATTTGTTTTCTTTTGGCCATTTTAGCTACTGTTTGTCATTGATAGAATTATTTTAGCAACATTTTAACACTCTATTTAGTTACGTAGGTACCTAGTAACGAGTACGGGGTTAGTTACTAAGCTACGGAGTGTCTGATCTGCAATTCTGACGTCATCGTACCCCTCTCGCCTGTGTGGGACCCCCCCCGTCTACTGTGACGTAAGAACCTCTGGAATTTTAAAAAATCATAGAAAAAGTACTAATAACCGTGTCATAGTTCTTAGAATGGACTCTAGTTTCATTTAAAAAAATGAAAATAAAAATAATATTTTGTGACCCATGCGCGTACCCTATTTCTTGATTGGGGGGGGGGGGGGGGATATAGGTCTGTATAGTTAACTAATATTACTGGTCATGTAATGTTACAAATGGTTTTCCATGGCCAGTTATATTAGATCGTCGTTTACTGCTTCATTGTCATATTGAAGATTCAGTTTTTGTGAAATTTAATTTTGCTGATTTACAAGAAGCTTTTGAGCTGGTACGTTTGAATTTATAAGAAAATGTCCCCACTTCTAATCGTTTGATACTGATTGCAAAAACTTCTTGCTATCATACAATGCTGCATGCAGCTTTTTGGAGCTCTTAGAAATTATTTTAACAGAATTTGTTGAAGTTGTACCATGTTTATTTAATAAAATAAACTTGGTAAAACACCCCATCATCAGGTGTACGATACTTGGGTGGGCTGAGGAAGTCTTCAGTCGATTAGTTGTTTGCAGTGCCCTGTTAAGTTGAAAACTGCCTAGAAAATATGGAGCTCGACTCAGTCCCACCCTTCACCTATTCCGAAGTTTATGACAAATTGCTGTTCGCATGTAGGTACCAACGTCCAACGTCATGAACTGCTCAGCGAACTGTGTACAAAATTCTGTTTCGAGCATCGGAATAACCAGGTTTTAAGATTCATTATTACAGTGAATCCTCCGTTAGTGGACACCTCTTCATAGTGGACTGCGATAGTGGGGTGCCGGTCCCAGCAGAACTCCGTATAAATTATTGCATTTTGTCCCTCCCAATAGTGGACCCTGTCAGTAGTGGAGAGGGACAGTCAAAACCAGTACCTACAGGCATTTGTCACCTCCCAGTAGTGGACAGGCGGTTGTCCAGTGAACATCAGCTCTACTGAAGCACTGCGTTGTGCTGATGTAATAAAGTGCTTCTGCTTGCAGTCAGATGTTGTTCTGGATCTGACATTGAAAACTAAAATTAAAAAAAAGTCAAACCAAAGTTTCCCTTTTTTTGTTTTCCCAACCAAAGTTTCCCCAACTTATCTACCGCACGTTCAGTCAGTAGCCATGCCAGTTTTCTATACCTACATAAATAATTTCGTAATTTACACGGAATAAAGTTTTCATGATTATAAGCAAGAATATAATTTATGCTGAATCAGATGGTGACACAAGGTTTGTCATTCTGCCATTATTAGAAGCTCCATTAGTTTACTGTTTTTAGGACGTCCATCAGTAGTAAGAGACGTCCTTATATAACTGATCTGGTCAGAAGTTACGTGCACGCTTGCGTGCGTGTCACTGTCTTTTTCAGAATGTTGTGCACTGCCCAGGCTGCAATTCTCAACCGATTTGCGTGGTACTTCCTTTGTTCGATGCAGAAAACTGTCTAGTTGTGCACTGCGTCGCTGGAATTTCGACATCTATTTCTACACTGACGGGGGGGGGGGGGGCTGCAAATCTTGCAATGAATGCATACGTCCACTTTAATGCTCTACGGGATGTTTATGTTGCATCTGTTCTCCTAAATAAGCAGATAACGGTTCCTAGATAAGCAGATTACTGAAACAGGAGATTAGGCTCCTACATAAATGTTGTTTGTTTCTTCGTCACCCAATTTTTTGTCGACTAGAGGCTTGTTGTAGCTGTGTACGTATAGTTTGATATTCCCTCTCTCTGTGGCAGGCTCCGATCTTGTGTCAACACCATCGCTCTTCTTTGCTTTGCTATGCGTTCTGGTTGTACTTTCTACTATAATGCAACACACGCACACATTGCAGTTCATTTCATCTGTTACTACTTGTGCGAAATAGCTGAGGTCGTGATAGTTGCTGATGATTTTATCTTCTAGAAGACAAAGCTGTGTTTCCGGAACTGTCTACGTTTAGTTCTCAACAACAGAATTTGGTCGCCAACATTGGACCAGTGTTCAGGAGCAGCTAAGTGTATTATTTTGGTTTGCCATTGTGCCTGCTCATCGTTGTAGGTAATTATGGCCACAAGTCATTGCCTTATATATAAATCTGAAAGTAGTGAATTTATTTTGGTTCAAGTTTTGCATTTATATGCGTTTTTTACTTACACGTTCCTTTTATGTAGGAATGGTGATACCGTTAAAAATAGGTGTTCGAGAAAACCATGGAATCTTGTTCAGAACAATTTTCTCGACGGTTTTCCGCTTGATGTCGCTCCGTATATATGTATATAGTACGTACTTATGTATGTACATATGTTAGAATTTCATATGGTCATAATTTCCTCAAAATATGGTCTTTTTCTGTTTTTCTTCTTGTGTTGTGTTCAGGGCGTAAAATACTTGGAACGCCCATAACTACCCTAAATATCGTTGAAATGTGTTTAGATTTGGAGGGTCGATCAGGAATAATACTTCGTTAGTTCCACATGAATTTCATTGTAACCGTAACGTAACTTGCTGCGCATGCTCGAATACGAACTGTCGTCCCGTATCAGAACGAACCTACCCAACTATTCTATACGTTCATGTGATTCAAGTGATGAAGCTATACTGCCTACTCGAATTGGCAGACGTTTTTACCTATTTGTCGATAGATAAGTACAAGGTTGTTGTCCACGACAAAAAAAAAAACATTCAAATTAGGTGAAAACTCGGGAATATGTCGGTTCGAGGGGTCTAAATGGCGCGTTACAGGCAATGGGGGCGGTGGAAAGATGCACATGTAACTGTCATTGCCGAACGTCAGGGGGCTTGATACTTGATACTTCGACTCTGGTGGAATTTTCGTCGTTTCTCTCCATGTAAATATTTGTGTGCACGGGTAGGTAGCTTTATCCACCCCAAAAAACGGCCCTAATAGGGCTAATAGGAATTCCGTGGTCTACGCAGATCTATACAGGCAAATAATAAACCGGTGAGTAATAATTTGTAGCTTTTTCCCTGCTTTGATGTTCTTGGATCATCACTGGTTGTATAACACTTGTTTACTAAATCTGATACTACATAAATATATTATCAGATAGTTCGTGGATTATAGATACATTGAATCTCGTGAACTGGTTAATAGGAGCTCTGTTGGCTTCTAATGCCGTTGATCCGGTTGAGCCAGACGGGTCGGAGGCCACCTGACAGTGGAGAAGTTGCTCTTCAGTTCTTCTAACGGGCCCAGGGCCTCTCTCCCTTCCCTCGTCACACCATCGGAAACCTCCACATGTATCCCGGCGTATTCCCTCACCTTCCCTTCACCCTCAAATCCTTTTGAATTAGTTAGCAATTTGAGTTGCAGTCGCACTACTCAGTACAGCCATCGGGCAGTGTTCCTGCATTTTTGGGAATGAAACGTTCGATTCGAGTCTTAAGTTTGGTCATTCTTATTTTGCTTCTGACCATTCGAAAGTCAGAACTTATGGAGGGGGTGCAGGGGGAGATGTATTGAGTTCTCGATGGCGCTAAACGAATTTCATTCTTAATAAAACTAACTCCTTGAAAAGAAACACGAATATGAAAAATAAATCGAAACCTAATAACACCGCGAAAGATACCAGGGGCAATTGAGCTAGAAAAACAGGAAATACGATTAATTTCAGTTTTACATGTTCCAGTCGGGTGGAGTATGCGCTAATGAGAAATCCTAATCCGTAAATCTTCCGGTTCCAATCAGCCAGTTGTGATCGAATTCACACTGGTTATTCGGACAAAAGCCCAGATGGTGTCAAGGTCTGATAAAGCCTCATCGGGGCATGTGCCATTGTGGGAACTGTGATACCTGAAAACCTGTGGTGATTCGAGGGCGCCATGTGGTGCCACACCTAGGCAGATGTTCTCGAGTTTCGAGTTTCCTTGTACTGTCAGCACCTTTTGACCAGGTCACACTGACTTTACACGGGAAATCAGGATGATGTTTGGCAACCAAGGCGGTGTTGCTAGTCGCTTGTAGTGCGAGATGAAAGGCCTCAGAAGTTGGAAAGCGAAGCTCGCCCATCTCATCTCATCCCTATGGGATATTCATATTGTAAAGACGAAGGTGAAGAAGGGAAGTTGAGCAGAGCTGAGTCACCTTGATTTATATCGCGGGGTCTCCCTACTCTCCCCGCCACCACAGCCACTCAACCACCAGCCAACCTCTGCCTTCTTCCCGTTCATGCCGAACGGTCCGCCGTTGGTTTCATTTGCATTTATATCTGCCGGGTGAGAGTACCGCTTTAGAGCGTTTTCACTGATAACCCTCAACCCAACAGGTCTCACTGCCTTGTTATCATTCTAAATTAAACGTGTTACCCGTCAGATTATACGGTGTGGCGCTACGTTGTAAAGTTTGAGTTTTATTCATCGCTGATTACACTCATACGTGGATGTCCAGCTAAATGAACCGTGCGTTGCTGTAAGGGATGATATTAGTTTGAGTTTTATAATGAAAACCTCCACAAATCTAATGGGGCTGTGGAATGTTCAGGTTTGGTGGGACGAATGAGTTTTGTCTTGCACCAAACTGTACGTACCACATCAGCACCAAACCAAACTGATCTCTCAATCGAAATTCATTGGTCCAAAACGGAATATGTACATTATTCATTGAACCTTTAAGCTCGTAGTTTAGTTCCAGTCGGTCCATAATAATATTAAAATGGACATCTACTCGTACTGTAATTGAGTTCTTCAATTTGGGGGATGTTTTCGGAGGAACGAACTGCTACCTTCACATTAAATGTCCTTATAGCTCAGTGCTCTAATCCTAGTGCTCTTCCCACGCCTTGTCACCGTTGAAAATGGCCCAAATTATTCATTTTTCAGTAGTTTGTCAGCAGAGTTGAAAAACAGCCAAAATACCCATCCGCGATCCAGCTGATTCGAGGTTTTTTGTGTTCGGTGATTATTACAAGGAATTTCGTTTTTTAATGGCCGATTCAAGTCGATGCCGATGGTTGGACTAGAAAAACTTTATTTAGAAAGAACGGTCCTTTCGAATCGGAGCTGAGAAGTGAAGCTGTTTACAGACGTATTTCCTCCACGACATTTCCTCAGAACTTGAGCTTTCTGTTGATGATAGAAGAATTTTCGTCTACTATCGTAGGTCATTATTGATATTTGTCGAGTATTGATGACGTGTTTCGATGTTCCTCGATGGGATATACCCCCAAATACCCATGGTATTGGAATGACTGATTTTGTTTTATTATTCTTTGGATAATACACCGATGTATTCGCTCAGCAAAAAAATTTTGTCAACACCCCCTCCAAAGTATTTCTTTCACGTTTCAAGGTGTGTCTTTGCAGCCCGATCGGAATATACCTATGGGTGTTGTGGGTGAAAAATGGTTGTAAAAATAGGGGTGTGTGTGTGTGTGTGTGTGTGTGTGTGTGTGTGTGTGTGTGTGTGTGTGTGTGTGTGTGTGTGTGTGTGTGTGTGTGTGTGTGTGTGCGTGCGTGCGTGCGTGCGTGCGTGTGTGTGTGTGTGTGTGTGTGTGTGTGTGTGTGTGTGTGTGTGTGTGTGACTAAAATGAGCTTGTGAGGTGCTTGTGGTATTCCATGTTTTTTTTTTAGGGCGAGGAGTCGTAATATGGTCGATTTTGACGAACGAGCGAAGAATTGAGGTTCTAACAAATTTCAACCTTAAATTTACCTTACATTTTGGTCTAAAATCGTCGTTCTTTCCCAAACAGGCTCCATTTGGAGCCTAGTTGTGCACCGAAGCTCGGCAGCCCGATCGGAATACACCCAGGGGTGTTACGAGTGATACATTGGTGTAAAATTAGGTATTTTTGAGGTTTTAATGAACTTGGGCTTGTGAGGTATCGTTTTCCATGTTTTTTAGGTTGAGGAGACCAAATATGAAGTTGATTTTGACGACTGAGTGATGAATTGAGGTTCTAACTAAGTTTTAACTCCCAAAATTGAATATTTATGGGTCAAAAACCTGTGAAAACGGCTGTAATCACCAGCTTTGTGTAATTTCCTATAATAACAGTATAGGTTAGTTTTGTAATTTTGTATAATAGCTAAATTACGCATTGTATAATGTGTAATTTAGAACTTTGTATAATCACAGTAGAGGTAATATTAACTGGTGAATCAAGACAATTCAGTGACAGTTTCACTGATCGAAAATAATTCTTCAGAAATAACAACCTGATATTCGAGTTTAAAACCGTAAAATTAGGGTTGTGGGTCTTCTCACTGAGTTCCGTGCCTTATTCAGTCGAGGATAATAAATTATAAACCCATGTGACAAGGACTCGTAGTTTTTGTTGTTTTTTTATAGTGAACATGAGTGTGAGTTAACGTTTTCCATGTTTTAAATTGATCTCAAAGTTGAGTATTTTTTGTGACCACCCGGAGCGTTGTACGTCCAGCCGTTCGTTTGCGCCGAAAAGCTTCGTCAACATGATCGTGAATGAAACTGTATAAATCCGGCCCAGATATCATCCCTAGGGAGCGCCTGATTATAATCGCGGATGGCTGTATATAATCGGGTTGGTTGTTCCTGATATTATTTCATTTGGCGAATCATGGTTATTTTGGATTTTGGAACTCGAACAAACTATATTCACGAAGAACAGCAAATAATCAGTGATAGTTGACTCCACCTAATATTTGTGTAACTGTCATTCCCCGGCCAGCTCCAATACTCGATGTTTGACTTTCCTTGGAGGGGGGGAGCTGGAGGGTATATTGACTACAGAAAACAGTGATGTACACAGAAGGGTGTACAGGTAAATAATAAACCGTTGTGTAGTAGTTTGCAGAGTTTTTCCTAATACTTCGGTTTTGTGTCGTTTGTTGGTGAGAAAAATCGAATCGGTTCGTCGGAATACCGTAGAATTTTTTTCTAGTTTCCAAGATTACGTGGAGTGCGGCAGTGACGTCATCGCTGCGACTTCTCGCGCAGTGATATTGATGTCACAGCTCACTCAACGTCGTGGATTATATAAATCAAGCAGTATCCATTGAAAGGCAGCAATGTCGTCATCAAAACTTCCACAGTTAATTTAAAATTAACTACTCGACCAAATTAGAAATGTTTATTCCCCATTGAGGGTGGGCGATGCCTGTTGTCAAAATGGACAAGCCAGCTCCGATTCTGGACCTTCCGCCGTAAGTGATTTGAAGGTTTTCTACCGTAGGACTTTCCTTTCGGTATTTTTAGAAATGGAACGTACCAACCAGCTGTCACGCACTATCGACCTACCCAAGGTAGTGGCCAACTGTTTCTCCCCAAAGATCGGTGACCTCTCCAGATCGTTCGGGCGCTCTCCAACCATTGTGGTCGTTTAATGAGGAGGATCAGTTTTGCTTGATGGTCATTTCCAGTTTTGGTGGTCTTCATGGTTATTTGGTGGGCATTTTCACTTCCTCGCTGTAGTTTACCAGCCGGAAAAGAGCGAAGTATCAACGGATGTATTGAAAATCTGAAAGCGAATGGACGCTACAGCGGTGGAACTGTTCCGTTCCAACCAAGAATGTTTCGTTACAAAGGGATTTAACTTTAAACTCCCTCCAAAACTAAAAACCAACCAAACTTCAATACCTCGATTTTATCGAAAGTTCCTTTATGTAAAGTATTCGGTTTGAACATCACAGTGAAACGAGAATAATAGAAAAAACAGAGCGACGAGTAAACAGAGGCGAACGAATACGGCTAGCCCGCGCCGATTAAAAGATAAACTCAGGTCCTTGACACTAATCCGACGTCCTTCAATATGAAAGCTGTCAACAACGTAACATCAATTTTGCGTTTATTATTTAAACGTTTGTATTAGCGAATTTTCAAAGAAAACGAAGCTATGAAATGGGTCCAAAAGGTTCAGAAAATGAATTTCTGAATTTTTTTACTGGCAAATTCGGTAGGAGTGGGTTTGACTTTATGATTGTCTAAAATAGGTAAAAATAGCCAAAATCACGAAAAATTATGTAACTACGAAAAGTGGCATGGTTCCTCGGCATATCATATTTTTACATAGTAGCGCGAATGTTTCTTGGAAAATTATTTCTTATAGCCATGCTGCATGACCGGAACTTTTTTGTTTCGTACTCGATTGAGCCCCTTGAATTCCGTAATAGTGTACGCGCATTATGTATTATGTAGTTCTTCATTCGTGGACAGACGTTCAAGGCAAGCAATTAGGCACAGAAAGGAATGGAAAATGAAGTGGTGGTGAAGAAGTTGGATTTACAGCTTTATGAGAAGAAATTACCAGAGAGAATGACCCAGATTGCTCACAACTGTACAAAACATACTAATATCGTCATTTTGGATTTCACCAGGTGGTCACGCAGAGACCATTAATTTAAGAAGAGTCGAAACTATTAAATGTCTTCTTGAGCATGATGCACGGGATTTGAAGAAGTCGACGAGGCGGTTTTTGACGTAGGTATTCCTGAAAAGTTGGAAAATCGTGGGTCTTATTGTTCATACCAAAAGTCTGCATAAGCCAACTTCAACAACATAATTATCTACGAATAGTCGCTAAGCCAACTTGGAAGATATTCCGTTACCGTGGTACTTAATCATCTTAGCATTAAGCTGAATGGCATTGTGTCAATGTAAATCTTGATCCCGAAGAAAATTAACCGTTCAAGTAGTATGCCTGTCGCCTGAAGGGATCTTCAAAAATTTTCTGCACACTTCCTGTCTTCCATGCCAATGGAAGCCACCGCCCTGGGGGCATTGTTAGCTCTCATTATTGGAACCAAGGACCATGAAAACCAGCACAGCCGATCGGCTCATTTAGTCTTCCAGTCAGCCATGCCGACTCATGCGCATTGCGCCCCATAATCACGAATTGCGTTCCTCCGCCTAGATTGGATTGAATGTATGAAACTCGCCCCACTGGTAAATCGCGCCAAGTGACTACCTGCCCCATGAGTCACAGCGTACTGACGAGGATAAGCCATGACGAGCTTGTAGTATACTACCGTAGTATTGCGGGGCGTAACTGTTGACTACGGCCTGAATTTCCAACATCACGCTTTGGAACTTTCTGCCAAGCTAAGTAGCACCATTTTTATATCAGTAAGCACCATATAGCTTCGAGCCGTTGCTTTCAAGCCGACTGGTGGACCTGCGTATTTTGGCGAGTTATGGCGTTTTATTTTGGGCCAGTGACAGCAACATGAATGATTTGTTCGAAGTGCAGAAGCGAATGTTGCGTGTCATTGCCGGAGCTCCCCCGAACTCTTCGTGCAGGGATCGCTTCAGGAAAGAAAGACTCTTCAGACTTCCATCGGTCTGTGTCATCAAAGAATGAGCTTTTCGATCATTCCTACTCGATCCGAAATGGCAAACAAATGCGAATCCCGTCACATCGACGACTGCAGTACTACTAGCACAGCTTGATACATAATGACATCACCATCGCAAACTACTTCATGCTACAACTATACAGTCCATGGTGTGCAGTCACAAAAAGTCATCTTTCGAAATTCAATCGTGGCCACCCCCTTAAAGGTGCCATTTGACTAGAAAAAAAATCAGTCATGCAGCATGACTTAATGAGCGAATTTTCAAAGAAATATTCGAATTAATGGCTATGGTTTTGAATAAAGGAAAACTTCGGTCTAAAATTTGGTTTTCTATGTATATTCTCTTCGTATTTATTTTAATTTGTACGTTTTGTCCATCCTGATTCTACCGTTTGTTTATTACGTAATTGTACTAAGTGCTTATTTATTTGATCGCTGTGGGTAAATTCAAGGAGTTGTACTAATCGTTTGCCTCCCCCTTTTTTGCTTAGAACTCTCGTCTTCAATTAATACTTCTCACATTTTTCAATCTGACCACTCTAAGGGGGTGGGGGTAAGAGTTTAAAGATTATCCTAGTTTTGGGTAATTTTTGCGCACTTTAAATGCTCTAATTTAAGAACGGATTTAGATATCTAAAATCCGATTTCACTATCGTGTTCAGCGTGCAAAAACCTTTAAAATGAGGGGTCACTTGTTAGAAAATAACATTTTGGGGATTTTTGGGTAATTTTTGCGCACTTTAAATGCTCTAATTTGAGAACGGATCAAGATATCTAAAATCCGATTCCACCATCGTGTTCAGCGTGCAAAAACCTTTAAAATGAGGGGTCACTTGTTGGAAAATAACATTTTGGGGATTTTTGGGTAATTTTTGCGCACTTTAAATGCTCTAATTTGAGAACGGATCAAGATATCTAAAATCCGATTCCACCATCGTGTTCAGCGTGCAAAAACCTTTAAAATGAGGGGTCACTTGTTAGAAAATAACATTTTGGGGATTTTTAGGTAATTTTTGCGCACTTTAAATGCTCTAATTTGAGAACGGATCAAGATATCTAAAATCCGATTCCACCATCGTGTTCAGCGTGCAAAAACCTTTAAAATGAGGGGTCACTTGTTGGAAAATAACATTTTGGGGATTTTTGGGTAATTTTTGCGCACTTTAAATGCGCCAAAACCCTCCTTAGAGTAGGCCAATTTCGCCCATCTTCGAACTTAGCCTTTCGATTGCCAAGATAGATTTTTTGTGCAAATTTGAGCTGTTTATCTCAATTCTATCGAGAGTTATCGTCTGGAGTGACACATATATAAATAAATATATATATATATACATATAAAAAAAACCATAGTCATGCAGCATGGCTATAAGAGCGAATTTTCGAAGTTTTCGGCATCTTCCTCCTCCGCCTAAAATTTTCTGAAAATTAATTTTCGGCCGATGTTTTCCCAACTTGATACCATACAAAATTAAAACAGGAGTAGTTTTACGCAAATTAAAATTTGGGGTGGAAGGAGGTGGAGGGGGAAATCAAAAATGTTTTGAATACCAGAAGAGTAGGTATTGGATACGTAACAAATTTTTTGTTCCATTTTTTGCCGAGTAACACCTCGGTTTGTAGATTTTCCAACGCTGAACACGATGGTGAAGTCAGAATTGCGATATCCCATTCCGTTATCAGATTAGAGCAGACGAACCAGGAAGAACATCTCCAGAAATAACCACGTTCCTTCATCTTCAAAGTGCTCCAGTTTGAGAACGGAATGAGATATCGCAATTCTGATTTCACCATCGTGTTCAGCGCACAAAAACCTTTAAAATGAGGTGTCACTTGTCAGACTTTTTCATTTTGGGAATTTATGGGTAATTTTCCCCCCCTAAAACTCCCCAAAACTCCCCCTTAGAGTGACCCGATGCTGCCCATCTTCGAACTTAGCCTGTCGATTGCCAAGACAGATTTTTCGTGCAAATTTGAACTTTTTATCTCAATTCTTTCGAGAGTTATCGTCTGGAATGACACATACATATATAAATATATAAATATATATATAAATATATATATAAATATATATATAAATATATATATATATACATATAATTTTTGGTGTCTTTCGGCAGTGAATTCAGGATGGCCTGAAACGGATTTTGGTATAAAAATCTTTCGGAAATTCGAGTTTTAAAAATTTTGGACCGAGAACAATAGCTTCCTTTTCCTCGAAAATTCGCTAAAAAGTGTTAAATTTCAGGAATCGTTTTAGAATGGTCTGAAACGGATTTCTATGAAGAAAATTTCCAAAAATTTATATTATTTAAATTTCGAAGCCATTGCAATAGCTTCATTTTCTTTGAAAATTCGCTAATGAGATTCTCAAAGTTTTAGGTCGATCGGATAACATTAACCCGTGCCGCATCGAGGTTGAAGTTTAGAAAAACTCACTTTTTTTCATAAAAATATTATTTCTTTCCTCATAACATAGTAACCATTTGTCCTAGAGACTTGAAATTGGTCTTATTTTATTTGACATGTTATCTTCTTCAACTTTTACTCCAATACTTTTTTCCCTAGATCCTATAGATTTTATGTTATTCAGCTTTTCCCATCTCAAAACGTGCCTTTTTAAGCATACCCCTAAAAACCACACTCCAGTCAATGAAATCGACCTCTAGGCAATTTGATACTTCTTCATCACTCTGGTACATTGAAAATTGATACATTTGAATCTAATATATAATATATGGAGGGGGCAGGGGGGAGATGGGTGGGTGGTGGGTGCTATGAAATGCAAAAAAAAACAATAAAAATTATGTAAAAAGTGTTTTAATAATACAAATTGAAAGTTTTTTGTATAGAAAATAATAGCCTAGAACTTATTTTACAACACAATATATCTATTCCAACACCACTGAATGTAGAACTACATTAATGGCTTAGATAGTGAGGCTTTATCGACATCAGGTTAAATTTTCCTACATTCTGACACAACTTGTAATAAAAATTGGCGCTGTTCTTCGTCTTTTGTCAAGCAAGAGTTGAAGTCTTGTATCAATTTCACTCCTCTTTCAGCAGTGTCGTTGACTACCCTTAAACCGTTCACTATGTTTTTAGCATGCAAATAATGAGGATTTTTGTTCCATAAGCGTGTATCGGTGTTTAAAAAATCTGTCTATGGAAAACCGCTTGAAAAATTCGAGGTTTGAGAGGTGACAAAAAAATCAAGTTGCTTATCCAAAATTTGCTCTACATGTGCAAAATCTAAAATCGCTTTTCTATCCCTACCATCAATTTCACTATCGGGTTCACCTAGGGAAAATAATTTCATGGCCATACTTTTTTTAATGTTGTCGTCTAAAGTGTGGTCGAAAAACGAGAACGCTATTTTCTCTGAGCTGAGGTACCACAGATGGTTTACAAATTTTGACAAAGCCTTATCTGCTATTTCTGTGTCAATTTTCCTATACTCTACTAATGCTTTCAACATTTCCAGATCTTGTTTAGGGGCCAAAGCAGGTTTGGGGGCATTGAACCATGCCTTGGCGTAAATATTTATTATAAAAACACAAATTTCTTCTATTCCTTTCATTTCTTTTTGAGTTAATAACAATTGATCTCTAAAAAGATAAATTTTGAGGCAGTAAATTGCTTTGGCCATCCACCTGGCGTGATGAATTGCACCAGGTGCTTTAAAAGAAAAGTTTTGGGGAGGAAGCCCTATAAACACTAAACAATGTTGAAGAAACTCTTAGTAATCCTCTCTGGGCTGCAGGGTTTCCAAATGTTCCATTAAAAAAAGTGAAACTTGATTAATGTTACTAATTTTGCATCTAATACTCGTTTTATCATCATGTAGACTAGTTTTGTATTTAGTTTGGTCGAACTTAGGCCACCCAACTTGAAATTTTTTGAAAACGCTAGGTTCAGGACCAGTGGTCGAGAATCGATGATTCACTTTAATAGAGATAACAGATACATAACAGCGAATACAAAGCTAAAGGTCACACTTCCTTACCTTTCACCGGTCTAAATACCCTTCATTACCTAGATCCCCCCCCCCCCCCCCCTATTACAGCCTCAACCTTTACATTTATACCTGAAACATACTCATTTTCAATAAACCAGAGTGATAAAGAAGTGTCAAATCGCCTGGAGGTCGATTTCATTGACTGGAGTGTGGTTTTTAGGGGTCCTATGCGTAAAAAGGCACATTTGCTGAAACGGACCACGTTTTGAGATGGGAAAAGCTGAATAACATAAAATCTACAGGATGTAGCGAAAAAATTATGGAAGTAAAAGTTGAAGAAGATAACATTTTAAATAAAATGAGACCAATTTCAAGTCTCTAGGACAAATGGTTACTATGTTATGAGGAAAAAAAGAGTATTTTTATGAAACAAAGTGAGTTTTTCTGATCGTCAATCGACCTAAAACTTTGCGAATCTCATTTTCTAGTCAAATGGCACCTTTTAGGGGGTTGCCAGAAGTGATTTTCTCAAAAAAAATTTTGCCTATTGCCTTGTGACCACCCTAGTGTGCAGCTTTGTGTGCCCGTTGCCCATGTTTAGACGACATCTTGGGAATTACTTGATTGAGCGATAACTATATTAAAAACTTTTACAACTCCTAATGTGGGAAAATGTTTTATGGGCTATTTGCAAGTATTTTTTATTTTTTATTTTTTAAATTAAAGTAGATCCATCCTGAGAATTTTGAGACAACCAGATAAGTAGTTCTTTTTCAGTGATTTTTCAAAGATCGCAGTGGGCAGAGGGGCCCAGGCCAGAGGGGTGCAATGAAGTAGGAACCTCTGGACCCTACGTCATTACGCAGTGGGCGAATGTTCTCAAAATTCTCAGGATGGAATCTACTGTCATTTAAAAAATAATATAAACCGCTTTTGTGACCCATGCAAATAGCCCATTGGCTAGGTACATTATTAATGTATTATAATATGTTTGAAACATTTGTTGCCGGTTGGCCTCCTTGTATTGTTATGAGTGCTGTTGGCAAAAAAGATTCTTCTTCTTCTTATTATTATTTGCAAAATAAATATTAGGTATTATTATTATCATTATTGTTGTTAAAGTAGTAGTATACTGATGCTCCCCGTTTTGTGTTTTACGGGGAGCAGTTTGTCGGGCTGGTAAAAATTGTTCATGTTTGTCAAAACCTTACCCTCTTCAGTTGCCACTCCTTCCTTATTTGCGCTTATTTTGCTGTATGCTTTTTTTCTGTATCAGCCGGGTCAGTTCCGTATCAGCCGAAAATGCTTCAGGTTCCTGTAATGCTGGGCGCGATTTACAGGACACCAATTGGATTTTTCGGGCAACAGTTTGAATATGAGGTTAATCGATAGCTGTACAATCCATCGAACCACCAAAATCTCGAATCCCGTAATAAACCAACAAGCACCGAATACACCAAAATCCAATCACTAAACCCCAATCACCATCAAAACCACAAAAAACCCACTCAACGAACCGTCGAAACTGTAATCACCCAAAACGATACCTAACTAAAACCAAACAAACTCCCTGTCAGTTTGCTCATGTATCGTTACCTGGTTCCAGAAGTAGTATCATATCATGAAGGTGGTAGGTACGTAATACGAGTACGTCCGAATGTAAAGACTCGGGAGGAGAAAACACCATAATAATATTAGGTAGGATGAACACAAGTTATGTTGGCATTGGAATGGATGACTTCCTCGAGAATGAGCCAGATATGGCCAACTTCTAGGTACATAATTATGTCCTATCATACCTAGTATCTGTTGGTCAGCGGAAGTCCTCTACCCATTCATGTTGCTGTCGCCACCCCTGAATGAGATAACAAAAAAGCTCAGGAATTTGCATGATTTCGGATGATTGATGAATTCGGACGAAGCCACCGTTGAGCCAGATGTTTAAAACGGTATTCAGTGTTTGACTACATTATCTCAACCATCTCCTAACTTGATCAACAAGTCAGTGATGTATTCTGTAACACTGCCCCCTCATCTCGAGGGCTCCTTGGCCTCGACTTGCCGAACGAACCTCCTCCTGAGAATATGGTCTTTGTCAATAGGACGAATCTCATTGAGAGAGATCCGCGGGTGTTGGCGCGAGGTTGCGTCCCTGGGGCCTCTCGTCCTGGCCATTATCTCCGGTGTTCAGAAGGGGACCTGGGACTCGACTCCTGCATGTAGGCTGCCGCTACCCATATCAGCCCCTACGCGGTTATTTCTTTCAAGGAACTCACCGTCTCAAGGTGAAAATGCCAACCTCCTAAACGACCAAAATAACTTTTTTTGGTAGTTCGACTAATCGGAGTTGGAGAGATAAGGTGTTTTTGCCAGACATTTTGGAATGCCTTATGATAGTGTGGCATTGGTGTCAACGTGCAGTAGTTGGGATAATAGATCCTTATTACCACTTTCGAAAGCTCAAAAATAACCTTCAGAATCTTGACTTATCCACGCGAACCCTATTGGTTTATTATTCTGTGAATAATACACCTATGTATTCGCTCAGCAAAACTTTTTTATAACACCCCCTCAAAACTTTTTCTTTTCCGTTTCAAGGTACGTAGATTCCAAAAATGCAATGTCCGTCCGCCGTACGCCGTATCACGTGTACCGGCTTCATTTTAGGTCTAAAAAATTCGTTCTTTCGTACACATGCACCGTTTGGGCCCTAGTTGTGTCCCGAAACTTTTCAGCCCGATCGGAATATACCCAGGGGTGTTATGAGTGAAAATGTGTATAAAAATAGTTACATTTTGCGTATTAGTAACATGTTAGTAAAATGAGCTTTTGAGGTATCGTTTTCCATGTTTTTGGGGACGAGAAGACCGAATATGAAGTCGATTTTGACCAAGGAGTGGAAAATTGAGGTTCTACCAGATGTTCAGCTCCCAAAATTGATTTTTTACGAGTCAAAAACCTGGGAAATCTCCTGAAATCACCATCAGTTTGTAGAATAACACTGGAATAAGTGTCAACACGTGGATCGAGACGATTAAATGGTACTATCAATGATAAGATAATTTGGAGAAAAAAAAAAGGAGCGTACCTAATTCGTGTTTTGGGGGCCAAAATTTGGTGGAAACCACCAGAAATAGCTATTTCAATTATTATACATGAAAGAAACAATAAATAAACAACCAACATTTCTGTAGGTATGTCCAATAGAATAATACACCCATGTGACAAGGACTTTGCAGCGTTTGTTCATCATAAGCGTATTGCACCGATTTTCATCTTAATTTCTGGGTTGTTTCATTTCTCGTTACGGCGTTAGTCTATCCATTGTTGGAAGGAGCCGCAAAGTGGGAGGAATCAGCAGTTTCGGTTTATTATTTTCAATAATGAAAAATAATTCTAAATAATGATGGAAAATAATTATAATCCTCCTTCAACGATGGTTTGCGTTTCGAGGTACCTACATAGAATCGGGATATGGAATCGACAAATTTCTGTCCGTACGCCGTACTTAGCACTGAAACTTTAGCCGAAAAGCATCAACAACATAAGAGGGTGAATCATACGGTTTTCTCTAGTCCAGATATTGTTATTGATCGGAAACAGCTTATAATCACGCATGGCTGTTGTTCCGTGATGTTATCTCATATTGAAGAAACATGGTTATTTTGGATTTTGTTGATAGGTAGTAGGTGCGTACTTTTCTACGGCCAAACGAATCATCCAGATTAGCTGAAAATTAGGGAATATGTCGAGGGTTCTACTTAGCGCAGCTTAGGCCATCAGTATTTCAAATATGACCGGGTGGGAGGTTCGAGGGGTCGAAATGGGGCGTTACAGGAAATGGGGACGGAGGAAAACCGCATATTTATGTGTCATTGCCGAACGTTAGAGAGCTTATACTTCGACTCCGGTGGCATCTCAGTTGTGTCTGTGTCCGCGTGCGTCCGTGGTATTCACCGCAAAAAACGACCCTACTAATTCAGGTCTTACACTAATAGTCGGTGATGTACTGTTAAATAATTTGCAGCATTTGTTTTTCATTTCTTAAAAGCGTTTTGTTTCTCCTACACGAATAAAAGCGAAATACCGAGCACCTTCGTACAGTGGACAGACTTAAGTCTTTGTTCATGCGCCGAAATTGATTTGTTTATTTTTTATTGGTTTATTATACTGTGAATAATTCACCTATGTATTCGCTCAGCAAAAATTTTCATAACACCCCCTCAAATTTTTTTTCTTTTACGTTTCAAGGTGCGTAGATTCCAAAAATACTGTGGCCGTCCGCCGTAGCCGTATCATCCATATCTACTTTATTTTCGGTCTAAAAAATTCGTTCTATCGCACGCGCGCTCCATTTGGGCCCTTGTTGTGTCCCGAAACTTTTTCAGCCCGAGCGGAATATACCCAGGGGAGTTATGGGTGAAAAGTGGGTGTAAAAATAGGGTTTTTTGGTGATTTAGTAACAGTAGTGGAGACTGAATGTGAACCAACGAGCGAAGAATTGAGGTTCTAACAAAGTTTCAGCCTTAAATTTACGCTGAATTTTGGACTAAAATCGTTGTTCTTCCGCGCTCAGTTCGGGAACACATTTGAATCCTAGTTATACTGCGAAGCACGGCAGCCCGATCGGAATACACCCAGGGGTGATATTGGAGGGTGGGGTAAAAGTAGGGGGTTTCGCGGTTTGCTTTTGTTGAGGTTTTAGTGAACAGGAGCTTGTGAGGTATCGTTTTCCACGTTTTAAGGGCGAGAAGTCCGAATTTGAAGTTGATTTTGACCAAAGAGTGAAGAATTGAGGTTTTAACGAAGGGTCAACTCCCAAAATTCATTTTTGTGAGTCAGAAACCTAAGAAATTGTCTGAAATCACCACAAATTTGTATAATAACACTAGAAGTAGTAACAGAATCAAGACAGTTAAACTGCACTATCAGTGCCCAAAGATAATTTGTAAAAAAAGGAGCCTAATTCATGTTTTTGGGGGCCAGAATTGGTGGAAACCACCAAAAATAGCGATTTCAATTATTTCACATGAAAGAAGTAATAAATGAAGAGCCAAACATTTCTGTAGGTATGTCAAATAATAAACCCATGTAACTTTATTTTTCATTCGCAAGCTTGTACGACACGCCTCGTTATTTGAATCTTTTAGGCCCAAATGAATCAGTGTAGTCAGCTTAACTGGGTACATCCAGTGTTTCCTCCATAGTTTTGAGGACTGGTCTCTTCTGAGTTCCTTATAAATGTCAACTGGAGCGGTGTCAAGAATGTACGTATTATTTTTGTAGTTCTAGTTCTGCAATATCAATATTTAACATTTCATGTCCGTACAAATGTATAGCATGATTTGAGCTGATTTTGGATAACCGAAGGTCTGTTTATTCAATCGATGCTACGGTAGCTTCTGCGCATGCTCGAGGTTGAAGCGCTTCTGTCAGAGTTCTCGTCTGAGAGCGATCCGTCGAATATCCTCAGGTTTAGAGTTTAGTTGAATTCACTGCTACTAGTTGAATTCACTGCTACCTACTGCAGTTTCTGGAAACAGAATTCTCGGACTATTAGCAGTAATTTTTATCTCAAAACTTTCAGCGAATCATGAAAGGATGTTAAATGCCTAGAGTCCTGTTTTCGATAGCTGCTGGTGTTTAATCCACCGGGTCCCCAGAAAGGTATCATCCTGATGTCCTCGTTCAGCGTCTACTTCTGATGATTTTCTGTAAAAATAGTGTAGCTACGAATACTTACCAGCTGGAGGAAAAGCCCTCCAGATGATGACTGGGTGGTGCGGGTGGGTGAGCTCCACCGCGTTCGAGGGGCGGATCGTTAGCTGTGGATTTACTGCAATAAACAGGTAGAAAGTTGTGGTCCTGCGATACAGGTTAAAGCTGTTTCCATTCGCCCTCATGGGCAGCTGCTTCGGGTGACTCCGAAATTCAGCTCGTCATTTTATTTCGCCTATACATTGGCTTTGAACTCATACTCGTAGTGTTCTGTAATGCCAATACTGACAATAATGACGGCCAAACCCAGGACATGTCCTACGGCAGTGACCGTAGTTGGTCGTTGTATGGTCAATATACCGGACTACGATTAAAGTAGTAATTGAGTTCATAAATCACGAGAGGCGCACGTTGCTTCAGTGATCCATCCAGGAGGTTCATATTCTATGGGGTTTTTCATCAACAGAATTATACACATTTGAACCGGGTATGTCAATGCGGAGGTGGTTTCCTTCGTTTATCAGTTCGATTCGATTTATGAGCAGATAAATATCCAGTTATTTTCTTTACCCACTCTTCGAGACTCACAGCCCACCATACTTACTAACCGCAGATAATATTGAGTGAGGTATCACCGGTGAGTTGCTAGGCGGTGTCTGTCGTTCGGGCATACCTAATGTACCTATATACAGTTCGAATGACAGTTTTGGAGTAATTCGGGTTTTTCATCAGTAATTTTTGGCAGGTGTTTTAATTAGGTTTCCTTTCAACTATGAGCTTGGTGGTTCTTCTTAACCATTTGTACTTGTAATAAAAATGTGTTTAAAAAAGTATGTTTTGAACAAGATTTCAATGATTTCTATTTGCCTTACAGTAACGGTGAGTGATTTCTCGTCTGCCACGTCGTATGTAACTAATTACTTGATCAAAAGACGTTATAGAGTTATTGTGCATCTGATTATAAATCTATTTTGTGGCCTTGGAAAAAGTTTTAATTTAATCAAAATCGAAAACAAATTTAGTTCGGCATTCCGGATAGTATGATTTTGGTTTGTCATTGGATATGTTTGGTTGGAAGCGAGAGTGAGCTTGGTATATCACAAAAATCGGATCTTAATTGAGATAGGTTTATTGGGAGGTTGGTGGCAAAATCAGAAGTTGAGTGTGGTCCACTCTCTGATGGTAGGAAGTTAGTGCCCTGTTCTCCTGTGCGTATATTTACTGTGGAGAACCTTTACTTTGACGCGTTATGTCTGTGTTATCTTGAACCTTCTTCCGATTTTTTGTGCCTAGAAGGGGTGTCATTACACCAATGTTGAGTTGTGTGTGTGTTTTTCTACCGAAGAGATGAACGATGAATCAATACTAAAGTTCACACGCGACTTAACGATAACGCAATTATTTTATAGCTTTTTCATCTACAAAGTAACTTCGTGTGACCTCGGGCTTTTTCTCGTTAATTACAAATGCCTTCTAGTTACATTTTAATTTCATTCGCGGAAGAGAGTAGAATATTATGTGACAGCTTGTACACCTTACTTCTTAGGGGTAGGTGCACGAGCTAACGTAAAGGGCACGTGCTGGAGTAGGTAGTGATTTGTCTTGTTCAACTGCTCTGGGAAGCTGTATAATGGGATATATCATAGATTGATATGGGTTGATTCAAGGCAGTGGATTCGCTTTATTTGTTTAGTGTTTAGTGCATTCAAAGTCAACAACACAACCGCTGCCATCCCAGTAACTTGAACGTGTTCTGACTTGAAATAAAATAATATGATCGGCGGTGTAGGTTGATAGTTAAATGGGAGGGAACTCCGTTCAACTTCCTTCGTAACAGCTGATCAAGTTTCCACCTGCGGTGCTCCTAACACCTGTTGGTCGAGTCCTAAGGCGGTGGTGGATCCTGGCCTGGCAGATGAGATACAGGGAAGGGACACTGCATAAAAATACGCCTTGCGAACGATGTGGTCTATAAAGAGAAACAAAAGCTCCTTTGTGGGAAGAAACTAAGCCTCGAGTTCGGATGTTTATTACCGTATTCGTTGATACAGACGGGTTTTTATTACTATGTAGGTACAGTATAGTTGATTACATACTGCGCATATACAATAAGATTGAAAAGTTGGATGTAGGATCCAATAATCGGATCAGATTGAGTTAACATCCGTATCCTGGGTGACTTGTAGAAATCGTTTTCCAGGTCTATTGCGGTACTTCGGTTCGATCTGGAACCATTTTCGTTCAGGCCTCAGCCAGAATCGATAAATGCGAGCTGAAAATTTGATTTTGGGGACCAGAAACAAAACCATGCGAACTTGTAGTACTCCGGTTCTACTGAACCGATGTTGTTGCAGTTTTTAGGGATCCCGATTTGTCTATTGAGCCCGTATGAGACAGCGGTCGGAATGATGGAAGGCTATACAGGGAAGCCCTCATATTCGTTGATATGCTCCGACTTACGTTACCGATCTCGTTGAAATTTCGGTGGTCAGTGTAGGTTGTGTCCCCCCGGTATACCTACTGATGGCAGAAAAGTCGTATCTGAATGTTTGGCCAAAATGAGTTAACGGTCCTCCCTCCCTCCCTATTTTGGAGGGTGGTTTCTACAGAATTTTAGAGTCTCAGAGCCGTATCTGCTCGAGAAATGCCTCAAAACAGGCTTACGAATAATGGAATCGTGTACTTTCGGGTGGATTTACTAAGCGGAAACTCATAAAGGTCTTTTCAGAGGATAAGTCGTATCTGACAGCAGGCACGATTTTTTTGCCAAGTATTTTGCACATCCGGATTAGTAAAATGCAGATATACGGGTTTAAAACTTCGTAAAAATAATGCTATCCATTTATAGGGCTTAAAGTTCGTCCATAAGTGCTCACTCGAATAACTCTAAATAGCATTCGTATCCAAAATACGAGAGTAAAATTCGTATGCCGTTTTTCGTATCTTCCGATTAAAAAACTCGTTCTTTGACCTCACCAATCGATTCAGTCGGAACCTAAAGGTCCATTTTTCCAAAAGTCAGGTTTAGTCAGATACGACTTTCCTGCTTCTGACGGTAGTATAAATTCGGGGCAGTGTTAGCGCATGCGCAAACATGCAGTACTTCGTCCGATTATATTAAAGCTTGGTAGGTGGTAGGGGAGTGGTCTACCTCAGTATTGGTTCCTCCTTAGAAAAATTGTGGAGCTAGTTGGAACTAATACAAAATCTAATAATTTTTACGTGACTTCGAGAGAAGTTGCCTTAGCTATTGGGGAGAGAAGTGAATAATCATGCTAACGATGTGAAGAAGGTCCCCTGCCTAAATGCTGCCCAAGTACTTGGCAGATACTTCTTTGACTTATCAGATACGGAAAAATTAACAGGGTTTTCATCCAGGTTTCATTGGTCGTTGATATCATAGTAACTTAAAGTTGATCCGACTGGGATCGCAAGGTTCAGAAAGTTTCCGTCAGTTCGAAGAAGAAAACTTATTCATTTCCCCTTTTCCGCTTACGTGTTTTTCCGTTTCCGTTGCATAACTTCTCGGTTATTGATCCTCCGAGCTACTCAGCAATCTCTTATGGCGGTTGGACTCAAACATTTTATTTCCTGTTGTTTCCTTGGTTTTGACGTCTAGCGTTTGGCAAGACGACATTATAGATTGCCGATACTAAGTTTTGTGTATATTTATATCCTACGTTACATTTCTTCCGCCTTGAATATGAAGTATGTAGATGACATTTTTTTTTTAAGGGGAGTTGTGTGAGGTGGTCGATCCTGTAACACATCTGCTGAATCTTTGAAGGATGAAAATCTTATCAGAGTATTAGAGAGCACCAGCAGAACTGGTGGGGACATGAACTGAAATTAGTGCTTCATTCAAGGGCCGACCTAGTGAACAGGGTCAGTAAATATTGGCCAAGTGCACCTGTTGGCATTTTCTAGAAATTCCTTTCTCGAAATCCTGTGGAACTGCCTTCGTTGATCACCTTCGCTGACGTCTCCTCTGGGCTCTGGATCACCACTTCCGGAAGTGATGTTGGGGTTGTCCAGACCCCATTAATAGTTGAGCTAGATTATTGATCATTCCATTTTATTTAAAGGTTGTGTCAGACCGATCCAAAAAAACCGCCGCAGGTAAGCATATTTTCCTGTTGTTACGTCTAGCCGGATACCATTGAAATATGTAGTAGGTATGAGGCTCGATCGAATGAATTAACAACAGAATCGTGCGTAGAGGTGCTAGGAAGTAAGTATATCTTGACGATATACTGTACCGCCACTTACTTGGCATCTTCCTGTCTCTGACCAGAAACTTGCCGCGCAGACTTGCAACTCTCTTGAATGTTTTGACCGGATTCACGCATTTTATACCTCCCTGCTCATGTCAGGATGTCCTTCCTGCCTGGGAAAAAATTCTGTAGAAAAAAAATGACTTCCTTTTTCCCTGTTAACTTGATCGCTCGGTACCACTGTATGAATGGCGTTCGGCGCAAAGCGTATCTAATGGCAAGATTTCCAAACGAGCCCCATAAAAATATGGGAGGTTCGATTGTTTCAAATGGGGGAGTAATGTTTTTTTGTTTTTTTCGTTTGCTGCTTTTCAAATGGGGGTATCGCTGCTTTTTCTCTTCTTCGTTTGCTTTTTGTATTGTTTGTTGACGAGAAAATCGAATCAGTTCGCCGGAATGGCAAATTTGATTGGTTTCCAAGATTAAGTACGTAGAAAGTGGCGATGACGGTTGGCAAATTAAAAAAATTAAAAATTCGACCATAAGAGATCCAATAGAGATGGGAATTACTCGACAGTTTTGTGGCTCCAGCAAAACAGAAATACGTAATAAAAACGTACGTAATGGATATAGCTTGCCCAGCAAAGAGGATTTTAGGCCAAAATGTTTTGTAGGCACTATGCAAATCAAGGGACTATTAATAACAAACATAGGTTCGAAGTCAAAGCCTTGTATAGTAGTACCAGTTCGTTACTATTGTAGAATCGCTTTATTTTAGTACATCGGCGTGAAATATACATGTAGTAGTACAGTGGTACAATCCAACGTGGTACTCCTGGCAGCTTACCGAAAACATGCTGCTTTGCAGTTTGAATCGCATCATCGTAGGCTACTAAATACTTCTCAAATCAGGTATGAACTGTACGGAAATACGAATACCATGAAAACTAGACATCGACAGCTAACATGGGTTTTACTCTTATTTCAATATCCTCTCCGAGTGTTTGAATTTGCCTGTTCTTCGTCCTTTGTTGCAGGTCAAATTAAGGACAGAAACTTACGGTTCTTATTGCCCAGATTTGGGTTGTCACGAAAAACTGTTACATACAACATTTATATATATTACATACAACATTTATATATATTACATACAACATTTATATATATTTCATATGTAATAGTTGGTTTGGAAGAAAAGGTCTATAAATAGCATTGACACGTATTCAGTTATTGTCAGTTTCGTCAGTAATAAGTCGTTTTCAATCAAAAGCCCGTTCAAGTAGATCTATCATGAAATATGTTACCTGAAGGGGTATAATTATCACGGACCGTTTCTTAAATTTCAAACAGGACACTGTTAATTTAGTTTCATTCACACCGTTTTCCTTCGTTAAAAGGTAAAGTGTGGTTCGATAAGCACATTACAAGCTGATACATGCTTAAGCGGCCAAACTTCCTGCACGGATTTAGACTAAAAATGTCCGAACGTGACGTTTTTGGAATTACACAATAACCACATCTTGGAATGGCGGCAATCTTTCCATCACACGTTGCGATTCTTACCTTTTCTTACCTGTTGAATGGTCAGTAGTATGGATAAGTGTGATGAATCGATTGGACGCCCCTTGGGAAGAAACTCATCTGATTCGATAATATTACCACTCCTTCTGGAGGAGTCCGTCGTCATTAGCTGGTTGATCTAGTGACGACGGACTCCTCCGGAAGGTATGGTAGTATTACTCCTTACGCTAGCGGAACTAACCCTTTAGATTTAATACCATCCGATTCGGTCCCCTTTCGGGAATGGCCTTGCTTTTGTCTTGAGGTGTCCTGCCTCAGAATGAGTGTCCTGCCAGCTAAGTTAAGCCTTAGTCCTGTTGGGATCCAGCTAGATGAACCGGGGTTCCAGGGGAAGGCTTGAGGGTGGATTCTGCTGTATCCTTGTCCCATCTCCAGCCTCCTCCCGCTCTGGATGACTAATCGGTTATCCACTTCCAGACCTGGCTGTACCTCGGTGTTTCCCCTCCTTTGCCTCTCCCGCCAATCGGTGGTTTCTGTCTGGGCTGTACTGCCGATCATCTGTGAACTCGTGGTGATGATGGGTGGGAGTGGAGAGGGGACTCTACCCCTCCCTAACGCCTTCTTCACAATGAAATAACTTGATGAAGGTATTTTTTTTTCAGCCTTGGGCTCCACTGCAGCATCTTTGTTACAACGAATATGAGAATTCATAGAGATATTTAACCATGTTCAGTACTGCATGTTCATAGCTATATGAGCACCCCAAAAGGGAAGTCGTATACCTAACGGACGAAAGTCTTAATGCTCGGAAATCTGTACGAACTGCACACCATGCTGTTGCATAATCGGTCATATCAGATGAAGTATTGAGTATTGGTGTTGGACACCGATTAGTCTACATTCGACCTACTGGGGAACGACCCGTACCTGCTAACTCATTGACTTTCCGACCGTAGTTGGGAACCAGCTTACTGGTGAAGACATGACTTCCAGGGTGGGTGAAGACATGATCCCGTCGAAAATTTTTCTTTTACGTTTCAAGATGCGTAGATTTCAAAAATTCGATGTCCATCTGCCGTATCATCCATATCTACTTTTATTTTGGTCTGGATAATTTGTAAAAGAAAAGAAGAAAAAACGCTGCAAAGTCCTTGTCACATGGGTTTATTATTCTATTGGACATACCTACAGAAATGTTGGCTGTTTATTTATTGTTTCTTTCACGTGAAATAATTCGAATAGCTATTTCTGATGGTTTCCACCAATTTTGGCCCTCAAAACACGAATTAGGTACGCTCCTTTTTTTTTATTTTTTATTTATTTTTTCAAATCATCTTTGATCATTGGTAGTGCCATTTAATACTGTTGATCCACGTGTGGACGTGGTGCCACGTGTTGAAACTGTTTCTAGTATTATACAAACTGATTGTGATTTCAGACGATTTCCCAGGTTTTTGACTCACGAAAAATCAATTTTGGGAGTTGAACATTTGGTAGAACCTCAATTTTCCACTCTTTGGTCAAAATCGACTTCATGTTCGGTCTTCTCGTCCCAATAACATGGAAAACGATACCTCAAAAACTCGTGTTACTGACATGTTGATAAAACGCAAAAAGTAACTATTTTTACATAATATTTCACTCATAACACCCCTGGGTATATTCAGATGGGGCTGGAAAATTTTCGGGACACAACTGGGGCCCAAATGGAGCATGTGTGCGAAAGAACGACTTTTTCTCCGAAAATGAAGCTGGTACACGTGATACGGCGTACGGCGGACGGACATCGCATTTTTGGAATCTACGTACCATGAAACGGAAAAGAAAAAATTTTGAGGTGCTATAAAAATTTTTTGCTGAGCGAATACATAGGTGTATTATTCACAGAATAATAAACCAAAAGGAGCCTAATTCGTGTTTTTGGGGGGCCAGAATTGGTGTAAATAGCTATTTCAATTATTGCTCATGAAAGAATAAGTTAACAGCCAACATTCCTGTATTATGTCCAATAGAATAATAAGCCCATTTGACAAGGACTTTGCAGCGTTTTTCCTTTTGGCATTGGTTTGGTTTGGTTTGAAGGTTGGTCATGGATTATGTCCTAACCAAGTTCGGGACTTCCTATTCATAAAAGGCTATCTTAATAGAAACATTGTCGGTCTACCTACATTACCAGTAAATATCCGGAATCTTGGCGAAATTCGAGCTCTCCCGGAAAGTGCACCGATGCAGCTGTTGGCCTCGGGCCTCCGCCCTCCGTACAAGAAGCCTCATCGTCTGTCCTCACATTGACCCCAATTTCACTGCCGTCTCACCTCTTGTTTCCACGCTATCTGTTTTCCGGTTTCTTCAAAATCAGATTCCTCGCAACAGGCAGCTCCTGTGCCCCCCCCCCCCCCCCCCCGTAGTTGCTCAAAACGTTTTCTTTAGTACTTTCCTACAGTTTTATCTCAAGTTTTTGGAAACATGGTCACAACTTCATCCATTAACGGTGATTGGAACTTGAGATATCCTCATCCTTAGGTTTCTTATGTTGTTGACGGTTGTACATGAATTGCTGTCCCTGTAATTCAGTACAAACTCAGTACGTCGTCATTAGCTGGTCGGGTACTGGATGCTCGGCTGCTAGTGAATACGGACGACTGGTACTTCTATCGGAGCCTTTACTACCGTTGGGGAATACCTACATTTTTTAATATATTTATTTATTTATTTATTTTTAAATAAGAGAGATGGCACGTATTTCCCGTATATATTAGACATACTTATGTAGCTGTCATTGCAGCTTTTCGCGTAATCTTGGAAGCTAAACAAATATAATCATGCTATTCCGGCAAACCGATAACTTTTCATCAACAAACGAAACAAAAAGGTAATTTGGAAAAAAATCAGCAATTCTTGAACCATGAGTATTCCCTGTTCGAGCTCGCTTCAATCAATTCATACCCATCTGTGGTGCGGTACCTTCATAGATTTCAGTACCTCATCAGTGTCTCCAAAGCGACGGTTAGAAATTAAGATAATAATGCTCTCGTGGAAGCATTTTTTGACCACAGGAATGCGTTTCGAGTCATGATGGTAAATATACTTTAGTTGTTAGTTGTATGGTGCAACTAAATTATTCAACTAACTTGGTTGTAACTGCACTTACAACTACAACTAAATTAGTTGCTAG